>CM040187.1:18038762-18648762 GCA_022606455.1 Callitettix versicolor
TTCTCACAGTATTTTTCTTCATCTCTTTTTGAAATTATGTTCTGCAATATTTAAAAAATTTTAAGACCCCTCAAAAAGTTACTTATAGGTCAGGATCGGTGCTGATTTCAAAGTCTAGATTATCTGTCTTACCCATGCGTCATGTACAATGCGAGGGGAACTCGGTGGTCGATGTAGCTAAAGCACCGGTCTGATGCGTCTTTGAACTAGCCGCAGTTACTCCCGTTGCTTTTCCCTTACCGTTAACGCTGATCCTTCGTTCTCATTAGTCTAACTGGCACAACATATAGACGTCAAACATTTTTTTTAAGGCGAAAAGCACAATGAGGCTATTATCGCCTCTCTAAATGTAAATGTAAGTGTAAACTGTTAAAGTCGTAAGTGTAGTGTTGTAAGTGTAAGTGTGTTTTAGACTCGGGTACCGCGAGGGACGTCTAAATCCTCTCAATAGGTGCTAGTCTGCACCCCTGCGGGGATTTACAAAAAAAAAAACGATTCAAATCAACAAGTCCGTTAATCGATTTTCCCATCACTAACCCATTCTTATAATCATCTGATAATATTACACAGCCGCCTGGCAAATTAAACTCATTAAGCTCATTACTGCCTTCAAGAAAGTTAGCCGAAATTAGCTTTCATAATTTGTTCTGTCATTGATTCCAATGTCTACGTTTAAAAACCGCCATCCTGCATCCACAAAGCCAACAACGTTATGCTGTAACCTTTGTAATTAAAAAACACACAACATCTTACAGGTGGCTGACGAAAGTATGTTTTCCGTCAAAAGGAAAACTTCAAAACTTCTTTGCACAAATACCCAAACATTAGGGACCCGAAACAAGGAAAGCTACTGTAAAGGACTTTTACAGTGAATTAAATGACATATTTTTTTTGTAATAAACATTACAGTTTGTAATAAATCAAGCAGTAATACAAGCTAGCCTACTGTTAAGTTATTACTGTTTTAATATACGCCTGCAATATACAAAACGCAACATCTCTAACTTTTTTGTGTAGCAGTCAGTTACCCAGATATTCATGATTTAAGGCGTTCCCCCTTTTTTTCTTTAAATTAAAAACTGAACGTTTTAACTTTTTACAGCCTACAAACTTCCACTGCAGCCTATAATAGCATACTTGTAGGTGACAAAATTCTATTACTGGATAAAAAATTAACACAATTGTAATTATTACAGGCATCTGCTCAGGTGCAGCTCAAAAACTGAAGACGGTGCACATACTGTAGGTAGCAGAACAGTTGTTGAATACAAACAATGTGTCACAAACCGTAGCAAGTACGAATAAATGTTTATAGGGTTGCTATTACACTGTGACCTTTGTACATCTTTTGTGTTCCTTTCTATATTCCTGAGGTGCTCAAAGTATCTTCACAAAGTCTAGGATTTGGAGAGGATTCAAGGCGGGGTAACCCCTGCTACTTCTAATTATTGAGGCAATTATTGCCTCCCTAAATGTAAGTGTGAGTGTAAAGTGTTAAAGTCGTAAGCGTAAGTGTGTGTTAGACTAGGGTACCGCGAGGGACGTTTAAATCCTCTCAACCTCTCAATAGGTGCAGCTAGTCTGCACCCCCCTGCGGGGACTTCTAATTGTCCTCTTATTTTACAACAATAAGATAGTAGGAATTCACTAATTATTTCTAATTGGTGACTTCCCACTTCCTTATTGTAGTGTTTGCAGATACGTACTATGCTAATTTCTTTTCAATTTTTATTTTTCTTGATCCTCATTAAGGAGGTTCTGCTCTATTTGGCTAACCTTTTTGTTGTGCGCTGAGATCTGCTCATTACTTATTGGAAACACCCGCAAGTAGCTAAGGAATGAGGTCCGCCCATACAGAGCCCTGCATGCATGGGTTAGACTAAGATACACTGGAAAGTCGCCAGGGCTCAGTTTGACATTCACTCATTAGGCCAGTGTCATTCACCCCACCAGCACGGGTCGCTTTACACTTTAGCCAAGCTATGTAGAGTAGTGAATGTGTGTGAGTGCGTGCGTGCGTGCATGCGTGCATGTCTTGAGTAGATGAGTGAGCAGTATGAGTTAGAGGTACGGTGGGATCGCTAAGCCCATCAGCCGCTCACTTCAGCTGCCTCCGTCGGATGGCAAAGATGAAAACGCATCTGTATATGAAACCACAGAATATGCAAAAAAACGTAGGTTTGGAAAATTACCTAAAGTGAAACAAGCAATTCCAAAGGTACACACAATTGCTGGATACTGCACAAGAACCTCACCCTCAAATACGTCTGGTTGAATACCAACACTTTGATGGCTGTACCATCGAGGACACTGGCTGTCGGAAGTTTTATTATCCAGCAAGAATAATTCAAAACCTGATCAAAGAACAGATTCCTTGTATTTAGTCCACCTGTGATTTCACACACGGGCGCTTCTCTTATGCTGTCAGAAGAAAACTCATCGTGTGGGGAAGGGAAAACTCATCATATCACCACGTACTCTATGAAGAGAAAAACGTTTACACCAAGTTGTATTAAACTGACAAGTGCCTGCTAGATCTATATGTCATATTATACTGTTTTGACAATATTAACTTGAAATAAAAATTGATTTAGTACTGAAACAATTTGTTTCCTTTCTTCATAAAACTAATCAACACAACCATATTTAGCTTGTTGTACGCGAAGTGAAATGTAAGTTAGTCCAAATTCAAAATAAAATACCTTGTGAAGTGGAGAAACATAATATAAGTCAGTGACAACTCACAATAACACAAAACAATTTTTTGCACATCAACTCAAAAACTCGCTAATTAAGAAAGAAATTTATTAAATTACTTAACGTTAAGTGTAACGCGAAATTAATCTGGAATGCACTTCTTCGGAGCAACAAGTAATTGGCAGTACAAAGAACGAGGGGGAAACCACGGTGTGCAATGCTACTGTAGTGTGGTGGACTAAAGCTGAGCAAGGAAACTAAGAATAAGAAGATGGTCTGCCTGTGTATAACCAGCGATATGAACACAACACTAACAGTAGCAATGGAGTTTATGCAGGTCTTCAGCACATTGATATCATGGGGAAGGTACGAACAGCAGCAAAGAAACTGCAGGAAAATGGAGTCTCGATAACCTCAACTTTAAGATAATTACAGAAAAGATCAAAGATCCAATTGCGATGATAGGGCCTGATGTGGTAACAATGTACTCGTTATCTAAACCCTTTAAGGTGAAGATAACATTTTAGAAAGTAGACCGAGCGGTGTGAAATTCTGGAGACCTTGCATAGTGTATAGATATATCCAAAACTAATCGGATCAGTGGATGCTAAAGTGTACGGTTTCATACTGGGAGAAGAGGTCTGAAACGTGTTGATACCTTGGGGCAGTACTCCAGGCAGAGGCAATGACCATTACTGACTTCGTTCGAGAGAATTTGAAGCGACCTTGTCATGAGGTGTCTCTACTGACATCAGGCAACGAGTAAAGCACGCAGGTCCATCAATTTTTTTTAAGCTGAAGGAGTGTCGTGACACCCTGTATTTCACTGTGTCTGGTTAGGTCTGCTATCAATAAACAACAGCAAATACGGGACAACCTAAAAGAGCAATCACAAAGTAAACGTTTTCTAAAAAAAAGTCCCTAAAAAGAGAACTAGAATACAAATATTCCAAAACTGGAGGCTGTTAGCCATGAACATTATTATCCTGGTCAGAGGGCAACTTAGGAAAACAATGGGACTTACAGGGAACTGTTGTCTGAGGATGAACATAAACAGAATGGGAATGTACCACGGAAAAACCGAGTATGAGTTATGCAAGAAGGAAGACGAACTGCAGACCATATGACTGTGACGTTCTTGCCAGCAGGATGCTTTTAGTATTTGGTTTCCAGGATCCCGAGGGCCATTAGAAGACCAGTAACCATTAAAATAACACCGCTTACAGTAGCTTATGCAAAATCTAAGAAAAATTCGTTATTATTTCAATACGTGATTTCAAAATTGTAATCAGACAAAAGGTGCCAAAGCAGGGGGGGGCGTATGGCGCAAAACGTACCATTTTGGAGGCGGGGCAAAATTTATTTGTATCATAATTATTTTAAAAGAAGAAAAAATAAATTTTGTTATAAAAAAATCTTCTCACAACTATTGAAAATATTGAAGTAAGTTAATAAAAATAATAACTTATCATTATTATATTTTTACCTAAATAACATATTCAATTTACAATGACTCAAAAATATTAATTGAAATTACTTTTATTGTTATTAAGCAATTATTTCTTTAAATGGAAAAACTGAATTTTTTAATAATAGTATTATAGTTTCCTTTTTTGTTTTTTTGTTTTGTTTTTTTTAACGTCCGACTATTGCGCACACTTGGGCTAATGCAGATGATGGGATGATTTACGAGCCTCGTATAGCGTATGAAAATGCCAAGCCCTGGCCGGGAATCGAACCCGGGTCCTCGGGGTGAAAGCCCAGTACGCTATCAACTAGGCCACCGAGGCGGCCTAATAATGAGTGCTAAATACGAATTATAGTTTCCTTTCAGTAATCTTCATTTGATTATTATTTATATTCCAACTTTAAAACTGAAAAAATATAAAAGTATTGTATTCTAAACTAATGAAGAGTAGGGGTATATTTAATGTTTAATAGGATAAATAATAAAATTTGATAGTTTGTTCATTTTAATTTTTTTTCTTAAAAAAATCGATCGAGCAAAAAATAAAAGTTAACAGTTAAAGATATTTTCGCCACTGAAGAGTATTATAGAAAGTTATCAAATTTTGAGGGGGGAATGTACAAATGTTTACATGTTGTTTTCGACATTTTCAACCTTTTTTTGTTTTCACGAAATCTTTATCCAGAACATTATTAAACTTTATTCAATTTTCTATTCGCAGATGAACAAATAGTTATAGCGCAAGGTTATGAGGATTTAAAATTTATAAGTGGAAAATTAATAGAGAAATATGATATTTTGGAATTGAAGTAAACCTACACAAAAGGGGTACATGTGCATTGGAGGGCAGAGCAGGGAACACGGCACACAGATCAAAGGGTGTAACTTACAATTTGGGAATGACAATTACTAGCGATGGACTCTTGGACACAGCGATAAAAGAACGAAACACCTTGGGAAGAAGAGCAATAACGACACTGAATCATATATGGGATCAACAGATATTGAAATAAATAAACAAAGAATATATAATACAATTATATGTATTATATAATCTCATGTGAAAGCAAAGCTACTAAAAAAAAAAATGTCACCAAGATACAGAAGTGTACTATTGGCGAAAAGCCGCAGATCGGTCAAAACGGAGAAAAATAAAAAAACTAAGAATCCTAAAATCATGGTTGCGAAGCACACCATCAAGATAAAACGACTTTGATGATTTGGCCATATCCAAAGGATGGACAAAAATCGACTTCCTAAACATGGGAACCACATGGTCGCAGAAAAAGAGAAAGACCAAGACTTAGAGAGAAGGAATTGATATTGAAGTTAGAGAGAAAGGATTGCACCAAGATGTATGGAACGACAGAGAAAAACGGAAGCTAGAAATCGGAAGACGCCGGAGAAGGTTTTAAGCCGAAAAAAAGATTAAATTTCAACAATTTGAATGACGCAACAAACGTTTTGATCCTTATACCATAGTTCCTGATAACTGGCTTAAAAAATGCGTTTAAAAAATAACTAAAATATAATGGTTACGACATTAAAAATACGATCCTAAAATATAATAATAACTTATAAAAATTAAATATAATAATTGTTTCTATAGCTAAAAATAAAATAAAAAGCACGGAATTGTAAATCATAAATTTTCAAAAACTTGTAGCTAAGATAAAAAATTATGAACTTTTCATAACGTTAATTCAGAGTGAATTCCGACGGGAAAATGAGCTATTGGAGCGGCTATCATGGTACGACCCAAAGATTGAACTTTAAAAGGAGCACCGATACTCAACTTTAAAACGATTAATGAGTTGTATATATATTGTATATATATATATATATATATATATATATATATATTTATTTATTTACTTAACGTCCATACTTTATAAACCATTATATTTTAATGGTGAATTTGTTTTACAGATACGTGATTGATTAACTGCTGCAAAAAAATTATCAGTAACACAGAAAAGCCGGTTAATTTTCGATTTGTGTAGCCTAACAAGTTTAAAACTTTTTAGTTTTGTCGAAATTACAGACATTAAATTTATCTGCTGCGAGAAATAAATAACCAAAATCCCTCCCCCCCTCAGTGGCATGTCAAAGCGCACACTTCCAGAGGTCACCGCCAGTAGCGCCTGCGTCTCATTAGACGTGTGACGTGTGAAACAAATGACTGCAGGGTCACCGGAACTATTAACTAGAGGGAGTTCACACCGTCTCTCCACAGGCAAAATGCAGAATACATTGCAACAACGACACCAGACACTTTTGTTTCCTCAGTCTTGTTTAAAAAACAAACTTTTATTGCAGTGATATCAAGGTACTGATATAAGTGCCTGATAAGTTCAGTAGGGAGAAGACAGAAGGTAGCGGTAAAGGGCACCGATAAACATCACCATTGCGTTATCTGTATTAATGCTATTTGTTGTAATCCACTAAAACTTAGCGGCAGATTAATGTGTTACATGATACATTTGTCATATCCGTTACAGGCCTACAAACTTTTTAAAAGGACTGTACATTCCAGAAAACATAGCAGACTATTGGAACACAAGCTAAGTGTTACTGAAAAACGGGAATTTTATAAATTTAAATATGGAGTGTCTGGTGACTTGTTGGAACATTTTAACAGCTGGTTAAGAATTCAATATGGCGATAGCAAAATTTACAGGAAAATTGTAACCTACAATGTCGTCCTTACTGTATATTAATATTGAGTTTGCGTAGCTTACAAGAACTGACAATATTTTAAGCTTTAAAGAAATTTGGGAATTAGGGAAATGCAGTCGCGGTTCGTAATTGAAGGTTTCAAGGCGGTGCAAATTTATGTCAAGCCTAATTGCAGTGTTGCCAACCTCAACTGCAACATTTACCCACAGCCAGACATAAAATTACCCACAAATTACCAATATATATATATATATATATATATATATATATATATATATATATATATGTGTGTGTGTGTGTGTGTGTGTGTGTGTGTGTGTGTGTGTGTGTGTGTGTGCGTGTGTGTGTGTGTGCGCGCGCGCGCGCGCGAGCGTGATAAAATATTTTTCATTTCGTTATGAATAAAATGAAACTTAATTTTTCAAATTCCGATAGAAAATAACGAAGTTATGACATTGTGTAAAAGCCGTTACTGGCTTTCGTAGACTGAAATTTCAGTTCAACATCATTACCTCCTATGGAAAATGGGAAAATGGCAGATCGTAAAATGTATTACATTCTTAAAAAAGTGACATCTTTTTTATTTATGTAACCCAGAAATTATACTACAGTAATTTTAAAAATTTCAATTGTGTGTGTGTGTGTGTGTGTGTGTGTGTGTGTGTGTGTGTGTGTGTAAGGCTGAAAGTTTTATGTTGTGTTTTTCCGAACAGAATTCTTTATCTTTTATGATAATCGCACAAATCTCACAAAAAGGTTGTTTGGCTCTAAGGGCAAATACTTATAGTTGGCGGACCCATCCCTACTCTACAATCGCTATTTTACTCAGTTCGTATGTTATTAAAGCGAAAATATATTGTTCGCGATCCTTAGCAGTATTGTTAGTTACCGCAAGACTTAGAATTATCCAACAGATCCTTGACCTCAAAATATGCCCTCAACTTTTAAAAATGAATTTTGTTGAAATTCGATCAGAAAACCGTGTTTTTTCTTAAATTACCAAAGCGAATCACACTAATAATTTCTTTTAGAACCAAACAACACCGGGTACCGACACACTAATTTGCTTAATGCTTACTCTGTGTATAAAAATAAACAGTGAAATATTCTTTTCAAACTGTTTAAATATTAACGTTATTCCAAAAGTGAACTGACTTAGGCACAGAAACAGCGAGCCGAGCAGAGATCACGCAAATATTACTTTGTGGGTCTCACAGAGTACTCAAATTTTCAAATTGAGTCAGAAATTGAATACGAGTAGTGTAACGTTTTTCTTGATAATTTCTGTATTTCTCGCTGAAAGCAAAATACCCGCTTTTTTCATTACATTCATGACTATCCTCAAATAGGGTAATTACCCGCCAGTTGGCAATACTGCCTAATCTCTCTCTCTCTCTCTCTCTCTCTCTCTCTCTCTCTCTCTCTCTCTCTCTCTCTATATATATATATATATATATATATATATATATATATATATATATATATATATGTATGTATGTATGTGTGTGTGTGTGTGTGTGTGTGTGTGTGTGTGTGTGTGTGTGTGTGTGTGTGTGTGTGTGTGTGTGTGTGTGTGTGTGTGTGTGTGTGCGCGTGTGTGTGTTCTTTCTTTATAGGCTCCTACATTTCTCAACCGATCACAACCAAATTTGGCGTTCATGCCAGAAATTTCCCTAGAAAGAGCATTGTGAGGTTTTTAATTTGATTTTAAACCATTAAACTACTTACCCAGTCCAACTTTAATAATCAACGTAGAGCCGAAACTATTATAATTAGAGACTTGAAATTTTCACCTTCTTTGAACAATGTCGATATGCACTAAGAAAGGATTTTGTAAAAATTTGATTTCAACGCCACTAAACTACTTAGCCAGTTCAACTTTAAATAGTTGACGTACAACCAACACTATTATAGCTAAAGACTTAAAAATTTCAGGGTACCTTCTTACAACAATGTTGAGGTGCACTAAGAGAGGAGTTTGCAAAAGTTTGATGTTAACGCCATTAAAATACTTACACAGTCCAACTTTAATAATAAAAGTTGCAACTTTAATTATAGCTGAGAGACTATAATAGCTAAAGATTTGAAACTAAAAATATTCTTTATCGAGGTGCATTAAACTGAAGCATCAAACAGTATTTAAGCTCTTACCTAAACAAAAAAGTATCACATTTAAAAATTGTAGATGTCCGTAATCTTTTTAAATGAATAAATATTTTAATACATTGTTGTTTTTCTAATATAACTTCACTGTTGCAAAAACATTTCTTTCCCGTGCAAATCCGGGTACTTCAGCTAGCATGCTCTCCACACGTTTGCAGCTATTATAAATATCTGTTGCAAAATATACTATATGTAGCTAAGATGGTACTGTCTGTTCAAAAGCATCAATTTCTATTAATAATTGCAAATATATCGTCTATCGTTCGAATTTACAACACTTTTCTTATGGAAACGTTATGGAATCGAATCAAATACGTTTTATGCTATGTATTTGTGTTATTTAATGGGTTGGCACTGCCTTGGAGCCTTTAATTACGATCTTTGATTAATTAAAGGTAGAAGCATTCCTGGTAGGCCTTCCACTTGAAAGGTAATATTGAAGCGGTTAAGCAAATGATTCTCGATAATCGACGAATTACAGTTGATGATATTGCAAGTGAGTTGAGTGTAAGCCTCAGCTTATTCAACCATCCACGATTCTTTAAACTTTCGAAAAGTCTGTGCTCGCTGGGTTCCACGTCAATTGGCCAGCATCCATCGTTTCAAAATTTCCTAGAAGCATTTGTAACGTAATGAAGAAGACATGGGTCCATCATTTTGGACCAGAGTAAGCGAAAACAATTGGTGTGGAAACATCCTTCATCTCCCCAAGCAAAGAAAGTTCAAAACTCAGCTGTCTGCAGGAAAGGTTAAAACAACGATATTTTGAGATATGGAAGGTCCAGTTTTGATTGACTTTAAACCTAAAGTTCAAGCAATAAATAGCTTAAAATTAGCTCAAAAATTAAATCCAAAAGACTTGGTAACCTTTCAAAAGGCGTGATTTTCCTTCAGGATAACGCTCGACCTCATACGGCTAAAAACACAGTCCTATGAACAGTTTCGAGGGAAACATTATCGATCTGATGGAGAGGCGGGGTAAAATTTTCTAAACAAGCCGAAAACTTTCTTCCAGGAAGGAATTCAAACGCTGGTTAAAAGCTGGATTAAGTGCATAGAAGTAGGAGAGAATTATGTTGAAAAGTAATGCTAGTATCATTTATGTAAGTACAATAAATTTAAAGATTTTTTATCCGGTTTCACTTATTAAGTTATCCTCGTATATTTAATTTTTGAAATTATGGGGGTTGGTAATCTATTTCTTTAACTGCATTTTGGATTAGTTAAAGTTTTCTGGGTTTTGAAGGTGTCTTTCCAGCCATGAAAATTTTCCACAAGCAGCTAGGGAAATAAAAAGTCCATGAAAGTCACGCATGCGCAGGCAAGGTTACATTAAAAACTGGAAGTCGCCAGGTATGCACAGTCCACAGGCTGTACACTGTTCCACCTTGGCTTGGGATGAAGAGTTCTAACCCAAGAGCAGGTAGATGAAGAGAGGTTAGATCCAGATAGGGTACCTCGGGATTGCCAAACCCGTACTCACAGTGTGTGAGCCCATGAGAGATAGTTTCTTCTCATCTTCATATCGTGGAATTTTACTACAAGGACTGAAATTGAACGTAATCCTTTCACGACTTATTGTACTTAAGTATATATAATATGTTTGAAAAGTCTGACTGGTCTAGGATGCCCAGTATTAGAGTCGGAATGGGGTCAAATGTTTTACCGGGAACCTAGGACCAACAGCGGCGCCTCCATAGAAATTGGCTTTATAACCCTTCCCTGATTAATTTTTTTTTTTTTTTTTAAGTATTGTATCATGGTTTGATCGGGGAAAAGCGAACTGTATACCCTTCGAACCTCAAGCTTGTAACCAACAAACCCTATAACTTGTTGATGGGGAATCAATGTACACATATTTATGCACATAATACCGATAAAGTACCTCGCTTTTCTTTGATCACGAAGGTATAGGGTAATTCGTTTACGGGTTTAAGGTGTGGAGATGAAGCTTGCAAAAAGCATGCTTTTTATCACCAGTCAACCGGTGCTTTTCATTTCAATTCTACCGGCGGCGCACCGGTAATCCTTCCGGTAGCTTATATGGCCAGTCCTTGTGTGCTTAGTATTGAAAAAACACAAGAATGAACGCCGGTCTGGACGAACACACTAAGATTAGAACTACTCACAAACTCAGACGAGGTGAGGAAACAAAAATATTCCTCCAAAAACATTTGAAGATGATCAAAACTTTTTTATTTTGCCATAGTAGGTGGTTACGGAGGGTTGAAATGTTGCAATAAATTATGTCATAAGCAGGGAAATAATTTTAATTTATTATAAGTGCCCTATTGAAACAATTCAAGATGTTGAAAACAAGTTTTTTCGAAATTTCGTAATAAGGGTGGCTTTTAAGAGTTGAAATGTTGTAAAATGTCATGAATTATGTTCTAGAATATGGAAAAATATTTATTCTACATATTCAAAAATGATTTCAATCTATGAAACGTTTAAATCCATATATTTTTAATTTCTTGTCAAAAGGGGTGGTTTTCACTCCATAAAAAAAAGTCGCACATCAGGAACATATAACTTTTACCGTCAACGGCTGGACTATGACGGGTGACCGATATAACAGACCAGAGAGTCAGCATCAGGCTGGGCGGCCACCAAATGCGGAGCTAAACGGAAACCGGAAGTGTTCACTTAGTTTTAAAGAACGCGTTTGTGTCTTTTAAATAGAAATATGTAGGCCTACTGTAACGGATTCTAGGAAACTACTATATTTCAAAACCGTAATCTAGGTAATAAGAATAACAAGTTTGTAGGCTTGGTTAGCGTGGTGGACAGCTTCAAAACCGAATCTAGACAGAGTCGAAGCTACGCGGAGCGGAACCCAGCGACGGTGACTCAGCCCTTTCAGTGGCCGCACTTACATTAATCAAAATAACCACCCGACCTTAGTAACTAAATTCGAACTGACCTCTGTTAAGAGATCGATCGAACCATCTGCTAGCCTATTGGCTGAGTTAATAACCTATATCCAAACGACAAAATGTGTACATTCATTTGCGTTTATAATCTTTCTAAGTATAGTCTAATAATCTAATTTAATACGAAGAATAGAGAGATCATATAGGCTTAGCAGAATTATTTTATTCTGTTTAACAAAAGCGCTTCGCATACTTAGATATTTCTGTTTATATCGGGAAAGTCCTTAGAGATATTTCAATGAAACGCTAAATATGTCTTCTAACACCAACTAAATGATTACATTCATACTGATTACAAAGTGACTCCGTCTGTTATCTAATATCTAGAACATTCGTCCCATAATCAATCCTGTATTCGAACTACACACAATTAATGAATTAAGTGGTTAATTAAAAAATTGATTAAACAATATTGAATGGTGTCCTTGATTAAGCTCAGTTCCAGGAAAATCTACCACGTGATCTGAGAAACACGCCCTGTGAGTAGAGGAAAACATCGGAAAACCTTTGTATTGGTCGCCATTTTATACAAAGCAACCTACTCAGTATTCAACCCATTCTATATGTGCGCCAATAGCACGCAACTACAACCCGAATGGTGTAAAAAACAACCCCCTACCTGTCACCCTAACAAGTGGTCTATTAATAAAAACCTCACCCTTTTAAACAGTGCTAATATTAACAAGGGAAGTTTTTTTACGAGTTCCGCTATTTTACCCGTGACAATGGTGACGAGTGATGAGCGTGTAAAGAGAAACGTAATGTCAGCGGACGTATTTAGTTTTTGTGGAGGGGGGTTAATATGAGGGGGGTTTATCGTGAACGACTATTTGTAGCGTTTAAACGGTAAATTGGATGTTAAGATATTTATGGTGGAAGTATTTAAAGCTTTTCCGATGTACGAAACACAGCCTATACAAATCATAGTGTCTTAAAAATTTGATCTAAAGATCTGTTCGTATTCAGGCCCACGAAACCATAGAAATTGTTTTTCTTATTCAAAGAAGTGTTTTTTTCTTATACAAAGACTATGTTTCTTATCCAAAGAAGCAGTTTTCTTATATAAAGAAGTATTTTCTTACCCAAAGAAGCGATTTTTTTAATACAAAAAAGTATTTTTTTAACCAAAAGTGGTTTTCTTATACAAAAAAAAAAATATTTTTCTTATTCAAACAAGTTTCTTATCCAAAGAAGCAGTTTTTCTTATATAAAATAAGTATTTTCTTATCCAAAGAAGTGTTTTTTCTTATAAAAAGACGTTTATTTCCTATCGAAACAAGTATTTTTCTTATCCAAAGAAGCGTTTTTTCTTATACAAAGAAATGTCTTTCTTATCCAAAAAGTGTTTTCTTATCCAAAGAAGGTTTTTATTATTTAAAAAAGTGTTTTCTTATCCAAAAAAGTTTTTTTTTCTTGAACAAAGAAGTATTTTTCTGCTACCTCTTTGAACTACGAACCTAAATGTTCTTAGTTCGGGCTGCAGTTACTCCCGTTGTTTTTCCCTTACCGTTAACGCTGACCCTTCGTCCTGGACGCGGGAAAAAAAGGGAAAAAAGGAAAAAAAGAAAAAATCTAAAAAAGTGTTTTTTCAACCTATGTAATGTTTCCTTATCCAAATAAGTGATTGTTTTTCTTATTGGATGCTACGTTTTTATATTAGAAAAATCCGCTTTTAAAATCCCATTTTTAATTAAAATCTGTAAAATACATTTTCTAAAAATCAAATTCAACTGCTTTTATTATGATAAATTTTGTTCAACAATAGTTTATAAAGTACGGGGAAATGTATGTGCCGCTATATTCCTCAAAAAACCGATACAGCTACCAAGGATGCTGAAAAATCAAACTAAATTTTCAAAATCGGTTCATGAGATACGATATGAACATAAACCTTGGCCGCCGACATTTGCTAGCGTAAATTGAACAGTAATTTTGCTACAGGTTTCTAACTAAAACAGAGATCTTATCAAAATCTGATTAACCGATTTTGAAAAGCTATACGCACTTTTCGTCGATAAAGTCCGAATCGTTTTTTTTTTTTTTGATATGTCACTTTTCAGATCCACTCGAGGGTGTACTTGGGATTTTAGTTTGGGGTTTTACATTTTCTAACACCATTCTTACATTAAAAACGGGGAAAATAATACACAAAGTCTAAAACGTGTTCATGGATTTTAGAACTGTATGACGTAAAGGTTAAAGGGTGTTTGAAAAATCGCGAAAAATCGGGCTATGATTAACATGCAAAAATAACGGAAAAACTTTCCTAAATCGCTTCGTGTAGCCTATGTGTAACCGTTTAAACTAAAAAAAAAATTAAATTTCATACATAAATTTATTTACGCTGGCAAGACAACATTAGGAAAGAAGTTAAAAAACATCTCTTTTCAAAATGGCGGTAGTCTAAAATTGTTAAATTAAAATAACGTAAAATAATGAAATATTTTGCAATACAACTTTTTTGTCCTTTTTGTTACAAATCTAACAATGTTTTGTTTTGAACACTTCGAGGTGTTCTTAAGTTAACAACAGTAATAAAGTGGAGAAATTAATACAAAAAATTAAAAGTGTTTATGGATTTTATAGCTTGACATAAAGTCTACGGGGTGTTTAAAAAATCCCAAAAAATCGGGATATTGTATATTATTATATATTACAATATATTATATATATTGTACATGCAAAAATAAAGAAAAATGTTTCTATGGAGATATGTCCTATACCCGATTCCGCCTGTCTGCCAGTACGTTTTTTTTTAATTTATTGCTCAATAACGTTTAAACTTCAAAAATGAAATTTCATACATTCATTTCAGTTCGCAAGACAATATTAAGAAAAAAGTTAATAAAATATATCAACACTTTTCAAAATGGCAGTCGTTTAAAATTTTTAAATTAAAATAACATAAATGAACGACGTTACAAAATATTCTGCAAAACAACTTTCTTGTGTTTTTTGTTACAAATTTAATAATGTTTATTTTAAAATCTTTGAGAGGCCTATCTCGCATTGCGTAGGTGATAGTAGTCACGTATTCATAATGAAATGAAATTATTTGTTTTTACTTAAATATTTAGATGATTCTTGTAACACAGCCACTGGATATGCTTTTATACGTTAAGTTTAAATCTATTTTTACTGTTTTGTGATATATTACTCACCTTTTAAAGGTTACCGCGGTTTCGAAACACTTATAGCTTCATTCACAGGCCGTACTAATAGTCAGTGCCCTCTGGTGACGTCGTTATATAGTAAATAAAAACATTAAAACATAAAACACAACACAGCACAATTTTTTAAAGAAAAATGCGGACGAATAAATTTTAATTTGGCCAAAACACAAAACTGTGCGACTCACTTACCGGTCCAGCCTAGACTGCGAGTTGTGTCGGAAAATCATCGATAGTTTGTAGTATTGCTTACCATCGATAGTTTTAGATTTCACTTCGATAGTTGACCAAGCGAAGCGAGGCTAGTTTCAACTCGACCGTATGGCACTTTGTTATGCAATTTTGGCCAAACGCATTGACCGATTGTTTTGAAATTTTGTACGAAGGTAACTTGTATAAAGCCCGAACGACGTAGATGTAAGATTTTTTCCCTTTCATTTCCATTTCAAGATGGCGGGCTCTGATTTAACTTTGACAGTGTATTGCCGGTCATTTCCTGTAATACTGGCTAAACTGCAAGATTTATTGTAATTTTGACTGTTTTGTAGAGAAAAGACGTAAAAGTTTCAATAAAGTTGGTCCACTAACATTTTTCGTTAGTGGAATCACGGTTACCGGTGATATTGGTGGGAGAGGTCACGAGCGCTTTCGTGGATCGCTTTGTTTATTAATTAAGAATACGTAAGGTCTACTGTTCTTTGAACTACTTTCTGATAGTATTAATTTCTTTTGACATTTACTTCTTTGCGAATTTTAGAGACAAAGAAGTAAATAAAACAGTTGATACGATAACTTCACTGAAACAGTACTTATTACTTTGTAGTTTTTTTATAAAAGCAATAATTCATTTTTCGATTTTGCTGATTGGCCACGATTTTCCTCCCCTTCAACTTTACGCACTCATGTGTGTTGCAGCCACTTCTGTCCCATCAGAGTTTTAGCAAAACTAGACATATTGTCACTAATAGAAGATCTAATATAAAGTCTAAACACGTTTACATGCTACATTCCTTAAAAAAAAAAAAAAAAATGGCTCATCCCGTAATTCGGACATTTAAGTTTTTTCGAAGTAATTTTACGTTATTTTATTAATTATATTACATTGTGTGATATTAATTAAGGGCATATCAACGCCTAAAAAAACTCTACACATAATTTAAGTTGTAGCTACTGTACTTAAGATATAGGCTATTCATGATTTTTTTCTTATAAATTAGTAACTTATATATAATTTAATTTGTAGCTACTGTATTTAAGATATATTCATGATTTTTTTTTCTTTTAAATTAGTCCTTTTTCTTGTTCCTAACACAGGATTTTTAAAATATGTAACTATTTAAAAAAGTTATGATTTTTTAAACAAAGTACCTGAAAAATGTGCCAAACATTTTATGTATTGGCTAATAATGTAGACTAATAATCTCTTACTCAATCTGTATTGATATTTAAAAATCCTTTTGTTAGTAACAAGCAGTGGCTTTTATAAAGCAGTGGTAAACATTTGGTTAGGAAACATTAAACGGCTACCGAAATATTTGTATTATAAGTTATAAAATTTAAGTTTTCGGGGAAAAGATTTCAAAATATAACAAAGATCAAAAAGCTGAATTATTATTGTTATGTAGATTGTTATATTAATAGTTTAATTTTAAAATGTCTTTGTCCATGATGCACTGTTAAGAAAGGTGTTTAATAAACCTAACAGCATAAACTCACGTTAATTTGTACATTTATAAATATTATCAATAATTAATTACTGAATAATTAAAATATTACTAATTGACGTATATGAATAAAAAAAAAGTGATGCACAGAGACTAATAGCGTTAAAAGTGAACACCATATTTTTATTCAGTTCATCTTTCAGTTCCTGACTTCCATGATAATCTGTACGTATCCAGAAACACTGGCACGATTTATTTTGCAATCTGTGCATCAAGTCCGTTTCTTGAACAGAGCAAAATGTTTTATCATAATTTATCGCTTATACTTTCGTCACTTAAACTTCATTCCGTCTCTTTACGGAACTTTTATCCACTTTCTCACAACTTTCTAAAATCGATACGAACTCCCTTCATAACGTTAAATTGCCTTTTATAACCTTCAAAATAACACAAACACGTGCTACATAACATCTGTAATATAACATTTGTACGTAATTATAGTTTTTATTATTATTATCAAAACTTATTAATTATAATTTTTCACTTACGTTTTTTTCATTTTAACATTTTTCACTTTTAATTATACCTTTTATTTTACTTATTGTTTATTTCATTTTCACCTTTCAGTGTTCCAACTAAGTGGTCTATCTATGGTCAAGTCGCTTGATTTTGTAATTCATATTATTGTTACTCACTGACGCCAATCACAGCTCTTTAACGAATTCTACAGTTACCTTCCATTACTCTCAGTCTGATCTCAGTGTACCACAAAATCCGCCATACCGGGCGTAAAGAAGTGTTCACTTAAAAAATAAAGTTATAATCTATTATAGAGGTGTATACAGAGCTTTACTGGATTCGTACAGGTCGTTGACATATTACAAGTGATATACAAAGGTATTGTAATATTTTTTTATGTGGAACCTTAATAATATTTTTTGTGTAGAACTATCGAAAACTACTATCATCTATAGCTATCGACTCTACTTCGGCAATACTGTGAATTCTCATTAGTTCCGGCCTACGCATGTTGTTATCAGTTATAATAGGTTTAATAATATTTGTATTTATTCGGATTAGTTATCCTTCATGCCATGTGGTAAGTTCAATTAGATTTAAATGAAAGCTTGTTGTTCAGAATGTTATGGGGATCTGTTCTTGCATTCTTATAAATTTCAGACTACACGATCGAATCCATATAATTACTTTTATTACATAACCCAAGTGTTGGTCTCTCTAAATGTTTAATATCTCGTTGTTGGTATGAATGTCTTCATATTTGTGGTTTCTATCCATGAGATGTTCGACGAAAATTAAATTTGTGGATAATTTTCTTCTGTGTAAGGGTTCCTTAAATCTTTTTTTGACCGATATACAAACTGGGGCAATCACAATACATCCAAAACTCCATTTTACCTTGAAGAAGAAATTTGCAACACTTTAAATTATCTAGACCATTTAAATTCAAAAGTAAACAATAATTTTACGTTCAGAATTTACAAAAAACCACTACTACATACTAGACAATACAGTCTTCATCTCATCATCCCCACAATATAAAAATAGCAGCTTATTGTAGCTTTGTACACAAATTAACCTCTTGTAACAAATGCCCTTTGGATAAACATAGTTATGGAAACGATGTAAACACAATAAGTTTATTCCGGTTTCTAAAGAATAAAATAGTTCAATTATCGATAAACGTAGTCGTAAAACTCAAAAACAAAAAAATCCTTACTGAAAAACAAACATACATATCAATCAAAATACTTATCGGCTTTAAGTCATACTTTAGAAAAAGAATTGGCAAAAGAGAACATAAAAGCCTTCTTCAGAAAATTTCATAAATTATCAACCTTGTTAAAGAAGCCTAATAAAAATTAACAACAAATAAAAATGAAGACTTTTTTGACAGATCTGATATATACAAAATTAAATGTAATGACGCCTCTTTTTTTATAGCGGTTAGACATCTTGATGTTTCAAAAAAAAGATCAAAGGAAAGTACTCAGAAGAAATTTATCCACAAACTTAGCTTTTGCCGAAGCTTTTGCATGGATAAAAACCATAAATCTGAAGACATCCAAACCAACATGAAGATATTACAATAGAATAATAACTAGAGGAAAGGATTACAAAACTTAGGGCACTGCGATCAATGAACATGTTGTGCAACAAAATCTCTAGTTCTACTTCAGCTGACTGGTGCCGTTAATAAGTTCCAGCAATACACTGACTAGCTCATCCTCCTGGAGTCCTCAGGGTCCTGGAAACCAAATACGCTTAGTTCCCGGCTGAAAAGAGCCCCACAAATGTAAATTACATGAGGTTCATGTTTATGTGCACCCTCATACCACAGTGCCCTGTAATGAGCGCCATGGTTTTCCTGGATTGTGCTCTACCCAAGATATCTGTAGCCCTCTACGCCCTCCACAAGAGATATTTCTTCAGAGTCGCGTGCTATGGGAATGCGCATATAGGTTGTCCCCATCTTGCCTGATGTTGCTTGCTTATCCAGGTATTGATAGCAGACCCGGCCAACGACAGAGAAATCCCTAAAGCTACCTCGGGTCCAATAAAATCAGATGAAGATTCCAATGTAGCCAGTCAGTTTGCTTCCTCATTACCCTCAACCCTCTTATGCTCCAGAACCCAGTGAAGAGTAACCCGGTTTCACAGGGACAGAGCGTTGAGGTTCTCCTTATACTCCCAGACCAGCATGGACTGGATTATGGGACCCACAAGTACTTTAATTACTCGGTTTGATTGACTACTGGTGTAAATATGAATTCGAGTTTTTCTTGAATTCGTCTCAAATTCTCTCGAATGGCCACTACCCCTGTCTGTAATACTGTTGCGTACTGTCCCAGGGTAACAACTCTCTTCGGCCCTGGTTTCAAGTAATACACCCCAGCAGCAATGGCTGTCTGCCTTGAAGCCATCGATATACTATTCCAGATCTCCAGAGTTTCCCAACACACGATCTTACTCCTCAAATGTCATCTTGACGTCAAAGATTCTAGAAACCATGTGTCGTTTAACCATTCTATAAGTCTCCATTATTAGAATTGGGTCTTTGATCTTTTCTGTGATTCTGGAATGTCCCAAAGTTTAGGATAGCCAGACACTACTTTCTTACAATCTATATGCTGCTTTACATCTCTCCCTCATGACATATAAAGCAACGGGACTAGAACGATCTCCATAACAGCTGTTGGTGTCGTATTCATGAAGCCGGTTCTGCACAGGCATGTCAACCTCTGAATTTTAGTCAGAGTTTCCCTGGCCTCCCTCTGCTCGGCCTCACTTCCCATAGCACACAATGAGTCTAATGATCCCACTATAAAAGTACTACATCATGCCTGGTTTAAGTCTCCATGTCTTACTAACCGTTCTTGTGCCGTCAATGACTTGTTGGCTTCCCCAATGGTAAACTCAAGTTGTGCATTAACTTTGTGTTTAGGACAAAGTCCAGATATTTCACCTCGTTCGCAACAAGTATTGTCTTCACAAAGTGCTTAAGCCCTTCTCAATACGAGGTGATCTTCCTAGTAAAATGAACCATAATAGTGTTTCTGGGGTTAATCCCTAGGTTCTTCTGACAGCCCCTGTGGACAGCCCCTGATAACCTCCACTTCCACCTCTTCTGCTAGAGTTTAGTAATCCAGTGCCGCGATAGGGCACAAAGCATTGAATCATGGGCATTGTTGAAAACTCCCTCAATGTCTAGGAAAACACCTAGGGCATATTCTTTGGTCTATAAAGTCCCTTCCAATCTGTAAACCAAATTATGAAGTGCACTCTTGCAGCCTTTTCCTGATTAATAAATTCACTAACTAACATGCATAGAATCATGACACCCCTCTAACTTGTCTCTCTACCAGTTTCTCTAAAGCCTGCACAATGAACGAAGTTAAACTGGTAGATCTATAAGCTTTGGGTTCAGCATATGGCGCTCGCCCCTGCTTAAGAATAAAGACTATAATCCAGAGGCCTATGCTGGCTCAGAAAGATTCTGTCTGGACCTGATGATTTAAATGAGTGAAAGGTATTTATAGCCCACCTCACTTTATCTAAATCTACAATCTGGTTTGCGATACTCTAGTCTCCCCTATTTGTTTCCTACAGGAGATATTTGGTACTCGCTCCTTCCCTGCATTCCTGACCTCTGGGTCGGGATAGTTTTCCTGGGTAGAGTCCTCCCTATTTGTTGTGTACTCCCCAACCTCGTCACAGAAGTACGGTCAACCTCGTCACGTAACATACTGCATGAATACCAGCTCGCCCTTTTTAATACCTTGTTGTTAGAGCTCGTCTGTAGGCATCTCTGTAAGTCCCCTCATATGGCATTCCTAGGATTCCAAAATATATTTACTGATCTATCTGCTACTCAAAGATCCATGACTATGATCTTATGACTATGTGCCTATGATCCGATATAGAAGGCTCTTTAGACACATACCACTTTTCCAATACGGTGTAGATGATCTTTGTCCCCAGAGTAATAGTCCTTGTTACAAAGGCTGGGGTATTAAAAATATAAAGTCGAACTGCTATAATTTGGAATGCTCCCCTCTCTTTTCTATCGCTGTTCCTTCACAATGTGTGATGTGCGTTTACATTCACTCTAACGAGTAGATCAACACCCTCCTCACTGCAGTGCTCCAACCCCTCCGAAACCTGATGGATGGGAAGTACTCCATGTCTTCGTGTGGTACATATGCAGATGTCAGTACTTACCTTCTGCTCCTAAACCCTACACTTAATTCACTACAGTACTGATTACTAAAACATAAAGAAGACAACATAACTATCTCAATATTGTCCCTAACAACAATACAGGTCCTAGGTCTAGTGGTCGAGATGTCGTAAACCAACTCAGCTCCGCCAATAGCCAGTCCTGCTATCCGGCCTCTCGTCACCCAAGGTTCTTGAACTACAGCGAAGGCTTCCCGTTTCTCAAGCTGCCTCCTTAAGACCGCAGTTACCACCTTACTGTGACGGAGGATGATCTTAACTACTATTTTTGTTCTGTGCATTTTAAATTTATCGCCATCTGCTGAGAATCACAACTGGTGGATTAAGTACAACCCCAATTTTCTCCTTACCCAGATCCTCACTCCTCTGGTCCACTTCTTCAAGACCCTCAGGGTTTTTAGTTTTGAGTGTTTCACTTCGATCAGTTTCGTTTAAGGTCTCACGAATAGCTAGAGAAAATTTTCCACCTGCATGAATTGGTAAAGATAAATTAAAATTGGAAGTCGCCTGGTCTCTAGAGTTCGCATATCCTACTATGCTACTCCCTTCAGCCACGCAGACCTCGACGTATGCTGTTCCACCATGACTTGGAATGTGCGCGTGTTCTACGCTTTAGCAGCATCTATACAGATCCTTTTTACAGGCCAGTACCAATCTGTTTCCACACTGCACCGTGTGTAGGCGCGTAAGTCTGCACACTTCTCCCATCCCACACATCCTCTGAAGGGGTTTGAGGTATAAGAAACAATGTACAGACTTTTCACAGAGCAACACGGAGATATTGTATTTATGTAATAAAAGTAATTATACAGATTCGATCGAAAAATTTACAATGTGAATACAGAACGACAAGCTTTCATTTAAATCTAATTTAATTTAAAGACATGGCATTAAGGATAACTAATTCAAATAAATAAAAATATTATAAAACTCATTGCATCTGCGTTAATAATAATTGACTAATAATATTTATGCTACTGATCAGTAATATTGATTTAATCAGTGAAGACTCTACACTGTAAACATGATCGGTGATGTTTTTGAGTAACTAAACTTTATTCGTCTGCGTTTTTTAATTATAAAATTGTGCTGTGTTGTGTTTTATGCTTGACGACCTCACCAGAGGGCACTGACTTAGTGTACGACCTGTGGATGAAACTAAGCTTTTCAAAACCGCGGTAGCCTTTATAAGAATTATAAACCACTAGACAGAAAAAAACATGATTAAACCTAACGTATAAATAGATCACTATCCCGCTACGCCCTTGGGGTCGACTCAGTTAAAAATAGTTTTCAGTTGGTTTTCCGTCCGTACGTATAACTGGAGAATAAACGAAATAACAAATTTCGATGACATTTGGAATGTGTATGTCGTTTCATATTAGGCGAGAGTAGAACTAGACAGATAAGCGGTATCGGCCGGCGCTCCAGGGGTACCAACCTTTCCGTCACTGAATTCCACTTGGCACTTTCATGGCAATTTGGCGTATCACTTAAAATACCGGAAGGCCTGGAGGATATGGAATACCCAACAATAGAGGAAATTCCGAAAATTTATGATGATTTTCGGAGGTTTTCTGAGCGAAAAATATGTGCTTTGTGCGGTGATAAAGTGAACTCACAGAAAACTTCATTATTTTGGACTGACGTAAAGCATACTTTTTTTACAACGCCCTCATAAACTATTTTTTAAATTTATTTATATTTGTAAGGATTACACAGTTTTCTTTTACTTGACAAATGGTATAATACACAGAAATATATAATGAACAAAATAAGCACCAAATGCGGAGCGGACTACGCATTCAGAATCTAACATAAGTGCGGCCACTGAAAACGTAAAGAAGCTGAGCGGCGTAAAGTAGCTTCGACTCTGTTTAAATTCGTTTTTCAAGCTGACTCCGATTCCCTCACCACGCTTACCACGCCTCTGAACTTATTATTTCTCGTTACCTAGGTTACGGTTTTTAAACATAGTTTCCTAAAATCCGTTACAGTAGGCCTAAATATTTAGATTTAAAAAACACAAACGCGTTCTTTAAACTGACTTTAGGTTGCCGTTCAGCTCCGCATTTGGTGGCCGCCCGGCCTAACTAGTAAACACAAAACATAAACTTCAACTTACAAGGCAAAGACGGATGTAGAGGGGGCGGAGGAGCCATCGCCCCTCCCGAGATAAAATAAAAATTATAAAAGATCCTGTTTTATTTCCAAAAAATGGAAGTTTATGCGTAGCTTCGAGGTGGGTATTTTGAAAAAAGGTCAAGGAGCCATCTGAGGAGCCTAAAACCCGTCACATTATCCTGATCTCAACTTTATGCTTACGATATATGGAATTTTGTCCATATGTACACTTGTATACTTGTTAATGCTTATAGTGAGGATAAGAACTATTTTATGGTGGTTCTTTTTTGCTCTTCCTATGTTAACCGCAACATCACAAAAAAACCTTTATAGATTCTAAAACTGTTTTGGCGCTTAACTAGACTTGCCTTTGTTATATGTACATAGCAATACGTGTTGCATAGCAATGTGCTATACGTGTTGACAAAGAAAAAATTACATTTAACGCCAGTTAGGTTGAGGACGAGGGATCAGCGTTAACGGTAAGGGTAAAGCGACGGGAGTAACTGCGGCTACACACACACGCGCGCGCACACGCACACACACACACACACACACACACACACACACACACACACACACACACACACACACACACACACACACACACACACACACACACACACACACACACACACACACACACACACACACACACACACACACACACACACACACACACACACACACACACACACACACACACACACACACACACACACACACACACACACACACACACACACACACACACACACACACACACACACACACACACACACACACACACACACACACACACACACACACACACACACACACACACACACACACACACACACACACACACACACACACACACACACACACACACATATACTGATGAAGGGGAAAGAAAAAAAAAAGCATGTTTATTTAACTACAACTTTTTGTTTCAAAATTAGTGTCACTATAAAATAATTGTACTGAAAGAAATAAAATAATTTTTAAAGAACATTTCAATTGCTAATTGCTATTTATTACTTTCCTTATGTTTGTTTTTTTTGTCTGTTTATTTTACATCAGTTGTTACTAAGTGCTGTACTGAGTCAATGCCAGTTCTCAGCTGACAATTTTTCAGCTCTGGTTTTACCTCTAGATTAGATCCTATAGCGTGCGATGACACCACCATCTTTATTTTCTTTCCGAAGAAAGGCACGTTTGTTGATTTATACTTACATTAAAAATCCCATGAATGTCAGTCGAAATCCGATCCCACAATTTTGTACGAAGCTAATATGCTAACCACTACTCTACCAAGAAGAAGAAAAGGTAATAAAAATGAAACTTTCAACAACTTACAGAATACTATTATAATTTTTTGTCTATTTCAATATTTTATCTTTTAATTTGCTTTTCTGTTGATAAAGGCTTACAGGTTTTGTGGTTTTTATTTTAAAGTTATGTAAATAGAGCCAGTTTTGCAAGTTTTAAAAACTAGGCGCGTAAAGAAATCGTGACTTTCTAAAATAGAGTAAATTTTATACTTATATTATATCAGTTTTTTCAAAATAGCTTAACAGTGTTGGTTTTTCAAGGTATTATTTCAAAAATTTACGCCCCCACACACAAAATTGCATTAATCTGTCTGTGTTAAAACGTAACCCTCAGAAATCGGTCTGTAGTCAGGATGGATAAAACAATACAATGGAAAAATTGTTGGGCAATAAATGAATATTTTGATTATGAATTAATTATTTTTCACAAATAGTGTACTGATAGCTAGCTGGTCTGAGAACTTTTTTATATATATTTTAAAAAATGTACATAATCCAAATTTAATAACATTTTCATTGACTTGAAAAATTTGACGTCAAACTTTGTATTATTTTATTAAAAATTCTAGAAGCTAAAAAAATTCACTATACAAAATATGAATAAAATTTTGTACCAGATTCTGTAACTTAAATACAAATATGATTTCTTATGTAATTTATATAAACAAAAATCATGAAATACTGGCACCGAATGCCGATTCCTATTGTTTTAGAAACGATCGTAAGAATGAATTTCTTCTGAAGTGATATTACTGGTATGAGAGTAGAGTATGTTTCACCAAACATCGTATTCCATAGTTATGCTTCACTCATCACAGGGTCGATTTTTATATTATTCACCAGAAAGATGTAATTTTAGGTTAGAAATACACGAATCGAAGTAAACGTTTACGAAAAGTAAAACCTGGCTGCCTTATGAAATACCGACAATTGGGTTACATTGGAAAGTACATAATGAATAAGCAAGTATAGTAAAATGTCTTTTAATTAGATAAATAA
Source organism: Callitettix versicolor (assembly GCA_022606455.1). NCBI lineage: Eukaryota > Metazoa > Arthropoda > Insecta > Hemiptera > Cercopidae > Callitettix > Callitettix versicolor. The sequence goes on from CM040187.1 coordinate 18,064,734, forward strand.
TACGTGGAAGACAGAGAACTGTTTAACGTATTCCTGCAGCATTGAAGGATTAATGTAATTTTGTGGGGGGGCAGTTGGTTGGGTGATCAATTTAAAAGAGATGGGTGACAATTTTTGAAATAATACCGTCAAACACTAGCACTATTAAACTGTTTTAAGACTTAAAACGCACATAAAATCAGTGTAAAAATTTACTCCACTTTAGACAAAAATATCACTTAATTTTCTTAGATTCCTAATTTTTAAAACTTTTGCAAAACTGACTACGTTTACATAACTTCCCCTCTTCTCAATATACTATAATTTATATATAGATGCAGTTACTCCAGTCGCTTTAACCTTACCGTTAACGCTGATCCTTCGTCCTCATTAGCCTGAACAAGTCCAGTTAAGCGTCACAACAGTTTCTCAACAGTTTTGATCAATTTTAGAGTCGAGAAAAATCTTTCTGCTGTTGCAGTTAACACATGAAGAGAAGAGAGAACCAACATGAAATATCTAATTGATTCTCCGTTCTCAACCTCAGTACAAGCATTTCAAAGTGCACAAACGTACATATGTACATACGGACAAAGTTGAGATCAGGATAATGTAACGGGTTTCGGAACCCTGAAGGTCTCTTTGCCTCGAAGCTGCGACACTTCCACTTTAAGGAAGTCAAATTGGATCTTTTACATTTTTTATTTCTTTTGCCTCGGGAAATATTAAAACTGTTAATTTTTTAATTAAAATTTCTTAATACGTCCTTCTGCTACAGTTGCAATTAAACATTGGTTAGTAACAACCAGTTTCGACCAGTCTTGTTTATTCTTGACAACTTTTCATGATTTGTAATTTTAATGTGAAACTTGTTGTTTACTTTGAAATAACAAAAAGAAGAGTTTAAACTTAAAAATAAACTGTCGTATCTGTCACTAGTCAAACAGATGAAAACTAACCTCTTCAACACCGTAAAATGATTCTAATCAGTTATCTTTTTCAAATAAGCTCATCGTCTTATTTATTTATCCTTTTCTCTCAAATTTGAATAGATTAGACACAAAACAGTTTTGAAAAATGGCGGTCATTTCAAATCTTTAAAATTCAATTGTCTTAACGTTTGACGGCGGTCAGGGTTCTTTTTGTAGGTTAAGGCAACTTCCTATTTATGCAAAGAGAAGTGCCTTGCTGTTCGCGTTAGAGAAATAATCTTTTTTTGAAAACATTTTTTTAAAACTTTCATGCTCCTGTACACAGGTTAGGCTTATTTACATATTTAGGTGTAAGAAAGATTTTGGTATTCTTGGTACTTTTTTTAAAGGTCGCTAAAAATACAATCGTAAACGTACAATATTATAGCCTATGTATTGTAGGCTATTGCCTTTGAATCTAGAATACAAGTTCAAAGATTTCTTATGATGCATTATCAGCTTAAGATAGAATGAACTGTAGGCCTACGTGGGATCATTTTTTTCGTAAAAAAACAGTGAAAATACTTTGTTTTCCAACTCCCGGAAAACCTGGAAAATTTGCCAATTTTTCAAAATTGGTTAGAGAATCGATGGAAATTACTATAATTTTATGAACCGACTTCCATTTTTACAAGCTCCAGGATTTCGGTGAGAATAGCAACACATCCATTTTCTTCATACACATTACTTAACGTTACGGAAGCAAATTTCCGAAAATTTTTTACTTTACCCTAACTTTGAAACTGATTTCACCATCGTAACATTTTAACCTGATTATTTTAGCACTAAAACTTCCTCACTGAAAATGAACCCTGACCGCTGTCATATTCATCAATTACTTCAAACTTCTGTACTTGGTTTTTAATGCCGATTAAGATGGTGAAACGAGATTTTCAAAAATATAAGATAAAAAAGTTATATTTTTTCTAAAAATTTGTAGCAGCTACCATTTTGAAACCTGATACACTAATATTATTCTTAATTACTTCATTGCCCAAATTATCACATAAGGGAGATATGGCCAGTACAGGGAGGGAAGGAGTGACAGTCCAAAAGTACACAATATGCAGCACACATAAATTATTTCTTTATTTATAAAAAAGTGGGAAAATAAATATCCTACTAGGACAGACACATGGATACAAGTACAAAAATAGATTTAACCTCTATTAATCATGTTCACTAAAAAAACACAATCTACATTATTTTTTAAAAAAGTGACTACATTTCACCGACTTTAAACTATAAATAAAATTTAATTGCACACAACTCAATTCGTTTTATATTAACATACAAATTTTAAGATATAAATAATGATTAAAATTTTATAATAATTATAATAATAATTAAAAAATTTTATTTTTATTTTGCGTAAAACATTACTAAAAGTGTAATATTATAAGTGAGACCGATATTTTAAAAGTGGAAACTAAGATATAAAATGTAAAATAAAAGCTTTGAGCAATGGAAAATCATAATATCTATATAAATGTAAACTATACACTTAATATTTTTATTTACATTTTAAAAATTTTATTTACATTTTAATATTTACATTCGTAGACTTTATGTAGATATTTATTATTTTTCATTGTTCAAAGCTTTTATTTAAATTATTTAATTTTATATCTCAGTTTTCACTTTTCAAAAAAAAACAGCCTCATTTCTATGTTAACAAACCATGAATGTTATTAGTGATTGAATATACATGATTAACTGTAAGTTTTCACTTAAAATATTGGTCTCACTTGTGTATAACCAACAATTTTAGTAATGTTATGTATAGAATAAAACAACATATTTTAATTATAAATAAGTTGCAATCCTTGCTTCTTGAGCAATCTCAATGTTATTGGAAAGTTCAAACAAAAGAAAGAAACCATTAATTGTTTTTTTTTTAATTCAATATTGGAATGTTTATTATAACAAAATACTTGTTATTATTATGGACATTATTTGTCAATATAATAGTAATATTGTAATGGATGTAAATTATTGCAAATGTTAGATAAATTATGTTGTTATAACCAGATTGTCGATGAAGAATTAATGTTTTATTAACATATGGTATGGCAATCTAAAGTCTGCTTATTTTGACTACCTCATGGGATTACAGATTTTAATAGACAGACTTAAAAAATTTTGAATCAGTTCAGTTAATATTAAAAATCTTGCAGAAAAAACGAAAGGCAAGCAAGAATGTTTTTAATTGAAAAAAATATTAAAACATTCATTAAAAAATTACACAGATAATATCTGATCAATGCAATAACTTTCTCAAATTACTAAGATGTTTTTTACTGTTATTGATATACAGTATTATTACTTCACATTTTTTTAAAAAAAAATGTAATGAACTAATACATTTAATAAATTAGTTATACTAATTTGCTTAGTAACCCAAAGAATATGTACTTGCCACTATATGTACTTAACCAAGACAAAATACTTACAAACTACAGCAAGCATTTGAAAAACTACAGTACTGTATGCCTGATATGAATAGAATTGTAACCTAATTAAATCAAATCATTACACATAACGTGCTATATTACCATTACAACATTATAACATAAATTAAAGAAGTTATCTTTTGAATTGTACACAGGAAAACTGGAACAACCCCTATAGTTTGTATTGTGTATAGCGATTTTTAAATAAAATAATCTTGCTAAACTTTATTAACTCAATTGGTAGTCATGTTTATTTTTTTGTGTGTAAAATAAGTAATAATTTATGTAAAAAATTATTGTGTATGTAAAATATTCCATAAATTTTTTTATGAAAAACATTAAAATTAAGTGGGTAACAGTAATATTAAAATTGTAAAACCAAATTATTACAAAACACTCGGAAATAAATGTTGAAAAAAATTAGTTCTTATCACTTAATAGTGGACAATATGTGTTATACATCATGTACCACCTACAAAAGAAATTTATCTATAATCATTTGCAAGTGTTGTGTATTAAATGTATGTGATTTTCGAGTCACAGTTTATCCCTGAACTTCACATAACACGAACAATAACTATGAAAACTGAAATAAATATAGACAGCTTGTGAGCGTTTCAAACATTGATGATCAAAAGTGATACCTGTCTATATAGAATGTTTAGTTCTATGAAAAGTAGTAAAATTATAAAGTTTATAACTATGTTTAAGAAAATGATATTCAAATAATTATACAATAGTGTAAAAAAGTTATATAAATAAGTTATAGTTACGCCACTTGTTTAGACATTATTGTTGTATTGTTATCTAAATGCTATTTTCTTATATGTGGTTATAAACTTTTTAGTTTTACTACTTATCTTAAAACTAAACATACTCTTTATATATAAATAAACTTTATATTTATATATCATTTATGATCAATGTTTGAAACACTCACAAGCTGTATTTTTATTTCAGTTTTCATGGTTATTGTTTGTGCTGTATAAAGTTCAGGGATAAACTGTGATTCAAAAATCTCATACATTTAATACACAACACTTGCAAATAATTATAGATAAATTTCTTTTGTAGGTACATAATGTATAACACACATTATTTACTTTTAAGTGATAAGAACTAATTTTGTTAACATTTATTTCCGAGTGTTTTGTAATAAGGTGGTTTTACAATTTTACTATTACTGTTACAGGCTTAATTTTAATGTTTTTCATAACACTTCATTTTAATGTCATGTTTTACGTATACATAATATTTTTTTATGTAAATTATTACTTATTTTACAACAACAAAAAAATAAAATAAACATGACTACCAATTGATTTAATAATGTTTAGTAAGATTATTTTATTTAAAAATCTCTGTTCACAATACGAACTATACGGGTTATTCCAGTTTTCCTGTGTAAAATTCAAAAGATAACTTCTTTAATTTATGTTATAGTGTTATAATGGTTATGCAGCACGTTATGTGTAATGTTTAATTAGATTACAATTCTATTCATATCAGGCATACAGTACTGTAGTTTTTCAAATGCCTGCTGTAGTTTGTAAGTATTTTGTCTTGGTTAAGTACATATAGTGGCAAGTACATATTCTTTGGGTTACTAAGCAAGTTAGTATAACTAATTTATTAAATGTATTAGTTCATTACATTTATTTTTTTAAAAATGTGAAGTAATAATACTGTATATCAATAACAGTAAAAAACATCTTAGTAATTTGAGAAAGTTATTGCATTGATCAGATATAATCAGTGTAATTTTGTAGTAATTATTTCAATTAGAAAAAATTCTTGCTTGCATTTGGTTTTACTAGAAGATTTTTAATATTAACTGAACTGATTCACAATTTTTTAAGTCTGTCTATTAAAATCTGTAATCCCATGAGGTAGTCAAAATAAGCAGACTTTAGATTGCCATACCATATGTTAATAAAACATTTGAATTATTCTTCATCGACAATCTGGTTATAACAACATAATTTATCTAACATTTGCAATAATTTACATCCATTACAATATTACTATTATATTGACAAATAACGTCCATAATAATAATAAGTATTCTGTTATAATAAACATTCCAATATTGAATTAAAAAAAAACAATTAATGGTTTCTTTCTTTTGTTTGAACTTTCCAATAACATTGAGATTGAGGTTAGCTCAAGAAGCAAGGATTGCAACTTATTTATAATTAAAATATGTTGTTTAATTCTATACATAACATTACTAAAATTTTTGGTTATACACAAGTGAGACCAATAATTTAAGTGAAAACTTACAGTTAATCATATATATTCAATCTCTAATAACATTAGAGATTACATGGTTTAATAACATTAGCATTACATCATGGTTTGTACCGCTTAACCATGATTAAATCGAAACAAGTGTAAGAAAAATTGAACCTTATCCGCAGTTTCCTCACCACAAATGTTGCAAGTGAACGGGTTTTGGTAACCATGGTAACCCATATGCATAGTGTACATGACAACGTCACCAAACAGAAGGTCACAATACGAACAGTCATAGATTTCTTTTATATTCTTCCAACGTTCCTTCCGTTCATTAGTGATGCTGGATTTGAATTCATTGTTCTTAGGTTCACTGAAATCAACTTTTGGATGATCTGTCTTGGTTATGGGATCTAGTTCATTAGGGGTAGTTGAAGGAGACGGCGTTAATTTTTCACAAGGTTTAGGCGATGGTGATTTTATGGGTGGAGATTGTACAGGAAGAGGCATAGCAACCGGCGAAGAGGGCGATGTTTCAAAGGTGTTTTCTTGTTTTGTAGGTTTCAACAGTTCTGATTCACTAAAGTCCAGTTTCTGCTTTTTTAGTGTCTGTTCGTAGGTTTCTTCATCGCCAGACTGATGCAATTGTTGTGTAATGCGTTCTAGTTTAAACGCTTTCCCTTTACGTCTGTTTTTAGTTGTGGTCTGAAGCTCAGGTTCAAAAACTGGTGATGGTTGTGGTTCTGGTCTACTCAAATCTAATGGTGCTCTCGCTAGATCTTCCATGTTGTGTTGTTTCCTTGCTATGATCTCCTGCTGCATCGTCATGATCCTAGTGAAATACTCTTTGACGCTTTCTTTATTGTTATTAAAATTTAAAACTGATTGTTCTACATCTGCATTTGATAAATGTTCACCTGCCATTGGTGGAGAACAATTGGAGTAATGTACAGAGCTCATTGTCGGAAAAGCGTTCATCATCGCACTAATTGGATACGGTATTGTAGCATTGGGCATGAAAGTAAAAGGAGGTGGAAACAACGGAGGTCCTGGATGTTGAACAGAAGGTGGAGACGACGGAATGTTCTCAATGTTTTTAGAAGATTTTGTTTTAGGACCACGGCGTGTTCCATAAATATCAACAATAGGTAAAGGGTTCGGAGTTCCATCCGGATTCAGTACCATTGCAGGTGTGTGGTTGTATTTCCTCAAATGTAATTTTAAACTATGACAGTATTTTGTAGCATACGTACAGTTGGCACAACGGAACTGGTAAATAGTGCTGTGACTCTTTAGATGTGAGTTTAACATGGACTTGTTGACACAAGTATACGGACACTTGTCGCACTTGAATGGTTTGGAACCAAAATGATTCCTCAGGTGATACTCTAGATGGTGTTTGTACTCTGTTACAAAAGGGCATTTTGGACATGTCAAGAGTCGCTCTGTTTTGATATGCTGCTTAGAGTGATCCCAGAAATCAAGCTTGGTTACAGCCGTGTAGTCGCACTGCTTGCAACGATAAGTTTTTACTTTGCCCTGTGAATTTATCTTCGGCGTGGTAACTCCTGGTTCTTCTTCATCGGCCCATCGCAATGCTTCATCTTCCATGGTAGTGTTGTGGGCATCTTGAAGGTGCTCTCGGAGTTTTTCTGTATTATCTGCAGTGAAGTCACACTGAGAACAATTAACTTGGTTGCTATGAGTCATTAGGTGGTTGTTAAAATCGCTCCTGAGAACAAGACAGTTTAAAATAAATACAATGCAGTATTTTACATAAGGCAATATGATACATTTCTTTTCAGTTTATATTCAGGTTACAAATTTACGAAACAAATTAATAATCCATAATTAATTAATTTTATAAAGTCTGTATAATTTATTCTTTGTAATAAAATTTGCTCCCGCCTAAAAATATTAAAATTAGATTAATGAGGTTGACTTTTTTGACCCTCCCAAAAATGTCATTTAATTAAATGTCACTGACCCTCCTATAAAATTATGTTGAAATAAAAATTATGTTCCTAAGAAGCCTAGCTGAAAAAAATTGCTTAAATAAAATATTGCATGAATAATGAAAATGTACAATTTTTTTTCTCCAAAGTAGTAAACTTTTTTTATTATTTATAAAAAACATTATTAGTTTATATTTAAAATAAAATTACAATTTTCAAAAATATCAACAAAAACATTTTTTGTATCATGCTGAAATAGCTGTTAGGTCTGAATTTTAAATCTAACACGCTCGATATAATTCCATTATGAACATATTTACAGACTCTGTATGGGGAAACTGAGAAATGATAAGGTACCTTAATATAGTGGAGTAATCACACAATGGGCATTGTAAAGGTTTTTCACAGCTGACAGAATCAGGCTGCGAAGTTGAACCCATGATGCCAGTCTTCTGCAATACCATCTGAAGTCTTCGCAAAGGATCCTCTTCATACACTCCTCCCTCAGCATCTGAATTTGAAGAATGACTATTGTCATCAGTTTGCTTTTCAGGTGATCGGCTCAACTCAGGAGAAGCAGACTGTTGCGGAGGTGACATTTTGAGGATTGGACGAGCAAGGATACCGATGGTCGCATTAGTTTGTATCGAGCCATCTTTAGGTTCCAGAGAGTGGTCGTGAGATGGTGAAGGACGAAAGGATTTGTCTGGGTTACCAGAGTCTAAGGAGGATTGCTGACCTTCACTACAATAAGACAGTGGAGAAGTGTTATTGTGATTGCTGTGGTCACTGAAGTGTGACGGAGAAACTCCAGAATCATTATTGTAAGGGTCTTCTACTTCTTGCTTCTGAAATAGAATTTACAAATTTAAATAACAGTCCACAAGGGTTTGAGTTTTTTATTACTAGTGAACTGTAACAATCTTTTACACCTGACACAACACCATCTTTGTTTCTTTTCATCTCTCTATAACTTTTGTTATACTTAAACTGTTTTTTCTAGTCATGGAGCTTGTGTTAATTTTTAAGGAAAGTGAAATATTGCAAGAGCTAAATTTAAATGGAACCGTTGTGAATGAAATGAGTCCAACCAAACTTATTAAAATGTCTTCAGCAGTTGTTCTAAAACAAATAGTGCACAGCCTATAATTGCACGTGTTGGAACTTTAGTATTTGCTATTAAGTCAAATTTACTTTAAACCTAGTCTAAAAATTGATGTAACAGCTCCAAAATACTGTTGTCCTAATAGCCTCCATTAATTTTTAAAGCATTTTTTCACAACTGAGTTCATCATTCCAATTAGAATTACTGGCTAAGGTTTTAATTATCCATTATTTTTATCAGCACTTACCACACTTACAGGAACATTTTGACTAGAGTGCCAATCCAAAACATAGGCTCCGCCCCCGTACAAGTTAACGTTCTGCGCCGGAGTGTGGACATGTGGAATGGAACACGTGGAGTTCATCTTGCTGCCAGGATCGACCGATACTATCATCTCATTTGAACCTGAAACCAACAGTCGAACTGTAAAGAACAGGACCGAATTTAAGTGCTCGGCGCTTGTAGGCACTTTTGCCGTCGACGCCACACCCCAAGCCCTACATAATTCGCCCTTTTTTTTGTAAGAATATTTAAAACTTTATTTATCAACACGAAAGTATACAACATTTTAAAGAACATAAGCTGACAATGCAATGTGTAACAATTAACCGTAATATGCGAACCAGCAACAAGACGGATAGTTAAATTAAAAATAAATTTATTCAAATTAAAGTTATGGTCGAAGATAGTAACTGAGACGTTGGACTCACGATGACCGTCGCAAAGGATCTCTTCGTACACTCCTTCCTCAGCATCTGAACTTGAAGAATGAGACTATCGTCATCAGTTTGCTTTTCAGTCGGTGATCGTAGTTATGCTTTACTTGCTTTGCAATTCTGAATACATCCCAGCACCACAGTCACATGTAAAAGGCTGAAAGAACACTGATGATCACGTTGTGATGTTATAATCCAGGCGTTTCTTTTTAACTTGAAGCAGTAATATTTATTTTGTGCTTGTTTGGTGTTGTAAAAAAAAACTGTTGTATTATTTATTCTGTAATTTTCCCCAGCTATTAAAATCTTTTTATAATTATTCTTCTTTTTTCATAAATGAAATTTTTCCTATTTGTGCCTCTGAAAACTTTGCGATCTAGTCGGCCTAATTAGAAGTACCACACTGGTAAAGGAACGTTAATATCAATACACACAAACAGGTGGAACAACGCAAAATTACCAATTGCAATTTTAAATTATTCTGAAATATCCTGAACCCAGACACTGTAGCCTGCTACATTTTTTTATAGGTCAATAATTGTAATAGCGCGTTATTTAGTCAAAACTACAAACAGGTAACTATATCTGTGAATATTGTACATATTTAAGTAGTGACTAATAAAGCCTACGCCATTGCTTATGAACGTACTAGAATGAGAGATGTAAGCTTTCGCTGCTGGTGGCATCTTGCGGCAGTGTTCAACTACAGTTAAATAGATAATAGTACTGTATATTTTCCAAACGTCTACTTCCTGTACATGTAGCTTGCAGCGTTCGTAGTGGCAGATAGTCCCAATTACTTGGACTTTAGCCTCTGATATCGAGCACGCTTTTTTATAATGGTGGCTGTATTTCTAGTCCGTTTACATAATGTCTTACGCATACACCAGTGTAATTTTAATATTTATTTTGAGCTACTTTTTTTAGTTTTTATCGTGCTATATACCAACGTTGCAACGCTGGCGTGATGGACACGAATAACGTAACTTTTTTTTAATCAACTACAGCAATAAAAATTCGTTACCCATTCTAATCCGTTTAACCAGAATCCGTAATTTCAAAGATAATGACAGCCAACAAAATGATTATTTTTTTCAATTAAAAAACTAACAATTAGGTAATATGACATTTCGTTTCGTCTTTACACATTGCGCGCGTGCACAGATAAAACTTCCAGACAAAACATTTTTTCGTTAAGAGGAAAAAGAACATCAAAGTCATAAACGTTTTTTTCACAATCACAAAATCACACAAAGGCAACAATACGAAACTTTAAATTATTTTAAAGAACCACTTGTTTGTTTTTCTTATATGCTAGTTTGAGTGCTTCAAACCCCAATAGGGGGTTGCAGACTACCTGCACCTATTAAGAGGATTTAGACGTCTCTCGCGGTACCCGAGTCTAACACACTTACACTTACAACACTACACTTACGATTTTAACACTTTACTCTTACACTTACATTTAGGGATGTGATAATAGCCTCAATGTGCTTTTCACCTTAAAATAACAAAAACACCCTCTAATATACCTCCGATTCCTACTCCCCTCGATTTCTGTGGTTCGAGATCCTTCTTTGATCAAAGATTGAAATATTAAAAGCATTTAGTCGTGGTTCCGTTGATGGAGGACGAAGAAACCACATCTTTGAGGATTGTATGACGTCACTATAGAACACGTAGACGCAGGCCAATACTTGGTACAAAAAATTATTTAAAAAAATTAATCAAATAGATTAACTCATGGGGCCTTGTAACACTACATTCAAGCTGAAGACAATTAAGTCCCACATTGTTTTAACTACTTCAGTATCTCAGCTGTGTCCTTTTAAAAAGTTACCGCTGTAAACGTAATCAAGGATGAAATAACACTTTGTGTTGACGCCGAGAGGGACTGTATTTCACCTGAAGAGAAACATCAAGCTAATCATCTTTGGTTTCTGTTCTTGTAGTCGGCACAACCCACAGGCTATATACAGATCGTCATTTTCCTGCTTCTTCTACAAACATCTCCGTGTTAAAATTCTCTCGCTCCATCACTGCTGTCAGCTCGACTGAACAATTAGTCCTCAAATCAAAACCAAGGAACTCGTGGTGCGCTTCATCGCGCCTTTCACGAAGAAACTTCCAGAAGCTCGCCAGACACGGCGTTACTTGCATCCATTCTTACACTGGCGTTCTACTGTCGCGCGCGATCTAGCGCTCTCATGTGTTCGTCTCCATTCGTACACTGGTGTACCTATCGCTCCCATATATTCACCTCCATTCGTACACTGGTATATCTAGCGTCCTCATGTGTTCACCTCCATTCGTACACTAGTGTATCTAGCATCCTTATGTACTTGCTTCCATTCGTACACTAGTGCATACATTCTCATGTATTCGTGTACAGGGTTTAATACAAAGGAAACACCCGTTCTCTTCCACTTAAATACACGACTTTAGCTTTTACGTACTCACTATACAACTTATACAAGCACATGCAGTGTACTGTGATATTGACAAAGAAAAATCTTGAAATTTTAATGGATACATAATCCTTTTTAAGATCCCCTGAGTACAGATGTTTCACTTTTTATTAGATGTGTACCAGTGCGTTTAAACTCGTAGGATTAAACTCATTGCATATTTCTATCAAATACAAACATAAAGGCGTATAATCAGCCAAAATATTTTGTCAGATGTAAAAATTCGATGACTTGAGAAGATTCTCAACTCAAGCGTTGAACTGAGTTTTAAAAATGTGGTGTCCCGACGGTAAACTAGGTTTTTTAAGGCATTGTGAGAAAATGTTTGCTACATTTAAAGGATTTAAAAAACATGATGCAAGGATGTAGTCTGTACAAACAATATCTTTAAAAAACAATATAAATAAATAAACACACACGCGCGCGCGCACGCACACACGCACACACACACACACACACACACACACACACACACACACACACACACACACACACACACACACACACACACACACACACACACACACACACACACACACACACACACACACACACACACACACACACACACACAATGTAAGAAGCTGCGATAATAGCCTCAATGTGCTTTTCGCCTCTTAAATTACAAAAAAAAGCTGCCCACATTACTACGTATAAAACCTTTAAAATGTGATATCGAATATAACGTTATCTTAACAAATAGCAGGAGTAATCTGTACCATTAACATTACCCTTACAGGTAATATATTTACTACATACAGCCTGCAGTGTCCACAGATTCTTAAAAATTCCCGTAGATTCATCGCTATTTACTATTTATAATTCGTTAATAGTCTATAAACTTCTTCGTATTATTCTCATTCATTAGTCACCACTGTTTAATAAACATGTTTTTGTGTTTCTTTTATAAAACCGTCAACAGAACAGGCAGTTATAAAAAAATGACTCTTTTCCTCGTAAATATAAAAATAGGGATGCACCGAACTCAGGTCATTAGGTTTCTATTCCGAAGTTCCAGGAAAAACTGAAAGAAGGAAAACGTTGCGCAAAACTTGACCTAAAAACGAAGAACAAAAAAACATCGGCAAAAAAAGAAAGTAGGGCCCAGGCCACAGCAATAAACAAAGAATTGTGCAATTTTGGAAAGTAGTGTTTTTTAGATCGGAACGGTCAAGGTTTTTGTACTCGTGTTCCAGTGACCAGGAGGGGGCAAGGAGGGTGGTTTTAAAAGCCTAACTTGCGTAAAGCGTGAAATTGGACTGGAAAAAGGTCTTTTCTAGTCTATAAGTAGCTGATCAGTCTCACGGTGATCTACTTCTTTTCGGGCGTCGAAATAATGACATTTTGTAGCGTTTAATTGTTTAATTAATTGCAAGAGACTGGGAGATGTTTTTTGAGAAACAATGTCAAACCAGGAGGCCCGTGCAAAATTTCGTACTACGAAAGGCCGTGTAAACACAGCCTTTTGAATAATAGTATTTGGGGCGAGGGCGGTAGTTGGAAGGAAAGGATGTAATTTTAATAACATGTTTAAAATTATTTTCCATGTAGTTTAAAAATTTAAATTACTAATAACATGCGGATTTTAATGCTGATTATAATGTTGGAATTAGAATTTCAAAAAGAAAAAGAAATTAGTTTTCATCACGCCAGCGAGACAGCTGCGTGCCACAATTATTTATCCGTATCACAACTCTATTGTTCGGCACAAAACATTTTTTTGTACTTAAATAAAAATACCAAAATTAAGGTACACAAATAAAAAAAAACACTCAAAACTAACACATTGTTAAATTTTATTTTTTGCGTTTTATAACCGATAGAGTAAGTGAAACTTTGGATCAAAATTATTAATTAAATCATTGTTCAATATTTTCTGACACTCTGGAGGAGTCTATATTTTGTTGTGGAGGAGCCTAAATAAATTTCAGTTTCATTTTACAGCAGAAAGCAATAAAATGTTTGTTTCGTTAAATTAAAAACTACCCGCAAGGAAAAATAAAAAAAAATTGTTTAATTTTGAAAAAACCATAAAAATATTTTGAAAGTTGTAACATTCTGCATGAACTTATAAATGTATAACATCGCCTAACATCTGTACAACGACAATCCCAATAATCAATACTTGAACCATGCTAAAAATGAGTCACGATGACTGACGAAATAAAAAAGGCCTTAGCACAGATATAATGTCAATATTAACCATCAATCATCCCTGCACAAGCAGCATTAGTGGACATTTTTACAGAATCATAATCTAAGATGAAATTATTCTGTTGCATTGCGAGTCCTAATCCGGTACTAACAAGGTACTAAAGAAAAAAACATTGCATTAAGCGTTTCTAAAAAAGGAAGGTTTTAAAAAATGAAAAGGTTTATTTAATTACAGAAAATGTACTATTATAGAACAAAATCTAGCCTCATAGATTTTTTAACGTATTTCTATTGGAAAAATGAACTATTAGAGCGGCCATTATAGACCCAGATCCGGGATCATGAGAGATCATTTGGGATCTCCAAATCAGTTTTCTGACGGGTCTTTAAAATTTCTATGTGTAAAATTGAATACATAAAAAAATAATTTATATAATATTACATAAATATACAATTTAATTTAAAGAAGTTCTTTTCACTCTTATTCACAATTAAAAATGGCTCACATTAATTGCAGCTAAGCCTACTTGAAATTTTTTAAATCTATAATATTCTTGAATTTAAATTCATTCCAAAAATATATATTTCTCTTTAAGCTCCAATCTTATTTATTCAAATACAGTTGTTGGTTTTACTATAAAATTCTTTTAGACTTTATCATGTCTCATGTTTCTTGTCACTCGTTTTGTAGTCTATTTCAAACTGAACACAATTTTAATGTTATTTTAATAATCCTTTTTTTAATTATAACCATACATCTGCCTTCTACATTTCATCCCTCTTTAATCAGTTTCATTGGTTTATCTGTGGCCTATACTTAACCTAAATCTCCTAATAATTTATGTTTTAAACAAACATTTTATAGTCTAAATAGATTCTAGACAGGTTCGCCTTTGAAAATCATTACAATAAGTATACAAACTACATTAAATTAAGTTACATTTTCAATTAAAAATACTAGTGATTGCCGTCAAAAAATCTAAATTTTTAAAGCATTTTGAATCGCCGATTTTCAGAACGATTCAAGAGAAACACGATTCAAGAGAATACCAAAAAAATTGAAAAGGCCGCCATTTTAAATACTGCTGAACAAATTTTAAATATATATAAAATTTGACGACCAATGTGGATAAAAATTGATCCAAGTGATCGGTTTCATTTCAAGGACCCGGGTCTGGGTCTTACTATAATAGCCTTAGCTTAATGGAGTAATAACTAATTTTATTAATATTTATTATTTATTACTAATGGTATTAGTAATGTTGCTACATTCGCTGAACACTAAAATTAGTGATAAGAAATTGCATAAAAATATAATTTGGTAAGGTTAAATGTGGGAAGTTCAGTCCAATTCGCTGACCGATAGCAAAACGTCACAAACTACCGTATGTGAGTATTATTGTTCAGAAGGCATCGCTGATCAAATCGATCAAAAAGGCAGTGACGCGAAACAAGGAAGTCAATTTTCATGTTTGTGAACGAATAGCTTGGATTGGTTTTGGTAATCCAATTACAAATAAATAAGTTAAAACGTGATGGCCACTCCGATAGCTCATTTTTCCAGTGGAAATTTGCCTAAAAACCAGACAGGCGAAACTTCAGTAGTTCACCTGCTTCAAACTTGCGAAACTTCAATAGTTAGCTATTGAGGGCTTAGCTCCTGCATTGGTTAATACTATTTTTCCTTAGCACATCGCTTGTGTTACTCATTAACAAGTTAACAAATGTAGGGCTTAATGATTGTTATCAACATGTAATACCATTTAGAAATGAATTAATCACTATTCACCGGGTAAATAAGAAAGAAACTACAGGCAGTGGAAATATTGGTACAGTGAGTGAAAATAATTAGGCGTTGTACTGTCAGATCCAAGGTCAACTTGTCGCCAACGGCGTTACATACAAAAACTCACGTCCGAATACAGATATATTTACAACCCCCGGGGGGGGGGAGAAGGGGACAGGATCATTTGTATAAGTTGGAGTGGCTTTCAAACCGGTCAGTTTTTACTAAGAAAAGTTGCCTATTTGCCTAAACAGGTACCTGAAAAAAGGGTAAAATTCTTTACCCATTTTCCAAACAAAAGGTTTCAGGCTTGGTTTTATGGCGTGTAAATATAGATGGCACTGTATTAACGGTTATTTCAGGCTATGTTTTTTTTAAATTGTTTTGAGACGAGCTCCTGTTGTCTATTAAATAACAGCTTTTGTTGTAAGCCTTAACGTCTAAACTGTATAGAATATTTAGCTAACGGCACAAAAAATTTACTTCCGTATTTTTAGAAAAGGAAAAATTTTTTTGAAAATCAACTACAAGTAACGTATATTGTGGCTTTTTATTATGGTTAAAACTCAAATGTAGAAATTTTTAATAGAAAAAAAATCAATGCAAATGTTTTGAATAAATCTAAAAATAAATCCGATCAGCAATTGAGATTTTTTTCAACTGTTTTATTAGTTTGTCCTTGAATTTACATTTTTGGGACATTTTTAGAAACCCCCCATATTGGTGAAAATTTTGAAAAGAAATTTTACGGTTCAAGAGGTAATCGAAAATGACAAAACAGAACCGACAGCGGTCCGGGCTTATTTTCCAGGTTTTTTTCAATTATTCCCAGTTCTTATTTAAAAGTTGACATACTAGCCTACATTATAACAGTTCATTTATGACCGAAATTCGGGAAAATGTAATAAACCGATTTTGAGAAATTATTCCCGCTAAAACCACATTCAGGTTATACACCAAATAATACATTTTGTCAATACATTAAAACAGTTAAGGGGCAATTTTGACCTAATAATAACTTCCAATTATCCAACTGGCTTCTAAAAAACCTTTTTGTCGAAAAATCACAGAGTGGTTCTCAAAGACAAACAGATACACTATATCAAAATTTCATTAAAACCGATCAATAAGTCTCAGCAGAATAAAAAACAGTTTCAAAATGGCGGCTACTTCGAATCTTAAAATCATAACTTTTTAAAATTTGACCTTCACCAAAGTAATCAACGTCACGATCCACATAAATCAGCATTTCAAATTCCATTAAAATTTCATTTTCGTATTTCCAATGCACTTTGAAACATAAAATGCCGAACGCTAATTCGTGCAAATTTTAATGGTAGTTTTAAACGTGGCAGTAGGAAAATTAAGTTATTACTGCCTATTGTTGGTTTGTATTGGTCCAATTATATTACTGACTTTATTGCTAAATTGATATTAATAAAACGTTATCTAAATTTAAAAAATATACAACACCAACCTTGTACAATATATATCCAAGTGTTAATACTCTAATAATTGTAAAGGGCGTGTAGTACAACGGCGTTCATTAAAAATTTATTTATAAATTAAGTCAGCTCACTGGTAGATTTAAATTCACTTTAAATGCGAAGATGTTTTCACTTTAAAAAAACACTGTTGGAAATCCGTTTCCGTCCACTACTCGACTTGTACGGCAACGTTTGTACACTGTATTTACCAAAATGAAACATGTATACATATCGATGGTTTGCTACTGATAACACAAATCAACGTCGGGAAGTTTTAGCGGCCAAGTATCCCACGGTAGACCAGCCACTTCTATACCGCCGACTATCTGCGCGGATTCAGCAACTTGTGCAGTTGTAAAGAAGTAACGATTGCTTACATCATCGATAATGTACATCGGTCGATCACTGTGTGAAATAAGTACGGGGACTTTTTCCTAGAATCGATGGAATCTGACCTTGTCCTTCTTAAATTCTTAAAACGAGAGGCGCAATTTTTTCGGTACCCACTGACCTCATCTCGCAACTACTTTTTTTGTTTTGTTTTTTTTTTAATCGATAACGAAAAAATCAATTTTCAGATATTTATGGATCTGTCTCCCCCCCCCTAGTCCAAAAAGTGGATGTTAACTTATACGGTATGTCTGTCTGTCTGTCGGTTAATATTAGAGGTGGGCGTTATTTAAAGTAACAGCGTTCTTGGGGTAACCAGTTATATCAGTTACGCTGTTATTTTTGTAAGAGGGTCATACAATGATACCCTGATTCAGTGTGCCAAAGCCCCCCGCACATGGCGCAAAATGCGCCATCAACATTTTTTGAGGAGGGGCCAAAATTTATTTGTATCATAATTATTTTCAATAAATATTGTTATAAAAAAAATCTTCTCACCTACTGAAAATATTGAGGTAAGTCAATAAAAATAATAATTTACCTCCTTATCCGAGACATCTAGATTAAAACGTTTTAAAATAAAAATTAACACTTAAAACCTACTTAACACTGGGGCAGACAAATTGAGGGGAGTTAAAATGCACCATTATTTCATATTTTGTTCATCTTAATTTTTTTCTCTCTTAAAAAATCGAACGAGCAAAAAATAAAAGTAGTTAAAGATCTTTTTGTCACTGAAGAGTAGTAGTCTATAGAAAAAAAGTTATCAAATTTTGGGGGGTAAAACTGATTTTGGGGGCATGCCCATACGTTAATGGGCGTTGGCACCTCTGACCCTGATGATACACTTCAAAATTGGTTCTTCCCTTTACAACTGCGCATGCGTGCCAGTTTTGTAAGTGTTTTGGGCTTTGCGGGACGCTATTGTCATGGATTCTTCAAAAAATTAGTTTTACTTATAAAGTTGCACTCTACATTCCATTCCAAGTTCTAAATTTGTTATTGCTACTAAGTTAACAAAGCAAAATCAAAACGTTTAGGAGTTTTGGTAGGCAAGTGTTAGGAGTGTTTAATTTTCTAATCATTCGTTGAAGTTGTGATCGAGATGTTTGTTAAGAATTTTAGAAGTCTTTTTTTTAAAATTATTTTTTTGTGTTGTCATGTTGTGTATGTTATTATTATAAAGCTGCAGTTTTTACACAAATTTTACTGACTTTATTTGTAACTTCGACGTACAAATATTCAGCACGGATTTCTGATTTCAGCGTGCAAATATTCAGTATGAATTTGTAACTTCGGCGTACAAATATTCAGCATGGATTTCTAATTTCAACGTGCAAATATTCAGTATGAATTTGTAACTTCGGCGTACAAATATTCAGCATGGATTTCTAATTTCAGCGTGCAAATATTCAGTATGAATTTGTAACTTCGGCGTACAAATATTCAGCATGGATTTCTAATTTCAGCGTGCAAATATTCAGTATGAATTTGTAACTTCGGCGTACAAATATTCAGCATGGATTTCTAATTTCAGCGTGCAAATATTCAGTATGAATTTGTAACTTCGGCGTACAAATATTCAGCATGGATTTCTAATTTCAGCATGCAAATATTCAGTATTAATTTGTAACTTCGGCGTACAAATATTCAGCATGGATTTCTAATTTCAGCGTGCAAATACTCAGTATGAATTTGTAACTTCGGCGTACAAATATTCAGCATGGATTTAAATATTCAGCGTGGTTTTCTAATTTCAGCGTGCAAATATTCAGTATGAATTTGTAACTTCGGCGTACAAATATTCAGCATGGATTTCTAATTTCAGCGTGCAAATATTCAGTATGAATTTGTAACTTCGGCGTACAAATATTCAGCATGGATTTCTAATTTCAGCGTGCAAATATTCAGTATGAATTTGTAACTTCGGCGTACAAATATTCAGCATGGATTTCTAATTTCAGCGTGCAAATATTCAGTATGAATTTGTAACTTCGGCGTACAAATATTCAGCATGGATTTGTAACTTCGGCGTACAAATACCACATTTTGCAAATTCTGTTGTCTGTACAGTACATTATAAGACCACGTTACAATGCAATCATTCCACGCTGTTATTTTTTAATAGGATTATGGAACCTGTTAGTGGGCTGGAACGAACTCCGCTCACGACTGGCAGATTTTTGAAGTTTGGCACGTACACTCTCCTTGAGGACTAGTTATTACTTGAATAAAAGTTATAGCAGTAAACGAGGTGAGTCATTGTTTTGACGTCGTATGTCGTTACATTCCGGACTCTCCGAGTTGCACGTATCGTTTGGCCAAACCAAATTTTATCGTGTGCATTTTAATCGTGTAATTGTGTTTAGTGTTTGTGACGTGCGTTTTCAATGTTTTGTGGCGACCTCTACAGAGGGATTTGACATTTTTTGTATTACGGCCTGATGAAACATACGTACGGTTTCGAAACCGTGGTATCCTCTATGAAGTGAGTAAATAAACCACTAAACGGAAAAATAGTCATAATCCTAATTATTTAAATATGTGGTCCGGTGGCTATGTGCAATAAATTTTTATATGTACTACAGGCAAGACTTTGGATAAAAATAATACTGAACTGACAAGTCTAATTACAACTCTGTTTGAAATTTTAATTCACTATATTAAGAAATAACACTAATATTTAAGTTTTTGAATAAATATTGTTTGTCTGGCAAGTAAACTCTATTGTACACAGTTTCTTGAACAAATTAAAATTTCAAACATAATCTGTTTTGAAATTTTAATTCACTATATTAAGAAATAACACTAATATTAAAGTTTTTGAATAAAATATTGTAGTTTGGCAAGGAAACTATTTTACACAATTTTTTATAATTTTTAGTAGTAGACCTATAAAATAGTTAATAAAAAAATTATTTCAAGAAGTTTTAAACAATAACTAATATAATGGCAATGTCACTTAAGTCCAAACTGCAATCGGCGAGGTGATTTTGCCCAATTCATCTAGAACTTTGTCTGGGGAAATAGTGATTTCTCTATGCATATTCAGTAATGCGAGTTATACATTATTATTAATCAATAATTATTATAAAGTCAATTATTAATCCTACGCTGTATTTATCTGTCTGATGTTATAATTGCAATGAAGAAGCCTAATGTACAATCCAAACGTTAATAATATTTAATAGTACAATAATGTAGTCATTCACTAGTTGCGTTATTAGTGGGTTTGGAGTTTGTTTCGAGACAAATAATGACGTAAAAACTTAACTATAGTTGGAATATTAGAATATTAAATGTCCTCGTATTTTATCAATGGGGGGGGTTACAACCCCCATATACGCCTGGATACGCCTTTCAGCTTACATTTTGGTTTTTTAAACTCTAGAATCGTACATTTCTTTAAATTAAAATTTAGCACACTGGATTTGATCAAGAAACTTTATAAAACCAAAATCCGACATACAGATTTATACACATTTAGGCAGTCTTGGTTAGCGTCTATTTGGAATTATTAAAGTTTTTTACAAAATAGGCTGATTTCCGAGATACGGTTAAGCGAGAACATCTTAAGTTTCATAACAATCAGTTTAGTTTCTCGATACGCGCGCATGCGCACTCCACTGTTAGGACGACAGATCTGAAGAAGAATGGAGCCATGAAATAATCAGTCAATTTTTCTCCTAATATAACCAAACTTTCTCTACGTTATATTCATAAAGTTTACTAACACTTGAAACTGCCATACTTAGGCCCCTACTCGAAAATCAAACTAAAACATTAGATCATTATGCGGCCTGAAAAATCCATTACAATATTTTTAGATACGTTTTAAGATGATTACAATTCTGTTTTTACGATGCTTTCGAATGATGTTAAACACAACTACAAACAATCCACAATGTTTCGGGCGTACCGGTCAACAGCCGTTCTCAAAAACATAAGCTTCAAGAAGTAACCGAGAGGACGAAAACGTTACATACAGACAATAAATACCTTATCAAAACAATGTGTTCCAACACAACAGTAATAATCGGCGGCTGTCTCACTGACGTGATAGAAGCGAATCTTACCCTTTCTGAAATTCTAATTTCACCATTGTAATCGACAATATTTTTTTTAATTTATTTATTTTAAAGAGAAAAGCACATTGAGGCTATTATCGCCTGTCTAAATGTAAGTGTGAGTGTAAAGGGTTAATGTAGTAAGTGTAGTGTTGTTAGTGTGTGTGTTAGACACCGCGAGGGACGTCTAAATGCTCTCAATAGGTGCAGCTAATCTGCATCCCCCTGCGGGGTCGACAACAAAATCTGCATAGGCCTATATGAGGAATATAAACTTTCTAATTATATTTAAAATAAGAAAATGAACCCTGACAAAATATTTAATTTCAATTAATTTTAAAATTACAAATGCTAAGTTTTTAACGCTGATTACGACGGTGAAACTGAATTTACGAAACAATTTATGGTAAA
Source organism: Callitettix versicolor (assembly GCA_022606455.1). Lineage (NCBI taxonomy): Eukaryota > Metazoa > Arthropoda > Insecta > Hemiptera > Cercopidae > Callitettix > Callitettix versicolor. Next base: position 18,086,911 of record CM040187.1, read on the forward strand.
AAAGTTATGAATTTTTGTAGATATGAAACGGCCACAATTTTGGACCTGTTGAGCGGATATTCGTTAACTATTGTCAAAATCGATTTTGTGTCAAGTTTGAATCAAAACAAAATTGCAAACCTGAGCCTGCTACTAATAATATCATAGCCCAATCCGCTGTACGATTGCACTTTGTGGTATTATTGGTCAGAAGACACTGCTGTATCTAAACCGATCGGAAAGGTTGTGACGGGAAATAAATAAGTAAAGTTTCATGTTTGTGAACGAATAGCTTGAATTGGTTTTGGTAATCCAATTGCAAATAAATTTAGTTAAGTTAAATCGTGATGGCCACTCCGTCAGAAGGCACTGCTGTATCTAAATCGATCGGAAAGGTTGTGACGGGAAATAAAGTCAATTTTCATGTTTGTGAACGAATAGCTTGAATTGGTTTTGGTAATCCAATTGCAAATAAATTTAGTTAAGTTAAATCGTGATGGCCACTCTGTCAGAAGGCACTGCTGTATCTAAATCGATCAGAAAGGTTGTGACGGGAAATAAATAAGTCAATTTTCATGTTTGTGAACGAATAGCTTGAATTGGTTTTGGTAATCCAATTGCAAATAAATTTAATTAAGTTAAATCGTGATGGCCACTCTGTCAGAAGGCACTGCTGTATCTAAATCGATCAGAAAGGCTGTAACGGGAAATAAAATTCAAACAATTTTCATGTTTGTGAATAAACAGTTTTGGTTTCAGTAATTCAATTTTAGGCAAATAGTGTAAATTACGTTTAGCTAAGACAGTGGTACGTTATTTTAAAATTTGATTTTTTTTATCAATATAGCTCAAGAACTGGTATTTCGGGGAACAAGATACCGTTTATCACGTGAAACGTGATAATAAAAAGGCTACTTATTACGAGTAAAATTTTTTTAACATTTTTTTGAGCCGATCTTGAGCAAATAGCTTTAAATCCAGTTTATGTCAGATTGTACGCCATATTTTTTTACAATTAAAGTAGGCCTAATAGAAAAATAGAACAATGAAATGCAATAGTGAGACGAAAGCTGTCGCATTCCAGCTAAATACATTCTTAAAAACGGATGTCGGCCTGTCCATAAAAATCACTTAGAAAGTAGAATAATAGTATTATAACCTAATAGTAATGCCTAAAAATAACACCTATAAATAATTTTAAATCAAATTATGCCCTATAGCGTAGACGCAGACTTATAATATTGGATAGATTTCCATCTATTTCTAATCAGCTTTTTTAATTTTAATGTTATCTAAACTAAAGAATTTACAAACGATAAATAAGGAAATAAGGTTATTTCACGTGAAAACCACTAATTTGGATTCAGTTACCTGACAACGTAGCCTATATATTGACCGTAGTAAGAAGTAGCGTTATAACCTAAAAATTGTCTAAACGTGAAAACAATTGAAAAAATTTTATGGGTTGGTTATACTGCAATTAATTTTTTTCTGAAAACGTATTTTTTGTGTTATAACACTTTGAAACAACCAACCAAAGTGACTAAATAAACTTCTATTACAACTCACTGTTCTTTCAAATCCAAATTTTTAAAACAAAAATGGTTTGCAAACGTTAAAGCTATTGCAAAAAAATTTTATAGTAGGGTTATACAGCAATTAATTTTTTCTCAAAACGTATTTTTGTTGGTAACTTACTTTGAAACAACCAACCAAAGTGACTAAACTTACAACTCGCTGTTCTTTCAAATCCCAAAGGTTTATAAACGTTAAGACTTTTGCAGAAATGCTATTATGTAATTAATTTTTTCTCAAAAAAGTACTTTTGTGTTGTTAACTTAAGCACCTAAGTGATTGTAGTGCATCACAGTCATTTCCAATTTTTTTTTTTTGACAATTCGTTTTTAGAGGCACTATATGCTATGAGCTACTTTCGAATGAATTTAATAAACAGGGAGTTCCTACAGTTTTAACACTTATTTGTATTTACCAAAATATTAGTTGCTTTGGTCACTAAATTTTCAGTAAATATGCTGTTATATGTTCAGTAATGTAATACTGAATCATTAAAAAAGCTTCGCAAACACAACAAACATGTTTGAACTCAAATAGTAAGACAAACTTATACAAAGATAATCGAAACTTAAAACAAATTGTTACAAATACAGTTTGTTATAATAAACAGAAAAACTAAAACTAAAACGGAATACAGATTAAAAAAAGCCCACAGAAAAAATATACTACCGGTACTTAAATGTTTTGGAACAATATTTTATTTCTTTTTAAATGTATAAATTCTGTAAAAATACAAAATGTATATGAAACTACTCACAAAATCATGAAAATCCAGCCCCGACGATAATACTAAATTTATATTTCACAACTTAAAAAAACCACAACAAAAGTTACAAGCACAAATTGTTCAACAACACAAACCTCCCGAAAGCCAAGCTCCAACTGATACCAACTTTTCGAGCTACAGTACGGCACGGAATAACGTTACGCGTTTTGACCAGGCCTACCGCAACCCCTCCCATATTTACCCCCACCACTGGTTAGGGGTGGGTTCTAAGAGAAAACACAAGTCCGGTATTTTTAATATGAAAACAATCGTAGAATTAATAAATAACCGTATGTTGCCTTCGGGCGTGGATTAACGGGAGTGGTTTGACTAATCTGTTTTGTAAGAGAAATTATTTCTGATGTAAATAATTTACTTAGGATAAATATGTCACTTAATTCGTGTATTTATCGCCTTGCCTCCCAGCCGGTGTACATACACGCACAGGAAAAACCTCCAAGCGTGTATACGTTTATGATAATTTCGCCACCATAACCACTTCTATAATGGCGGATCTAGAATGTAAACATTGAAATTCGGTAACTGAGACTCAAACACGAAAATTCTATATTATAAAGCAAATTTTAAAATTATTTTATTGCACTTTTTGAAGGTGCATATTAATTGGAATAACGTTAACACGCTAACAACGTCACTAGTGGCGTTACATGATGATCGATAGATAGAAATTTCTGATTACCCGTACACGACTGTACTAAAATACCGTATTTCAACTGAAATTATCGTACGAAAATACGTAAACACCATAAAACACGTACCATATTTGTTTCTAAGATTTAACCGTTAATTTATCACTCGGGTAGTTTCGTATAAGCGTCTTACTAGTTTTTCTATTTTTTTAATAATTGTAGGTAACAAAATCTTGAAATTAAAAAAAAACTTCAATTTTTCGTAAACAGTTGTTCAGTACAAAAATGTATTTTTCTGTACGTAATTGACCTTTTCATATATAGTTTTTAGTAATTAAAAAAACATATTTTTTAATTTTAGGCTTAAAATATTTTAAAATACAAAAATTTATTAAACATTAATAACAAATTTTTGTACACCAGAATTCCCTTACTTACATTGAGAATTTCCTTACATAACTGTTGCCATTGGTCAGTCTACCGCGTCTCTCGACTGCGCACCCAGAATTTCTTAGTTGCCGTTATGATTAACTGGCATAACATACGGACGTTTTGCATAAAAAGTTAACATTTTCAGTGTACAATTTATTTTTTTACAAAAAAATAATGATGTGCTTACAACACAAAAACCACTCACAATCTGCGATAAGACTTCCACGTGGACTGGGATCTTCATTTTCGTTTCCAGTATTCCAACGGTGCAGTAAGAAACGAATAACATTAACCCTTGTGTATAGTTATTGCATAATATATAAACAAACTACAATCAACACCACACACGTATTTACCTAAGGCCGAAGCCGGAGGCCTGACCCCGGAAAGGGGCCTCTAGAAGGAAATGAAGAATCAAACTTAAAAAGTACATAAAAGTTAGTGAAAATTTTGCATTTTTATGTAATAACTCTGCATTCTGCAAAACTGAATAAAAAATTGAATTAGATGAGAAGATATTATGTGATGCGAAAAGTATTACAAAAAAAATATTTCGCTGCAAATTTATGATTTAAAATTGAATTGTATCTCCGATCAGAGACAGGGTTCGCCCGAGGCCTCGGTATCAGCAGTACGGTCCTGATCTACACTAGCACTGTCTTCACCAAGACTCCGAGTTGCCTTGCAAAACTCAGTGTCGGTCACACCGCGCTCGACTCTTTTGGTTATCAATCCACAATTAGTCAATACATACAGAGATGGTGAAGACAAACACCTCAGACGACTTTGTGCACACTCGGTAGATAACGTGTTACACTACGACTGTACAGCCCGGTTAGCCTAGTAAATAATAGATTACTAGGCAAATATATAATCGCAGAACGCAACTGTCTCGTTGTCCTAATAGAAGAGATTTTTCAGAAGTATTTTACCCCTTTTGGATCAAATCAGCGCTAAAATCTGCATACATTAGCGTTTTACACTTCAAATTTGCAATGAATGTACGAAAATGAACCATGACTGCCGTCAAATTAAGTTTCTTTATCTCAACGTACTTTGGAAATTCAAAATTAAACGTAATATACGCAATTATCAACGCTGATGAAATCGAATTTTCAAAAAAATTCAAGACAACATGAATTTTTAAAGATATGAAATGACCGTCATTTCCAAACTGTTATACGAATTTCGCTGGTTAAGGAAACAAGATAACAAGTTACCATCGTTATCTGTTTTGCCCAAAAAATTAATTTTTTAACGTCCATACTTTATGCCAGTTAAAGTAATGAGGACGAGGGATCAGCGTGACGGTAAGAGAAAAACAAGGGGAGTAACTGCGGCCAGAACTAAGAACCTTAAGGCGCGCAGTTCAGTAACGTAGCAGACTGACCGGTGCTTTTAGCCACATCCAGTACTGAGTCTCCGCAAACGTGTTTAATTTATTTCAAATTTGATATAGACGCCAGATACAATTTTGGCGAAACGTTGGAACAATGTTTCTTTTAGAAGCAACTTTGTCGAACGAATGTAAGTCTACACCGGTTTTAAATGTGTCACACATACGAGCGCTTACACACACACACGACCCTTCAAAAAATGTCCTAGAGGTCAGGATCGGTGCTCATTACAAGGTCTTGGGTCTGGGTCTTACCCTTACCGTTATGGCCGCTCCAATAGCTCATTCCTCCAATGCTATTTCCATAATGAGTCTTATAGAAAATGAGTTAATGTAATGCATAGCTGAGTTTCATATTGATACATCAACTAGGCTATATGGAAAACCACTTTTGCTACTGAGGGACACACCTCACAAATTTTTCAAAAGTCACCGTAACAATAAATCAAAACATGGCGCATGAGTAAATTACATTGTGAATGTCGGCGTAGCTAATATTAAACTTAAGATGTTAGATGTTTTAGACACGCCAGATACTGAAGTAAATATTTATTGAAATTTATTTCTGATAAAAATATTTTTACTGAAAGTAAATGCTAACAATGATCGTATTTTTTCATTAGGAACAAAATATTTTGTTATTCATTTTTAGAGTTAGTAGACCGAACTAAAAACCCTTTTCCGGTTTGTCTGTTTGTCTGTCTGTTGTTAACGGTCTGTCTGTCTGTCTTACTGTGAACGATGTGACAAATCACTGTAAAATTTTGGCGAAAATTGTATTTGCAGAGGCCCGAAGCCAGGGAAAATATAGGTGGTTGACAGAACTACCTATATTTTTAGTGATAGTTTTTTTTTTTTTTTTTTGAGTTTAACGTCCGACTATTGTGAACACTTGGGCTAATGCAGACGATGGGATGATTTATAGCGTATGAAAATGCCAAGCCCTGGCCGGGAATAGAACCCGAGTCCTCGGGGTGAAAGCCTAGTACGCTATCAATTAGGCCACCAAGGCGGCTTTTTAGTGGTAGTTAAGAGAGGTAAAGCATTGAGGGCAAAGATGTTCTTAAAGTAAAGCCGCCAGAACTCTTAGAAACTTCAAGTTTTCTTGTCCCCCTGTTTCGACATTTTAGGTCAAAAAAATGTATAAATCCAGGATCAAAACAAGGAACGAGTTTTAACATGTACCATGTTTCAGGGCTGTTGTGATGTTGGATTTTGCGTGTCGCGTAATGCGAGTGCACAAATTTATATTGGTAGTTACAGTAAGATATCAGTTGTTTTATATTAATTCCTAACGAAAAGCTGATTTCATTTAACAGCTGACAGGCTATAATAAGTTTTAGGTTATGTTGTTAAAAATTAGCTATGTTAATTTGTCGTAACTAGCTAGAAACAAATTATCGTAATTAAAATAAAAATAAACATGATACATGATTTTTATTTTTGGTTCAATAACAGTATTTTTCCACGATTTGTACGTATTTTGTATGTTTTTGTATTTATAAACCTCAATAAGAGCATGTTTGAAAAATTCGCCAACTAATTTTTTGCGTGCGCGCGCGTGCGTGTGTGGTGTTAAAGCGGGGTTTATATAAACTGTATACCCTGAAAAAATAAATTTAGTTGTAGATTTTGGTGATCGCGAAACAAAATTTCAAGCTGGAAGTGAACCGCATATCAAAAATGTTTAAGAACCCCCGCACTGTATTAAATAAAGTACTGAATACAATAACAACGATAGGATGAAGTAAAATAGATTAGACTTTTGGTCGGTTGTGAGTCATCCGACGGGGCAATAAAATAATTAGCAAAATTACGTTGTAAACTGCAGATAAAGAAACGAACAATGGTACAAAAGACTGGACTTTGTAGTTGTTTGGACAGGAATGGGTTTTATAAGATATTTTTAGAACTTTATATAAGATAATATTAAGGATTCCTAGTAGGCCTAATCACGTGACATGTATGTAGTACTGAGTCCTCGTCCTGTCGGTTTTACGCTTCCTCCTGCCTTGACTACTCCACGGCACCTTCCCTACCAGTGAGACTGAAAACGAATCGAACCCAGTGGGCTCTCATGTCCGCGGCGCACAACGGACTTGCTGATGGAATCGATTTTCCAAAAGTATTTGTGCCTTAATCTTTTTTTTGAAACTCATAATCATAAAATTCTTCATTTATTAACTTTTTTTCTCGAATAGAAATGTTATAATTTTGTACAGTACGTAACTGTGCCTTTCCTAGCTTCACTTTATATTTGTTGACGCGTTTACGAATGTTGAAAACTTTTTTACTGTACTCAGATTTCCAGTACAGTACAACGTTTTGAAAATGGAAGTATACCGAAACACGTCAACAAATATACAGGTCTTAAGCTAGGAAAGGCAGAAATGTGTACTCTATAATATCATAAAGAGCATTTAACCCTGAGAGTGGTAAAATGAAATTTCTTAATTTCAACGTAGCCTATTTTGAAAGCTCAAAACGTTAATTTATCCAGTTTTTAAGTTGATTACGATCATTAAATCACATTTTCAAAAAAAAATATTCAAGTCAAACCGTTATGAATTTTTAAAGGTTTGAAATGCCCGCCATTTTGAAATTGTTGAACGAATTTTTCCTCATTATTAGGCCGGGCGGAGCTGAGCTGAACGGAATCCAGTTGAACGGCAACCAGAAGCGGAGTTCATATGTGAATCTAAATATTTAGGCCTAAAGTAACGGATTCTAGAAAATTATGTTTAAAAACTGTATCCTATGTAACGGTAACCTAGTTAAGAAGAAATAATAAATTTGGTGGCGTGGTTAATGTGGTGGGGGAAGCGGAGTCAGTTTCAAAACCGAACCAAGATAGAGTTAAAGCTGCGCGGAGCGGAGTTCAGCGACGCTGCTTCACTCGCTTAGCTCTGTTACGCTTTCAGTACCCGTACTAGGTAGGTTAGGTTTTGAATGCGTAGTCAGCTCCGCTGAACGTAACTGCGCTGCACATTTGGTGGCCGCCTGGCCTTACTAAAATCGATTTTTGTCCAAAGTTTGAATAAAATAGGAGTAAAATTGCGAGCTTTATATTTTAACCATCCTTCAAAATTTGATAAAGTAATCTAAAGGTCAGAATCGGTGCTCATTTCTAAGTCCCTGGTCAGGGTGTTACCATGATGTCGCTCCAATAGTTCATTTTTCAATTGAAATTCGATAATAAAATTAATTCACGATTTGACAGTAAATTCAGAATATCGGAAACTGGCCCTGACAGCCGTGTAGGTTTATGTAGCCTGAAATGCAATGGTTTTGTTTTTAAAATTTAATGGACAACTCGAGTTACGCATCTGGCCAAACTTTTATGAACTGTTTTAAGAAATACAAAGTTGGTATTTCGATAATTTAAAAAAAATCACAATCAAAGCGACCGTTACGCCTCACGACCATTTGAGCAAAGTTTGATGGAAATCGTTCTAGCCGATAATGGGAAGTTATATTTTTTTGGCAAATAAGGCAATAAACGTTTTTATTTCTATGGTTAAGTAGATTGGTTTACCAGATCCTTCAAATAAAATAAATTGTGTCAGTCATCCAAGGAATAATTAGCCCGATTATGTAATTAACGGCCATTGGAAAAGTAGGATACTGGTGCCATCATAGTAAGATCCTGACCCGGGGCTTTGAAATGAGTACCTATTATGTCCTCTAGATCACTTTTACAGACGTTAAAATTTACACCCATTTACGCACGCGCGCGCATGGACACACACACACACACACACACACACAGCATTACCTATCGCGGCTTTGCCAACAAAACTTAAACTTTTTCAGTAATGTAATCATTTATAAATACAAAAAATATATTAATGAAAACATGCTCATCTACCATGCTCGTCCACCAAACTTATGATTACTATTCTCAGTGAATATGAAAAAAATATCACATTAGGAATGCGATATGTAATATTTACTTCAAACATGTTGCACTCGAATTAGAATGTTCAAAAACGCATAATAGAATCCCGATGAGAAATTGTTTAAATTCACTGAACATTGGATATATTTTTTTTTCTACATGAGCAGTTATTCTATTACATAACAGAATATTTAAAACTTAAGTGCCTCCTCATATAACAATATTATTATTATTTGTGTTATAGAATATTTTGTGTAATTGCAAATTGTGAACAATTCTGAAACATGTGTTTAATTATTTGTGTTTTTGATGTTTTTGGTTAAGTTTAAAGAGAATATGAAAAAAATATTTTTTGTTATTCAAACTTTTGTACCATTTTTAGGAACTGGATTTTCACAAATGCTGAAAAATATGTTTTTTAACAGTATTATGTTGTCAATAAAATTGGAATTAAAATTTTTTTTCTAATCCTTCATTATATAGCCTACTCAATTTTCTACCCTTTTGGGATATGATTTCTCGAAAATTCTGAAAAATGTGTGTTTTTTTAAGTTTCATGAAAATCTTTAAAAATAGTCTATATTTATCTTTACATTTTTGTTGTTTTAGGGGATGAATTAGGAAGTCTGCTGTAATACGTGTTTAATTATTTGTTTCAAATTTAAAATATATGACGACAAAAATAATTTTTTCAACGCAGAATTTAATACACGCTTTAAATTTTTTACTCCTTTTTAAACCCCTTAGTGGATGAGTTTTGGAAAATGGTGAAAAATATATTTCATTACTTGTGTTTTAGAGTAATTGTGATAAGTTTCAAGAAGATTTGACCAAAAACATATAATTTCTAATAAAAAAAGTTGCACACCATTTTTACCCCTTTAGGAGTAAATTGGAAAAATCGTTTCTAGTGCACCCCTACATGTCACCCTGCAAATTTCAAGCCTCTAGCCAATAGTATATTAGTCAATCAGTCAATGTTGATCAATCGGTCAATCAGTTTGTCAATGTGTCAACACGTTCGTTTACCATTGTAATCAGGCAGTTTAAGCAGCATTTTGAATTTTCAAAATCCGTTGAAACTAAGAAATATTTTTACGGCGTTCAGGGTTCATTTTCGTATTTTCAATGTAATTTTAAAAGCTAATATGTACTTATTGCTATAAGGATTTCAAAAAGGGTTCGATATGAAAAAATACTTCAGAAAATTTGTTTCTATCACGTCAGCGAAACAGCTGTGTGCCGCGATTATATTTACCTTACCGGTGGTGGCGCGAGGGGCGACTCCTGACGCTACTAAGTTATGCAAATCAGCGACAGGAAAGTGGAACAGCCAATCGTAGCGGCGGAGGATAGGTCGCTTCCGGTTCTTGGCACGAGCCTGCGCCTCGTTAACCTAACCCACCCCTACCCTCGCCAGCACTCCCTTGTTTTGTAACATTTACAAGACTAGACTAAATACTTGAGGTGGTTGTGGCTGTAAAATACCACTCCGGACATTGTAGGCTACGAGGTTGCCTCGCTGGCGTGCTGGAATCAATTATACATACAGTACTGTAATATCAAACACGGCAAAATAAAAGTAAAATAATTTAGTAAGGATCTTTTATGTACCCAACAATATAACGGCAATTACAAATTAATTTCAAATTCCAATCTATTATTTCATACCATTGGATATAAACGTAGTAGAAATGCAGCCACCGTTATAAAAAGCGTGCTCGATATTAGCGGCTGAAGTTAAATTACGAAGGTAAGTCATTAATTAAAGTAGAATTGAAAAAATCTATACATTTATTGTACTTACGTGAATGATACTAGTATTACTTCTCAACATAATCCCCTCCTACTTTTACGCACTTAGTCCATCTTTTAAACAGCGTTTGAATTCCTTCCTGGTGTTCAGAAAATTGTGCACCGCTTGTACGGCCTCTCCATCAGATCGATAATGATTCCCTCGCAACTGTTCTTTTAATGGGCCGAAAAGATGAAAATCGCTTGGAGACAGGTCTGGACTATATGGAGGTTGGTCCAGAAGCTGAAAACCGAAATTTTTAAGGCATATAACTGTGTTTTAGCTGTATGGGGTCGAGCGTTTTCCTGAAGTAAAATCATGCCTTTTGAAAGGTTACCGAGTCTTTTGGATTTGATTTTTGACGCAGTAGCTATTTATTGTTTGCCGTTTAGGTTTGAAGTCAACCAAAACTGGACCTTCCATATCCCAGAATATCGTCATGATAACCTTTCCTGCAGACAGTTGAATTTGGAACTTTTTCGCTTGAAAAAACTTTGTCGCTTACTCTCTGATTCAAAATGATGGACTCATGTCTCATTAACGGTTATTATTCGTTTAAGAAATACTACTGTAAACGACATGTGTCTAGCTAGGACGAGTGTGTTTGGAAAATAAAATGAAATGAAAAACTCCTCACGTTTCGTGTATAATAATTACACTTAATCAGAAGAAAAAAGTAAAAGAATGTACAAGTAAGTTTAAAAAATTTAACTAACTTTTACATGATTTTCACTTCTTTGATGAAGTGTCATTAGGAGACACAAACCAAATATAAAGAGCTTTTTGCTTCATTTTACTTTTTCTAATATAAAATTTATATATCAGTTATGGTGGGGTCGCGCAAAAAATTCAGGCTGAAGGTTGGTCCCACTACAAAAAGTTTCGGAACTGCTGATCTAAGTAGTAGCTCGTTAACCAGCGAAATCCGTTCAACAGTTTCAAAATGGCAGTCATTTTAAATCTTTTAAAAGTCGTGATTTTTTCCCTTAAATATTTTTTGAAAATCTGATTTTGCCATTGTAATCAGCGGTAAAAACTGCACTAATTGGCGTTTTGAATTTACAAAATTCGTTAAAATTTAGAAGTTTAACTCCACGATGGTAAAGGATGATTTCGTATTGTCTGTAATTTTAAAATTAAAAATAAAAGTATACGCAGATTTTAAATGTTGATCATAATGACGAAATTATAATTTCAGAAAAACATGAGATAAAAAAATCCTGTTTACCGCTATTACCATTATTTTTCATTTATCTATTTATAAAATTAATTTATATGTGGTTAGACAACGATAACTTTGCCCAAAAGAGTCATTATTGTCAAATAACGAACGATTGCTGCGAATAGAATAAAGAAAAAGAAAAGATAAAAGGATGAGTTAAAAAAAATTAACTGTATTTTCCTAGTTACCGAATCTGTTTAAGATATAACCATTATCGATTTTTGTGTCAAGTTTGAATCAAATAGGACCAAAATTACGAATGTGAGCTTGCTAACACACACAAGCGCGCACATACACACGCGCGCACGCACACACACACACACACACACACACACACACACACACACACACACACACACACACACACACACTCACTCTCACTCACAATGGCTGCTCTAAAAATTCACTTTTCCAGTGGAAATTCGCTTCAATCACGTTAACGAGTAATTGCGTATCCGCGATTATTTGACCCATTTTTGCCCTTTTCCAAAAAAATGGGTTAAGTGAGTTATTTTGTTTTTTCTTTTGATGAGAAGTGTAATTATTAAACACAAAACAAAATATAAAAAGTTTTTTATTTCACTTTAGTTTTGTGGTGTGTCCTGTTTTTTTATAATATAAATTATATATATATATATATATATATATATATATATATATATATATATATATATATATATATATATATATATATATATATGTATGTGTGTGTGTGTGTGTGTGTGTGTGTGTGTGTGTGTGTGTGTGTGTGTGTGTGTGTGTGTGTGTGTGTGACTCTCATTACAAACATGTTTGGGGAACGCTGCTGTGTGTGTACAACTGATGGCTTCTTTCGTAGTTCATGTAAATATTTGATTTGACTTAGTTCATATCAAATACACAAAGAGTAAACACAAGTTAAAATAACTTCTTTCAGTTTTGAACAAGAATCAGTATTGAATAAGAAAAACGCTTTTTCATCCAGGCCGGCTACAGCGGGCAGCACTGATGCTTTGTTGTGAAAACATCCAGTAGCGAGTCTTAGAAGAAATCTGGGCCTATTTTTATCCGCGAGATTGTCAATAACAAGCGGAGAAAGCAGCTTAAAAACACGGACAACACAGATTATGGCTGCTGGTGGTATGTTCCTGCACATCACTCGTCCAGTAAACAAAAACAAGAAAAAATCTAACCAACAGACGTGACAGATTCAGCAAGACCAGTCTGTCCGGAGAGAATCGCCTGCATCTGACTAAAATGAAACTTTATCGATTGCAATATGGACGACTAACTTGTACAAACTATTACCGATACATATCGATTTTAATGCCGAGTATGAATCGAATCGAACCAAAATACAGTGATAAAACTCTCTCTCTCTCTCTCTCTCTCTCACACTCTCTCTCTCTCACACACACACACACACACACACACACACACACACACACACACACACACACACACACACACACACACAATTATTTAATCGTATATTTAATATAATTACGCTTATAATATATATAATACAAGCTTTCTTTTAAAAAAATTCTATTTAAAATTACCACTAAGTTTAGCTACTCACCTATTTCATTAATTTACTAATTTATTTTGTACTGTACTCTAGTTAGACTAAAGAGGACGAGGGATCAGCTTTAATGGTAAGGGAAAAGCAACGGGAGCAACTGTGGCCCGAACAAAGAACCTTGAGGTGCGCAGTTCAGAGACGCAACAAATTCACCGGTACTTTAGCCACATAGATGACCGAACCTTCACTATCTAGCAATTGTCACACGACACATAAACATTTTTAGGGCATAACCCGTTTTTATCTTTCTTGGCAATCGTCTGAATGCAGTTGTACAGTCCAGCAATATCAGAGGGGACGTTCAAGCGTCAACGTTTTAAGTTTTAATCATTTTTAATTTACCATCAGTTTTTGTAACGTGTATTTATTCACTTTTTTGCAAAAAGCACACACTGTAACCATCGCAAATAGAACGAGTCATCGTTGATCTTTTTTTTGTAATTTAGACTGAAGGCGCGTGGATGGTTTTTAAAATGTTTTGATATTTTGTCTTCTAGTATTTTTTTAAGCAAAAGGCTCAATCTGCAACAGAGCGGATAAAACTAGTCATCGTTGGTAAAAACCGGTTAAATAGTTTTAATTCTTGCTATTTCGTCATATCTCTTAAGCTAATAGTACTGCTAACTCTATTTAAGTTTTTGTTTTTAAGTTATATATGCCTAATCATTGTTAATCGTTACCTCTCGTATATACACACTGCGACAGTTTGTTTTACTTGGCAGGGTGGAAAGCTACCGCGTTCATTTATATATAGGCACTTAAGGAGGAATTCGATGTACTGAATCCCGTGAATATATATATATATATATATATATATATATATATATATATATAGAGAGAGAGAGAGAGAGAGAGAGAGAGAGAGAGAGATAACATCCCAAGAGTAACCCCATACATATATAGTATACAATACATCAAAACAAAATCAATGACAAACATAACAAATATTTTTTTTTTATCAGTAGGTCAAAGGATAAGAAGTTATTTACAAAAAACGGGAAACATTATTTCTTAGTAATCTAATGTAAGATTAGCTTTTCAAGTTTTGTCAATAATTAGATTCATATTCGAATCACAGAAAAATAATTTTATTTCTATTTACAAAAAATAAATTCATTGTAACTTTAATACGACAAATACAATAGAATACATTTGTTTATGACAAATGTATAAATAAAATAACCATATATAAACATATATATCTTTAATCTAATACGTACACTTAGTATACTTATAAACTTATAACCTATAAAATTATACATAGGCCTACATATTCTACATTTATAAATATATAACCTTGTAAACCTATAAACTTATGCTAGTATACATTTCGCCTAAGTATATAAATTTATACCCTCTAGTACATAATAATGTTCGAGAAGTCAATAAATAAAGTGAATTGAAAAAAATCTATGTATTTATTGTAATTACACAAATGATACTAGTATTGCTTTTCAACATAATTCGCTCCTATTTCAATGCATTACTCCAGCATTTAATTAGCGTTAAAATTCCTTCCTGAAACAAGGTTTTCGGTCTGGTGTTTAGAAAATTTTGCACCGCTTATACGGCCTCTTTATCAGATCGATAATGATTCCCTCGCTACTGTTCTTTTAATGCTCCAAAAAGATGAAAATCGCTTGGAGCCACGTTTGGACTATATGGAGGATTGAGCAGCTGAAAACCGAGATTTTTAAGGCACAGGACTGTGTTTTAGCCGTATGAGGTCGAGCGTTTTCCTGAAGCAAAATCACGCCTTTTGAAAGGTTACCACGTCTTTTGGATTTGATTATTGACGCGGTAGCTATTTATTGCTTGACCTTTAGATTTAAAGGCAACCAAAATTGGACCTTCCATATCCCAGAATATCGTCATGATCACGGTATATAGATACATGGTAGGGGCCACGGTGGGTGTGCGCAGTAGACTACCGCGCACGTGACGTCACTGAATCAAACTCTTCACTGCTACCACCGTAAATACAATTCTATTTACGGAGACTACTACTTTATGTAATTTCCCGTTTAACAATGCCATGTTCTGTAAATGTAGTTGGAGATTCTGTATGTTTATGTGAGTGCTGTGTTTTAAGTAAAATGTCTTTTTTGTGTAAATAAAAGGTGTTTTAAATAAAAGGTGATAATTGTGTTTTGTAGTCGAGGTTTAATAAGTGTAAGAAAAGATTTAAGTAGCCTATGTTTTGAATCCTAAAAAATACATAATTTGTTTTGTTTGCTGTTGTATAATTGTGTATGCATAACAATGACTGGTTGTGCTATTGCCAATTGCTATAATAATGATAAGAATTGTAAAGGGAAAGGAATTACATTTCATAGAATTCCAAAAGACGAAGGCCTGAGAAAAGCGTGGGTTCATGCGTGTAAACGAACAGATTATTTTAATTTTGATAATGTTAAAGTCTGTTCACTTCATTTTAATGACGATGATTTCGAAAGGGATTTTAAATCCGACTTACTAAATACGAAACCTAAAAAACAGCTGAAATCCGGTGCCATTCCACGTTTTTACATTCCCACCGTTGAAAATAAATGTATCGATTCTGAACTAGCTGCAAGGATTACAAAACGTGAAAACCAAGAAACATTAAAAAAAACTTATTGACGAGTACGATGGAAATCGACCAGGAAAATCACCTGTAAATGGAAACGACGTTGGTGCAATTGTAACGTGTAATTCTGTAAATGAAACCCAACCTTCCGTAGTCAGTAATTTTAATACAAATATCGTTGTAAATAATGCCTCTGTAGATGAAATGAAATGTTTAAGAAATGAAAATTTACTTTTAAAGGAACAAATTCAACTTGCATTACAAGAACTGGCCTCGGTTAAAAATAAAAATGTGGCTTTACAAAGCAATTTTACTAAGTTTAAGAATATTTTTTCTGATAATCAAATTCAAGTGACAGAGAAAAGTGCATGCTCTAACTGGTCATCCGAGGATATTTCCAAAGCCGTCATCTTACGTTGCATTTCAAAGAAATCTTTTGACTTTTTAAGAAACCATCTGAAATATCCCCTACCCAGTGAAAGAACAATCAAGCAGCGGTTATCAAACATTGAAATATCACCAGGTTTTATTAATATTAGTTTTGATCTTCTGAAATCTCATACGAATGTTTTTACTGAAGCTGAAAAAGATGTCATGTTAAGCTATGACGAAATGAAAATAAAATCTGACGTGTGTGTATATATATATATATATATATATATATATATATATATATATATATATATATGGTGTGTGTGTGTGTGTGTGTGTTGAAACATAAGTTCTAAGAAATACGTATGTTTTATTTTACTGTTTGCATAATAGGCATACGTCTATGTGCTATTTAATTTGTTGTTAATTTTTTATTTGAGATGTACGTTTTCACAGTCAACCATATAATTGTCACGGAAAATCCGCAGATACGTAATTCATAATGTGATGTGCTTTTAACTTTCAAACAAAAAATAACCTGGAATTTTTCAAGCTATGGACCTATAATTTACTTAAATATTGTGTAATATTGTATAAAATAAAAAGTTTCCGTTTTGACAATGAGCAAATTCAGTAAGTAAAGTAATTAACAGCGTTATTAATGTTAGATATAAGGAATTATTACTGTAATTACTATAATACAGTTACTAACACTAACATTACAAACTGTTTTCTACTAAACACTACGTCTGAGCTTGATCCGATGACGTACTTCAGCCGGCAAGTGGTGGGGGGACATGTGCGTGGCCCCTACCGTGTATCTATAAACCGTGGTGATGATAACCTTTCCTGCAGACAGCTGAGTTTTCAACTTTTTCGCTTGGGGAGATGAAGGAAGGTGGAGGACAAAGTTTCCACACCAAACTTTGTCGCTTACTCTCTGGTTCAAAATGTCAAATCAACGGTTATTATTCGCTTAAGAAATGAGTCCCCTTCTTCATAAAGTTCCAAATGCTTCTGGAAAATTTTGAAGCGATTGTCTTTGTGGTTGCTGTTTAACTGACGTGGAACACAGCGAGTTTTTAAAAGTTAAAGAATCATGGATGATTGAATACGCTGAACCATGGCTTACTTTTAACTCACTTGCAATATTATCAACTGTAATTCGTCGATTATCGATAATCATTTGCTTAAACGCTTCAATATTGTCATTAGACTTTGAAGTGGAAGGCCACCTAGGCCGCTGTTCGTCACACAGAGAATTCCTACTTCTTTTAAAGCGATCAATCCATTCGTAGATCTTGCTTCCACTCAAACAATACTTTCCATATTGCTGCTGCTTATACATACATTTATCCTACGTATACGTGTATAAACCTGTATTTATAGGTTACACAGATTCCTAAATTGCATAAAGAGCGCAGGATTTCATATTCCAAGGTCACCAAGACAGCATTAATCCGTGTTTAGGGTCACTTTGAAAACATCGGTGTTTCGATGTATCGATGTACTTTTTGAAGAACATCGATGGTGTTATATTATCGGTACAAAAACATCCATGTTTCTTAGGATTTGTAAAATAAGGCAATTATGTAATTAACATCGTTAATGTTATCATTGACGTGAAAAATGGATATATATATATATATATATATATATATATATATATAAAATTTATTTGTATACTTAAAGGTATATATATATATATATATATATATATATATATATATATATATATATATATATATATAAAGTACCTTTTTAAGTACTTTAGATAAAAACTAAAAGTTTTTTTTGTAGCTTACGAATATTCATGAATTAACATAAATAGATAAACAAAATAACACAATAATGTATATTGTTAAATATTTATGGATAAATTTTCGATAACATGTATAGATAAACTGAAATATACGAATTTAAACAAAAATATCAATCGAAAAATTCATTCGACACTCATTCCACCAGCCAAGGCAGTCCGTGTATTGTAGGCAACAGTTGTAGAATAAAAAATGAATCATTTGCAATTTGGCATCGGTAATCAAACTCCAGACAGCCAGAGTTCAACTGACACTGTTACCTTCTGAAATGATAAGCTGAACTGCTAACAGAAGCAAAATGTACTTCTATAGATCAGCGAGAAGGTACATCGCCAGACTTTTTATTTAAAATATTGATATATCGATATATCGGGACAAAAAATCGATGTTGAAAAAACACCGGCATGAAACCATCGGTGTCAAAACATCGACGTACCAAAAACGCTGTTTGTTTTCCATCCCTATCCGCGTTATCGTATTGCCAAAACTTTGCTAGCTGTAGTAATGATAACTTTGCGGCAGCCGCTATATGTGTACTTTGCCAACCTTCACGCAACATTACTGGTTAAGTTTTAATATATTTCTTTCCGTTTCTTTTGATCTTACGGTAATTACAATGTTTTAAAAGGCTAACTCTTTGGATGATGACTTTTTGCATCACTTGTATGCACTAAATAAAGCGGTTTCAACAGAAAAATGTCAGTAACTTTTACACGATAATAAGTTATATTTTTCATTTTTATATTTTCTATTATTATTTCAGGGCATGAAATACAGGCAGGAAAAACGGAAAAATTATCGGCGTAATTTTTTTAAACAAATTAACGAACTTGACGCAATGTGCGACAAATTACACATTTACACCGCACGGTCGCAAAAAAAGAGAAAGATCGAGTAATTAAGTAATTGGAGAAACGGAAGTGAAAGAGAAGGGATTTGATCAAGATTTGTGAAATGTCAGGGAAAATGTAAGCTAGGAATTGGGAGACGTCGGAGAACGTTTTATTTATTTTTGTATTGTGCTTAACGTCCATACTTTATGCCATTTTTTTTTATGGCGAAAAGCACTTACGGCTATTATCGCCTCCCTAAATGTAAGTGTGAGTGTAAAGTGTTAATGTAGTAAGTGTAGTGTTGTTAGTGTAAGTGTGTGTTAGACTCGGGTACCGCGAGGGACGTCTAAAGCCTCTCAATAGGTGCAGCTAGTCTGCAACCCCCTGCGGCATAGTTAAACACAGCCTAATTGGAAAAAAACAAGGCGAAAAGCACATTGAGGCTATTATCGCCTCCCTAAATGTAAGTGTAAGTGTAACTTGTTAAGTTGTAAGTGTAGTGTTGTAAGTGTAAGCGTGTGTTAGACTCGGGTACCGCGAGGGAAGTTTAAAGCCTCTCAATAGGTGCAGCTAGTCTGCACCCCCCTGCGGCGTAGTTAAACACAGCCTAATTGAAAAAAAAACAAGGCGAAAAGCACATTGAGGCTATTATCGCCTCCCTAAATGTAAGTGTAAGTGTAACTTTGTTAAGTTGTAAGTGTAGTGTTGTAAGTGTAAGCGTGTGTTAGACTCGGGTACCGCGAGGGAAGTTTAAAGCCTCTCAATAGGTGCAGCTAGTCTGCACCCCCCTGCGGCATAGTTAAACACAGCCTAATTGAAAAAAAAACAAGGCGAAAAGCACATTGAGGCTATTATCGCTTCCCTAAATGTAAGTGTAAGTGTAACGTGTTAAAGTCGTAAGTGTAGTGTTGTAAGTGTGTGTTAGACTCGGGTACTGCGAAATATGTCTAAAACCTCTCAAAAGGTGCAGCTAGTCTGCACCCCCCTGCGTGGCTATACTTTATGCCAGTTAGACTAATGAAGACGAGGAAAATAATTTGTTTTTGTATTTTCGATTATTACTTATGAGCATAAAATAAAGCGTTATGCCGAGAAAAACGGAATAATTATACGACCAATGCATACTTACCGAACCTTCTGCAACAGATATATATACCATTAATTCCTTTAGTTTTACAAAACTCAATTCCTAAGAGTTAGAAAAATCTTTATCTGGAATATTCCATTGCATCAACCTATTGTGGATAAAACCAATACAGGGTGTTTGAAAAATAATTCCCTAATTTTATATGTAAATTACGTACCACATCGTACAAAGTACCTTTAGGCCCTCCTAATCGTAGACTACATCTTGCCAATGACTTCTTTGGGCTTCGAACACACGAAACACGATCTGTTCAACAGTAGCTTCAGAAGTTCTCGGTCTAACTGGCTACTTCGCTTTTAAGACACTGGTTTCCTTGATAGATTTTAGCCAATAACGGGTAGTTTTTGCTGTAGGTGGTTCCAGAGTCCGACTAGGGTCAAATTTTTAACCGGGAACCTAGGACCAACCTCCATAGAAATCAGCGCCAAACTCTTCCCTGATAATTTTTTTTGAAAAGTATTGTATCAGGGTTTAATTGGGGAAAAGCGAGCTGTATTCAGGGTTCAAAACCCTATGAATCTGAAGTCCGTAACCAAACTATCCTATAACTTTTTTATCGGGGCAAAGAGAGGTCTCTCACCAATGAACCTCAAGCTTGTAACCAAACTGCCCTATACCGATGTGATCGAAAAAAGAAAGATGTATATATACCCTCCGGAATTCAAGCATGTAACCAACTTACCCTATAACTTTTTGTCGGAAAAAAGAGAGGCTGTAACTGAACTATCCTATACCTTTGTGATTGAAAAAAGCTGTATATCCTCAAAATCTAAATCCCGTAACCAAACTACCTTATACTTTTGTAATCGGAAAAATAGAGCTAACAACCCTCTAGAATTATTATGCTTAATTATTACGCTAGAACTTTTGCACTTAACGAGTACACGTTAAAATAGTATTTTAGCTACCTAAGGCGTACAAGGCGTAAAATGCAATTATACGCACCAAGTATATATGTTACGCCCGAGGGCTAGCATAGTCCGTAGAGTGTAGTGCTTGAGTGTAAGGTTTAAAGATGAAGCTTGCAAAAAGCCTGCTTTTTATCACCAGACAATCGACGCTTTTCATTACAATTTTGGCGGCGGCGCACCGGGAATCCTTCCGGTAGCTTATATGGCCAGTCCGAGCTAGGGTGGTTCGACACCATATTCACGTCTAAAATTATGTTGTACTGTTATAACAGACTCAGTCTGTACGAGCCAAATAACACACTGCGCCTTTTGTTGCAGCACTGCACACAATAGTGCTGTCGCCGTTATTCTCGAGGTCACGCAGGCCTTCCAATTGCAGGAACTGAATTCCCACATTTACGTGAGCAAATCGTGGACAGTTGATGAATTAAATACCACAAACTAGAATAGTGTATTTCACTTTGTACAGATCCTAGGGTAAATTAAAACTAGGGAGTTCTTTTTCTTTATTTAGTGGACTTAAGGATCCAATTATATAGGAATGGGTTCGTATAAAGTTTGTTGTATTTTATTTTACTGAAGACTAATCACCAAAATCTTTGTCCCATTACGACGAACCAAAATTTTGTTTACAAAAGTAGAATTCGTAACAAAACTTGTTCGTTCCTGATTTTTCTAAGAAAACCTTTTTATGTTTACCTTTTTTTTAACGTCTGTACTTTATGCCGTAGACTAATGAAGACGAGTTTCAGCGTTAACGGTAAGGGAAAAGCAACGAGAGCAACTGCGGCCAGAACTAAAAACCTTAAGATGCAAACGACGTGCAAGTTCAGAGACGCAACGGACCGGTGCTTTAACTTCATCAACCACCGAGTCCCTTTTTGCGTGTTTACAAACCACACTGGCATTTTGATAATTAAATTTCTGAAAAATTACTGATTTTTTTAAGACTGCTTTAAAAATATTTATATTTGTATTACCGTTAGACATATTAAGATTTAGAACAACCAATATTTTATTATCAAATACACAGCACTTTATCTGTTTGTATGTTGACAGAAAGAGTGAAGTTAAAGTATTTATAGTTTTTACTATCATTCTATAAATTCGTGCTCATTCTGAAAATAGCACAACTGCCTGCACTAACACAATATACCGACGGAGACAACGGAGATGAGCAGTTGGTGAGCTTTGCGATCTCACCGTACCTGTAGCTCATACTGCTCTACATAGCCTGGCTAACTAAAGTATAAAGCCATCCATGCTGATGGAGTGAATGACACCGGCCTAATGGTGTATCAAACGAAGCCCTGGGATACCTGGCGACCTCCCAGTGTATACTTATGGCCGCACAATAAAACGTAGTACAGCCTCCTTCATAAGGGTCAATAGAAGAACAAAAAACTGAAGGAAATCAGTAGAGAAAGTATCTGCAAGCAAGAAAAAGCGCTATAACTGAACACCTCAGGAGTATAGTAGATCTACAAAGGTCGCAGTGCAATACTAATTTTATTCATTCAACACAACGAAATGTTTTTATCGGATAAGTACAAAATCGATATTACTGTAACCGGGTTTTAATATTTATCATGGAGAGAGGGTGTAGATGAACGCCATATTGAAATGATAGGGAACGCGTGGTAGGGTGGACAATGGTCAACGCCGCGTGTCAACCCCTTGTTTGCGGGAGCGTTTAGTTATTGTAAGGGTTCCCTCAAATATACGGAAACGAATTATTGGTACTTTGAAAAACAGATGCGTCAGACCAAAGGAAATGCGCTACGGGGGTTGTGGAGTCTTTTTCTTTGCTATGTTTTGCTGCAGTCGTCAAAGTAGGCTTCTCTTCGACCTTTTCGCCTTCAACACTCGCCGTACCATTACCACCTAAGGAAGGGCTGCAAGTAGCCAACACCTCAACAGAAATATTCGAGTCACACAACTGCCTCGCGCAGACTTGATGGAAGGAAATTCCCCAAAGTATTTCTTTAATCTTAACCATTTTTTATATTCTGATTTCGTCATCATAATCGGCATTCAAATATTAAGCATTTTAAACTTTTAAACTACACTGAAAATAAGAAAATGAACCCTGACCGCCGTCAAATTAAATTTCTTAATTTCAACTAATTTTGAAAATTTTAAATGCTAATTTATACAGTTTTTAAAGCTAATTACGTTAGTCAAATTAGTTTTATAAAGTAATTAAAGACAGATTTAAAGCAAAATCAAAATCGATTTTTGTGGCAAGTTTTAATCAAATTGAACTCAAAATTGCTAACGTGAGCGCGCTCCGTTCAAGGTTTCGATTCTCACTGGTCATTTACAAAAAATTTAATATTACAGACAGACAGACACACACACACACACACACACACACACACACACACACACACACACACACACACACAATTGGGGTAAAGTCGAATTAGGGGTAAACTGACACAAAAAACAACCCCTGACTTTTTTTATACCATTCAAGACTTATAACAAGTGTAAGGATGAATATTTAACTAACAAGGGGCGGTTTCTACACATTCACGTGGCTTTCACTGAATAATAGGGGGATTGTAAAAACTACCCTTCTTTATAAAGTGGCGCGTGTTTTTACAAAGTGTTCAGTAAGGTTATGTAAGGAGATCTGAATGTTCAAGGGGTGTCATTTGTTTATTGGGGTTGTATAGACTACCCTCCTTTTTTACTAGCTTGTTTTACTAATATTATGTTAACCTTTAATCATAGTAAAACTTTTACAGCCTAAATATAGATTTTGAAACTATGCAGTCTGTAAGATACGTGTATGCCTACCTTCTCTGTATTCAGTTCTATAGATTACTCAACTGAAACGATTTCGTTCAAACTTGGCACATTCATTTTTTGCACGTACCCTACATCGAAGCATTTTCATTTTTCTTTTAATTTCAAATTTAAAGGTGAAAATACGACTTAGATGTTCTTTTGACTCGAACACTCGTCGCGATCAAATACTTAAACAAAATATTATGGATAGTTATTGTGCAACAAAACTTTACAAATTTGGCAATAAATGAAAGGATACTAAGGGTTGCAAACACACTCCGACCTTTGTAGATCTACTGTACCCCTCTCCTGTATTAATGAGACAGTTACGGAACCATCTCCAGAAATATCTCTTCACGTAGTCCAAGATTTGGAGAGAATCCAAGGTAGATAAATCCATTAATTCTCATTGGTAATTTCCCAGAATTCTAATACTTCTGTGGCTATAGCTTCACAGTCTTATCTGATGAGAAGTATCCTCTACCTTCCCGCAGTATCTGCCAGTTGGATCTTCTACTATACCAACATTCATAAGATGGCCCGTAAGAGTGCCATGTCCTGTAAGAAAACTCGTCACCACTCGGCTTATTTTTATTGAAGCCGATACAGATCTTTGCTCTGCTCCTGTAAAAAGTTTCCGAAGAGTCTCTTAAACACCTCTTGTCTTCCCAAAGGTTCTTCTTCCTCTTTAAATTTCATTTTAAAGTACTGTCAAGTCGCTAAACTGTTCTGATCTTTGCCAGCTCTGATTTTTTATATCCATCTACCCCACCGTGTTCTCATCGTCTAAGCAACACAGGAACTGAGTTACACAACCTAATTCCGCTTACTAGCACCAAAACAACCATTAAATTTCCGGTTTAAAAAGGGTCTTAGCTTGCGAAACCTAATTCACGCCTGTCAACCAATACTCACTTCCGATTGGTTCGCAGTGTACGTTCGGGCCTATACTACGCTAGACTAATACACTTCTGTCCAGGCACTACTGCCGGTGTCAGGCAAACTTTACACCCAGGCAAAGTGTTCCCCCACGGTACAAAAAGTTTGATATGTAGTAGTTCTCATGGGGGGTATGAAAAACCTAGGCACAGTGTACCCCTTTGATGTTCTAATATGCCGATATATATAGTAGATCTCGTGGGGGTTAAGAAAAACCTAGGCACCGTGTACCCCCCTTTGACATTTTAATAGCCTATGCCAATGTACAGTAGATATCTTGGAGGGTAAGAAAAACCTAGTCACCGTGTACCCCTTTGACGTACTATTATGCCTATATGTAGTAGATCTCATGGAGGGTAAGAAGGCACCGTGTACCCTCTTTGACGTTTTAATATACCAATATATAGTAGATATCTTGGAGGGTAAGAAAAACCTAGTCACCGTGTACCCCTTTGACGTACTAATATGCCGATATGCAGTAGATCTCATGGAGAGTAAGAAAAACCTAGGCACAGTTTACCCCCCTTTGACGTTCTAATATGCCGATATATAGTATATCTCAGGGAGGGTAAGAATAACCTAGGCACAGTGTACCCATGGTACTCTAAACCTGATTTTCAGGGTTTTTTTACCCCCGGTACATAAGGACTAGGCGTTTTGTACCGGGGGTACACAATTTTTGTACCGGCGTTTTGTACCGGGGCTTTTCTTACGGGGATACAATTCGCCTAGACTTTTTGTACCGTGGGGGGGGTACACTTTGCTTGGGGGTAAAGTTTGCCTGTGACACCTGCGCATCACATCGCATCTCCCGTGCATAAAAGCTTTATTCTGATTGGTGCGTTCTTTCGCTAGTTTTAACAATGGAATTCTGAAAAGTATGGTTCCAGCCGTAATTTCTAGTGTAAATACAAGTCGAAAATCGTTGTTCGACAGACCATCAACGACCATCAACTGTACAAGACACCACAACTTGCTCGGGAGGAAATAGGAGGAATTCGGCCAACTATAAACAAGAATTAGTTTCGCCATTCCGAACCCGAAAAGTGCCTCGCAGCCCGCGGCTGACGTGATAATTACCGAACTTCTATTTCTCACCCAGACTACAGAAGTCCTGGTACTCAGAGAAGTGTTACATTCCCGAAACAACTGCAGAGCTCATGACTGGAGAACTGAGCTTTTTAATGGCTGCTTGTCTAATGTTTTAACCCCTACATCGCATGTTAAGATCCCTCCGCACACCCCCTATCAATAGCCACAGACTTCTGCTAAACGTTTGCTGGTGTATTTGCCCATTGCTCCAAAATATTTCGGCTTAAATCCTACGGTTCCAGTTCCTTCAGGCGTTTTGGACCCACCTGTGCGCCATCACCTCTTCTTGTAAAAACGTTATGTATTTCTTACTCCAATAGCTCCTCGTCAATGGGTAAAATAAAAGAACATTTTGGCTCCCCAGAGTTTACTCATATATTATAAAAATAAAGAAAAATAAAGTAAGGTTTAGGGAGGGTATTTTTAAATATTATTTTCGACGTGGATAGTTTTGTATGTTTCGATTTCTTCTAGAACCGAAAGTTTATTTTATTTCAAAATTTAACCGCTGCGTCGAGTTGCGAAAAGTCTTAAGTGTCGACTTGGAGAAGTAAAGCCATTTAGAATTCCTCGAGTTTATCAGTACCTCCATCACTTTTTATGCAGAGATAAAGGACCATTTGTAATTTTAAAGTTTAAAATGCCAATATAAGTAGGTTTTATTGCTACTGTAACGGTGAAATCAGTACAAGCTTTGAAAATTTGTTTCTATCACGTCAGCTTTTGGAATATAATGTTTAAAAAAATATTTATTTGTAAGATATTTCTGTAATATTCTAAAACTGTCATGAATAAAAACTTCGATTTGCAAAAATAGGAAATAAAATTATATAATCATAAAATTAACCCATTCAGATTTTCTTATTAAACGTTTACTAAACTTTTTCTTCAAAAACAAAATTCAGTTCGACTGTTAAGAGTCTCGCTTTAAACGGAGACCATAAATAACACTAAAAATCACGAAAAGGCGAAATCCAATGTTTGTTGTTTTTGGGAGGCAGATGGTGGGAACACATGGCAAAGGGTAGAAAATAAGGGCAGCTGGTCAAGCCGGACAATTGACCCTTGGATGACCATTAGTTTGGATATGTCAAAGGTTAGGGGTTGGATCTTGCACCGACTTCTATAAACACCGTATTTGGGATTATTTTGGCGTGCAGAATTCTCCCGTATGTAAAACCACACTGGAAAAGTAACAACGAGAATTTGTAGTGTCAGTTGTAGTGCCCGAGATACTCATGAAGATTTTGTGTGTGTGTGTGTGTGTGTGTGTGTGTGTGTGTGTGTGTGTGTGTGTGTGTGTGTGTGTGTGTGTGTGTGTGTGTGTGTGTGTGTGTGTGTGTGATTTAGTTCAAACTTAGCGAAAAATTGATTTTTTGACGTTTGATAACCAGTAAAAGTCGTAAAACAGTTTCTAAATGGCGGCAATTTCAAATCTTTAGGAATGCATAAACATTTTCTTGGTAATTTTATTTTTATTTTAAAGCTGATTACACCATCGTAAACAGGCGTTAAAAACTGCAAAAATTACAGTTTCGAAGTTACAAAAATCCGTTGAAATTAAGAAATTTAATTTGACAGCGGTCAGGATTTATTTTAATTATCTTGATAATAGTGAAATAAGACTTTTAAAAATAGGGGAATTTGAAAATATTACTTTTTGAAATGCGCTTCCATCACGAAAGCGCGACAGCTGAGTAAAGCGATTTTTGAAATTTACTCCCGAATCGTAAATTTCTTATTTCGAATTCGGCGCTCGGACCACATTTCAAAAAAAATCTAATGAACTGTTTCCGGGATTAATGAATTAATTACTGATTTTTTAGTTTTTCGTCGAACGTTTTGAAGAAATAATTGAACGTGGGAAAGTGAAGTGTTTTTTTTCACCAAATGTTTTTAAATATTCATAGTGTAAAACAAAGTCTCATACTAAGTACTCATTCACTAATGAACGACGTCATATACGGAAAACTGTAACTGACCGTGGACAACTTGCTGTTTATCTTCTACGACTCAAAACGCACAGATAATTCTGCTAGTAAACATCAACAGAAAAAGACAACAAAATAATGGCATTTCTGATAGGTCAGTTCTGTTTGTTTTTTCAGTATCACGTTTTTGTCAGCTGATCGAAGTGATAAGACTTTTCTGGGAACTGGTACAAACTTTTCTGGGCGTGAGACTTTGATTTGTTGATGTACAGATAAAAAAAACATGCATTAACTGCTTGACTCGTCTTACTCAGAAAACATTGTGACCTTGAAACTGGCCGATAGAAGTGAATAGCTGGGCTGATGTTTAATATAGTGGCGTAAATTATAAGTAAATATATTATTTACCCTATTTATATGCATTAAAGTACAATCTTGTACCAAGTTATTACTTGGGAGCAATTGTGGTTCCAACTAAGAACATTTAGGTGCGCAGCTGAGTGACGCAGCAGAATGACCGAAGGCCTTGGCCACTTCGACACCGAGCCCCATGTTTTAGCAGTTTTCTTATATCATAACAGAGTAAAACGTTGCCCTCAGAAGGCCATAAAATTTTCAATTTTGCGCGAACACCTTGCTTAACTAGATAATATGCCTTAATCATAGATACGCCTTCGGAGACACATCTGTGGAGACTAAACTAATAGACCGATTCCGAAAGAATTGAACTTTTACTTTGTTAGGCTGATCTCGGGATATGTTAATAATTTTGTATATAGAAATCCAATAAAAATAAAGAAAATTAATTTTCTAAAAATCGGTTCTAACGATTCTGAAAAAAACTTTGTCTACAAATAAACACACACCTTGAATATAACTTGTACGTAATGTTCTTTACATCTTTTTGTGTACACCTGTGCCTCAAGCGAACAAATGAAACACTTTCTTTTTCCAAAAAATCAGTTTGGGAAGTTATCTACAAAACGCCAAAAAAAAATCCACCTGTCTCCTACAAATTGGGTTATTAAATTTTGTTCAAATATCAGAGTCGAATAAATGAAATGAACCCTGACCGCCGCGTAGTTAGTTTTGTTTATTAGATTTACTCTCGCAGATTAATTAACTTCATTATTTACACTGTATAAACTTACTTCAGTTGGCTAAGAATTTCTGTTGAAAGGTAAAAATGTAATAAAACAGTTTTGAGAAACACGACAATTTTTTTTTCTGCTTGGCTTCCGGAACTGGAGTTTTTGGAAAGATTTCTACGTGACAAAGTTTGTGCAGTGTGTGTGCGCAATATTCACTATTAAATAAACCTGTGAAAAATGTGATACTTATAACAGCCCAACATATTGGCCGTGTTTAATTTGTTGTTAAATCATTGCATTTTCATTGGCGAATAGATAGGCATGCGAGGCAAAATTTTCTAAACTCAAAAAATAACATAAAATATTTTTGTTTGCTAGTCTTTTTTTATGAAAATACTTTTATTAAATTAACAAAGATATGATTTTCTCAAAATCTGCTGTAAGGATTTTAGTAAATTTTGCACAAATGTAGTCTTAAGTACCTGAACAAAAGGTATTTACCCCGAAGTTCAGAGGCAACACAATGGCCACTTGTGTTGCTACACGATAAAATTTTCTGTTCCACCTTGAATATAATACCGCATGCCGCAGTGGTATGCGATATCGTAATTCACAGTCGAATCCCCCTTCCCAATGGCCAAAAACATGCCATGTCGCATCGCGTAATATTTTTATTAACTTTTGAAATTGTATAAAAAAGCATTAAAAATTTTCATAAACTATACAAAATAAACTTTGGCCACCAAAGATTTGAAGGCCGATTACAATGTCGAAATTTTGGACAAAATTTAGGAATTGTTACCACAGAAAGATATTACGCCATTTTAAAATATCGCCAATTTTGAAATGATTAAACGGATTTTGCTAAACAACAACGTACTCCCACCGGAAAAATATTTTATCATGTATCACGTTTTAGGATACATGTTGGATATTGCGGGACGCGTGATGCGAAGAACATGTTTATATTGATATATAACAGTATATTTTGTGCGTCGCAAGTCTCATAATAATTTCATGATAATTAAAAATTACTTTGTTTCCGCCCAGGATCGAACTGGGGACCTTGCATGTGCAAGGCGCATGTGATAACCACTACACTACGGTAACTAACGAAGACGTTTGACCGATTTAAGTATTTGAAATGGATCGTTAATTTAATTATGGTAGTTATATTAAAAGATCAGTTGTTTTTTTTTAATACGTAACGATCAGCTAATTTAATTGAACAGCTGATAGGGTATAATACGTTTTAGGTTATGTTGTTAAAAACTGTTAATTTGTCGTTTATATTAATTCCTAACGATCAGCTGATTTCATTGAACAGCTGATGTTATGTTGTTAAAAATTAGTCATGTTAAGTTGTGTTTTCGAACAAATTATCGTAATTAAAATAAAAAAGAAAGAGAAAACATGATACACGATTTTCATTTTTGGTTCAATAACTGACATTTTCTTGTGTACCAAGTTTCTGTCGAAAAGTACTAATGCTAAAACTGTTTTATAAAATCCAAAAACCCCAAATTTCAGGCGTCCGAAAGTTGTTTCCTGTTTTGTTGTGTGAGGGTGGACGACTTCTAAAGTTCATTAAAGCTGGTTTTAGACATTCGAAAGTACTTCAAAAACTGCCATCTATTGACGTATGTTACGCAAAAACCTTTAGAGTCTTCTAGATTTTTCCCGGGTAAACAAAACGGGCGAAAGGAAAACTGGTAAACTTCGACTTCTTCCTGCACAAATGCCACTTTTTCCTCGCATAGGTTCGTAATAAACTGAGCTTTCACGCAATATCGCGCTTTCCCGCGACACCAGTTACAGCTGCCAGACTGAGTTCCGGTGGTTCCTTATATATATTAAGCTGATAAGAACAGATACTACACTTTGATATATATATATATATATATATATATATATATATATATATTTTTTTTTTTTTTTTTTTGTAATTTAACGTCCGACTATTGGCCTAGTGGATAGCGTACTAGGCTTTCACCCGAGGCGATATATATATATATATATAGATAGACGCCTCGGTGGCCTAGTGGATAGCGATTTTCACCCCGAGGACGGTTCGATTCCCGGCGAGGGCTTGACATTTTCATACGCTATAAATCATCCCATAGTCTGCATTAGCCCAAGTGTGCACAATAGTCGGACGTTAAACATCAAAAAAAAATTCTTATATATAGGTATATATATATATATATATATATATATATATATATATATATACACATACATATATACGAGGTGTGGCTATTAAATAACGAGACTGACGCTGCGGCGGAAAAAGTGCACATGCGCCAACCGCCATTGACCGATAGCTGTTTACTGTGAAGCTTTCTCTTCAGAATGCAGTTAGTCTCGTTTATGTAACCAAAACCGTTTAGTCATAACCTTCATTTCCGTTAGTGTTGTTATTTTGTTTTGCCGGAAAAAAATGGTTGGAAAAAAATAGAGCAATGAATTCTTGTTAAATTTCACTTCAAACTTGGAAAAACCGCTACTGGAACTTATAATTTACTGAAAGAAGTGTATGGCAGTGAATGTTTATCTCAATGTTATTTGTTTATCACATGTTTTTGGACGGTTTAAGCGTTTTCAAGATGGCCGACAAGACGTTGAAGATGATTCGCGGCCAGGTCGCCCTTCAACGTCAAAAACGGATGACAATGTCGAAAAAGTTGCTAATTTGATTCGGTCTGACCGTCGATTAAGTTTTCGTGCAATTGGTGAAACTGTAGGCATTGATGAAGAATATGTACGGCAAATTTTACGTAACAATTTGAACATGCGAAAAGTGTGTGCCAAAATGGTGCCAAAAATTCTCACTTGAACAACAAGCAGCTCGCAAAAATGTTTGTACTGACACTTTGGATGCCATTGAAAATGACCCAAATTTATTGGAAAGGATAAACATGTGATAAATATATATTTATATGTAATATATATATTACATATATATATATATATATATATATATTTATTTATTTATTTATATGGAAAGGATAACATGTGATAAATCGTAGTTTTTTACGTATGATCCGGAAAGAAAGCGTCAATCCGTGCATTGGAAGACCCCAACTTCACCGAGAGCCAAAAAATCAAGACTCAGCAAGTCAAAATTTAAAGCAATGATAATTGTTTTTTTTTCGATATTCATGGGATTGTGTATCTTCACTGGGTTTCTGAAGGTCAAACAAGTAATCAATATTACTACCTTGAGGTACTTGGTAAACTATGTGAAAGAATAAAGAAAAAACGACCCGAAATGTGGAAGGACAAATCATGGGTTTCCACCAAGACAATGCGCCAGCTCATCCCGCGTTATCTGTCAAGAGGTTCCTGGCCAAGCATCCCAGTGCTAGAACATCCACCTTACTCACAAGACCTTGCACCATGTGACTTCTATCTGTTCCCTAAGGTGAAATCTGCATTAAAAGGGACGAGATTTGAGTCCGTGGAAGCTGTAAAAGTGAAAGCGGCAAGAGTCCTGAAGGAGTTGACAGAAGATGACTTCCAGCACTGTTTCCAACAATGGAAAATTCGCATGGAGCGTTGTAGGGATAGAGAACGGGTGTATATTGAAGGTGTTAATTAGTAATTACGTATAAAATGAAAATAAATTTTTTTACGTCAGTCTCCTTATTTAATAGCCACACCTCGTGTGTGTGTGTGTGTGTGTGTGTGTGTATATATATATATATATATATATATATATATATATATATATATATATATATATATAATACTGTACTTAATAAAATATCTACGTATTACATATTATTTTCTTTGGATTTCCGGATTACATTGCGGGATCGCGTACATTAAAAACTAAAATCAATGACCCAGAAAAGCCACCCTTGGTCAATTTAGAAGGGTGATAGGTGTGAACTTAGGGTCATTTTGAACAAAAGGCCAGTGGTCAACGAAGGCAAAGGGCAGATGTTGAAGGCTTTGTTTAGCATGACTTTTTGGGTTAACGGTCAAACGGTTCCGTAACCTTCAATAAAACGTAATAAATCACTTCATCTGTGTTTTGTTACATTTATTTTATAGGTTATGTCCGGAGAAGGGGGGACGTGAGAATTTTAGGATAATGTATCTATCTATTGTAAGGGGATCCTGCTTGAATATTCGGGGAGATGGCCAGGAGCACACAGGCCCTTGGTAGCAATGAATGGTAAAAGGTTTTAAATTAATATTTAGAGTTTGAATTATTTAACTTTCTCACTTCACGAAGTGTGAATAGTGTGATAATGAAAAAAATGGTTTTGGATATTTTTGATCTTGTTTTCAGATCCCCCAGTTGGAGAAAGATGTTTTTGAACATCGCTGGAGACTATACAAATAGACTGATTTCAATTCAATTTATTACGTCGGTGATGCTTATCCGTTACTGCAAGGAAATTTAAATAAACTAATTTAATATGTATGTTTTCAAAAGTGCAACAAAACATATTTTCTCAAAATCGGCTGAAACGGTTTTGTCCAAACTTTAGCCAAACAAAATCTACATACCCAAAGAATTAATTTTGCCACATATCGTAGGAAAATTAAGGAAATCGCCCACATTTCGATTTTTTTAAAATCTGATATATTTGACGATTTATAACTCAAAATCAGTGAACCTAATAATCGTATGCACGCAGCTCTCTTAGACGTTGATGGAAGCGAATTTCCAAAAGTATTTTTTTTTCATCCTACGTCTTTTCGAAACTCTGATTTCACCATAGTGACACAGCATTAAAATCTGCATTAATTTATAATTTCAAACTTTAACATTGCGCTGAAAATAAGAAATTGAACCCTGACAGTCGTCAAATTGAAATTTCTTTAATTTCAACTAATTTTGAAAATAAAAAATACAAATGTACACCGTTTTTAAAGCTGATTACGAGAGTAAAATCGGATTTTTAAAAAATATATAAGAGAAAAATAGTTTCGAATTTTAAGAAAACTGAAACGGCAACCACTTTGAAATTGTCGAATGATTTTTTTTCTGAACATGTATAAGCAAGCTATTACCAAAATAGCTAGTCCACCAACATTACAAACGTGAGAGTGCTAACTCTCTCTCCCTCCCTCTCTCTTCCTCCCCCTCCTTCTCTCTCTCTCTCTCTCTCTCTACGCGCACACACGCACACACACACACACACACACACACACACACACACACAACACACGCGCGCACAAAATATATACAAATTTTAACAAATTATCACGGTGATGTAGAAGTCAATATCGGCCCGCATTGAAAAGTTTCGGGTCTGGGTCTACCATTATGGCCACTCGAACAGCTCATTTTTCAACGAAAATTCCATAATAATATTGTACAAATATATTTGTTTAATTAGAGAGTTCGAACATTTTCCTGTTTCCTAATTAACTGTCAGTTTAACTCTATTTTTAAAGGTACTGTTTTTGGCAGTACAAAAGGTACCCTGTGATACTGTTCCGTAACGGTAGGATTATTCAGGAAATAAATGAAAAGGACAAAGGCGTCGCTTAAAGATTCGGACAATAGAGAAAGTGCGTATGTCCTGGTAACGGTCTAGTAAGGCCCATAGGACAGGACATTGACTCCGGTATGGCATGCAATTGCCTGATGAACCTTTATAAATAAATATGAAAACCTACTTACCGCAGAGGTATTAAGCAAAACATGTGTTATACGTGTAACGGCTAACATGGTTTTTGTCTAAATGAAACTATATTTTTGGGGACAACTGGAAAGGTAGGCATTCTCATTTTATTGGCGAGTTTCCGTTGAAAAATGAGCTATTCGAATGGCCATCATGGTAAGACTTAGACCCGGGACTTTTAAATGCGGGCTGATCTTGACTTCTATCTGTACATCACCGTGATCGTTAAAATTTCTATATACTTTGAGTGAGTGTGTGTGTGTGTGTGTGTGTGTGTGTGTGTGAGTGCGCGTGCGTACGTGCATGTAATGCGCGCGTGTGCAAACACTCTTACAATCGCAGTTTTTGACCGATTTGATTCACAAGTTGGCAGAAAAATCGATATTCTGGTGAAAACTTGAACGAGTTAGTTTTGGAGCGAAATCGGTTTAACCGTTTCCAAAATGGTGAACTTTTAGAAAAAAATCATATCTTTTTTTTACCTGAATCAATAATTGTTTCGAATTTCAAAGTCCCATTGAAAATACAAGATTGAACGTGACGGCACAATGCTGATTATGACGTTGAAATAAGGTTTTCAAAAACGTATAAAATTAAAAAAAAATTGTTATTGGAAACTCGTTTTCATTACACCAGTCT
This sequence comes from Callitettix versicolor, assembly GCA_022606455.1. NCBI lineage: Eukaryota > Metazoa > Arthropoda > Insecta > Hemiptera > Cercopidae > Callitettix > Callitettix versicolor. The sequence goes on from CM040187.1 coordinate 18,121,973, forward strand.
ATAAACGGTAAATTTATGTTTCCCAAATTGAACTTACTGTGCTGAATTATGACTTTACTTACAAGAGCAGAATTTTATCAAAATCAAATGATGAGATTTTCCGCTTTTTTTATAAACCATGAAAATGGTTTGGGTTTATGTTCATATTTTCAATATATTCGAAAATTTAAAATGTTAATGTATACAGAATTTAATGGTAGAATAGACTTTTTAAAAAAAATTATGTGATTTAAAAAATTATTATTGGACATTCGCATTCATTACCTTGGACGGAACAGCGGTGCCTTGATTATTTCTTAATAATGTTTTAAATAATTTTGTAAACGCGCAACACAGGAATTTCTAAACTGAACAGTATACAGATTATTTGACGAAACAAAAACTTATTTGATGAAATATCGATAATGTTTGGCTTAAACATCGAAAAACTATTTTACAAACAAAACTATTTTCCCTCAGCGGTTTAGTTAGTAAGCTTGTTAGTTCATTATTGTGTAGTGCTTACAAATTTAGAGCCTACATACGAAATGCGAAAGACGTGCACTGACCCAGCGAGAAGAGAAATAATTTTAGCGCAGATGAAATTAGTTTTGCAGGCGTGAAGTGTTGACCACTCTAATCAATGAGAAACCCCTAGCCTCGAATCAATACCGCCCTCAAACACCCCTCCGATGTTCGCCCTTCAAAAAAAACCTCCTCTTCGCAGATACATATATAAAAAATCTATATCCAGAAGCTGTAAACGGGGGTAGTTTTTTCCAGTGACCAGTGCCTCTATGGGCAGGAAGTAATAAATAACGTTTTCCCGTTGCCATGGTTACCCGAGTGGGCGGAGCTACATGCCGACTTTTTTCCCTGGTTTTCTTTTAACGCTTAAAAAAATGACCGCCGTTAAAATACGTGAGGCAGAGATGAAATTCTCGGAAATAAGGAACGGTTTTCTATTCCGAACAAGTCGAAGTATAGCGTGTTTTGTGAAGAAAGGGCTTTGGACATGTATTTCAGTTTGTAGTGGATTTACGTGCAGTCGTGTACTGGAGTGAAAAACGTTTTGCGAATGTTTCTGATTCTGATGATTGACCAACTAAAGTAAGCGCAGCTAGCTGCTGTCTTCCCGACGGGATTGAAAATAATTTCCACAAACTAACAACACTGTATGACACAACACTGAATGAACAACATTGTTTAAACAACTATGAACATCAATGAATGAACAACAATGAACAATATTCGTAAACAATCATTTCAAAGGCGAGAAGAACAATGAATGAACAACACTAAATGAACAAAAATGAATGAACAACACTGTATAAACAACTACTATGTACATGAATGAATGAACAACACTGAACAATGTTCGTCAACAATCATTTCAAAGGCGAGAACAACAATAAATGAACAACACTGAATGGAGAACACTGAAAGAAAACCATAGAATGAACAACACTGAACAACGATCGTAAACAATCATATCGAAAGGCAAGAACAACAATGACTAACACTGAAAGAACAACAATTAATGAAAACACCGTATTGTTTGAATGAACATTGAATGAACAACAATGAATGAAAACACCATAAACAAAAATACGTGAACAATACTAAAAGAAAATCATAGAATGAATAACACTGAACAACGTTCGTAAACAATCATTTGCAAGGCGAGAAACAATGAATGAACAACACTGTATAAACAACAATGAACAAAACTGAAAGAAAATCATAGAATGAACAACTGAAAAACTTTCGTAAACAAACATTACGAAAGGCGATAATTAAACAAGGTGCAAAAATTGATTTTTGTAATAGCTTAGAGAAGTTTGTCTTAAATAAATTCCATTCTTCCGTTAATGGCGGCCATTCAAATTCTTCGAGAATCATAATTGTTCTTTTATTTTAAAAAAATCTGACTTCACCACCGTAATCAGCATTAAATACTGCATACATTAGCACTCTGCAAGGGTTTTGCTGGATAAATAACTTGTCAAAAAATCCAATTTTTATCGAAATTCGCTAACATAGCCTATGTTACAGAAAATCGATGACTTCGTAACTTTATATTTTCGGTCTCAACTCACGTAATATTTGAATTCAAACATGTTTATCCCGGCCCAACAGTTTCTAAATCTCATCAAAATATACCGCAACGTTAGGTTACTCTGTAAAATATTTGGGAATGCACTCGGAAAACGTTTAACTTGGAAAATCCATGCTAGTAAAACAGCAGAGCAAATGTAGCTAAAATTTCGTGAAATGTATTGGGAGAAAATTGCAATTAAATTCTTACAACAAAAGACTATTGTTTCAATCCGTCATTAAATCTATTTGGTTGGCAAATTTGAGGATGTACGAGGGAATCCAGGAAATTTGATAATTCAGCGAGCACAGAATATGATCATTCGAGCAATTACAAACGTCAAGTGGTAGCCACGTAATGATGACTTACATGCAGACTTAAATTTAAATTTTGTGGAAGATACAATTAAAACATTCGCTATGCTTCACACACACACACACACACACACACACACACACACACACACACACACACACACACACACACACACACACACACACACACACACACACACACACACACACACACACACACACACACACACACACACACACACACACACAAACACACAAACACACAAACACACACAAACACACACACACACACCACACACCACACACCACACACCACACACCACACACGCACGCACGCACGCACGCGCGCGCACGCGCACACACACACACACATACATTCACCGTTAAAATGGTCACTATCGTTGCTCATTTTAAGATCCCGGGCCTGGACCCTTACCATGATGGCCGCTTCAATAGCTCATTTGTCCAATGGAAATTCGGTAAAAACAGTATCAGAAATACCGTAAACAAAATACATGTTTTCGTGGTTCGTAAAAGTACATCTCTATTAGTGCCTACGTCACGAGCAATATCAATTAAAACAAATACACAAAATCGAACAGCTGATTGTAAGCACGACAACAAACAGCTGAAGGCGAAACAGTTTTCTGAATGTTTTAATACTTTACACAAACAGGTGTGAGCCGCCTTTTTATCAGAATTATTACAGCCTACTTCGAGTAAATACAATTTTCGTCAACTAGGTCTTGAAAACGAAAAGACGATAAACAAATAGACAGAAAGACGTCCAAGTAAAAATTACTTTTTTATATACTTAAGTGCAATGGCGTGCGCAGGATTTTGAATATGTGGGTGCCAACACCAAAAATTGCGTCTTTTTTGTTTCTCTAGATAATCCCCTCTCTATCCAAATCCAAAACAAATTTTGGTTATTATCGCCATTCAACCCTAGGGGTGAAATTAGTGGGAAAAATTCATGAGGTTAGCCTTTATATAGAGTAGGTCTGGCTGAAATTTTAGACAGATCGAGCAAAACCTCATGGTTATAGAAAAAAAAACGCTGTCACTATCTACTAACAAGTACCCAAAATATATTTTGTCACCCAAACAGTTATCCTTTAGATGGCTCGAAAAATTGTGAAAAAATTTACGGGTGTTGTTTTTTGTGTATAATTGGTTCAGTATTAATTTCAGATTGATCGGGCGCATCTTCGCGCTTCGGAGCGCGAGCAATATTCGTTGAGAGAGCATGCATGCCTTGCATTGCTACTCCGCTAGCGCCTCTCCGCACGGCGGCGAGCCAGTTTTTTTCCTCTCTATTTTCTCTTTTCCTCCTTTTTTTTCTCCTCTTTTTTCTGGCATTTCGGCGCCCCTTTCAGGGCATTTGGGGGTGCCACGGCATCCACTCTGCGCACGCCACTGCTTAAGTGATCTGCAAATGGATCAATATCAATATCGATTTTGTTCACAATCGAACAAACGATTAATCACTTCGTATATTGAAAGTAAAACTAATGAAGTATTTAATTTACGTAAACTGAACAAAGTAACGAGCACAGTTGTTTGGTCAATTAGAATTATAGTGTTTTGTTGCGCATTACAAATGCTATCAGCTTGATTAATATGTTGTCCAAGTTTGATGGCTTTATTTACAGGAATATTTGTCAACAATGTGGGGAAAAAACCGTCGCCAAACACTTTTATTTTGACTGATGAGCTAGCTGAGAAGGCTTATCTGAAGACCAACGCAGTCGTTTTATAAATCTGATTTGTAGATCGATTAGTTTTTTACTCAGGTTTCGTGCTGGATTTGTTGGAGCTCGTTATTGATAAGAACCTAATGCACATACACGGTTCAGTTTGTTTGATCAATACGGTAGAATCAACTTGAATAAATAAATAAATTGAACAGTGTAGATTGCATTCCAATAGCACTGATTATTGAAGTAGAACCATTAAAAAAATTAGATTGATCTTATACTGTTGTTTAACGCTTTTGATCAATATTGTAGATTCAACTAAATCGAACAGTGTAGATTGCATTCCGGTCGTACTGATTATTGAAGTAGAACCATTAAAAAAATTAGATTGATCTTATACTGTTGTTTAACGCTTTTGATCAATATTGTAGATTCAACTAAATTGAACAGTGTAGATTGCATTCCGGTCGCACTGATTATTGAAATAAAACCATTGAAAAAAACCGACTGATCTTATACTGTTGTAAACGCTGTTGATCAATATGGTAGATTCGACCATATTGTGTATATTTTAGAATACAGATTCGACCTTATTGTAGACTGTAATGTAGTGCGATAATTTAAAATTCTAATTTATGCAAATTTTACCAACAGTTGTTTATGAAAATCAAAGTAGCTTTTATCGTGTTTGTCTGAAATAGCGTCGGAATAAAAACTCGCTTGAGTACTGTTTCGTCTGTACCTCAGTTCTCATGGAAATTCGTTGCTTGATCTTTTTGCAGGTAAACGTAGGCCTAAGTAGAATACCATTAACAGTCATTTTTATTTTGGGGTAGCAAATAAATTTTAAAATGAGCATCTAAATCATAACCTACAAGCAATGTAGTCCACGTCTCGGCAGTGCAGACGACACTAAAGTCAGCTGATTCATTCTTACATAGTATTTGAAAGAAGGCGCTTACAGAACCTCAGTACTTCCTTGACCATTTTATTTTAATGGCTTCCTGAGCGGATTTCAAGACTATTAATTGAAGATGGTAAATCGTAATGCAAAACACAATTTATTTAAAATATTAAACACGATACAAATTGGTTGGAATACATAGAAGCCTTTTTTGTAGTCTATAATTTGATGTGTGTTTTATGTAATTTTTATAATTGTTTTTTGTGCTTCTAATTATTGATAATTTTAATTTTAATTTATTGTTTGGAATAAAAAATTATTTTTTTTAATCTGAGATTCAAACCGATTTAGAAATCTCAACTGTACAAATCAACTCTTTAAATCCAAAGAGTAATATTTCCTTAACGAATTTTTATCTGGAAATGAGCTATGGTAAGCTCTATCAATCATGATAGTACCCAGTCGTCATGGTAAGACCCAGCGGCTATATAGGTAAGACAAAGACCCGGGACATTGAAATGAGCACCGATTCTGACTTCAAGATCACTTTTTGAGAGGTCGTTAAAATCCTCAAAAAGGAAAAGTCTTAAAATGAGTGAACATTCACTGGATTCGATATTTACTTCGACTCGTTTCAAACGTCAAACGATCTTCTATTTTACAATTTGCGTGTTCAGGCGTTATGACGCAAACATTTCACCCTTATAAGATGTTACAACTTCCTGTTGAAGCGCCGGACATATCAGGGGTTGCGACCCAGGAAGTAGACCACAAACCCTTCAAAAGTAAAAAATAGACACACATTTGGCCAAAACACAGATGGTGCTGAGCACAGATTTGTCTCTTAACATTGCAATAAACTAATCTCTGCACGAGAGGTTATTGTACGAATAGAAGAGGCGAGTTTATAAGCCACACTATAACTCTAATACGTACAAACAAAAATTACAGGAATTCTTTTAAAATTATTCACAATCATAATTGTATATTTTAAATTCATAAGCAACCTTAAAATCTTCATATACTATCATTGAAAATACGAAAATGAACCCTGACAGCCGTCAATTAAATTTTGTAATTTCGACGGATTTCGAAAACTGAAAATATTAATTTATGCAGTTTTTAAAGCTGATTATGGTAGTGAAATCGGATGATAAAAAATGTTTAAGGCAAAAAAGTTACGAATTTGCAAAGATTTTAAATGACCGCCATTTTGAAACTTTCAACGAATTTTGCTAGTTAACGAACTTGTCCAAGCTATTACCGAAATCGATTTTTGTGACAAGTTTCAATCAAATCGGACTGAAATTGTGAAAGTGAACTTGATAAAACACACACACACACACACACACACACACACACACACACACACACACACACACACACACACACACACACACACACACACACACACACACACACACACACACACACATACACATATATATATATATATATAAGCCGCCTCGGTGGCCTAGTTGATAGCATACTAGGCTTTCATTTTCATCCCGAGGACCCGGGTTCGATTCCCGGTCAGGGCTTGGCATTTTCATACGCCAATCCCATCATCCCATCGTTTGCATTAGCCCAAGTGTGCACAATAGTCGGACGTTAAACACCAAAAAAAAAATAAAATATATATATATAAAAGTGATCTTGAAGTCAGGATCGACGCTCATTTCAAGGTCCCGGGTCGGATTCTTATCATGATGGCCGCTCTAATTGCTCATTTCCAGACAGAAATTCGTTAAAAAAATACTACTCCTTGGATTTAAAGAGTTGATATTGTAACAGCTGTTCTCTTAAAACAAATCACATCAGCTGTTCGTGAAAACTTGATCAGCTGATGAATTTGTCATGACTTCAACCTTATGATAATATAACGTATTGCCATAAATTTGTGCCACACTGACATTGTGCAGCGTTATAAATGTACCGTTATAGAGAAACAGATTAAATACACTAACTGCTTTAGATAATATTTACATAATTAGAAACAGTTTCCCCCGATATTTTAGCTTTATTACCCACTTCCTGTTCAATAATTCTACAACATAAAACTTTAGATAGGCTAACCTAATTTAGGCAAATATCTTTCCAATTGCGGTACTTAAAAAGACACACTTTACAATCCATTAGGCTGACAGGCCATTTACCACTCCTGCTTTAATAATCGTTTTATTTCATTTAGCAAATACTGTATCTATTTTCGTTTTTGGTTAATAGCATTCCGGTCGATTATTTCAAATGATAAGAGCCGAGAAAATCTAGTTTAACACAGATTTTTAACCGATTTGTTTATATATTTTAGCGAAAAAATGATTCCGATAACAAGTGGTAAACGTTTTTTACATGGCGAAATCAGGTCATCCTTTTCTAAACGGCGCCATTGAGAAGTTTACTTTATTATAGGTCAGCCGCTAAGAACACCAGTGGAACAGAGAGAACAAATGTACGAGTGAGAGGTCGAGTCCTCACTCTCTCCCTCCTGTCCTTCAGTATCGTCTAATAGTAACAGTTAGTAGACTCAGATTGGCAGACTGTGTAACTGGACTGTTGGAGGGAGCTGGAGGGGAATTCTCCAGAGAGAGGGAGAGAGAAGGGGAGGGGAGAAGAACACTCAGGTAGATCAACGTTTTGGCATCCAGAGGCTCATCGAATTATTGAAAAGACTGTAACTCTTTCGTCTGTAGAATATTTTTTTAGACAGCTTGACAACCGCTACCTGCTCTATAACATAATCGTATTTATATTCGTATATTTTGTGAATATTAAAGAGGTGCCAATCCCCGTCATAGATAATGGAGCGAATTCCCCTCCTAAACGTTATTTGCCCCCCCCCAAATTAATCATACTAGTACGTACAATATACTGGCTTTGATTTCGGTAATTCAATATTTAGAGTCAATCCCCACTGCGGATGGATCTATTATAAGATTTAATACAAAATTCAAAAACGATATAATAGGTTTGCAAAAAATAAAATAGGTCATTCCCAAAAAAAAATAAGAAATTCTAGATGTCGTAATTTTACATATTTCATTACACAAATAATACTGACAAATTTGGAAAAAACTACATCTTACGAAGAATCAAACGTAGAATTTTTTTCAGAAATGTACAAAAAAATCCAATATAAAATTAGGCAAATATTTATACATTATTTTATGGGTTATTACGTGGGTTTAAAGGAACCCTTACATTGTTATTTATTTTTTGTTAAACCCCTTTAAATCTTTCTGCCTCTAGATTATGTGAATTTACATTAACTTAGTTTAAATTATTTTTAGTTTAAGGCAGTGCCTTTTGGACAGGTCGGGCAAAATTTACTATGACGCCTGTGTACGGGATGCGTTTTTACGATATCTAATAAAAATGGATATAAATATACAAATGGGGGAAGCAAATGCAATTTTCATTTAGAATCATTTCATTCCATTAATTTTAAGGTTATTTAAAAAATTTATTTTTATTGATAACTTTAAAAACCTAGACAGAGGCGCCCTAACTGAACTAGTGCCTTCGGGCGCCGCCCGACTTCGCCTCCCCCCAAAGGCCGGCACTGGTTTAAGACCCCCTAAATATTGCTGTCCTTGGGTAAGTGGGTTCAAAATTACTTGTCTTTGGTTAAGGCCCCCTACGCTTTCTGCCATAGAGTAAGTGGGTTTAAAATCATTTGTTTTTGGTTTAACGTCTAAAATAACAATTGATTTAGTTGATCAAAAAATCTTCTAACGTAATCGCTTTGTTGAATAATTCAGACAGTAAAATTGTCTTGCATTAAATTATTTTCTCCTTGAAACGATAAAAAAGGAAGTTTCTCCCCCCCCCAAATCTTCCATTGCACAACTTGCACCTGTAGTGGGCAATATACTGTATTTGCAATTTCCGAAAAACAAAATTCGCTGAAAACATTTGAGCAAGATTTATATAGCAAGAAATGACGCCTACACGAGTCGGAACGACTGGATTTTTGGCGAGAAATTAGTTTGGCAGTGGAAAAAAGTGTGAAAGTTGTCAATTAACTATAGTTAATTACTAAGCTCGTTTCCGTGCGACCGTTGACATCCGGTTCCTGTAGTATAACAGGTTGTAGTAACATGTAGACCTAGTTAGTAGTTTCCATTAGGCAAAGTTTGACCGTGATATATGACTTATGTATGGTTGAGTCTGTAGTGGTCAGTTGTGCACTTTGTGTTTCTCACCCTGTATATTCTGGGGGGGGGGTGGAACTCAATTTTTTAGCACAAACAACTTAGTTATTATCTTGCACTCCAAATTTGTAGGCCTACATAATTAGATTTGAAATAAATAATTACAAAATACACGCTCGCGAGCGCGAGCGCGAGCGCGCGCACACACACACACACACCAAAAACACAGACTTTTAAGTACACATACAACCTAATTTAATTTAATTTAAATTAATTTAAGTAGCCTATAACCATTTTTTTTTGCCTGAGGAGTTCTGGAAACAGATAATTCAACAAAATCTAGAGATCAATTTTTCCATCACCATATTTTCTTTTAAACTGTAGGCTACTTTGTGTAGTTAGAAAACCGAACATTTCCTTTGGTCAGAAACACCTGTGCTCCCAAGCTGCCGGTCAGCTGCTGTCCATAACTCTGTTCCTTTTTTATAAGACTCTGCTAAAATTAGGTCGACATTAATGTGTTTTTGTCCAGTTTTGAAAGCACCTCCCCAGCCCTTCTCTGGTAACAAAATACACTGGAATGTTTCTTAACAAAGAGGTTGGTCTTCTCATTCATAACCCTAGTTTTCTCGGAAAGCCTTCTTGGACCCATCGAGATGCCCGAAAAGCAAACAATGTGTCATCGTGCAATCGTCAAATGTAGTTTGTTGTTAGGTTTTTAGAAATGTTATCTACAGGATGATTCGACAGTATGGAAACCCATTATTAGTGCATTTCCATTGGAAAATGAGCTAGTGGAGTGCGATCATGGTAAGACCCCATTACCCGGGACTTTGATTTTTTTTTTTTTTTAACGTCCGACTATTATGCACACTTGGGCTAATGCAGACAATGGGATGATTTATAGCGTATGAAAATGCCAAACATTGCAATGAAACGTAAGCAATAACTTGGGAAATACACTGGAATAAATTTCATTAACTTGGTCGAATTTCCACTCAAGATACTCTAATCGAAAGTAAACAAATTTGGCAACTTCATTGCAAAAACAGACTCGAGCCTTTTTGCTGTGTTTTTTTAAATTGAAAAAACAGATTCGATTTAAATTATCGTAAGCGATAAATCGAATCTGCTTGAGGAGGCAATCGACTATATCTTCTGCAGCATCCGTACAGCTTTGAATTCCGACGAAATCGATATACCGATTTCTGGGAGCACGTGTAGTAAATTCGTCAACCACCAAAATATTTCCGTCAACCGTCAAAAGTTTCAAAACGGCTGCCTTTTCAAATCTTTAAAATTTCGTGACTTTTACATCTTAGATTTTTTGAAAATCAGATTCTGCAATCGCAACAGCGTTAAAAACCGCATAAATTAGCATTTTAAATTTTCACAAATCCTTTGTAATTAAGAAATTTAATTTGACGGCGGTCAAGGTTCATTTTCGTGTGAGTTAAATGTTTAAAACGTTATATACGCAGATTGTATTGCTGTTTGTGATGGTGAAACAGAGTTTCAAAAAAAGGGGTAACTGACAAAAATATTGTTGGGAATTTGCTTCCAGTACGTAAGCAAAACAGCTGTTTCTTCGTCTATTGTGGCGACAGTGAAGATATCATCGCAAACCATAACCTTGAAATCGTGCCCACTACATTAAACCAATTCACTGGTCAGTATTTCATTCTCGCCACAAAACATTCTTTCAAAACGCTTGGCAGATTTCCGAACCTTTTTAAAGCATGCAAACCATTCCTTTTTTACCCTGTCAGCGTAATATATGGCCGAGTTACTGTTTTTTCCGAGGGTAGCTACCGACGGCGTGGGCGGCCCGTCTGCAATAACTTAAAGCTACAGAAGCTCCTGCGCCCAGGGCGAGGTCTCTTTGTTACACTTTTGTCCTGGGAAAATGCCCGTCGCGAATTTATTGCTGTTGTTTTGTTTTTTTTTTTTGTCAACGAGCCAATCACGTTCATGTGTTTCAAATTACAACGAGCGGTTAAACGCTGTGCATTCTGACACGAGCATTTTGAAAAGTTAACAGCCGGAGCGACTATTACTGGCCGGGGTTGCCAACTTTTTTTTTTTGAAAAACTATCAAAACGTGTCTACATTGCAGCCCATGGAAATTGTATGGGGTTTTTTCTATTATACGATCACACGCTAAAATGTTATCACATTAACAGTAGCATGTCTTGGACGATTTTTATGTTTTTCATATCACAAACCTCTGCCTCATCGGGCGCAGACAATAGTTAGTTGACGATCAAGCCCTATTCAGTGCGAACCGTGTTGTTGATCAGCTTGGTTCGTGAAATAGGTTTGAAAGAAAAGGCAGTGAATTATTTAAGGCAACGCGGCATTTTACATTACACTGTTACCACTCGGAAATTTCGTTGAACCTATTACTGGAGCACACACACAACGGGTTGAATCAATGTGAGTGTTTTCTAAACGACGAAACCGCAAGGAGTGCGGTACCAGTAGAAACATGCTGGACTCGTATTTGTGTGAATTTATGTGGAGAAAAGACATGATGGCAGGAACTTGTACCAGTAAATACTGGAGGACATAAAGGCATTCTGGCCTCCAGAAGCGTAAATTTTATGTTTTGTTACTGCCAACTTTTTTGTAATTAAATGTACAGGATGTTTCAAAAAGAATGACGCGATTTTAACTTGTAATATTATTGCTCCTAATACATTACCGCTACTGAAACTGCATTAACTACAACAGCGGAGGTCTAGAGTTTTAGAGCACCGTCACACTGGCACAACGATGTACACGGTTTCCTCAATAACAACTTGCCTCAACGTTGAATAGGGCGCACAGAACCGCGAGACATGGCTTTACATTTTTCGCCTCCAACGTCACTTGACCTAACATCGTGCGACATTTTCCTATGGGGATACGTAAAAGAACGTGTTTATGTTCCAACCTTAAGTCGTGATATTGAGGAACTTAAAACCAGGATAACATGCAGTAGCTACAGTCCAAGAAGACACCCTGCGCACAGTTTGGGAAGAGTTCGGCTATCGTATCGATGTCGTCCGAGCCTCTAATGGAGGCCACAATGAGCATTTGTAATACGTCAACATACACTTGATAGTACTGTGAGTAGTTTGATGTATAATTTGTGTGTGTGGACCCACTTTTAAAAATAAATATAGTTGCTTGAAATCGGGTTATTCTTTTTGGAACACCCTCTATATATTATACTCATGTGCACAAACTGAATCACTAGTTTTAGTTATATACCTTCTCTCGGCATCATAACAATTGCATACAATCAAATTTTGGTCACTGTATTCTTACAGAAAAAAGTTTAAGCTGTATGGTCGTATAATAGAAAAGACCCATTTTATGTCTTAAAATATTTTCCGTTGTTAAAAATTCCATACCTCAATTAAATCCAATAAAAGGATAAAACGAATTTATTTCGTTAAGGCCCATTTGACAGTAAGTTAGACCTAGAAAATTTTAGTGTTTCCCTGATTCGGTTAAAACTTTAAGTGTGACATATACGCCCATGTATGTAGAACAGTCGATGAGTAAGTATCTGGGAGTTAAAATTCCTCGGAACGGAACACTTGAGGCAATCCAGGAGCACAATATATTGAGTAAGAAAGCTATGCTATTGCTATGCTTAACAGTACTCTATGGAACAAAAGTATTTCAAAGGAGAATAAAAAAAGAATTTATCATGCCACTGTAAAAAAACATAACAATATACTGTTCGGAAGTCTGACCTGTAAAAGAGCAAGCTTTAAAAGCTTTAACAGCTACGGAAATGGACTTTTGGAGAAGATCAGCTGGTAGGTCAAAAGCGGAGAGAATTACAAACATCGGGATTAGAGAAATCACGGGTGTTAGCCGCTCTATAATAGAAGATAAGGATAAACAACTGGTATGGTTCGGCCATGTTCAAAGGATGCCACAGGCCAGAATACCAAAACAGATTTTAAAATGAAATCCTAAAGGAAGAAGGAAGCAGGGTAGACCTCGAATGAGCTGGCAAAGTAGTATGGACGAGGAACTGAAAGGAAGAGGACTAGCAGAAGGTATCTAGAATGATAGGGAGGAATGGCGTTTGGGAATCGGAAGGCGCAGGACGCTCTAGACCGATATATGATGATGTAGAACAGTGACGAGTTGTGGGTTGGTAAATCCAACGGTGAAAAATATAATCTAGGCCTCCTACTTGGCAACCAATTGTTATAAAATAACTGGCGATTTTTTTTATTGCAAAATGAGCGATCGTCATGGAAAGACCCAGACCCCGGGACGTTGAAATGAGCTCCAATACTGGCCTCTAAATAAAATTTGTGTGCGCACGCACGCACGTTTTAGCACGCTAAAGTTCGCAATTTTAGTCCGATTTGTTTCAAACCTGCCACGAACATCGATTTTGGTAATAGCTTGAACAAGTCCGTTAGTCAGCGAAATTCGTTGAATATTTTCAAAATGGCGGCCGTTTCAAATCTTTCACAATTTTAAAGTTTTTAACGCTAGTACACGCCAGTGTTGTTTATGATGGTGAAATGGTTTCAAAATAGAGATAAGTGAAAAAATACTTTTAGTGATTCGGTTCCATCACGTCAGTGAAACAGTTGCGTGCCGATGTCTATAAAATATAAAATCTAATGACGAAACACTTCTTTACTTTTAAAATTGTTAATTACTGTACTACAAATAACTTGCGTGACGGTGCGTCAGACAAAAACTGCCACAGGTAAACATAAACATAACGGCATCGTTTCTGTTTTACTATATATACATTCACAAAGTAAGACGTAACTGTCAAACTTTCCAATCCCTGGTTATTTAGCGACGCACCGTTCTAAGTAGAAAATGTAAATATTTTAGACTTTCAAAAATACCAACGCAGTGGTCTATTCTGAGCTGATCCTGGCCTCGAAATCGGTCGGGTTCAATCAACTTTGCCCTAGCCAATTGTTTATAGTAAAATACTTGAATTTATTTCGTGATTTTTAAAACTGCGCGGAATACAAATTTTATTTACCGTTGCTTGTCGTGCAGTACGCTGATTACAAACAGTAATGTTTTATCGATTTTAACATTCGTTTTTTGCTTTTCCACTACATTTTACGCCCCTTACGATAGTTGCAAAACCGCGCATGCAGCTGACGCAAAGCGAATTTCCGAAAGTAAATTTTTATCTTACTCTGATTTCACCATAATTAACAACGTTAAAATGTGCTTATATAGTGGAATATTTAAGACAAAAAATTACAAATTTATTAAAATTTGAAACGATTGCCGTTGAAACTGTTGAACGAATTTTGTTGGTTAACGAACCTCAAGCTAATAACAAAGGCGATTCTTGTGTCAAATTTGAATCAAATCAAGCTCTTCGGACGTGAGCGTGCTAAAACACACACACACGCTCGCAAACACACACACACACACACACACACAAACACACACGCATGCACAAACCCACGCTCGCTCGCACGCACACACGCGCACAAACAAACAAACGCATACACACACGCGCATACACATATAGGCAGACACACACGCGCGTGCGCGCACAAACACACGCGCGTACAAACACATATACACGCGCGCATACACACACACACTCACACTCACACACACTCTCTCTCTCTCTCTCACACACACACACACACTCACGCACACTCATACACTCACACACACACACCCCACACACACACAAGGCTCTGTGCTTGGACCCCTCCTTTGGAACATCATGTATGATGGGGTTTTACGGGTCGGCGTACCATTAGGCGCAAAAGTCTTTGGATTCGCTGATGACCTTGCGGTGGTTATTGATGGAAAGTTTTTGGAAGAAGTTGAGGTTCGGGCCAATGAGGCAGGGAAGTCAATCCGGAGATGGTTGATATCTATGGGTCTGCAGCTCGTCGATCAGAAGACGGAGGTCATGCTTGTGACCAGCAGGAAAAAGAAGGAAACAGTAACTCTTACAGTTGGAGATATGCAGATAAGTTCCGTCCCAGCCTTTCAATACCTTGGCGTGTGGGTTGACGCGAGACTCTGCTTCAGGGAACATCTCAAGGCAGTTAGTGAAAAGGCGGCGAACGTGGCAGGAGCCTTTCCAGGCTCATGCCGAATCTGGGAGGTCCAAGACAGGCACGCCGCCGACTCCTGGCTGGGGTAGTAAGCTCGGTGCTCCTTTACGGAGCACCGATTTGGAGCCAGGCTATGATGGTCGCGAGCTATGCGTGCAAGGTTAATGCGGTGCACCGCCGTGCGTTGCTTCGTGTCGTGAGTGGTTACCGAAGAGTTTCCTACGACGCTGCATGCGTAGTGGCAGGCGAACCGCCAATGGAGCTGATGGATGATGAAAGAGCGAGGCTGTACTGACGTAAGCGAAATGCTGAGCCGCGGTATAGTCATACAATGGCAATTACAGAGGAGCGAAATCGGACCCTGGAGACATGGCAGCGACAGTGGGACGAATCAACAAATGGACGATGGACATACCAACTCATAGGTAACATCCAGGATTGGTGCAACAGGAATTATGGAGAGGTGAATTTCTATCTCACACAGATTCTCACTAGGCACGGTTGCTTCCGAGCTTACTTGTTCCGTTTCGGGCTGGAAACGGACTCGGCTTGTCCCCTCTGTCTTCCAGCAGTGGAGGAAGATGCGGAGCATGTGTTTTTCCGGTGTCGGAGATTCGACAAGGAAAGGATGAGGCTGCAAACATATCTGCGAGGCAGCATTGCACCGGAAAGTCTGGTTGCGACTATGATGGCTTCAGAGGCCAACTGGAGGGCCATTGCGGGATTCGCTGCAGTGGTCATGAAGAAGTTGAGGGCTGAGGATCGAGAAAGGAGAGCCAACGCTGTAGAAGAGTAGGCGATCAGCCAGTCCACCTTCCCATGAAGTAATGCCTGGCGGCGGTTCCGTGGGGAGGTTTACAGAAGAGGAATGCTTTTGGTGGTTTTTTTAGTGGGTAACAATATATCTTCACTTGAGTTTGAACTCAATTTGAGTCCCACACTCTGGGGTAGTGCGTACCCTACCCCAGGTAGTCTATAAAAGATTTGTTCCACCTTTTTGGCATCATAAAACACACACACACACACACACACACACACACACACACACACACACACACACACACACACACACACACACACACACACACACACACACACACACACACACACACACACACACACACACTCACAGCTATACATGTTTCACTGCCTTTATCTCATAAAATTAATGATTCTAATGTCTAACAATTTACATTTAATTTATCAGCTTCAATTCAAGTACATATTCTGCGCCTTATTAAATTGTTTCTACTCAGTGTTTGTCAGGACATGTCTAAGTGTTTCATTATCCACTGCCAAAGCGATACACGTAAATAATTCACTAGGTATAGCCTATATACTCAATGTCTAGCAGACACTTTTACAAGATTCACATTTTAAATTCAGATGGCCGCGCCTCTTCGCTACATCATTAATCTGACCCGTACATGTTTTATGTATCGCGACCACCCTTTACATTAGACAACCCCTAGAACCAATCAATCCCACTGCCCCTCCGTCCTCCACCCTTCGCCCTCCGCCATCTTGACTCGTGTCACCAACACTTTCACGCAAACATCTCGCACAGTTAACTTCTCTCGCGCGAGGATGGAATGGACACAATCAATTCAATGAAACTTTACGCTTATTGTATAGCGTAAGCAATAGCATGACCGAACAGTATACGAGAAACAAGTATCTGTTGTCCAAACCAATATAACAACGCTTTTTTATTCTGTTTAGACATAATTGAGCTACGGAATTAGCTGTTGTTTTGCTACTGTAATATTTGTTGCCATATGCTTTAACTATACTTTTATTATTAGTAAATTTTCATTGGAAAATGAGCTCTTGGTCCGTGCGTGCGTGCGTGTAGTGTATCTACGTGCGCGCGCGCGCGCGTGTGTGTCTATGTGTGGTGTCTGTATGTGTATGCGCGCATGCGTGTGCATATGCGTACGTGCGCGTGCTTGTGGTGTGTGTGTGTGTGTGTGTGTGTGTGTGTGTGTGTGTGTGTGTGTGTGTGTGTGTCTATGTGTGGTGTCTGTATTTGTATGCGCGTGCGTGTGCATGCGTGCTGTGTGTGTGTGTGTGTGTGTGTTGTTTGTGTTTGTGTGTGTCTGTCTGTCTGTCTATGTGTGGTGTTTGTCTGCCTACATGTGTATGCGCATATGTGTGCGTGCTGTGTGTGTGTGTGTGTGTGTGTGTGTGTGTCTGTCTGTCTGTCTGTTTGTCTGTCTATGTGTGGTGTCTGTCTATGTGTATGCGCTGCGTGCTTGCGTGTGTGTGCGTGTGTGTCTGCGCGCTGTGTGTGTGTCTGTCTGTCTATCTGTTTGTCTGTCTATGTGTATGCGCTGCGTGCTTGCGCGCGTGTGTGTGTGTGTGTGTTTTAGCATGCTCACGTTCGACATTTTAGTCTAATTTGGTAGTCTACAAACGTGGTACAAAAATCGATTTTATTAATAGCTAGGACAAGTTCGTTATCTAACAAAATGTGTTCTTGTCGCCATTTCGAAAAAGATTTATAACTTCCTTGTCATAAATATTTTTGAAAATGATTTCACAGTCATAATTAGCGCTAGAAGTGCATAAATCAACGCTTCGAATTTTTAAAATCCCTTGAAACTAGAAAATTTAATTTGACAGCTGTTAAACGAACCCTGATTTTCGTATTTTTAAAGGAATTTGAAAGTTTAAAATACTTTTATACGGAGGTTTTAATGCTTATAACGATTATAAAATCAGATTTTCATAAAATGGTAACATATAAACAATACTTTTGGAAAAATATTCTTTCCATCGAAAATCTGAATTATTCTTCCGAAAAAAATAATATTCTACCGCAGAGATGTCATGTTCCCCTCAAAATGTTTAACCTTCTATACTACCCTTCAGTGGCAAAAATATCTTTAACTACTACCTTTTGTTTTTTGCTCGATCGATTTTTTAAGAACAAAAATTAAAATTAACAAAATATCAAATTTTATTTTTTACTTGTCTTTTAAAACCACTCAATGTTACTACCCCTAGGGTAAATAGGTATTTACTATAATGGGTGCGATTTAAGTCCGCTCAATTTGGCTGCCCCTGTTATAAATGGGTTTAAAATTATTTTTCATTTGAAAACTTAATCTCGATGTCCCTAGGGTAAGGAGGTAAATTATTATTTTAATTTTATATCTCAATGTTTTCAATAGTTGTGAGAAGATATTTTATAACAATATTTATTTAAAATAATTATGATACAAATAAATTTTACCCCTCCCCCCGCCTTGGCAGCCTGAATCAGGGTATCATTGTATGACGTATGACCCTGTTACAAAAATAACAGGGGTAACTAATATAACTGGTTACTCCAGGAATGCTGTTACTTTGGCTGTTACTTTAAATAACGCCCACCTCTAATATTCACAGACAGACAGAGATACCGTACAAGTTAACAACCACTTTTTGGACTCGGGGGGGGGGGACAGATTCATAAAAATTTGAAAATCGGTTTTCTCGTTATCGACTCAAAACTAAGTGGTTGCTAGATAAGGACAGAGGACACCGGCAAAATTGTTCTTCCTCTTCTCTCCTAGGCACCTCTCTTCTACCGAAAACAATAACATGATTTTTAATAACAAAAGTTACTTTCCTAAAATAAAAAAACTTACTGTATTTTAATTTAGAACAAAATTTTTAAGTCAATTTTCGAATCAACGGTAATTTGTACTTTCTGAAAAATGCCCTAGTGAAACATTGGTACACAGCTAGTGATGAAATGACAAGTGAACCACTTTTTTTAGATATGCGTTTGACTAGAGAAAGTCGTGCATTACTAATACAACAATATATTTACGAAACCATAACTTAGATAAGAAGTCCTTCTCTTATCTACCAATGTTTGGTTTCTGGGATGTAATGATGTTTTTATGTTTATGTGCCCGCGGGGATCCAATGGACGCGCACGTATGATTCATCGTGAAAAAATAAATGGGATTCTGCTACGGAGGGGCAATAACGCGAGGGGTTAGAAAACCACCCCCTAGCAGCCCATCGCCATGCATTCGTAAAGAACTTTCTTTCCCGATCAATAGCTAATGGGTTAGGATAAACTGAACCGTGGTGTATATTTTAGCTAGTTTAAATACGAAATTTACTTACAGTAATAGTGGTACCGTGATAGAAGCAAATTTCAAAAAAGTATTTTTGTTATTTTACACTCTTTTTGAAACTCTGTTTTCATTATCTTTAACAGCATTTAAATCTCGATACGATATACGAGAAAATACATTGAAAATACGAAAATGAACCATGTCCGTTTCAAAATAAATTTCTTATTTTCAAAGGATTTTGAAAATTAAATTTGCTGCTTCACGCAGTTTTTAACGCTGATTACGATGGTGAAATCGAGTTTTCAAAAATAAGTAAGACGAAAATGCTACGATTTTTTAAACATTAAAAATGACTGCCATTTTGAAACTGTTGAACGAATTTTGCTGGCTAACGAATTTTCCTAAGCTATTTAAGAATCAAAATCGATTTTTTTGGCCAAGTTTGATTCAAATCAGATTAAAATTGAAAACGTGAGTAAAGAACGTGGCGCGCGCGCGCGCACACACACACACACACACACACACACACACGAGGCTCGTTCAATACATCTCCGAAAAAAATAGAAAAACAATTTTTTTAATCTTATTTTTCAACATAATCTCCCTTTAACTCTATACACTTCTCCAAGCGTTTCCCTAACTTTTCTAAGCAAAAAAGTAGGATTGAGTAGTTCCTCAAAATACTATTTTCGAGCGGCGAACAAACACTTAGTCCTATATTTAAAAGGCTTAACACCGAAAAGATCAAACTGTTAGATGAAGTTCTTCGCATATTACAATTGGGTAAATGAGTTCAAACGTTTACAAAAGTAAGAATCGTTCGTGACGTCCAGTGGAAGTGACTATTCCCGAAATGATTAACAAAATCCATGATTTTAATTGATCGACTAATGAAAGTCCGTGAAATAGTGAGATCACAGGCATATCCAAAAGTACAGTGTTTTCAATTTTGCACGAAAAATTTGGTGTGAAAAATCTCGGCAAGATGGACGCCTAATTTGCTCTCAGCGGAGAATAAACGCAAACGTGTGGTTGACTCTGAGGCTGTATTGGCGCTTTTCCGTCGCAATCCTGACGAGTTCCTGAGTGGATACATAACTGTAGACGAACCGTGGATACATAACTGTAGACGAACCGTGGATACATAACTGTAGATGAACTGTGGTTACATAACTGTAGACGAACCGTGGATCACTGCACTCCAGAAATAAAGGAACAACCAAAACAGTCGGTTTTTGATAGCGAAAACGGTGAAATGAGCCAGCTAGGAGATGACGACGGTTTTTTGTTATTTACACGGAATCATCTATATCGGTTAGTTAAAAAAAACGAAAAACAAAAATTGGAAAGCATTATGCATCGTTACTGCACCGGCTGAGCAAAGAAATCAAGAAAAAACGACCTTATTGAAAAAAGAAAAAGATCCTTTCATCAAGAAAATGCACGTGTGCCATGCAGTTCCGATTGCCAAAATTTTGGAATTGAAGTTCGAATTTTTACAGCATCCACCGTATTCACCGGATTTGGCCCCCAGTGACTTCTTTTTCCAAACTTCAAAAAAATGCTCGGCGGAAAAAGGTTCACGTCTGACGAGGAACCTATTTTGAGCCTATTTTGACAAAAGCCTATTTTGAGAAACTACCTAAATACTACTTTTTGGCCGGTTTAGAAAACGGTTGGAGAAACTCTTGGAGAAGTGTATAGATTTAAAGGGAAATTACGTTAAAAAATAAAAAAAAGAATTTGCGTTTCCCTCTTTTTCTAAGGGCGTATTGAACGACCCTCGTATATTTATAAATATAAATTTTAATGACCTCTCAGCGGTGATCTAGAGGATCAGCTCATATTTCAAGGTTCCGGGGTCTGGATCTTACCATAATTACAGCTAGAGTAGCTCATTTTCCAATGGGAATTCGATAATAAGTATACATAAAAGTATAAACAAAACGAGACTGTTTTTTCTGCAAAAATTTATGTTCTTACTATTTTTTTTAATTGCACATTTGCCATAACTTGTGTATGCTGTATACAAGAATAGACCTACACAATGTTTTGCGAGTGTGACAACATTTCGATAAGATAAAACTTGTAGACTATATTGCGAAGTTTATGTACAGCTTTTGACGGACCATTATGAGCTTGATTTTTTAAATAGACCTGAAAAATGTTTGAGTAACCATTCCACCGTAAGACGTTCCCACAACAGGACAAAGTGTAACGGTATTAAACATTAAAAGGGCTGAGGGAAGTTTTTGTAGAAAGGGTTTCACTGTCAAAAAATGACAAATATATTGAACAGTTTTATTTTAAATTATTACTGATTTAGAAAAAAGAAAAAGAAATTGTTCCCTATATACAACTTTTTTTTCGCTGTTTCCTTGTGTCCAATGTTTTGAGTGCATGTTTGACGTCACACCATCGGTTTGTTTCGTTTAAATGTTTGTTGTACGGCTATGATGTCTTGAAGGAGAGTTTAACAATTTACAAAAATTACGCTCGGTTGCAAGAACGTTTATTAAATTATTTAAAATACCTTTACATTTAAAGTTATTTGAAAGCGTTATTAGGCCTAAACATAAAATTGGGTTACAAAAACATTAGTTAAAAAATCACTTTTAAAAATTAACAGAGCTTTAAAGCTTTAATTTATGTTTAAAAGATGTTGTGTTAAGAACGTCTGTTAAAGTTATACTCTTATTAAAGTAACTGAATAGCCGCCTCGGTGGCCTAGTTGATAGCGTACTGATAGCCTAGTTGGGCTTTCACCCCGAAGACCTGGGTTCGATCCCGGCCAGGGCTTGGCATTTTCATACGCTATAAATCATCCCATCGTCTGCATTAGCCCAGGTGTGCACAATAGTCGGGCGTTAAAAAAATAAATAAATAAAAAAAAATAAATAAAGTAACTGACCTATGCATCGCCTTTAAACAATGTTTAAATTTATTTTTAGAGGTTATGTTTTACAATCGATAAAAGTGCTTATTGTTTTATAGTGTTGTAATATCAATTTTGCCAAACTTTAGTTTTAAATTACTATTAATGTTTGTGCAAAGCAAATACTCCATTATTGTATGTAGTTTGTGATTATACTATTTGAAAATACAAAAATAGAAACAGGCTTGCTACTAGAAAAAATAAAAAAAACGAATGCAAACAAAACACATAACCTTCAGAGCAATTGCACAAATTACCAGAAAATTATCAGCTGTTTGTCGGGCGGCCATCTTGCCAACTATACAGTTATTAAATTTAACAAAGATTTAAAGATCCTTTATGTAAAGGTTTGTAAAACATGTTCTTGCAAACAGAGAAATCATTTAAAGTAATTTTAAATTTAAAGTCACTATGTAACCAGAGATTAAATGGAAGTTCTTGCAACCAAGCTTTAGACTAATAAAACGTACTCCAAACGATCATTTGTTCTGCGTAATAATTTAGCAACTGAAATATATCCACAATACAATAACCATTTATACAGTTAGGCAAAACAGTAATTGTTACAAAAATTGAAAAGTGGAAAATTTTGAAAACTGAAGCGGCCATTACGGTAAAACCCAGACCTAGGATCTTGAAATGATCTTCGGTGCTGAGTAATAGATCACGTGTGTGTGTGTGTGTGTGTGTGTGTGTGTGTGTGTGTGTGTGTGTGTGTGTATGTGTGCAAGCGCGTGCGTTCAATTTTCATCAGATTCGATTTGAATTTGGCACTAAAATGTTAATTACCCAACAAAATCCGTTCAAAATGGCGGTCGTTCCAGATCTTAAAAATGTACAATGTTTTTACCAAACGCATTTTAATCAGAGTTCAAAATCGACATTTTAAAATTTCATTTTCAATTAAATTACGCAAAAAAAACTAACGGGTTACATGATGTGATATTGTTACTTTTTAGAAAATCGCTTCTATCGTGTTAGCGATACAGGTGCTTGCCCTTGGGAGTCTAACAAATTTCAACTTTCTGTTGAAGAGTGTTCGTATTCATGTCGTTAAATAAACCAAGCATGTAAGTTTATTATCCACTGGTGGTCACACCTCTACGTTATCAAATGAAGTTTTAGCCCAGTAGATTATTGAAATTCTAACTAAATCACAGCTCAAGCTTTGCGTCACAACTACCTAAATATGTTTCTTCTTTTCCGGCCGCCTGTAGCAGAACACTGATCTAAAACCGGTATTACTTGGGTGTAACTTTATAGCGCCACATGCATTATGCATAGCGACAGGAAAAACGTCTTTAATTAAAAGAGCGAATCCATCAGATCGGACTCGGAATACAAAACAGTTGCGGAGGGCTGGCCGCTCGACCAATGGGAGAACACTTGAGAGGGTGTTTTTTATAGCGGTTATTTTGGGGAGGAGAGCGAATCGATCGGATTGACAATATACGGTAAGGGCTGCGGGAGGGATGGGGCGGTGAGATTGATTCGTGTGAGACGAGGAGGCGGTGAAAAATTGAAGCTACAATAATTTTACAGAAAGTCTTGTAACAGTGTTTTCATAATTTATTTAAAACAGGGTGGTTTATTGAAAGCAAAAACTCTCTGGTTTTCAATTATTCCTATACAAAGGTGTTTCGAAAACTTCAATAATCAATCGCGGCACGCAGGTTTCTCGCTGACGTGATGGAACGAATTTCCAGAAGTAATTTTTTATCATAAACTTATTATTAAAATCTTGATTTTACCATCACAAACGGCATTAAAATCTGCATATAATAGCGTTATTACTTTGAAAATACGTAAAAATTTCTTATTTACAAAGAATTAAAAAAATTCCACACGCTAATTTATGCAGTTTTTAACGTTGATTACTATAGTTAAAGCAGATTTTTTTAAAAAATAAGACAAACAGATTTGAAACGGTCGCCATTTTGAAATTGTTGAACAATTTTTGCTGATTAACGAACTTTTTCAAGCCATTACCAAAATCGATTTTGTGCAAGGTTCGAATCAAATCGACTAAAAATATCGGACGTGAGCGTTATAAAACACACACACACACGTGCGCGCGGCAGAAATAATTGTTCAGACAAACGGTGAGCGCTGTATGGAGGAGTAAATATTCCTTTAGTAGTAGACAAATTCGGTTAAACTCTTTTGCTTTTACAAAACTCAAAAAAATATTTGAGCGTTCACAGTTCAAATATTTGTAGCGCATACTTTGTTCAGGAATATTCTTTAATATAGGTATATCAGTAAGTTCAGTAATTAATATTTAAATTATAACGAACGCCATTATTATACGACACACCAGTCCAGCTAACACAAAGTTTAGAAGTGTTTAATACAAAATGCATTGTTTTTAACATTGTCCGGTATAGGCCTAACTAATTACAAAAATTACGGACTTACCCAGAGATTGACGTCAAAGAGCAAAACGGTCAATGACTCCTCTTATATAGAAATGTATAAAACATCTAATAAGGGTAGCCCTCATTGTTGTAAGGGAGAGATTACACGGACTGGTGGTCAGGCAGAGTAAAACAATCACCGACCGTAAAGAATTATTCACTTGTTGGGTTTTTGAGTGCGTTGAACTTAAACCGAAGCTGTCTTACAATAGCCTAAGTGTGTAGGCCTAATGTTTGCATCAACAGCATTCATTCAGTGCCTTTAATTCTAAAGTATCAGAAATTAATTTCGTTTTAAAATGATAATCGCGACAGGCACCTGTACCTCTGACATGATGGAAGCGAATTTCCAAAAGTAATATTTTTTCTTACACTCTTTTTGAAACTTCGATTTCACCATCATAAACAGCATTAAACTCAGCTTATTTAATTGCATCGAAAATACGAAAACGAACCCTACCCACCGTCAAATTAAATTGTTTAATTACAACGGATTTTGAAAAATTAAAAATTATGCAGTTTTTAAAATTCATTAAAAAGGTTAAATCAAATAAGTTTGAATCAAAAAAGTTACGCATTTTTCAAGATTTGAAATTACTGCCATTAAACGAATTTTGCTAGTTGTCGAACCTCTCTAAGTTGTTAACAAATTAATGTTCTGTGTCAATTTTGCATCAAATAGGACTGAAAATGCTGACACATAAATTATAACAACCCCTCAGCAGTGATCTAGAAGTAAGGATCGGTGCACGTTTCAAGGTCTTGGGCCTGGGTCGTACCATGATTGCCGTTCCAATAGCTTATTGTCCAATCGAAATTCATTAATTAGCCTAGTAATAAATAAAAATTAACCTCAAATGCACCAAACGATAGACATTAAAAAAACCCTCTTTTTTGGCTCAATGGGATCGAATACACCCATAAAAATCATTAAGACGATCATACGTTCATATATTGAGAAAATAGAAACATTTTTTTTCTTTTGGTATAAAATTGTCAACAAACGTGAAAACCTGTTAAATTAGTATATTAATACTATATTTTTTGTTTGTTTAATTTCGAAAAACCTAAAAAAGGTTATCATCGCCTACATATAATATTATTTTAAATCTATTTTTTATAATTTATATAAAAAAATGGTTAATAATTAAATAGTATATAAAAAATTACAACAGTACTAAAATTACATAAATACTAATGTAATTTTTAAAATCAACACATTTTTATTGTTTTAGACAATATTTTTTAATAATACTAGAAATTTACCGAGAAAATAAAATTTTAAACAGAATATATTTTAGGAAAAAGTAAAATGATTCTGAAATTTTGTTAAATCTTCTCGTTTTCAAGTCACCTAAGTCCAAAAACGTGGTGGTTTTTACAGAATGTTGGCCCGCCTGTATGTCTGTGCACATTGCTAGAGAATAGATTTATATTTAGATTTTTGATGTTCTGGGGATTGGTGGCCCCTAGTACTGCGATCAAAGGACCTAAGTATCACCTAGGCCTTTTAGATTCTAGTTCAGTAAGCTGGTGTGTCCAATGAGTCCCTCAATTGTCCACTGACTAGCTCGTTCTGCTGACGTCCTCAAGGTCCTCCACACACACAGGTCCGCCATACACTCTGAACCTCCTCCTGGAAACAGCCTCACAATAATAGATTACGAGATATGCAGTTTACTTTCCCTTCCTGCATAACCTACACACGGTTTTTCCGTGGTACCGTTGTTCTGTTCATGTACATCTTCAGACCACAGTGTCCTTTTGGAGGGCAACAAACCTCCGTTCTTCTAGTACAGCTCCTAACATAGCAGCCCTACAAGGTTGTATTTCTAACATCCAAGGTTTGCCCCAGGTAGGGGTGGGGAGTACTTGAACCCTGAGAGGTTCTCTAATTTTAGTTTTAATTAAAAGCCATTTGCTTTCACCTCTTATGTTAGTATACGTTTTTGCACACCTCACGTTTGTTCATCTAAGTCGATTGAGACTGACCGTTTGATTTGCAATGAACGAGCCCATCTCTCACTTCCACGGCAGCGTGAGTAGATCCGCCTAGACTGCCGTAATTCACTGCTTATAGGTTCCATGATATTAGATGCAGCTCCAGTTTTCTACCCCTCTATGCTACTTTCACTCAAAGATCTACTTTTGCAGTTCTCCAATGTTTTCTGGGATCTGAAGTTTTGTTTTCAGCCAATCAAAATTACACAAGTAGCTAGGGAAATAAAATGTTGCAGATACGCAGCCCTGCATTCATAGTAAGACTAGATTAAAACTGGAGGTCACGTGGTGTCCAGAGTCCGCATACTAAGCTAAGCTCCTCCTTAGCCACGCAGCATTCGATGTACGCGGTTTCAACTTGGCTTGGGATGAAGGTATCTAAAGAGCAGACAGATGAAGAAAGGAAGGAATCTAACCCATGAGCACATAGATGAAGAAAGGAAGGAATCTAAACCACGAGCACATAGATGAAGAAGGGACGGAATCTAACCCACGAGCAGATAGATGAAGAAGGGAAAGAATCTAACCCACGGACAGGTAGATGAAGAAGGGACGAAATCTAACCCACGAGCAGATAGATAAAAAAAGCAAGGAATATAACCCACGAGCATATAGATGAAGAAGGGAAGGAATCTAATCCACGAGTACATAGATGAAGAAGGGATGGAATCTACCTCACGAGCAGATAGATGAAAAAGGGAAGGATTCTAACCCACGAGCAGATAGATGAAGAAGGGACGGGATCTAACCCACGAGCACATAGATGAAGAAGGGAAGGAATTTAACCAACGAGCAGATAGATGAAGAAAGGATGCAATCTAACCCAAGAACAGATAGATAAGAAAGGTTAGAGCTAGCTAGGGTATCTCGGGATTGCCAAACCCGTACTCACAATGTGTGAGCCCCTGGGGTTGCTGAATACTAACAAATCGAGAAATGTTGATGAAATTTAACATGTACATGTACATTACATAATACAAAACTGTGATAAAGTTTTGCCAGATCTGAAAGAACATTTTTTAATTTTGTTGGAAAAGTTCTAAAATTTTAATTCTTTTTTTTGTGTCAAAAACTGTTACAAAATTGATTTTCTTGAAAGCGGCTTCAATGATTTGGAGGTAAAGTTAATGAAATTTAGTCCGTAAGTACGCAATAAAAATCTTATGTGACTCCTGTGATACCCAAGAAATGCAATTTGCAAACTATCGAAAAAACAAGATATATTAGTTTGATAAAGTTTTATAGAAAAATTTCAAAACTTAATTTTTTTTAAATGAAATTAAATGTGTGAAACTTTACTGAAATTTTTAGAAGGAGTTAGGTATGCAAATGTTGGTACATTTATGTCAAACAGGTCTGCGTGGTAGAGGAAGAAAGTGCCTGAAATAAAACTAACATAGCTTCTTTATAATTAATTGAAACAATGCACTTGGAATCATTTACGTAAGCAATTAATTAATTTCTAAAAGTCGGTGTGTTTTTTCTTCCATAGCTTAAAGACATTAGTAAAGATTTATTGAGAAATATTCTTGGAAATATTATTTCATAACATAAACAACATTAGACTAAACTTACGATCAGCTGCTAGAGGAAATTTTTGTTTATTTTTTTCCTGAAATTTAACTTTGTAATTTAATACGATTTACCCAATCAACGGATGTTGTGAAGATTTGCACTAACATTTGTTCGGATTGTTAGATTATAGATTAATTTTTATAATTTTTTTTACGAAATATCAATATATTTGGTGAGTGCGCTCACATCACTGGCGAATAAACGTTAGTTCGATTTCGATGAAACGGCACGTGGCTTACGAAACCATTTTTGAAGTCAAAACGACTTCGTTTATTTCCTTTATCTTTAGTAACATTAAATTTAGACCACTTATCGGAAGGAAAACACCAGTTCGACTGGATAAAACGTTAAAATATTTGATTTTATGAAATCAGATTTGTTTTTTTGCAGATAACCGATCAGCTGTTTCTACGTTTTATTCACGACAAGCAGAGCTCGTAATAGAAGTTCATATCTAACCGGCAGATCTCGCTGAAATGTGTAATAACAAAAATACGATTTGTGTAAATTATCGACCGAGCAAATCGAGGTCTGTTTTTCAACTCGACTGTTCGGTTGTTTGTTTGTTACGCAGTTTTGGCCAAACGATTAACCGATCGTTCTAATATTTGGTACAAAGGTACCTTGTATAAAGCTCGAACGACGCATATGTAAGATTTTTTCGTTCATTACGTTTCAAGATGGTGGTCTTCGATTTAACTAGTATAGTTGCTGGTTATTCCTTGTATTTTTTTTAAGGCGTTAGTGTGTGTTAAGATTCGGGCACAGCGAGGACGTCTAAATCCTTTGAAGGCTGAATAGCTCGTCCTATCACAGTTTCGAACGTTTCACGTAGAAAAACATGAAGAAAAGTAACATTTTTCATAAATATTACGGTTACCTGTTAAATTGGCGGGAAAGATCGCGAGCGCTGTCGTGGAGCGGTGGCCAGGCAATATTGCACTGCAAGGTCTTCTGCTAGTCTATATCTATACAAAAATGAA
Source organism: Callitettix versicolor (assembly GCA_022606455.1). Lineage (NCBI taxonomy): Eukaryota > Metazoa > Arthropoda > Insecta > Hemiptera > Cercopidae > Callitettix > Callitettix versicolor. The sequence goes on from CM040187.1 coordinate 18,151,180, forward strand.
TCGATATTTTGGTTGGTGATGCTTGAAAACGGCTAGACTGATTTGACTATTTTTTTTTTCAAATTTTGGCAATATTTTAAGGACGTTTTTACGTAGAAAAAACATTATTAAATTTTTCCTGTTGCTGCTACAGTCAGGGAGACAGCCTTTAAATAGAAAGCATGTCTTTGAACAAAGAAGTCAGCTGATTTGTTCTCGGCATATTAACCGATCAGATATGTATCAACCACGTCTTTGTAATGGTACTCTACTTCCTGTGAAGGAACTAATGAACATCATTGAAGACAACATGATTCGTATGGGACAATACAAAGTAGAAGACGTTTTAATCCCACCTACCGACATTGTATTTGATTTTAAAAGATTGAGATTTCCAGCGCGGCTAGCTTTCGCAATGTCGATATACAAATCGCAAGGGCAGTCATTGAATGTTTACGTTTTAATTTGGAAAATCCATGCTTTTCACATGGCCATTTATATATCACCTGTTCCCCTTTTGGAAAACTAACAGACATTTGTTTTCGCGCCAGACAACGTAACAAAAAATGTGTACCAAAAAGCACTGCAATAAACAAAATGGTAACTTTCAAGATGTAAATTGGGGGTGAATGGGAGTGATGAAGCGTCGTTGCTGAAAACCTAGCAACTTAATATAAGTACTCATGAAGAGAGTTCTCTTAGCCTCTCTCACTCCAACTCCAGCACTTAACCTACTAGAGGTGCCCCTGTTAAGCTGAGTAACCCGGTGGAAACTGGATCAGTGAGCAGATCTGTGCTGGGGGGGGAGGGGTTGAGGATTCTCCATCAGCTTCTTTTTAGGTATGGTAACCCTTACAGAAGAGTCCAAATTCAAGTCATGAGCAATGGATCAACAAACGGATAATAATACCCCAGGTGGCAGACCAGGTAAACTGGAAAATCCACCCTCTGAGGAGGTCGGTCCCAAGGATTCTGGGGAGGGGCCAACTATTGCTTAATGATAGTCCATTTAGAAGGAGTCGTATGATAGCTAGAACTCCTCCAAAGAGTTCGGAAAGTGATAAAAATCTTGAAGAAGAAAACATCGTACTTCGGATCAAACTTAGTGAGCACTTTGTGATGAACTTAAGAAAGAAATAGCGGAACTCAAAAAAGGAAATAAAGGTGACACAGGCTCAAGTGCCAGAAAAGAACAAACCAGGATCAGTGAGACTACTACAGATAAAGATATGGAATACCAGACTGATGAAGAAGAATTAAGTAGAGAAACTGACTGGATCTTTAAAAGAAAAAGACCGCTCAAAAAACGGAAAGCGGAATATTCACCTGAAGTTGTAGATTTAACAACTAAGACAGAAGAAACAAAAGAAAATGAAGTGAGAATGAAGCAGCTGAAAGAACATCAACCACCACCAATCAACGTGACAGGAATAATAGACTATAAGAATTTACAATCTATACTAAAATCAGTCACTGATAAAGAATACAAGGTTACTACAATGAATAACAATGTATACAAAATCAATGTGGGGGATTCAAACACTTACAGAGCCCTAGCAAAGAAACTGAAGGAAAATAATCTGCAATGGTATACATATAAAAACAAAAATGATAGGCCAATAAGGGTTATTGCTAGAGGCATCCATGCGTGCAGTGGAAGATATAAAGGAAGATCTGGCAAACAGAGATTATAAAATCCTTGATGCAGTTAATATACTCAGATATGAGAAACAAGTTAATGAAAGAGGTGAACAAACTGTAGTTAAGAGAGGACTCCCTATTTTCATGCTAACATTTGAAAACAAAGAAAATATTAAGATAATTTATGAAATCAAGTCAATTCTCAATTTAATTGTAAAAATGGAACCGTTAAGGAAAAACTCCAAACTCATACCACAATGTAAGAGATGCCAAGGATTTAACCATACCCAAGCATATTGCCAGAAAGAACCATACTGTGTTAAATGTGCTGGAAAACACCTTACTAAAAATTGTGATAAAAATAAACAAACTACCCCTAAGTGCATCAACTGCAAGGGAGCACACCCAGCCAACTATAGAGGATGTGAGGTTGCCAAAGAGCTCCAAGAACGACGCAACGAAAATCTAACACAAAGACAAAGAACTCAGCAGACACCCAGAGTTTTTATAACAGGGCAAGACACGGGGAATTCAAAGAAAATGAACCCAATTGCTCTAACCAAAAAACATTCGCACAAGTAACTCAAGCTATTCCCAGTAAAAATGAAAAGTATATTGCAGAAACTCTTGCTCTCATCCTTAGCAGACTGGATGAACAAAACGAAACAAAAAAAATGATAATCAGTAGATTGGACAAACTTGAGAGCAAAAAGGATAAAGATAAGTCTAGGAAAAAATAGATGAACTGTTGTTTCAGAATTGCAGCATGGAATGCGAATGGGCTCCTGAACAAATTGCAAGAGCTGGAGGTATTCCTTTGGAATGAAAGGATAGACATTTGTTTAATTTCAGAAACTCATCTTACTAAACAATCCTTCATTAAAATGAAAGGATATAGAATATATCACACTATCCATCCTTCCAACAAAGCAAGAGGAGGGTCTGCTATAATTATTAAAGAGTCATTAAAACACACAGAAAATATACAAATAGAATCTGAATCCATACAGGCTACTACTGTTATTGCGCAAACTAAGAGCTCTAAATTTAACATCAGGGGCCATCTATTGTCCTCCACGATATATATTACAAAAAAACAATTACTTAGACTTATTCAAAACTCTTGGTAGCAGATTTGTCATTGGTGGAGATTTCAATGCCAAAAATACACATTGGGGTTCAAGACTGACTAACATCAAAGGAAAAGCACTTTTTGAAGCAGGAATGGAAGTAAACTGTGACTTCCATTCTACAGGAATACCCACATACTGGCCTGCTGATGTCAACAGAGTGCCAGATGTTATCGATTTCTTCGTAACTAAAGGATTCTCTACAAACTCTACAAGTGTTGAACATAACAACGATCTCTCATCAGATCATTCACCTGTAATCTTAACAATAAATGAAACTATGCTCCAAAAAGAAATTCCACCGAGGCTCACTAACTATAAAACTAACTGGGATGGATTTAGAGATGTAGTAGAAAGCCTTACTGTACTACAGGTGCCTCTAAAAACATTTGAACAGTTGGAGAGAGAAGTTGACCTGTTTGTGGATAACATACAGAGTGCAGCTTGGAGGAATACACCAACCACCAAAGCAACTATGAATGGTAAAACTAACATCGTCTATCCGGCTGAAGTCAGAGAATTAGTAAACGCCAAAAGAAAAGCACGGAAAACTTGGCAACATAGTCGGTCTCCACAAGACAAAACTATATTAAATCGACTGGGCAATAAACTTAAAGTCATGATTAATGAAGTTAAAAATGAAACCATCAGCCGTTACCTCCAGGATATAATTGCAGAGAAGGATACGGACTATTCACTATGGAAAGCTTCGAAAGGGCTTAAAAGGCCAGTATCTCAAGTACCACCTATTAGAAAAGACAATAACCAATGGGCAAAAAGTGATAAAGACAAGGCAGATATATTTGCACAGCACCTTGAAGACACTTTTAAACCATTCCCTAGACTAACAGCAGAGGAAAATATTACAATAAACCATCAAAATAATGTAATGGAAATTGAACCCATAACACTCAAAGAGCTTGAACAAGAAATAAAAAATTTAAACTCAAAAAAAGCTCCTGGTTATGACCTAATAACAGGTCAGATTTTTAAAGAGCTGCCTAAAATAGCATTGATGAAGCTTTTGAATATCATAAATGCTGTTGTTAGACTAAAATATGTACCAAGACAATGGAAAGTAGCAGAAATTATAATGATTCTCAAGCCAGGAAAAGATCCTAATGACAAAAAATCTTATCGACCTATATCACTGCTCTCAGTAATATCAAAAGTGTTCGAAAGACTGTTAAGCCGTTTAAATCCAATATTAAAGGAAAGAAATCTGATTCCAAATCACCCATTTGGTTTCAGAAACAATCATTCTACAATTGATCAGGTACACAGGATAGTTAAAATAATAGAAGACACACTAGAAAGAAAAAAGTATGCTCTAGTGTATTTCTTGATGTTACTCAAGCCTTTGATAAAGTCTGGCACGATGGGTTAAACTACAAGTTAAGACATGACTTACCAAAACAGTTCTGTGAAATCCTACAGTCTTATTTATCTGACAGACTGTTTAGAGTAAAACATGGAAGTGAATACTCTGACTTCAAAGAAATATCTGCTGGAGTACCCCAGGGTAGTGTTCTTGGACCAGTACTGTACTTATTGTATACCAGTGACATACCATTAAATCAAGATACCACAATGGCTACCTTTGCTGACGATACTGCTATTCTGGCCGTAGGGAGCACTGTAGAAGAAGCTACTGGTAAGCTACAAAATGCGGTCAACAAAGTTAATGCTTGGACAAAAAAGTGGCGCATTAAATTAAATGAAAAAAAATCAATTCATGTAAATTTTACAAACAGAAAAATCAAGAAGATAACAGTGTACATAAACGAACAAGCTATTCCATATGCAAATGAGGCAAAGTACTTTGGTATGACACTCGACACTAAATTAAAATGGAAAGCGCACGTCAAAAAGAAGAGCTAGCTATTAAGTATAGGAAAATGTATTGGTTGATTGGACGAAGTTCCCAACTTAACATACACAACAAATTGTTATTATACGAGATATAAACAGATTTTGCAACCAATCTGGAGGTATGGCTTACAACTTTGGGGTTGCACCAAGAAATCCAATATTAAAATTATACAAAACTTCCAAAACAAGGTGCTACGTGGAATGGTTAACGCCCCTTGGTATATTAGGAATGATGACATCCACAGAGATTTAAAGATGAACACAGTAAATGAGGAAATTAAAATTACAGCAATTAAGCATTTAAAGAAGCTTATTAATCATGAAAATCCAGCAGTGCTTCAGATCTCAAGTACCAACAGGGTAATAAGGACACTTAAGAGAACCAAGCCTGTAGATTTAGTGCAGTGATGATACTTTGTTTCCCGCAGTGGATATCTGGTGGACTTAAATCAGTGGACTAAATTCCGCCTATAGTTAACTGTTATTAGATTTAAGCTGCTAGATAAGTTTTATTACTTAGTTGTAGCGTAAAAAAAAATGTAAATTAAATATTTTCATAGTTATTGTAATTTCAAATTTAAATTAATGATATATATTATTTAGTTAACATGACTCAAATTTTAAAATTTACTTTTTTTCAAATTATTAATTTGTCATCCAATTAAACATTCATGGTCAAGACAAGACAATACGTCTGTTGGATCAGCTAGTTAAATATCCTTTTAATTATAACGTTAATTATAACTTTTATTTGCAATTAATGTCTGTATTTTAGTTCGGTTACAAATCCACCAGAATGTAGCCACTGAGGTATCCACGCCGTTTTGTTCTTGTGTAGGTAGATAAATCTTCCCCCAGTAACCCGCGGAAGGAGTCAGGACGTATCTGTGCTATTTGTTCAGTCGACGGTAGACATTTTTAACTCCTCCGTAAGCCGAATACAATTTAAGCCCCCTCCATATTTTACAGCCTTAGTCCGAGATTAAAAATAGATCCACCCTTTCTCCGCCACCATTTGTTGAGCCCGGTGTTTTTTTGTGGCGACGCCGTTTGATGAGGGAACGGTTTTTTATAACCGTTGGGCGTGTTTAATCCAGAAAATGGCGGCCGACGTAAAATACAACCGGAGAAAGATTTTACTCTATATTTTACTTGCTGTACATAGTTACAGAGACTTTGAAAACATTTACCTGGAGGTTTGATGGTTTTGTATACGACTTTCAAGTCCTTTGAGTCAGTGACGGTTTCTTCACGGATGTCTGTGTATCCGAGCACATCGCTGAAGACTAACAGAATGACAGATTTTGATCAAATTTGATCCGAAATTGGATTTTGATTAAATATTGCTGAACTGTATAATACCCTCTTTTTTGTGAGCGTTTTTTAAAATATCATTTGAAGAAATAATTTCTGCATTGCAATTTCACTTCTTGTTTTGTTATATTGTTAGATGCAAAACTAAATAATTAATTACAAGAGTTATTTTAATTTCCTAGCCTTAAAGTCATAAACAACTTTTCAGCTGGGGAAAATGTGCAACGAAATTAAATTAAGTATTGTTCAGTTTTTAAAGGTGATTATTTTTCTAAAATTTAATAAACGTACATTCACGTATATTAGTGGAAAGTCTCCCGTTATGATTTCAAAATTCTACAGGTCAGAACCGGTGCACTTTTCATGATTCCTCATAATACCATTACGGCTGCTCCGATTGTTTTTTTCAAATAAAAATTCCTTCGTATAAATTTTGGTTTATTCATAGTATTTCGAAAAATAGGAAACAAAAATCAAAACAAAATATTTTATCCTACACGAACACGCTACAAGAAACAAACCAGTTTTTCTGTTTGTAAAAGAAAAAAATTTCATATATATATGCTAAAAAGTAAACAAATTGAATCGTTTCTAGATCCCAGGTCTGGGACGTACCATGACGGCTACTCCGATAGCTCGTTTTCCCCACCTAAATTCGGTAATACGAAAATGAACCCTGACCGCCGTCAAATTAAATTTCTTAACATTCACTTTTTGCATACCATGAACGTTTACTTTCACAGAACACAACAAAACCACGGGACAAAGGGTTTCTTTCACTGTTGCTAGAGTGCTTCAGATAAATGGATCCATTGAGAAACTACCTGAAGAGGTTGACGGCGGAGAAAGGATAAAGTATACAAAACCCTTGCAAAAATATAGAAAGGATTTTTCGCAAGGCTCGAATTTCGCGTGTGACCGTAACCTTGGTCCAGCATCCGGCGTAGGTCTATATGATAATGTAAGATGTGGAACAGCTCTACAAATAAATAGTAAATGTTATTGGAGCGGCCATCGTGGTAAGCCCCGGACCCGGGACTTGAAAAGAGGATCTACTGATCCTGACCTCTAGATCACTTTTTGAGTGGTTTTTAAACTGTATGGTCTAAATATATTTACAAATATATATTATAAGTGTTTGGTTCGAATATTTGGCAAAAAAGAAGATTTTGGTTGGTAACAGCTTGGACATGAAGGCCTATGTTAACCAACAAATTCGTCCAACAGATGAAAATTGACTGCCATTTAAAAATCTTTAAAAACTCATCTTTTTTGTAATATTTAAAAAAAATGTAAAACAGCGCTACAAATAAATAGTGTTTATTAACGAAAATTGCAGCGGCCATCATGGTAAGACCAGACCCGTGACTTGAAAAGAGCGCCGATCCTGACCTGTATATCACTTTTTGAAGGGTTGTTAAAATTTAGGGCCTAAATATATTTACAAATATATATTACATGTGTTAGCATAACTTGGTTCAAATATTTGAAAAAAAAAGAATTTATAGGTAACAGTTTGGACATGTTTGTTAACCAACAAATTCGTCTCGTCTAACAGATTAAAAATGGCGGCCAATTAAAATTCTTAAAAAATCGTATCTTTTTGTAATAATTTCTTTAAATGTGAAACAGCTCTACAAATAAATAGTGTATACCTATTTATTAGTGAATTTCCGTTGGAAAATAAGCTATTGGAGCGGCCATCATGCTAATATCTGGATCCGGGATTTGAAAGAGCGCCGATCTTGACCTCTAGATAGCTTTTTAAGCGGTTATTAAAATGTATGGCCTAAATATATATTACATCTGTTAGCACAATCGCAAGTCCCATTTGGTTCGAACTTTATTCGGTAAAAAAGGAAGATTTTGGAGGTAACATCAGCTTGGACATGTTTGTTAACCAGCAAATTCGTCCAACAGTTTTAAAATGGCGGCCATTTCAAATCTTTAAAAATTCATATCTTTTTGTCATATTTTTTTAAATCTGATTTCATTACCGTAATCTGCGTTAAAAACTGCATACATTAGCGATTTGAAGTTTCGAAAGACTTTGAAATTAAGAAATGTTTTACGGCGGTCAGGGTTCATTTTCGTATTTTCAATGTAATTCGAAAGTGCAAATGCTAATGTATGCATATTTTAATGCTATTTATGATAGTGAAAACAGAAATTTTAGGAAAACTACTTCTGGAAATGCGCTTCAATCACACCAGCGAGACAGCTGCGCAACGCGTTTATTTTTAAACATTCAACTGTAACGAAATACATAATTTGTTTTACAGTTTGTACTTGAAACCTAACCTTGTCGAGGGGCTGTTGTGAAGAACTTTTACAAAGAGGTATATTTCTTTTTGTTGACTGAAAGGGTGAATTACAACCCTATTTTTAAACCTTTGTGAATATTTTTACATTTACTTGACACAGAATTGTAAATTCCAAGGTGACACAGGAACCGTGGTTTATGGTTTCCAGGAACTGTTTGTTAAGTACTTGCGCAGTGACTGTCGAAGAATACACCAACCATCCATTATAAAGAAACTTTATGGTGATTGCCAACGGTAATTTATGGTGTAATTACCGTTAAAAGTTATTTTTAATATTTTCGGAAATTTTAAAGCGATAAGAAAAATCTGTAAATTAGGCTTTTTACGGGCTATTCCTACCTTTGTGATTTCGTCTTCGGAACACTTCGCACCAAGTTTGCTAATCAACTTTCTCAGTTTTCCCTTTTCGTAAACAAAAATCCCCTTTTTACTTCGAGAAGCCGAAGAATTTCCCACTAAACATTCCCAGTTAAAACCTATTTATATGTTCAAAAGCCTATTTGCAAAATTCTGGTATAGATACAGAAAATCCCTTTTTTACTTAAGAAGTCTGAGAAATTCTCTCCAAACATCCCCAATAATCCAGAAGTACTATCGTTTAGATGAGTTTCACTTATAGTATCAAGAGATCTTACCGACCGCAAGATTTATGGAAATAATTTTTTAAAGAAAATTTGTTGTAACCTGATTTAAATGCACATGCATATGTTCTACATTTAATCTGTTATTGTTTAAGATTGACAAACCAATTCTAGAATTTATTGTGCAAGTAAAATAATAAAAGCAATTAGTAAGCCAAAGTGTTCAACATTTTTATATTTTATTTTGTACTTTTTATTTATTAAAAAAAATAATTTAGCACTTAAAAACCTGTAATTGAATATATATAGAAGAATATAATTGGTGTTAACATTATATATTGTATAAATAAATTCTTATTTTTCTGACTCAAACGTTTGAAACTAAAATAAACTTCTACAATGTATACAAAAAACTCCCGCATCTACTATCAGGCGGTCTGCTAGACTGCTTGCTAGTGGTGATAATATACAACAATTTATACAAGTTATAAACACCTATTATTTACATCCTTTACAGCTCACATACAATGAGTAATGTACAAATTATTGAACATAAACAAAACTAAAATTTAGCTATGTAATTTAGTGACAACTTATAAAAATTACATCACAACAGTGACAAGTTCATGATATACAATTATGTCATTTTATAAATTAAAAAAGAAAGTACTGTTATTAATGTTTCATCTAAGTTTTTAAGTTTATTTTTTTAATAAAGAATAACAAATAATAAAGTAAATATTACAATCAATAAAACATTACAAAATTAAATTAGTGTAGAAAGCAATAACAGATAACAAATTTAAAGTCCAAACATAATTTTAAAATAAAAAAATTAAAATAATTGAATAATAATTTAAAAAAATGAAATTATTCATTATAAAGTGGTCACTAATATTTTCCATATTAAAGAAAAAAAAATCTAATCAACACTGAAAATACTAAAGTAATTTAACAACTATCTATAGCCGCCTCCATGGCCTAGATGATAGCGTAGGGTCTACTGGACTTTCACCCCGAGGACCCGGGTTCGATTCCCGGCCAGGGCTTTGCATTTTCATACGCTATAAATCATCCCATCGTCTACATTAGCCCAAGTGTGCTGTGCACAATAGTCAGACGTTAAACACACAAAAACAAAAAAACAAATAAACAAAACAACTATTATAAAATGTCACGCCTACACTATCGTACGTTTCACAGACCGCAAAACGTCTTACATTAACTGATACAACTACTATCGTAGGTCTAGTTGACCGCAATCACGCTATTACTAGTAAACAGATAAACAGATTGGAACCACCACTCTTTCTTGCCAATGCCTAGGTCAAGACTGGAAGGTAGGGTGGAGAACAATTTTTAATATTGAGAGCGGGGTGAGGGGTGAGCTGTTGATTTTGCTCTGCGGTCATACAGACCTCTGATAGTACTAACGGGTTAAAACCAATTTCAATGTAGCATATTTGCAATCACGCTATTACTAGTAAACAGATAAACAGATTGGAACCACCACTCTTTCTTGCCAATGCCTAGGTCAAGACTGGAAGGTAGGGTGGAGAACAATTTTTAATATTGAGGGCAGGGTGAGGGGTGAGCTGTTGATTTTGCTCTGCGGTCATACAGACCTCTGATAGTACTAACGGGTTAAAACCAATTTCAATGTAGCATATTTGCAATCACGCTATTACTAGTAAACAGATAAACAGATTGGAACCACCACTCTTTCTTGCCAATGCCTAGGTCAAGACTGGAAGGTAGGGTGGAGAACAATTTTTAATATTGAGGGCGGGGTGAGGGGTGAGCTGTTGATTTTACTCTGCGGTCATACAGATCTCTGATAGTACTAACGGGTTAAAACCAATTTCAATGTAGCATATTTGCAATCACGCTATTACTAGTAAACAGATAAACAGATTGGAACCACCACTCTTTCTTGCCAATGCCTAGGTCAAGACTGGAAGGTAGGGTGGAGAACAATTTTTAATATTGAGAGCGGGGTGAGGGGTGAGCTGTTGATTTTGCTCTGCGGTCATACAGACCTCTGATAGTACTAACGGGTTAAAACCAATTTCAATGTAGCATATTTGCAATCACGTTATTACTAGTAAACAGATAAACAGATTGGAACCACCACTCTTTCTTGCCAATGCCTAGGTCAAGACTGGAAGGTAGGGTGGAGAACAATTTTTAATATTGAGGGCGGGGTGAGGGGTGAGCTGTTGATTTTGCTCTGCGGTCATACAGACCTCTGATAGTACTAACGGGTTAAAACCAATTTCAATGTAGCATATTTGCAATCACGCTATTACTAGTAAACAGATAAACAGATTGGAACCACCACTCTTTCTTGCCAATGCCTAGGTCAAGACTGGAAGGTAGGGTGGAGAACAATTTTTAATATTGAGGGCAGGGTGAGGGGTGAGCTGTTGATTTTGCTCTGCGGTCATACAGACCTCTGATAGTACTAACGGGTTAAAACCAATTTCAATGTAGCATATTTGCAATCACGCTATTACTAGTAAACAGATAAACAGATTGGAACCACCACTCTTTCTTGCCAATGCCTAGGTCAAGACTGGAAGGTAGGGTGGAGAACAATTTTTAATATTGAGGGCGGGGTGAGGGGTGAGCTGTTGATATTACTCTGCGGTCATACAGATCTCTGATAGTACTAACGGGTTAAAACCAATTTCAATGTAGCATATTTGCAATCACGCTATTACTAGTAAACAGATAAACAGATTGGAACCACCACTCTTTCTTGCCAATGCCTAGGTCAAGACTGGAAGGTAGGGTGGAGAACAATTTTTAATATTGAGGGCGGGGTGAGGGGTGAGCTGTTGATTTTGCTCTGCGGTCATACAGACCTCTGATAGTACTAACGGGTTAAAACCAATTTCAATGTAGCATATTTGCAATCACGCTATTACTAGTAAACAGATAAACAGATTGGAACCACCACTCTTTCTTGCCAATGCCTAGGTCAAGACTGGAAGGTAGGGTGGAGAACAATTTTTAATATTGAGGGCGGGGTGAGGGGTGAGCTGTTGATTTTACTCTGCGGTCATACAGATCTCTGATAGTACTAACGGGTTAAAACCAATTTCAATGTAGCATATTTGCAATCACGCTATTACTAGTAAACAGATAAACAGATTGGAACCACCACTCTTTCTTGCCAATGCCTAGGTCAAGACTGGAAGGTAGGGTGGAGAACAATTTTTAATATTGAGGGCGGGGTGAGGGGTGAGCTGTTGATTTTACTCTGCGGTCATACAGACCTCTGATAGTACTAACGGGTTAAAACCAATTTCAATGTAGCATATTTGCAATCACGCTATTACTAGTAAACAGATAAACAGATTGGAACCACCACTCTTTCTTGCCAATGCCTAGGTCAAGACTGGAAGGTAGGGTGGAGAACAATTTTTAATATTGAGGGCAGGGTGAGGGGTGAGCTGTTGATTTTGCTCTGCGGTCATACAGACCTCTGATAGTACTAACGGGTTAAAACCAATTTCAATGTAGCATATTTGCAATCACGCTATTACTAGTAAACAGATAAACAGATTGGAACCACCACTCTTTCTTGCCAATGCCTAGGTCAAGACTGGAAGGTAGGGTGGAGAACAATTTTTAATATTGAGGGCGGGGTGAGGGGTGAGCTGTTCATTTTGCTCTGCGGTCATACAGACCTCTGATAGTACTAACGGGTTAAAACCAATTTCAATGTAGCATATTTGCAATCACGCTATTACTAGTAAACAGATAAACAGATTGGAACCACCACTCTTTCTTGCCAATGCCTAGGTCAAGACTGGAAGGCAGGATGGAGAACAATTTGTAATATTGAGGGCGGGGTGAGGGGTGAGCTGTTGATTTTACTCTGCGGTCATACAGATCTCTGATAGTACTAACGGGTTAAAACCAATTTCAATGTAGCATATTTGCAATCACGCTATTACTAGTAAACAGATAAACAGATTGGAACCACCACTCTTTCTTGCCAATGCCTAGGTCAAGATTGGAAGGTAGGGTGGAGAACAATTTTTAATATTGAGGGCGGGGTGAGGGGTGAGCTGTTGATTTTACTCTGCGGTCATACAGACCTCTGATAGTACTAACGGGTTAAAACCAATTTCAATGTAGCATATTTGCAAAATTCTGGTCTACATCTTAATTTTGTGTTATGCATTATTGCATTAACAATTAGAAAAATCGAATTTATAAAACATTCGTATTTTGAACACACTAACCCTTGCACTGCCATGTGTTTTGGAAGATGTTCATCTATATTTATAGAAAATCGGTATTTGAAACATCGATAATTTTGGAACAAGGCTTTTCACAATTCGTTTTACACTAAAAGCGGTTTTTTATGCTCAACTATCGGATCCATTATTTTTTGAAAGATCGATTACTCTGGAACAAAGCATTTCCCTATTCGTTTTAACTGAAAAAAGGCGATTTTTATGCTCAACCGCATTCTTTTTTGAAACATCGGTAATTTTGGAACAAAGCATTTCCCTATCCGTTTTATATGAAAAGCGGCGATTTTTTATATTCAACTATTCGATCCATTCTTTTTTGAAATATCGATAATTTTGTAACAAGGTTTTACATAAAAAGCGGCGGTTTTTTATGTTCAACTATCGGAGCCATCCTTTTTTGAAACATCGATAATTTTAGAACAAGGCATTTTCCTACCGGTTTATATGAAAAGCGGCGATTTTTTATATTCAATTATTCGATCCATTCTTTTTTGAAACATCGATAATTTTGGAACAACGTTTTACATGAAACGCGGCGGATTTTATACACAACTATCGGATCCATTCTTAAACGCCAGAGAAACCCCTAAAATCCCCAAAATATTTATTACAATCTAAATACACCTAAGACCTCTAAATCTGGGACTTCCCCTGCAAATGGTTACTCTGTACACATTGTGCCTGTAGTGCCCAAGAAATATGATGATGGCCAACAATACTACTACGGTAATGTTAACGCGGAATCAAGTAATTTTGCAGGCACAACAACCCCCTCCAGTGATCGATATAGGCCTACTCACGAAATCTTATCTATAAGTTGCGATGTTAATCGGCAACCGATTCAGGTAACACCTTAGACATGTTCGTTCAACACTTTTAAAAAACGGCGGGCATTTCAAATCTTTTTTTTTAATATCATAACTTTTTATGGTCTTTAATAATTTTGAAAATCCGTTAATAGTTTTAAAACTGCGTAATTTAGCATTTACAAAATCAATAAACAAATGCAAAAACTGCATAATTTTCAAAATCCGTTGAGATTAAGAAACTTATTTTTTTCAGGATTCGTTTTCGTATTTTCAATGTAATTTGAAAGTTTAAAACGAAAATATGCGCAGATTTTAAAGTTGATTATGATGGTGAAATAGGACTTCTAAAAAAATTTAAGATAAAAACGATACTGAAATGGCGACCATTTTGAAATTGTTAAATGAATCTTAAAGCAAGTTTCAAGATAATAAATACTTTTGAAATGCTTCTCAGCTTTACAGCCGATGGCCCCGACTAGCCTATATTACTTTAAGGACTTAGATCAACTAGGACATTATGCCAAATTTCGTCCACCTGCGTCTTTATGGGAAGTGAAAGTATTTAGTTAAGAGTAAACAAGACTAGTGATTCAAATCGCGTCAAAAAAAATTATTATTTTCGTGCTACCAATTCAATTCCTCAATTCTTCCACCTCGCGGGTGGTCAGTTCCTAAAAGCGCTCTTTACTTCTTCCTCTAAAAGGGTTGCTCCCCCCTCAAACCGACCGAAGATTTTTTGCCTCAACACAAATAATATTCATCGGTCTCCTACCTCACCGAAGGGTAGGTGGGATTATACTAACAATACTAAGGGGCCAGGTGATGTAAAAACTGCACTGGTCACAAAAACATGTTTTTAAAAATATTTCAACGCGTTTCAACCCCTTTTTTCCTACAAGGGTTGTAAAATGTCGGCGTCAGAGAAGTACAAAGAGTAATGTGTTTCAGTTTTTGTTTAAAGTTTTTTGTTTGTTTCTTTTTAAACTACGGAATTGCTGCAATCATTAAGGTTTAGTTGAAGTAATTAAAATGTAAACAGAACAGAAACTGTTACAAAGATACTTTATTTCAGAGAATTTTTTGTATCAACTGAGCTATAGAGCGCTCAAAACATTTGTTTGCATTGTTAGGATGTAGGCCTACATACGGGAAAACTAATTTTTGTAGTTATGGCTATTTTTTAGGCAGTTATAGTCAAAAAAACGAATTTTCATTGGAGAATGAGTTATTACAACAACCATCATGGTAAGACCTAGACCAGGGACCTTGAAATGAAATGCATTTTACTATACAGGTATACATACACGCTCACGTTCGAAATTTTAGTCCAAATTGATTCAAACTTGACACAAAAATCGATTTTGATAATAATTCGGACAAGTTAACTAGTAAAATTCGTTCAGCTGTTTCAAAATGGCGGCCGTTTCAAATCTTTAAAATTTCGTAACTGTTTTGTTTAATGAAATTTTGAAAATCCGATTTCACTATCGTAATCAGCTTTAAAAACTGTATTTTCAAAATCCGTTGAAATCGAAGAAATTTAATTTGACTTCGGTCTGAGTTAGTTTTCGTAATTTTACAAGGCAATTTGAAAATTTAAAATGCTTGTGTATGCAAAGTTTCATCATGTTTTTTGACGGTGAAAAAGCAGTTTCAAAAAAAGAGGTTAAGGATGAAAAAAATCACTTTTGGAAATTCACTTCAGTCACGTCAGCAAGACAGTTGCGTGCTGCATTATTATTACTGTTTATTCTGATATTTGGCATCATGTAGGAACAACAAGCGCCTAACAACATTCACATGCGTATTTAAATGTGTACTGAAAATGTACTGTGTCAGAGTACTGAAAAACTAAACACAAACACAACGCTGATAACCTGAGTGGTAAAAAAATGAAACTAGACCAAACCGTGGTTTTTTTGTGTTCTGTAAAAATAATTTTCTGTAAAATTTAATTTTACGGCGGTCAGGGTTCATCTTCGTATTTACAATGTAATTTATCAGCAGTGAATTTCCATTGAAAAAATGAGCTGTTAGAGCACATCATGGTACTACCCAGAACCGGAGCCTAGATATGAAATAAGATGGAATTTGTTTACTTTTTAGCGACTACATAAACAATATTTTCTTTGTTTAATGTTCTGTTAGATAAAATATAACAGAAAACCCTCTTTGTTTCTTGTAGCGTGTTCGTTTATCGTAACAAAATATTTTGTTTTGATTTTTTTTTCAGAAAAATAAAACAGAAAGTTGATCCGTACTCTCGAAATATCATGTATTCCTCACACACAAGCGACGACAAACGTCCGAATGAACAATAACCAGAGGCGCAATTTTTTTTTTTGGGGGGAGGGCAAAAGTTATTTGTATCATAATTATTTTAAAAAGGGATACAATAAATATTGTTATAAAAACTGTTTAGTCATATTTCCTTAATCATTATTATATTGTTACCTAAATAATTTTAATTTAATTTATAATGACTCAGAAATATTAATTGAAATTACTTTTTTTGCTGTTGAGCGATTATTTCTTTAAATGGAAAAATACATTTTTCAATATCAGTATTATAGTTTCCTTTCACTAATCATCACTTTATTATCTATTATTCATTATTATTCAATTATTATTATTGATTATTATCACTTATTATTATCTATATTCCAACTTCAAAACTGCAAAAAATATATAAAATATTTCATTCTAAACTAATGAAGTGTATTTAATATGAATAAGGATAAAAAATAAAATTGATATTTTGTTTGTTTTAATTTTTTTTCTCTTAAAAAATCGATCGAGCAAAAAATAAAAGATAGTAGTTAAAGATCTTTTTCCCACTTCAGGGTAGTATAGAAAGTTATCAAATTTTGAGTGGGGACTGATTTTGGGGTGGTATACGCTATAGCCGTTACTGGGTATTGGCACCTCTGCTCTCGACTACAAAAAAAAGAAGAAAAATGAACATTAAAAAAATTTGCTATAAAAAAATCTTATCACAACTATTGAAAATATTGAGGTAAGTAAATAAAAATAATAATTTACCTCCTTACCTTAAAGACATAGAGATTAAAACTTTTTAAAATAAAAAATAATTTTAAACCCACTTACCACAGGGCAGCCAAATTGAGGGGACTTAAAACGCACCCATAAATTTTTCAACAAGAGTATTATAGTTTTTTTTCAATAATCTTCATTTTATTATTATTTATATTTCAACTTTAAAACTGCAAAAAATAAAATATAAAAAGTATTTTGTTCTAAACTAATAGAGAGTATTTAATAGTCTATGTATTGGGATAAAATGTAAAATTTTATATTTTGTTCATTTTAATTTTTTTCTCTTTAAAAATCGATCGAGCAAAAAATAAAAGATAGTAGTTACAGAAAGTTATCAAATTTTGAGGAGGGCACTGATTTTTTGAGGGCATTGGCAAGTTTTTAAAACAGAAAATTAGTGAGCCTTTTATTAGGCCAGTCAGGAAAACATTTTATAAAATTTGTAACAGAAAAAAGCGTAAACAGCGAACAAATCCTTGCAACCCAGCAAACAAAAGTTGAAAGGTCGATGAACCAGGAAGTAAGTGCCTCTAAAATGATCAACAAGCCCTACCCTTCTATTAAATAAAAAACCTCCAGCCAGAAAAACTAATATAACATGGTGATGTGTTAACAACGTAATACTCCAACAAAAAACTCCACCCTTAGAACTTCCCCTCACTGAGGGTTGTTTTTTGTGCGCGGCTTTCTCTGCTTAACTTTTTTTGTACTAAATGATCTCGATTTGACCTGAAATAATGTTATGTTTAGAAGGGAGGATGTATAATATAACAATATAGTTGTTACAATTTTGAAGCACATTATTAAAAAAAGTTGAAAAAGTTTTTCGGTTCACCGAAAAATACAAATCTCTATTTGTGGGCTTAAGCTTTGCAACAGTGAACGTAAAACAGTAAATTAATTTTTCAGTCACATTTATTACGTCCAGGAATCATGATATCATATGATTACCACACCATATCGTATGATATCATATGATACATATCATATGATCATATGTAATGATATGTAATGTATGATATGTAATCATGATATGATGTGATATGATATGTAATCATATACTCATGTAATCATATGATTACATGATATGTAATGTATGATATGTAATCATAAGTAATGATATGGATTTTTTTTTATTTACGACTTTTGGCGAAAAGCTTATGAAGGCTATCATCGCCGTGTAATGATATGGAATGGATGATATGTAATCATACGTAATGATGTGGAATGTATGATAGGTAATATTGTACGATTTAATATGATCATGTGATCATATTGTATGATGTGATATGATATGTAATCATATGTAATGATATGTATTTTTTCGTCGAAAAACCTTTAAGGTTATCATCGCCGTATATATATGTACTGTATGCTTTTTTTATGGCGAAAAGCACATTGAGGCTATTATCGTCTCCCTAAATGTAAGTGTGAGTGTAAAGTGTTAAAGTCGTAAGTGTAGTGTTGTAAGTGTAGGTGTGTGTTATACTCGGTTACCGCGATTCTTGGGAGATGAGAGGGTCAGCCGATTCAGGTAAGATTGGAGAGTCAGTCAATAAGGTAATACTTTTTGATATATATAGTTTTGAAATATATAGTTCAGTTGGTTGAACTATATATTTCAACCAAATGAAGTACATAGTTCAGTATGTTCAGAATACTGGGGGGGGGCGAAGGGTCAGCGATTGTGGGGAGATCGGAGGGTCAGCCGACCCTAAGAAGATTCTAGGAGTGTCAGTCGATTCTGTGGGTACTGGAGGTCAGCCGATTCTGGGGGACCGGAGGGCCAATCGGTTCTAGGGCGACCGGAGGGTCAGCCGATTCTGGGGAGATCGGAAGGTCAGCCGATTCTGGAGGACCGGAGGGTCAGCCGATTTTAGGGGGGACCGGAAAATCAGTCAATTCTGGGGGGACCGGAGGGTCAGCCGATTCTGAGTTGACCAGAAGTTCAACCAATTCTGGGGATGGGGACCGTTAGGCCGTTTGGTGGCGAGCTATATGTCAGGAAGTGACTGGTGCTCCAAGAAGACATACCAGCCAGGCGGTGCAGGGGAGCAACGGATCGGCAACCTACAGCATAAGTAGACAGTTTCACGTACACTTCTTTTCTTTTTGTGATAAATAAATTGGGGCACGAGTTTCCGGAAAGAATTTTGGAACATTACTTCGGGGAAACATTTTTAATTGGGTAATATCATAGAGTTTATTTTTGGGTTGCTATCAAGTGTAGAAGTAGCTGACCGGATACAAAAAGTATACTGTAATAGATACTTTTGAACCACCGATAATTGATTCTTTAAAGAACCAACTAAAATACCTAACAATATTGACCATATATTTATAAACTGATATTTAGCAATATAAATCAATAATTTAGATTAAACTTTGCCTTGTCCGTGGTCACGGAAGATTTTAACATGCTATCAGCGACTTCATATTGAAAAAAACTTGCTTGCATCAATTAACTGACTAATTTCTTGCAAGGCAATAAAATAAATTCAGATTTTCACAGAATTGATTACGAAACCTGTGAATATGTATTATTATAGTATACTGTATTTCCCGAACACGCCATAACCTCTGACCCTTAGATTAACTGCTACGTTAATGGTTTGCCCGCCTATACAATGACCTAATGCCCGCCTGATAAGGATTTAGAAACATACTGAGCCTACAGGCTTGTTAGTTGTGCTAAATCTGTGCTGGGATGTATACAAATATTTTGTTTTTATCTGCACTTCTAAGTGTAATTTGTTTAATAGGTAAATATTACAAGTAATTATTGTTTTAGAGGTTATAGCCTACCCAATTTTTATTAGTTATAACTGTGTAATAAATAGGCTAAAGAAGAAACTACTTTTATTTATCCTCTTTGTATTAGAGTGGGCTTACATTTGGTACGATAATTCGTTAGCAGCTATTTAGGAATAGTAAATAGCATTTTGATTATTAGGCCTAAAGTAAGCGTGCAATAATTTTCTTCGTTGTATTGTGGTTAAAATGGTACTAATTGACCGTATATGTCATGTATAAATCCGGAGGACGTATGTGTGAGATTTTTTCCCAATCAGTTTCGTTTGAAGATGGCTGCCGTTGATTTAACGATAACATAAGCAGTTACTGGCCATTCCCTGTAATACTGGATGAACGGCTAGTTCTGTCGCAGTTCCGACCACCTCATTGAGAAAGAGTAAAATTTCCAATACCGTTCGTAAAGTTACGAGCGTGTTAGATTGGTGAAAAGACAATTAATTAAGAATATATACTGCAAGGTCTGCTGTTCTTTCAACTACTAGTATTGTATTTTTTTGTGATTGTATAATCGTTAATAAGGTTGTACTAACTGATTTGTTAACGAAAATAGCGTGAACACACAAAAGTAATGTTTATTATAAATATCAGACACACCTAAATATGACACTTTTATACTCTTTGATTAACGATTGTAAGAATTAAATGGTTACAAATCACTCACGTTCAATAATTTCAAACGTAGGCTACTAGTTTTTGAAACTAATAATTACGACGACAAAAAACCGGCCTAATTTCTGAAATATTGATTCTTCAAATTTTGAGATAATAAAAAAGTACACCAAATCTATATTATTAAAGGATGTAGGCCTATTAATGTAAAAAATAAATTTTTTACGTGGCTTTTTGTTCATTTTCGTATTTTCAATGTATGAAAGTTAAAAATGGTAATATATGCTTTAATACTGATTGTGATGGTGAAATCATAATTTTAAAAACGGTAAGATTAACAAAATACGTTTTGGGAATTCGCTTCTATAACGTCAGCGAAGCGGCTGCGTGTCGCGGGTATTGTACTTTCAAACAAATTTGGATATTAAAATAATTTTTTCACATTTAACACTCATTAAGATCATATAATCAGATTTTCAAAAAGTGTATAAGTTATGATTTTTTTTAGATCATGCGTGATCTGATAACGGATGGGCGTACTACTTGGGGTGACAAACTTGTTGGACCGAGTTAAGCGAACTCGACCGTTCGGCATTTGGTTTGTGTTTGTTTCTTTGTTTGTTACGGTAGTTTTGGCCAAACCAACTGACAGATTATTTTAAAATTTGGTACGAAGATACCTTGTTTAAAGCCTGATTTTTTTCCATTCACTTCCGTTTCAAGATGACGGCCTTTCATTTACAATAACAAGTGTATGCAGTTTTAGCCAAACGCATTGATTGATTTTTGTTGAATTTCGATAAAAACGTACCAGGTATAAAGCCCAAATGATGTATGTATAAGGTTTTTAACAATTTACTTCTGTTTCAAGATGGTGGCCTCTGATTTTATGAAGATGAGTGTACATAGTGTTGGCCAAATGCATTGACCGATTCCTTTAAAATTTGGTACGATGGTACAGTATTGGGTAAAAATGCCAAATGACGTATTGTAAGATTTCCCCCTTTCACTGCCTTTTCAAGATGGCTGCCTTTGATTTACCATAAAGAGTGTACGCAGTTTTAGCCAAACTCATTGACTGATTGTTTTGAAATTTGGTACAAAGATATTTTGTGTAAAGCTTAAACGACGAATGTATAACATTTTTTCTACTTACTTCCGTTTCAAAATGGCGGGCTCTGATTTAACGATGACAAGTGTAAGTAATTTGAATCAAACGCGTTGGTCAATTGCTTAGGAATTTCGTACGTAAGAACCTTGTAAAAGACTTTTTTCCAATCATTTCCGTTACAAGATGGCGGCCTCTGATTTACGAGTGTACACAGTTTTAGCCAAACGCATTAACCGATTGTTTTGAAATTTATTACGAAGACGTTTTATACAAAGCCCAAATGACGTATGTGTAACATTTTTTTCCTATTTACTTCCTTTTCAAGATGGCGGCTTCTGATTTAACGATGACGATTTAAGCAATTTAAACAAATGCATTAGCAAATTGTTTTGAAATTTGGTAAGAAGGTAACTTGTATAAACCCCGAAATGTGTACGTGTAAGTTTCCCCCCATTCACTTCCGTTTCAAGATGCCGAACTCTGATTCAACGTTCAGAGTGTAGTTGCTGGTTATTTCCTGTAATACGGGCTGAACGGCAAAACCTATCGTAATTTTGATCGCTTCACGGGAGAGAAAGCATAAAATTTCCAAAGCATCGGAAAAGTTACGAGTGCTGTCGTGGAGCATTCTGTTTAAGAATATACTGCGATATACTGTTTTTTGAACTAATAGTTTAAACTAAAATTTTTTACCAAAATCAATGTTTGTGCAAAGCTTGATTTCCTCGTTTAAAAATGTCCTTCTTGTGATTTTTCAATGTTTTTTTTTGAAGCGTTAGCTTCTTATACCGCATTGTGCACTTTATATTTGTGCACAAATATGTCACCATGGAGTGATTCGGTTTTATCTAGTAGGCTTACGAAGCGTAAGTAACGCGAGCAGAGGAAGTATTACACAGATCCCCTCCAGTTCTCAGCTGTTCTCCTTTCTTTCAACTGCCGGTTCCGACTGAGTTGGTTACGCGCGTATGTATGTTTTGTGCCTGTATGTACATACAACGTGCATGCTTCTCTCTAACTTTTTCTTCTCTCTCTCTCTCTTTCTTTCTCTCTCTCTTTCTCTCTCTCTCTCTCTCTCTCTCTCTCTCTCTCTCTCTCTCTCTCTCTCTTTCTTCACTTTTCTTCTTCTCATGTTCTCGTTTCGCGCGCATGTAATGATGTTGTGTACATTGTGTATATTGCCAGCAGCAACAGTTCAATGGTATACGGTTTATATTCAGTAATAACACGTGCATTTGATTTGATTTTTCTTATATTTTCGAGACGTTATATATATATATATATATATATATATATATATATATATATATATATATAACGCTTCTGCCGACAGTCCCAATGACATTTTTTTAAAATGTCCGTTACTTAGTGTATAAGAGTCATGTATGTAATGCAGCAGCGTATATTTGTAATTTGTTCATTTTGTAAGTACACAAGCGTGGACTTTGTCTCTCAGCTCCCCCCTCTTATTAAGTAACAGCTCTTTATTTGCGTTGTCTGTGCCAATAATAAATAATTACCAAACATGCTATTAAATGCAATATTGACTTTACTTGTTTGAATTCTCACATACAAAATAAATATTTCAATTTTAACAATTAAAATATAATGATTATTTATTTATAGTTATTTATCAATGATAACAAACATAACCTCATTTGAAATTAACTGTATTATTGTTTGAACAGCTGTAGTGTGAAATCAGCTGTTGTGGGGAACATTAGCATCATCTCACATCTTAATATATAAAAGATGTCCTGACTGACTGACTGATTGATTCATAATCAAAGTACAACCAAAATTATAATAGCTAGAGACTTGAAATTTTCAGGGTACCTTAATACTACCATGTAGGCGTGCAATAAAAAACGATTTTTCAATATTCAACCCCTTAAAGGGGTAAAAAGGAGGTACAGAAGTTTTTATTGTAAAAATATGTTTTTGGTTCGATCTTCTTAAAGCTTAAATAATTATTGTAAAGCACAAGCAATGAAATATACAGAGCCGCCTCGGTGGCCTAGTTGATAGCGTACTGGGCTTTCACCCCGAGGACCCGGGTTCGATTCCCGGCCAGGGCTTGGCATTTTCATACGCTAGTGCATTTTCATTTCGTCTGCATTAGCCCAAGTGTGCACACTAGTCGGACGTTAAAAAAAAAAAAATATTTTCAGCATTTTCCAAAATTCATCCCCTATAGGGATTAAAAGAGGGTAAAAAATATAAAAAGTGCTGTATCATTTTTAATCGGATTTTTTTTATAAACACTCTTTTAATAATAAACACTATGCCAACCTTTTCCCGAATTCCTTCACTAAAAGGGTAAGAATGTAAAAAAGAGATATAAATGTTTGCATTGAAGAAAAATATTTTATATATGAATTTTTTGAAACTTAAAAAAAATATTCTAAAACTCAAATTATGAAGCACGTATTTCAGCATTATCTAAAGGGATAAATTTTTCTTGACTGATACAAAGTTAAAGTTCACCAAAACTATTTCAGCTAGAGACTAGACATTTTTGAAATATTTTCATACTGCTATGTAAGCGTGGAACTATATGAATTTCAACTCCTAAAAGGGTAAAAAAATACAAATATTTCTTTAGAAAAAATATATTTTTGATAAGATTTTCTTGAAACTTAACAAAAACTCTAAAATACAAAATAATGAAGCATGTTTTTCAGCATTTTCCAAAATGCATCCTCCAAAAGGGCAAAAAGAGGAAAAAGGGTGTACAAAATTTTGAACTGAAAACAAAATTTTTATCGTATTTTTTAAAACTTCACAAATTTACATTAATTTAGAAAAATGACGAAATAAACTAGAACATTTTCTTGAATTCACCCACTGAATATCTTATACCTTCCTTACAGTGTATTCAAAATAGTTTGCAATGGAAAACATTATTTTTGGTTAGGTTTACTTTGCCTCATTAAGGTACTGTGATTGGTCTGTTTGAACAGCTGGTGATGAGTCTGTGCCAATTATTGCTGCTTGGACCAAGAGGATCACCAAAGTGGAAAATGGAGTGGTAACAAGCATAATTTCAAGCACACATCATTCTGTTGCCCTTGACGTTAACATTCGTACAAGAGAGATATTCTGGTCCGATGGATTCTTTCAAAAAATATACAAGTAAGGAAATCTACTGCGTTTTGAGAGGTTTGAAAAAGAAAACATGTGAGAACAAGCATTTCAATACAACTGTATTAGGTGCAAAAATATTACACGCATTCTCGTACTCAGTTATTCCCCACTCCAGAAAAAAAGTTTGAAAACCTGATAGCATTTAGAGTATATTTACAATTTACATATTAATTGTAAAATTATTTAATTTATAATTTGTTACAGTGACTTAAGAAATGAACAAAATTACTGAAATTTGAACAAAATATGATTAAACTAATCAAAAAACAAGGTAGATATTCCATTGTGTGTGTGTTTTTTTAACAACTGCCTAACTGGATTTTTAATCAATGTTAACCAGTACAATAAGGACAAAATTTGGAAAAGAAATGTTAGAGTACATTGAAAAAAATCATTAGTTGATATTTTTTTATGATTATGTTTGTTTAATATAGGGATTATTAACAGAAAGTTTTGAAAAATTAATCCTGAAATATGGTTAAACTACACTTAAATACCAAATTTAGTCTACTAATTCGGTGTCCAGAATTGTGTTCAGACATGTAGGAGTAGAGTAAAAACCATAGTTTGTGACTCATGGGATCTGGAAAACCGATCATATTCTTAAATAAGTCTCATATTTAATACGTCTCATGATATATATATATATATATATATATATATATATATATATATATATATATATATATATATATATATATATATATATATATATATATATATATATATATATATTATCTGCATATAGATCCTTGTTGGATCACGCAAAGCACTCCGACTCATGTCTTGCTCCTTCTAATCCTCCACACCTCCCTCATTCTCTCCCCATGGATCCTCTTCCGCTCCTCCATCAATTTTACCCCTGCTCTCTTTGGGATTTCATTCTCTGGGACCTTCCAACCGAGCATCTTTCACCTGTATGCGTTCCTGTCTTCAACGTCTGTTGAGTCTATTTCTGTGTCATGTAGGTCTATTCTGACTTGTGCGATTCACGACGTTCTTGATTTGACACCTTGTACATACTTAAAGATTCTGTTGGCAAGTCTCGTTGTTGGGAGTCTACTGATGTGTCCATAGAACCGAAGCCTCCTTCTTCTGATATCTGCTGCCAGGTTCAATATCTTCTCTGTGGTCTTGCGGGAGTGCAACCTGTATCCATCTTCTGTTAATCTCGGGCCAAGGATCTTCCTCAAGATTTTGCGTTCTTCCTTCAAAATATCCTCCATGGTAGCTTTTGTGTTTAGTGCTAGCGTCTCGATTGCATATAATACCTCCGGTTTTATGACTGTGTTGTAGTGTCTGATTTTTGTATGCGTCGAAATACATCTCTTATTGTAGATATCACATGTTATACCAAGAGCCCTCTTCATTCTCAGTAGCCGAACCCTTTGCGCAGCCTTCTCGCCACCCGTGGGTTCAAGAATTTCTCCCAGATATTTGAAGTGCTTGACTCTGTTTATCTTACCATACTTTGTGTTTAGTTCTTAAATATTTAATTTTGAACAGAAGAATTCGGTTTTTTTAAATGAGATCTGTAGACCGACCCTCTCTGCACATTCCTTTAGGACGTCTATCTGTTTAATCGCTGTTGCTTCATTATCTGTGAGTATGACTAGGTCATCTGCAAAAGCTAGGCACGCGATTTCTATGTTGTCCTTAGGTCTTCCAAGTCGAACTGGTTTCCAGTACCCTTCAATTTTTAATTCTTTCTCCCATTCCCTGATAACTTTGTTCAACACCAGATTGAAAAGGAGAGGCGAGAGTCCATCTTCTTGGCGAACTCCAGTTGTGATCAGGAAGGGTTTGGAAATTTCCCCCATAAACTTCACCTTAGCGATTGTGCCTGTCAATGTTTGTTAGATCAGTCGCAGTATTTTAGGATTAAGTCCATGTTCTTCCAGGATATTAAACAAAGATTTTCGATCACTGGAATAGTACGCTTTTTTGAAATCTACGAACGTACAGGTCACTGGGACATTCCTTTTAGCTTTTATTTGCAATACTGTTTTCAGGTTGAAAATTTGTTCTGTGCACGAGCGACCCGGACGGAAGCCTGCCTGGTACTCACCAATTCTGTATTCTATCTGTTTTTGTGTTCTTTGAAGAAGACTTGTTGAGAGTATTTTGTAAGTAACTTGTAGTAAAGAAATTCCTCTGTAGTTGTTCACGTCTGTTCTGTCTCCTTTCTTGTGTAGGGGGTGAATAAGAGCACATTTCCAGTCATCCGGTAATTTTTCCGTTCGCCTGATATCCGTTATGATATTTGTTAATTCCTGTAATGAGTTCGGTCCGAGATTCTTCAGATATATATATATATATATATATATATATATATATATATATATATATATGCAGTCCCCATACTTTCTTGATATACTTAATTTAGTGAGAAAGTAAATGTTATAGGATTACAAATATACTTATTAGCAGATTAAGTTAAAATAAACATGTTTAAAGTCTCAATCAATAAGCACAAAAAAGTTAGAAAAAGTATGCACTTACAAGTAACACGAGACTTTTTAGAATTCAGTTGCCTATATGGAAAAAAAATCCTTTCTGGCGGAAAGGAATATTAAAATTTGATGTAACCTAGAATTAACAGTACAATAAAATAAAATAAGTATTCCTAGTGTGTGTGTGTGTTGCGTGTGTGTATGTGTGTGTGTGTGTGTGTGTGTGTGTGTGTGTGTGTGTGTGTGTGTGTGTGTGTGTGTGTGTGTGTGTGTGTGTGTGTGTGTGTGTGTGTGTGTGTGTGTGTGTGTGTGTGTGTGTGTGTGTGTGTGTGTGTGTGTGTGTGTGTGTGTGTGTGTGTGTCTGTGTGTATTATCATACATACACAGAAAAAGCAATTGGTAGTGATGTACAAGTTTAAATGTACAACAAGTCTAATTTGTAGCCAACTGCATACGTAATCTTTTCAACTGAGGTGCATTTTTTTACTCTTATCTTACGATGCTCCTCATGATCACACTACATATGAAATCATCACTGTTTAAATATGAATGAATGAATTTGCTGGTTGATTCACTGCAACCTTTGTAGAATTGTATCCCCTTTCTATATTTCTGAAATGCTCAGTTACAGCGCCTTCTCCAGTTCAATCTCTTTATAAAGTTTAGGATAGGTAACTCCACCACTTCTAATTGGTGATTTTCTAGTTCGTTATTGAGTTGTATGCTTTACTGATTCCATTTCAATTATTCTTTCTCTTGATCCTTACTATGGAGGTTCTGCTCCATTTTATCAACCTTTTTGAATGTTCTTTTTTTCATTCATAACTTATGGGAACATCCACAAGTAGCTAAGCAAATATTCTTAGCACAAGGATCAGCAAATATCCCAGGATTCCGTTTAATATACCATTGGGTCAGTGTCATTCACTTCATCAGCACGAGTCACTTTACAGTTTAGATTTGCCAAACTATGCAGAGTTGTGAATGTGTGTGTGTGTGTGTGTGTGTGTGTGTGTGTGTGTGTGTGTGTGTGTGTGTGTGTGTGTGTGTGTGTGTGTGTGTGTCTTGAGTATATGTGTGAAAGTAATATGAGCTAGGTACAGTGGGATCACCAAACCCATCAGCTGCTAATTTCAGCTATCTCCGTTGCTACTGAATAAATTCAAAGAACTTTTCTTGTTCTGCATTTTCAAAAGCATACAATATACACATCCTTGACAAGTCATACTTCTGTACAAGACCTTATCACAATTTTATAATTACAAAAAAAATAATAATAAAATTTAAAAAATGGATGTTGTCTGCACTGCCTAACTATGTCATTTATGTTTAACTGACACAAAATGCATATAATTAATTGCAGAGCATCGTTTATTAAGGGAGATTCTACCAAGGAGGTGCTGGTTGAGAATGTACACACTGTTGATGGTTTAGCCATAGACTGGACGACTGACATCTTATACTGGAGCGACACAGGCAAAGACACTATTGAAGTAATTAAACTAGACAGAAAACCTTATTTACATGCAGTCATTGTATATACCAACTTGACTGAGCCTCGAGCTATTGCGCTTCATCCATATGAAAGGTAAAAAAATCATTTACCATGACGTATTTATTATTCGTAGTTAAAATTTAGATGTTATATTTTTTAGCATGTTTTTGTAAAAAAGTTAACTACCCTACTAGATACAGGAAATTCATACCTCCAAGGCACATATATCCCCCACAAGTTATACTATCCCCTCAGTATAAAAAGCATACTTTGGCATGACTTACCCCAACAACAAGAGCATGTTTCCTTTTAAAATGTAATGTCAAAATCTTGCACTTTGTGCAATTATATTTTTAATCATTAAGTTTTATTGAACCTTTTAGGTTTTATTTGTTTAGCCCTTTACTTAAATTATTTTAAATTTTAAGAGCAGGTTACATGATTTTTTGCTTCTAAAGCTAATATTCCAAATGAAAATTTATACTTTTAATTGACAGTAATATCATATTTAAAACCAACAGTTTTGAGTTGTAAAACTTAAAAAATATTGCTGTATCACTTGAACGTTTGTGGTAGTGAATAATTCAATTTTAATAAAATAAAAAGGAATTTTTATAGAATTTCAACAATTAATTAAAAAAGTAATTACTTAATTTGATGTTTTATTATTTATTTTATATTCTGTGGAAAATATCCTGCTGAAAATCATTAAATTGCTTAGAATAAAAAAATGAATGCTCCCAAAATTCTCATAGCAAAATTTGTGCTATGAACCCTGTTGTTGAGTTCCCATGCTACTAGAGATCAACACCTTTTAATATGTTCACAAATGTAAACTTATAGATTAATAACAAACGTAAAATTAAACATAAAAGATATTTCGAGATAAATGGACCAGAACATGATTTGCTTTTAATTTTATTTACTCAATTTTAAATCTTTTCAAATCATGTATTTCAATTTTGTTTAAATTAATTATGTTTTGAAATAAATTTATTTGCTCCTCACTAACAATTTTCACTTTTGTAAGGTGTAAACTTAAAATTTTCTTATTTAGTTTAATTTATTATGTCTATTTTCATCACAATAATAATTATTTTGCATAAAAATTTCAGTTTTTAGCAACAAGGTCCTTTCTTTCTGAGTTCTTTTCATCGCTTGTGTTATTAACACTGAATTTCATAGCATCTGACTTGCGGTAATTAATTATAAAGCGATAACTGTACATGAACTTAATGAACGTTTATAGTATATACAGTTTGTATGAATTATTATATGTAAAATAATACATGTGTATTCGCTACGAAATCTCTTTTATAAAGTGGTACTTCTTACTATTGTCGAAGTATACTTTTTAATAAATGGTAAATGGGTACTTTATTATAATTTTAAACATTAGATCTGCTGGATGAATTCTCCACCTTACTTTTCTCCTGAATACTTTATGTATTACTTCCTCCATTTTTAATGTCTATAATGGTCCTTACAAAAACCACTTTACTCAATATTATAGAGTGTATATTTCTTATGTAAGAAATCACACTCTATAATTTTGTATCTGAAAGAGATATTAACAAGACAAATTATTCTGCTGATCTTCTCTTAACAAGCAATAAATATTTTAAACAATATTTTTTTATTATAATTCCTTAAAAAATTCTTCCTATACCAATCTAAGAACTTTTGTCATTTGTGTTATGAGTACTATCTGCACATTCTGCTTTTAAATTAAAGATTTAAAACCAAAAACTCTTAATGAACATTACATTTTTAGCAATTAGATGTAATAACTGAATAATTTTTGATTATACAAGTCTGATAAACTTGAATAATAAATGTTTTTTTATTTTAAAAAAAATTAAATTCTATTTTACCCAATTTTCTCTTTTAAATGAAGTTTCAAAATATTACAAGTTAATATTTTCCACTACAAAAAAGTGTCTCTTACATAAAAATAATAAGTGCTGTATTTATAGAGGTTTTGTTGCCTCTCCCCCGACTGTATATTTAGGTTGGTTTTATTTATACTTATTATTTGCAGCATAATTATTATTAAGAACTTAAACTACTGCTTCATAATCCTATAACTGAAGTCTTATTTACCTTTTATTAATGCTAAGGTTATTAAAAATATTCTCATAACTTGTAGATGTAAATAATCATGTTTTGCGTAAATACTGCAACTTTGCTTTGTACTGGTTGTGGCAATAACATAACATAAAATTCAACTACTAAACAACAAGTACATAATGACTTTTCAAGAACATTTTCTTGTGTATGATATGTTCAATTGTTAATAAAAATAATCGTGCCATTCAGCTATCTCACTGATATGATAGAAGCGAATTTACTAAAGTATTCACACCATTTGTGGGTGTCTTAACTTACCGTTTTGAAATTCTGATTTATCCATTATAATCAGCATTACTAAATATTACAATTTTAAATTTTCAAATTCATAGCAAATAACAAAATGATCTCAGAACGCTGTCAAAAAATTTCTAATTTCAACAGATTTTGAAAATTCAGAATAGTAATTTATGCAGTTTTTAACAGTAATTACAAATGTTAAATTAGACTTTCAAAGACATTTAAGACAAAATGGTAAAATGGTCACCATTTTGAAACTGTTGAATCAATTTTGCTTGTTAACAAACTTTTTCAAGCTATTACACTAGTTGATTTTTTACCAAAGTTTGAATTAAATTGCACCGAAATTGTGAACACGACCAAAAATATACATAAAAATGACCCCCCAACCTCTGAAAAAGTTATCTAGTGCTCATTTCAAGGTCCCAGGTCTGGTCTTACCATGATGGCTGCACCAATAGCTCATTTTTTCAATGGAATTTCATTAATAAGTAATTAATAGAATGTTCAATGCACTTTAAGCCAAAACTAAAACAAATTTCAGTTTCAACTTCTGTTCTATTGATATTTAAATAACTTTCTTACAAAGTTTTTTTAGAGCAAACTCAATTACGGTATTTAAAATTCATAACTATTTTCTTCATTTTAATCCTGTTTTCAAGCGAACGGAAACAATTCATATAGCATACAGATGTATACTATATTCTTTAAGGAACAAAATAAAATTTTTGCAGTATAAAGTACTAAAATCAAAACAGATCTTTATTTTAATTAATTTTTCACTTTTTGAAAAGTTATAAAAATGTCTCTTTTGAAAATTTGCCTCTCTAGGTTGTAGTTTGTTTAGTCTATGTATAAATTTGCCCTTTTAAAATTCCATAAAATATATTTTGTAAATCTATTTGGAAATAAAAACATCACAGAGCCTGCCTCGTTACTAAACACAAACCCTGAATGCTAACAGCATCAATTTATTTTTTATCCTCCTTAATTACTTTGCAAATGTCATTCCCAAATACAGTACTTCAAACTACTTTATTTTTTCAAAAGCAAAAACCAGCCTTCCATTTTATACTGTTTGTGTTTAACAGATTAATGTTTTGGACTGACTGGGGAATATTTCCGAAGATCGAAAAAGCATATCTGGATGGATCAAACAGACATTCAATCATTACAACAAATATTGTTTGGCCAAATGGCTTAACTTTGGACTTTGATCAAAATAAGCTGTTCTGGATCGATGGGAAACTTGAAAGAATAGAATCGTGTAATTATGATGGCTCAGGTAGAAAATTAATAACGACAAACTTGAATCAAGGGTTCGGAATCACTTTGTTCGGTCCTTATTTATACTACACAAATTGGATTGACAGAACCATAGAAAAAATAAATAAAGAGGATGGAAGTGGTTCTACAACTTTGCAAACTGCAGTTAATGTAAGTAAACAAAATCAATCAATATTAATAAAATTTTAAGTTTTGTCTGCTTTTATGAAAAATTTTGTTCTTCTTTACACATTTTCGATTGAAGTACTGTAATAAGGAACTTAATTATTTATTTTTACTAACAAACAATTGTGTTGTGTGTAAACTTATGTCTCCAAGCAATAACCCATTGAATAACCTAACATAACCGTAACCTAACCTAACCAAATCAGAACCTCACTTAACATAACCTAACCTAACATAACCTTTGTTTAGGTTAGCAAAATGTATTTGATAACCTAAACAAAGGTTATGTTAGGTGCTAACATGCAGATTTAGGTTGAATTCACTCATTTGTGCAATGCTTTGCCGATATGGCATTATAATTTAAATGGAGAAAATTCAGTAAGTTTCAAAAAATATTCTTTAATGTCACATTAGAATATCCCACATTCCCCGCTGTTCCTCCTTGGTTTGCATTGAAGGAATCTAACCCAAGAGCATATAGATGAAGGAAGGTTAGATCCAGTTAAGGCACCTCGAGATTGCTCCACCCATACTCCCAATGCATTAACCCCTGAGGGGGAAGTCATAGAGGAAAGTTTTTACCATAACAATGGCTCTCATTTCACCAAAGCTTGCTCAGCAATTATGTTTGATTTAGACAATTACCTTTTATAAGTCAATACCTTACGCAAGCAAAAAACACATTTAAAACCTTCTCACATTTACAGAGACTATGAACTGACCCTTACACAATCAATCAAACTGACCCTTGCAACAGTATAATCTTCCATGAAGACATCTAATCTGGTTTTTAAAAACAATATTGAATTGATCCAAGAAACACATTAGCTGATCTAGATAAAACCTTTCATATATTCATACTTTACTGAAAAAAAACCAAGCAATATTTTTTTAAAATCTATACTTTATACTAGTAAGACTAATATAGGGATCAGTATTTTAAAAAAAAGTAAAGCTACAGCAGTAACTGTGTCTAAACCCAAGACCTTGAGGTTTATAGTTCAGAGAAGAAGCAGATAGATCATTACCTTAGCCACATGAACCACTGAGCCCTGTAGTCAGACAGATGGATCTATAACTACGAGGCACATTCAGAAGTACCATTTTGTTCTATTACCACAGCAGCTCTGCTATCAGCACCTCCACACAAGTACACTAGTTTTCTGGTTCATTGCCTCTTCACTGACACCATTACAGTTAATTTGTGTCGTATTTCCACCAACTGTGAGATTAATTTTGTTATTCAGTTTTTTTAATGCAAGGAATGTTAAGCCAGCCAAAATTCATTGTCAAATTCAAGATGTTTATGGTGAAAATACAATGAGTGATGGAATAATGAGAAGGTAGTTTAGGAAGTTTAAGGAAGGATGAATTAATATCCACAATGAAGCACGGAATTGATGGCCTTCCATTGTCAACAATGATTTGGTAAGGAAAGTTGATGAGAAAATTTGTGAGAACAGACGATTTATAATGACAATGCTTTCTAATGAATTTCTCCAAGTTTCATGATTTATTTTCCAAGAGATTGTTTCATATCACTTAGGTTATCACAAGCTGTGTTTCCCCTGGGTTCCAAAAATGTTTACTGATGTTGTCCACAAATGCAAGGCAGTGCTTTGACATTTCTTACTCAGTACATTGATGACGGAGTGGATTTCTTAAACCAAATTGTGATTGGCTATGAAACTTGGCTAAAATTATGATTGGCTATGTCATCAAAACAGCAATCATTGGAGGGGAGACCCACTCAGTCTGTGAAAAAAGGAAATTCAAAGTGACAATGTCTGCCCAGAAAATCATTTGTACCATGTTCTGGGACAGAAAAGGGGTACTGTGCTTGTTGAATGCCTTCCCAAAGGTCAAACTATCAATACAGTATGAGAAACCTTTGGAGAACAATTCAAAACAAAAGGAGAGGAATTCTCAGTTAAGGAATTGTGTTGCTTCATTACAATGCACAACCCTACTGCTGCTGGTGACAATGAAGTTCTTATTCAACAGTTCTTTTGGAAGCAGTTTCAACACCCATTAGAACTGGCACTGTCTGACTACCACCTGTCCTTGCCACAGCATGAGCTTTGTGCTAGCTTTTTGAAACTGATGATGATGTGAATCACTTTGTACAGCTATGGATGTCATCGTTGGCAGGATTATTCTTTGAGCAAGGATGGCTATATTGGTCGACTGTTATGACAAGCACTGGTGGAAACTATTTAGAAAAGCAGTTTAAGATATCATGTTTCATGTGAAAATATTTTTTTTAAGAATATTTTTTTACAATTTTTTTTCAAATCAGTTTTTTTTCTGCACACACCTCGTTTCAATAAATAAATAATTAAATAATTTTGTTTCATATTAAATAACTTCTCAACTTTCTTAAACAAAGGAATGATATAATTTTTTAAAAGTTTTTTGTGGATAAACACTCTTAGGAAAATAAATATTTATTACAGTACAGGCAAATAAAGGCTACACAAATTCCTTTCAACACTGTTTAATAAGTAAAATTCCATCAGTGTGGTAGGAATTTCTTGGTCTTAATTTCTTTAAAGTTTTCCCAAACTCCCCCCTCCTAATACAGGAGGAAGCTTCATCACCTCATTTACCTGCTCCCTAACAGAACCCCATCCTTTTCTGGCATTCTAACAAGGCTAAAGAAATTTAATGCATTGGAAACTTTAACAGGATCACAGTATAGTTTACCATTGACCCCTATTTCAATAGGGGATACACTGGATTTTTGTATCCAAGGGTTTTGGCAACATTGTTCAAAGGAATTAATATTTTTTAATTAATTTCATACAACTTAGCTGAATTGATAAATTTTATAAATCTTTTTATAATTTTAGTGTAGCTTTTTATTGCTAAACATATGTTAATTTCATGATACAATTTTATTTTTTCTTTGAAACTAGAAAACATTTTGTTTTACATTCTTTCATATTCTTACTGTGTAAGTCCTACAAACCTTAAAAGGCAAACCAACACCAAACAAGAGTCATGTGCCACCAACACTATTTGACAAAGAAACTGAACAGGAAGAGTTGAAAAATGGAAGACTTTCTATAATTTGAATTAGTACCATAATAATAATATTGTATTTTAAGAACCATTATACCAAAGAATTTGGTTTAAGAATAAGTTTTAAAATTCTTATCTTGCCTAAAGACAAAGAAGTATGATGGCTATTATATATTTGTTACAATAACATCAATTTTAAAGTTAAAATTAACAGCTTGCTACTAATTTATTGTTATTATCGTTAGTTACAAATATTTTTCTCTAAATTTTTGTTAAAATTTGTTGTTATATTTTTACATGGTTGATAATAATGTGGGTTTACAACTTACATACATTGATCGTTTTATTATTTTTCTGAAGTATTTAGGTGAAAAACCTATGGCTTTACAAGTACTGAATGCCCAACGACAACCACAAAGAGAAAGTGTTCAGAGGAATGATTGTTCAACAAGTCCGTGCTCTCAACTCTGTTTGCACAACCAGTTCAACTACACTTGTTTATGTAGTTTAGGTTATACAATTCAGAGTGATGGACATACATGTAAGGAAAATGGTTAGTACAGAATTTGTTGAAACACTTTTTAAAAATAAAACTATTTTTAGTATTCTGTTTTTTTAAAAAATGTGTCATGGTTAAAATCTTTGAAGATGGGTCAGTTATGTAATGCAGCTACAAGGAAGCAAATTAAAAAAAAAACAATGAATTGTGGTGGATGACTGCAGTGTTTTGTCTGTAGTGGTGAAGAATCACACATAGAAATAAAATTAACACTAATTTTTGCAGATTTTTATATTTATTACGATGTTCAAATCAGTTTTTTGAAGCATATCATAGCCAAAAATATAAATGATTTTTTTTAACGATCTATTATCATCATCAATGCATCTATGTGATTGGATGATTGGTATTTGTTGGTCTTTGCTATTACCTGTTGGTTCAGTTTCAGAAATGGTCATAATTACTTCAGCTGTTTTACACCAAAAATTCTTTTCTTCTTGAAACAGATTTAAAAAATATTGAAATTATATAAAATTGAATTGTTTTAAAATTGTGTACAGTCATTAAAGTCTGATTTAAAGAGTGAGAGCAGTGGCTATAAACTATTTGGAGCAATGGTTATTTATTTTGAAAGGTGCCTGAGGGAATGAAAATAACACTTAGAGAAAAAAAGGACCAGTGACTTCCATAAGAAAATTAGAAAAATTGACTCTTTAAAAATATGTTTTAAAGCCATCCTGTAACAGAATATTCGATGGTATTTTAGCTCATACTTTCCTGCAAATTATATTCAGGTTATTTTAAAAATGCTACCAATCGAGTTTCGTGCATGAAACGTTTGAACATCTGAAAAGTTAAAGGAATGATAAATTTTTTGACCTTTTGTTAAAAAATCTCTTATTCTTTCCGTTTCTAATTAGTTGAGTGGTTTTATGACCAAGAATGTAATATTGGTAGATTTAGCTACATTAAAGCATTTTAACTGGTAAAATGTATGTTAAAGAAAATATAGATGTCTTGATAAAATCTTATTGATATTAATATAACTTGTAGTGGAACTAACATTTTATTTAGGTATAACTGAATCTTCTTGTATGATAACTGCAGTAAGTTTATTATAAAATTTTATGTTCATATTCATTTTTCTTTGACTAAATTATTAATTAGCAAAATAAGGCCTAATCAATTAATAAACAAGTAAAAAAAATGATAGTTTAACATATAATTTAAAAATTCTAAATTTACAGTATTATTACAGAGTTCTTGCTGACTGCTTGGCGCACACACATCTCACAAATATACTTAAGCCTACCAACTACAAGCTCAGTCATCCGTAAAGAAAGTGCTTCAATTATTGCCATTGATTTCCTTCACAGTAAAGGATTAATCTTTTGGAGTAATATCATAGATAAAACTATTTCTCAGTAAGAAAATAAAAATAAGCTTCAATTCACTATAACTGTAAATTGTCTTTTTTATTAGAGAGTAAGTTAAATTGAAAACCCAAGTTCAGTTTTAATTTCATGTATTGGACATGCTAAACCAATCAATTTAATGATTTTCTTTTATCTAAAAATGTTGCTTAGCTTCATTTTGAAGGGTAACCTACCTAATTACACATATTTTAATTACTACTGTATTGACGGCACTCTTATTAACAACCAAAAACATTTTTTGTGTGTAGTTTTATTATAACAAAAACTATGCCATATTTTGCAGTTTTACAAATTTAAGAATCAGTACATGTTTGAGACCTTCTTGCTAGAATATGAGTGTATAAGTTTCTAGTTTCTAGCAAATTTCCATTAGTTATGGAAGCAAACATTATATTATAAAACCTAGAATCATGAAATGAGCACTGATCACATTTATATATATATTTATTCTTTTTAAAAATATGATTTCACCAAAATGTTGTTTAAATGTTGTTTATCTGCATGAATTTAAATAAATATAAAATATAAATAAATATAAAATATAAATAAATTTAAAATATGAAATTAACTCTGAAAATTTTCAGAGTTCATGTTCATAGTTTTAGTGTAATTTGAAATTTAAAATGCTTAATTATGAAGATTTTAACACTGCTTTGCGATGAAATAGGTTCTCTTAAAGCATAAGACAAACACTGTGAACTTTACAATCTTTAGAGTTTGTTATTGTATTTTTATTGTAAAATTAGGTATATATTTGTATACTATGTACTATTTGTATAAAATTTTCATTTATGTAATGTTATTATGTTCCTGTTTGGAAATTCACTTTCAGAACATCAGGAAGGCAGCCGAGTGCTTCAAATGATTATAATTTTATTAGCCAACTATAGTGTATTCCTAACTAGATAACTAGTTACATTACACACTTTATCTAAATTAATAACAATAAGAAACAATTGTAATAAATATGACAATAATTAATTAAGTAAAATATAGTTTAAAAAATGTTTTAACAAGTAGAAAGGAGTTTTCAAGCAAATCACTTCCAATGTTTGCTGTCAGACACATTTTGTTCTGTTAATTTTGCAATAGATTGTTGATTTCAAAGAACAACACAAGACAGTGAAGTTTTGTGATTTGTTTAGTAAATCCGCATTGCAAATGTTTTAGTGCTTCACATTGTAATGAACAAAATATTCAACATGTGCTTTTTGTTTAAAAATGGCGGAAAATGTTGTAAAATATTCACTAAATTTTTTGGTGCCTGTTTATCATATTGTAAAGGTTTCTTAAGCAATAATTTAGTGGGATTTGATGGAGAATTTAAATAAAATCGGTCCATACCAAGCCCCACATACATGTATAAGGCTAAGGTACACTGGGAAGTCACCAGGTATCCTGGAGTTCTGTTTGATACACCATTAAGCCGGTGTCATTCACTTCATCAGCATAGCTCACTTTACACTTACAGTTAGCCAAGCTACGTATAGTAATGAAAGTGTGTGTCTTGAGTAGATGAGCAGTATGAGCTCTCACTCATATGGTGAGCAATATGGTGAGATTGCTAAACCCATCCCATGCTCACTTCAGCTGCCTCTG
Source organism: Callitettix versicolor (assembly GCA_022606455.1). NCBI lineage: Eukaryota > Metazoa > Arthropoda > Insecta > Hemiptera > Cercopidae > Callitettix > Callitettix versicolor. The sequence continues at coordinate 18,190,167 of CM040187.1, forward strand.
ACGGAGAGTTTTATAGCGAGATAAGATTATCAATGTTGGATATACGTAGAAATATAATAAAAGTCTTTTAAAGGAATAATACGATAAAGCTAGGAATGTAATACAAAAATTAAATGCAAATAAAATTAAGCTGATGCTATGGAAGTGAATTTTCAACCATAATTTTGTTTTATTACCATAATAATTGTTTTTTGAAAATCTGATTTCATCATTATAAACAGAATTAAAATCTGCATATACAGTGGAGCCTCAACTTACAAAAGACCTTACTAACAAAAATTTCAACTTATGAAACAGGATTTCAGAAATTTTCCGCCCTAAATTACAAAACATGCATCAACTAATGAAACGATACGAACCTGCAAAAACTTGTATTTTTCTTTGGGAGGGAATCTATCACATCCACAGCTGAAATAAAAGGAAGCCTTGCAAAATTTACACGGAATTGTTGAGTTCATAGAAAAACACTCTGAAAGTGTTTACAAATAGGGCAGCCACACATTTCATCTCCTCCTCCATATCCACAACCTTCGCTGCCGCCGAATCTTTAGATGTAAGAAACTTTATTACATACATTATTTCATATTAATATTATATATATATATATCTAATGTAGTACATATTATGTGTAATTAATACATTTTTTATTTTAGATTTTATCTGTGTTTTATTAATGCATATTTCTTTCATATTTGATATAAATGTATATTTTTTTCATTGTATAGCGGGAGTTTGGGGCTGGTGGAATGAATTAGGCAATTTATATGTAAAATGTGCCTTAACTTACGAAACAATTTCCTGAACGAATTAAATTCATCAGTTGAGGTCCCACTATATATGTATTATCAATTACTAACTTATAATCAAATCTATATCCATTTAATAAATAAGAAATATATATAAAATTAGTCTTTATAACACCTTCTATATTTTTTCCAGGGGAACACTGACAAATATGGAAAATAAAAAGGTGATTGTATCAGATACTGGAACTGTTGACGGTCTCGCAGTAGACTGGGTATGCAACAACTTATACTGGACAGACACAGAAAGAAATACCATTGAAGTTCAAAGTTTAGAAACTGGTGCAAGGAAAATTCTTTATACTGGTGACTTGGATGAACCTCGGGCGATTGTTATTTACCCTCCAGAGGCGTAAGTAATTGTATTAATTTATATTTATAATTAGTAAATAATAAAAACATGATATAAAAATATGTTACTTTACTATTTCATTCTGAGACTTTTCACTGATCTCAATCAAATTTTGCACTATATGTTTCCTTTTGACAATATATCAGTTGCTATTTTTAACAAACAGTTAATTTTTGACAACAGTGTTTCTTCTTTACATTAATTTTGAGATTTGTTTATTTATTTCCATTACATCCGGTTGCATAAAGGTGCAAATTTTCAGTTGTGAATGCTGTAGTAATTAAGCAATCAGGTATTGGTTGTCGCAATCAGAGGACGGTTGTTGGTAATTTTTTTAGAATATCTACTATTAATAAAATAGAATTAGAATTGTAAATATAAAATCCAAACTGAACTGAATAATTTATATCCATAATTCAATAAATTTCATAAAAGTTTAAACTTGTGAAAGTTAAGAATTGACAGAAAACTAGAGACTTTTAGGTTTTAAAGCACTATCATTAAAATATTGTTTAAAAATTTTAGAATTAAATCTATACATTTTTTAACTTGATATTAAAAGTGTAAGGCTTTGTGAAACTTAGTATAATGATGAGAAATTTGTATTACGTTAAGCTTTAAGAATTATATATTGTGTTTATATAAGAACACTTTTTAATATTTTTTTATTTTTCAAGAATTATGTTCTTCACGGATTGGGGTTCTGAGCCCAAAATTGAATCAGCTGCACTGGATGGTTCTGAAAGGCATACTCTCGTCAAATCAGACTTGAAATGGCCAAATGGATTGACTATAGACTGGAATAGTCAACGTCTTTACTGGATTGATGGCAGCCACGCATACATTTCATCATGCAACTTTGATGGGTCGCTCAAACGTATAGTCACTCGACTTCCCTCGATTCATCAAGCATTTGGAATTGCAATGAATGATCACAATATTTTTTATTCTGAATGGAAAACTAATACTATCTATAAAATAGACAGACAAAGTTTAAGTATTGGTCAGGAAATACAGTCTGGAATAACGGTGAGTACTTCTTAAAATATATTGATTAAAAACAAAAGTTTGATAATTAATAGACTATCAAAAAATGAAAAAGTTATAACAAAAAAAATTTAAGGAATGTTAAAAAGACTTGAAAAAATGCCTAATCGCCATTAAACAGCTTATCTAAAACACAAAGTACTTAAATCAAATGTAAAATAAGTGTAGTCATCAGCGATTATAAAGCATGTAAGACTAGGCTTATGCTGGCTAACTTGAGGGGACAAGGGATAAGGATTGTCAAAGGCAATTATTTTATAGACAGGCAATAGGATCTCAAAAGCACAGATAACTTAAATGACCTGGGGAGAGCACTCCCCCCTTATCCAGAAAATGAATAATGTTAATAAACCCAATAAATAAATCAATGGCCCTGGGGACCATATGTTTATATGTTAAACTACAAACATGTCACCTTAAACTCTGTAGCTCTAGGGATGAATGAATGAATTAACTTGTAGGGTTACTATTGCTCTGTAACCTTTGTAGATCTACAGTGCCTCCTTTCTATATTCCTGAGATTCTCAGTTACGCTGCCTTCTCCAGACCTAGTCTCTTTATAAAGTGTAAGATTTGGAGAGAATTCAAGATGGCTAGTTCCCTTACTTTCTAGTTCCTTATTGACATGCTTGCAGATGCTTGTTCTGTTAATTCCTTTTAATTTTTCTTTCTCTTGACCCTCATTATGGAGGTTCTGTTCCATATACTCTTACTCATGGAAACACCCACAAGTAGCTAAGAAAATGAGGTCTGTCCATACAGGTAAGTTTAAAGTATACTGGGATGTTACCAGAGCTCTGTTTGATACACCATTAGGCCGGTGTCATTTACTTCACCAGCATAGGTCACTTTACACTTTAGCATTAACCAAGCTATGTAGTGTGTGTGTGTGTGTGTGTGTGTGTGTGTGTGTGTGTGTGTGTGTGTGTGTGTGTGTGTGTGTGTGCCTTAAGGTGCATGCGTGTGTGTGTGTGTGTGTGTGTGTGTGTGTGTGTGTGTGTGTGTGTGTGTGTGTGTGTGTGTGTGTGTGTGTGTGTGTGTGTGTGTGTGTGTGTGTGTGTGTGTGTGTGTGTGTGTGTGTGTGTGTGTGTGTGTGTGTGTGTGTGTGTGTGTGTGTGTGTGTGTGTGTGTGAGAGAGAGAGAGAGAGAGAGAGAGAGAGAGAGAGAGGGGAGAAAGAGAGTGTGTTTTGAGTAGATGAATGAGAGTAGTATGAGCTAGAGGTACGGTGGGGTTGCTAAACCCATCAGCTGCTCATTTCAGCTGCCTCTGCTGGATAGCTCTGGAGACAGGTAAAAACTCAATTGCCTTGGAAGTAATGTGTTCTATACGTTTTAGACCACAAATAGGTCACCTTAAATTCTGTAGCTCTGGTGATAGTGGATTTTACATGTTTTAGAGGGTAAGTAAACAGAGAGAGGTAAGTTATCACAATAGCCTCGGGGACAGCTATGATAGACAGATCACCTTAATTTCTAATGGCCTGTGTGATGGCAAGTTTTACATGTATTAAACAGTAGGCTGCTAACAACCTTAAACTTGTTGTCCCCAGGGCCATTGAGTTTAATTCACTTTTCTTTGGTTTTTAGAAGAAAATATGCCACTTTCCAACTATGAGTTTTAAAATAGCAAGTCTCAGTATAAGATTCATAGAACTCACTTTCTCCAAGAGTATTGGGATTAAGGAGAGGTTTTACATAAAAATAATGTCTAATATCTGGTGCCAGGCAATAGTGATAAAACATTAAAGTACAGTACTAAGAAATTGTTTACTGCTGTATACAAAATAAAGAACCTACGTTTGTTTGAAAAGAAGATTTGTGTACAATTCTTTGTACACCACATGACTTATTTATTTATTTGAAGTGTAGACTGATATAAAAGGGGTTAAAACTACTTTTTCCATTAAAAAAAATAATAAATCTGAGGTGAAAACTAAGCCATTCCTTTTTAACAATCGAATCTATCGTGAAGTAGCCTGTTGAGCGGTAGAAGGCAGAGTTGCAGAATGGACAACAGCACATCTCTCCCATTACAACCACTGCCATTTTCAACTTCATAATGCCACTTTGAGTTGAGTTGTAGACTTATAATCAGGGTTACTTCTGATTCTGCCACTAATTGTGAAATCATTCAATTTCTTCTGGCAGAAAGGAATAATGAAACAGAATTTTATCACAGAATGAGCCGAGTATATGGTGAAAACTTCAAGAGTGATGGTGTTATGTAGGAACGACTCTCCTAACAAGCCCAAAAAATTAAAAAAACATGTTCAAAAACAGAAACTTCTGTATAACATTTTTGGTACCATAAACACATGTGCTGGTGTATGGAATGTGGGAATACGATCAATGCAGAGGCTTATTGTCAGATATTACAATTCTGACAATTCCGATTGTTGAGAATCATTCAAAACAAAAGAAAGGGGATACTGTCTTTCGGAGTTGTTTTGATTCATGATGTGGACAACCACATGCTGCTGCCATAACCAAAAACTTATCTAATAGGACTTTTTCATCATCCACCCTGCAGCCCAAATTTTGCTCTGAGCATTATTCATATACTTAGCTCACTCTGCAATGAATTTTTGCTTTGTCATTCTCTTCTGGCTGAAAAAACTAATAACACTTTACAGTCAAAACGTGGAAGGAATAGACATGGCCTTATTATGAGCTGCTCAAAATGAACTCAACTCAAAATGAAAGTGGCAGTGGTAGGGTTATAGTGGGAGAGACATGCTATCATCCAGTGTGCAGATAAACTTCATACTGCTCAATAGACCACTTCAAGGTAGATTACGAGGTTGAAAAAATATTATATATAAATACATGTAAAATATATTTGACATGTAAACCATTATATTATTTTATAATGTTATTTTATATAACATCAGATCAACAATACAAAATCAATAACTTTGCTAGGAAAAGAAGGCATTGAAGATATTAGGCAGTGCATGGATATTTAACAGTTAAGAATGAGATGTTAACAAGGGGATGTAAGGGCACTTTAATCTTTCAAATTCATAACATTCTTAAGACAGTCGTCTATGACTCACAAGTCATCATAAAATTTGGTTTGGATAAGTATTTATTTGTTTATATTAATAATTAATAATCATATTAAGCATCGGTAAAAAAAAATTAAAAATTTTTTACTGTTTAATTTTAGGACCCAATGGGCATAAAAATCTATAATTCCACACAGCAGCCTATGCTTGAAAAAAATCCCTGTGCTGAATCATCATGTTCCCACATTTGTTTGCCCACTAAGGAAGGGAAAAGTGTTTGTGCATGTCCTGAAAAACTTAGTTTATCATTTGATAAAAAGGGATGTCTAAAGGAGGACATTAATGATATTGAAGGTAAAATATATATCTTATTTAAGTTTAAGTTTAAATAAGGCTATGTTATTAGCACGATTTTTATTTTAGAAATATAAACAACACTAAATATAACACATATATATATATATATATATATATATATATATATATATGTGTGTGTGTGTGTGTGTGTGTGTGTGTGTGTGTGTGTGTGTGTGTGTGTGTGTGTGTGTGTAAAATTGATAAAATTGATAATATACTATATGTTTTATTAATTTCACATAAATAAATAACTTTATAATTATTAACAACATTATTTTTTATTAACATTAATTATTATCAATTAATTAGCCAAATTAATTGGCTCACAATTAATGTAATTTTCTGTATCATAACAACAGAGTGCAACCATACTTCACCACAGATTTTTTTAGATTTTTCGTGTTTCTATTTCTTCTTAATTCCATTTTTCTAACTCTTTCAAGACCTACTCTTTTATTGTATCTATAAGGTACCTGCTTTACAATTTGTTTCGGAAGACTTTTATCCATCCAGGAGTATAAAGAGACAAACGTAACAATTAGTCTAGTGAACATAGTAACATTTTAGTTCTAAATTTTTGATATGTTTTATAGGCCAGTTGGGTAGAAAAAAATCCAATTTTCCTTCCTTGCTTCTCCTCGGCTATCTTGGAAAAAATCAAAGAAAATCAGCAATTTTGTTAGTTTTCTGCTTATAATAAGATTACAAAAACAATTGTTTGCCAACTTGTAGAAGACAACATATAATAAAACTTTTTCCAAAAGTTTTTTTCTACACATGAATAGTGACGGAGATGTAAAAAAAGGTAAAATTACGTAAATGACAAAAAAATATTATCTTCTTGCCACTTAATGCTGTAGTTCATTTAATTCAGTTCACTTAATTCATAACAGTTCATTTTACAATAAAAGATTTGATAATCATTCTTGTATAGTAACCTAAAAATTCATTTTTACAATTCTAATTTAGTAACCTAAAAATTCATATGTCAATATTTTTGACTCTCAGTATTACGGAAAAGGGGTGAATTTAAAATTTACAGTGGTTAAAATGGATTAGGTTTTGTGCAGTGTTAGGTGCATCATAAATTAACTGCAAGCAAACAGAAAAATTAGTTATTTATTTTAAAAGAAACAACTGCAAAAAACACAAGTTTTAGATTTCTTTTCACAAATCCCATTGATTCTACCTCTAGATTTTTTTTTTACCACCTCCCATCAAATCACCTCTGTCTAAATTTAATAATGGAACAGTTTAAATACTGCAGTGTGTTTAAAATGCTAGGTGCATTTCAAAATACCTTTTTAAATATTTTCTATGTTCTTCCATTTGCCAAAGTATAAACACAAAATAAATTCATTAATAAGACTTTGTCTCTAATTCGTTTTTTCATAAGCATAGTTTATTTTGATGTTTCTAAAAATTTACTTATTGACAATAACCATATAAACCTTATTTTCATGAAAAATTAACATAATTGTTTTATTTTGAAGAAATTGAAATTCGCAATTTCAAGCTTAGCAACATTGGGCCAACTTCTGTAGATATGGCATGGCAAGTCTCTTCAAATCACTCACTTCTCTACTTTATTGAATTTAAAGTAAGTAAACTGAATAAATAAATACTACTAATTTTATAATTTTGTATTACTAAAAACAAATTAGTATATCACCAAAAAAAACTATTTAAATAAATGGTAGTGAACAAATAAAAGATAAATCAAACACTGATTTTAAGAATAAAGTTGTTTTCATGAGTATTTATGGACAAAGGGAGAAGAGGAATTGAGCCTACGTTGTGAAGTAGAGAAGTAGAATTGCTATTCATAAGCTATTTTGTAAAGCATTAATTAATTTTTAGTTTTAATTGGTTTCAGTGTTTAAAAATGATTCGATGCCAGTCCGATTGTGATGAAAATGCAGATTCTGAATATTATACTTTCATTACAAACTTAACTGTAGATCATTTAACTGCTGGAGCGATTTACAATGTATCAGTTTTTAATTTTGGCAAATTATTATACACTGATGCTTTTAGTACCTTGGATACAAGTAAGTATTGTATTTTATTAATTTATATTAGAGAATGAGCTTTTTTAACAGACATTTCTGTACAGCTGACCCATAAACCATCACGCTTGTACTGATTCTGACATTTTCACTGGTTGTTAGTATATGGTATGTTAACATTTTTGTGTTTACAATTTTAGTATGTGATTCAAATGACCAAAAGTTTACAGTTCGCTTATCGGGAAATTTTAAAGTGAAAACTTTTGAGCGGGTCTGACTCGTCAGAGAATTTAGCATTTTGATAGTGATAAATGAGATGTCAATGTGTTGTCCATCGCAGTTATGCAGCCTGTATTTTTACATTAAATATTTACACACACACACACACACACACACACACACACACACACACACACACACACACACACACACAGAGTAAACATTTTAATTATAATTAAAGCCATTCTACTATGTACCCAACCACTCTAACACAAAATTATTTAGTTCATTTACAATGAAATATATCATGCACATTTTATTTACATTTCATATTTTAATAGAACAGTAGTGTAAATATTACTATGTAAAACAAATTCTCTTGTTTCAGATGAGAAGGCACCTGCTTTTTTGAAAGAAGTAGATGTGTTAAATAGTACTTCAGCCACAATTTCATGGCAAGCTGTGCATGATTGTGTGCCTGTGCTTTACTACTTCCATTTGTTTAAAGTAAGATTTAATATTATGCATTGACTGTGCAATGAATTGGTTTACTGTTAATATGTAAATTCATAATAATTCAGTAAATGAATTCAGGATCTCTTCTAACTCGAGTCCTCTAAAGAATCAACTATCGGTGGTTCAACAAAGTCCTTTAATACATTTAATTATATTACATTATTCCTATGCTGTCACGGCTACAAGTACAGTTGATAACAACGCCAAGAATGTACAATATTGTATTATTCTATCAGAAAGTTCCCCTGAGTATGTAACAAGATCCTTTCTGGAAACCCGTGCCCCAATTTCTTTAAACCAAAAAGAGAACAGGGGAAAGAGTGTACACAAAAACTGTCTATTTACATAGACTGCTGATTCATTGTTCCCCAGTACTGCATGACTGGAATGTCCTCTTGGAGCACTTCCTGATGCTGGTTGTCCTACAGCCCTTTGGTCTCCCTCGGAATCGATTAGCCTTCCGGTTCCCTCAGAATCGACTGACTATGACCTTACTTCTTCCCCAAGCTTTTATATCAACTGTTGTTCTACATACCTTGTGGTTTATTGCAACAGGTAGTATGTATGCAGTTTCATAATTTTTCTGTGTCTTTATCAATAGTGTTCATTCTTTGGCTGTTACCTCTTCACAATTTTAAAAGTCATTATTAAATTACAATTTTTAATTCCTAACATGATTATAATCACAAAGAACACTATTCAAAAATAATGATCTAATAAACTCAGTGCCCTGCTTGTTTTGAGTTCTAGCCCCTAATTGACCATAATACTTGCTATTAATTGCTCACGAATGAAAAGGGAAATTACAGGTTTGTATTGTTTTGTTTGCAACTGGACATTCAATGTACAAAAGACAACTGTTATTTCATAATCTCCCCATCCACAAAAAGGAAGAGATTTCAGGTGACATCTGCACTATTACTATGTTGATATTGAACAGTCAAATATAAACTATATGCTATTTTAATGAAAGAAGTATTAAAGCCTTGAATAAATGGACAATCAGATTGTACTAATCTGAGAACAAATTTCAACACTTTTGAAGAGTTTCGCAATATGTGTTTACACTGTTTCAGTGTAAACAATTAATTCACTACTCTGAAAGAGTATTTTATAGTTTCCAGCATGCCCGAAATTTCACACAAACTTTCACAAAACAAAATGCCAAAAGAAAAAATCCCGCAAATTATTCGTTTCAACTTCGGATTAGAAACTTTTCCCAAAACTATTGGATATAAAAAGTAAATTATTCTGCTATGGAATTAAAAAACAAAATACTCTACATTAATTGGTTGCCAAATAGACCAATAATACTACAATGAAACCACTTAAATGCAAACCTCAAAAATCCAAAATCCCAGCAAATCTGAACAAAAAAAAATCCAGTGCTTCAAAAATCATATATTTAATCACACAAATTTTATTTCTCTTGGTTTTAACAATTTTTATCCTAGCATTTATTAAAAACATAATAAAAATACAACATATATATATATATATATATATATATATATATATATACTGTATTGTATGTGAAAATATACGTATAGTACTATAGTAAATGCATGTAAATCTACATACATCTTTTAAAATGTAGAAACAAAAAAAACTTTTAAAATTGTAGGTTAGTTAAAACTTGAAATCAGTTATTTTCAATTATCGAAGTGATGAAAATCTTCCCATGGAGGCAATTCCAAGCTAGCGTCGCATGAACATCATGTCATTTGGCATGGCTAATGGGTGTTGTTCTACAAAGCCCTCAATATGATAATGAATGGTTACGTTAAGAGTATTTTTCGGCTAATCCAAACAAATTAAAATCAAAACAGACTTTAGCCTCAATTAGTTCAGATTTGAGGGGTTTTACTATATCGTCAATGAAATAAACAAGAAATTGTACGACTTGGAAATGATAAAAAAAATATACTTTTATTACAGTTTACCTTAATTTTTAGTATATAATTATAACAGTTTTTGTTAAAAAGTTTGCAGATCACTTCATTTTATACATCAGGTTAGCAATTATCAGCCATAATTTGGCAGAATTTATCTTGTAATATTACAGTTTTTGTCATGTTTGGATTAAAGATGTTTCCAGATTTCTGACTTTTATTAAAAATACAATTACTTTTTAAATCAATTTTAAAATTTTGAATAATAGACTTCACTTTACATTCAACATCAATAAAATAAATTAGATTACACTCTAAAAATGAAAAACTGAAAACAAGTTTGTCTAGCAATGCTGATTACAAATTACCCTTCTGAAATTAGCCTATATTTTTTACCAACAGATTCCAGAGTTTAATTTGACAATAAAAATACGGAGTCAAAGCAGCAGCAAACATGACTTGTTTCCCTACTTACCAAAAATACTACATCTACTTTTGAAAAAAAATATTTTTTTGTAAATATCTTTATTTTTTTGAAAAGTAATAAATTTTTTTAATAAAAAAAAATACCACGATGTATAGGAAATCTACACCTTCTTGCCCAGCCCAATGTCACTGGAAGTGATTTGTTTAGTTTCCAAGAAAGCACTCAACCACACAAATACAGGAGGACAAAACATCCAAGCAAAACTTTTTTTTCAGCTCAAGGAACATGTGGTATCCCTCATGTGTGAAGATTTTTTATAACCATTACTTTATATCTTAAGTACGGTATTTTAAACAAAATATTTAATTATATAGGTGAATTTCTAAACATCAATATTATATTTGGTAGCACATGATAAGGAATCAGCCTGTTTAAATTGTTTTTTTTGTTTTGTTAAAGGCGCATGACAATTCTACAGTAGGTGGAGGAACAACAAACTCTACATCAGTAACACTTGTTACATTAGAACCTGACACAGAGTATATGGCCAGAGTGAGAACGCACATAAATGGCATTCAGTCTGCAAATTACTTAACTCTGAAGTTCACCACAAATTCAGGTAATGTGTGCAACAAATGTATTGTTACGAGGGCAGTTTGATAAGTCAATGACTTTTTGAATTTCCCGCTCCAAATTTCAGTTACTCCAAATGCAACAATGCTGCTGTAAACTGTAATCTATCAGTGGGCAATTTTCTAATTTTGAGCAAGCTACGTCGTGCAGTTGGTGTTTGATAGTCGTTCAAAGCAGACAACCTCATGAATTTTTACGAAAATAGAAAAAAGTGAATTTCGTGTGCTGATTAAGCATTACTTTTTACATAAAAAATCCATCACTGAAACTAAGGAAAGACTTGATAAATACTATGGGGACTCGGCACCATCAATTTCAATGGTTGAGAAGTTCCACTTGGTTTACAGAGTTCTGTTGTGGTCGTACCAGCACTAGTGACGCCGAACGTTCAGGTCGCCCAAAAGAAGTGATCATGCCGAAAGTCGTCGATAAAATCCATGAAATGATATTGGATGATCGGAGAATGAAAGTGCGTGAGTTGGCTCATGCTGTAGGTATCTCAACTGAACAGGTACATCATATTTTACACGAATATTTGGACATTAAAAAACTCTCCGCGAGATGGGTGCCACAATTGCTCACACTCGACCATAAGCGCAATCATGTGACCACTTCAAAAGAGTGTTTAGTGATGTTAAGCCGTAATCCGAACGAATTTTTGCGCAGTTTTGTTACTGTGGACGAAACATGGATCCATCACAACACACCAGAGACCAAGGAACAATCGAAACAGTGGGTTGATAGGGGTGAACATGGACCAAAGAAGGCCAAACAGAGTCTGTCAGTCAACAAGGTCATGGCCACAGTTTTTTGGGATGCACGCAGCGTCATTCACATCGATTACCTCGAGAAAGGTAAAATGATTACCAGCAAATATTATTCAAAGCTTTTGAACAGATGCTGAAAATCAGCGTCTGATTTGAAGCAAAAACGGCCGCATTTGGTGAAGAAGAAAGTGCTCTTCCATCAAGACAATGCACGTGTGCACACTTGTCTAGTCACGATGGCCAAAATCCACGAATTGGGCTACGAACTGCTACCCCATCCAGCATATTCTCCAGATTTAGCCCCTGCGACTATTTTCTGTTTCCTAACCTAAAGAAATGGTTGGGCGGTAAGAGATTTGAGTCGAATGAAGAAGTCATTACCGAAACAAACGCGTATTTTGAGAGCTTTGAGGAAACCTATTATTTGGAGGGAATAAAAAAATTAGAAAAACGCTGGACTAAATGTATCGAGCTAAAAGGTGATTATGTAGAAAAATAAAATGTTTATTTGCCGAAAAAAATTTGTTTTATTCAAAAAGTCACTGACTTATCAAACCGCCCTCGAATGTTTATAAATTCCCATTCATTTACAAGGCATGCCACTCTTATTTACTTTGGTTATGTTAAATGAATGAATTCTTATAGTTACTATTGCACTGCAATCTTAGTTCCTCCTTTTTATATTCCTGAGTTGCTCGGTTGCACTGCCTCTTCCAATCCTAGTCTCTTCATAAAGTTTAAGATTTGGACAGGATTAGGTAGATGACTCCCCTCAATTCTAACTGGTGATATCCCAGTTCATTATTGAGATACTTGCAGTGCTCAATAATGAATTTTGAGCTCCTTTTGTAATTTTTTCCCCTTACTCTTGATCCTTATCATGGAAGTTGTAGCTTTTTGTTATGTGGTGAAATCCCGTTCATTATACTTTATATTCTTACTCATATTGTTTCAATAAGTTGTTTGCAACAGAAATGATGTTCACCTATACAGAGCTCTCCCATGCATATACTCTCCAAGGCTAAGGTACACTGGGAGGTCACCAGGTATCCCAAGGCTCTGTTGGATATACTATCAGGCCATCATATATATTATCATTCACTCCATCAGCATGGATTGTTTTACACTGTAGGAGTGTAGTGTGTGTGTGTGTGTGTGTTTTTTGAGTAGATTAGTGAGAGTAGTATGAGCTAGAGGTACAGTGAGATCGCTAAGCCTATAAGCTGCCTCTGTCGGATTATTGTTACATTATAGGAATAAACTATCATAAAACTTGATCTTATAAGTTCAAAATTAATAGTAAGTGTTTCTACAGTAACTTTTTTGTTTATTAAGTTTATTGAATTAATAAGTTGTTAATTTTTATTTGTTGAAAGCGACACTGTAATGGTCCTGGTCTCGTGTGACCATTGAGATCTACGTACTTTACTGAAAGTTACTAAGCTTTTTTTACTTTCCACTACTGTTTAAAGTCAAACTTTCCTGCTTGTTTATCTCAAACTTGGTTGCCATTTTTATGTGTTTTTGTTGTTTTGGAAGAACATTCTGAGCAAAACAATCCTATCTTACAGAAGCATGCTACACGTTTGATCTATTTTTTCCAAACAACTAATTCTTGTGATTCATTGTATCAGAATTTTTCTTAATTGTCCTGCTTAACAACGCAGGCAGTGATGTCAAATTACTTGTCAATCTATGTTTAGCTCCAGCTGGTCAGGGAATTGAAGAACTCACCGTGTACAAACACACCAGGAAGGAAATAGGATTGCGTTGGAAAATAGTGAAGTATTTATTGCCTGTGAACACATCATTAAAATTAAATTTTAAAGAAGATAATAAAGAACCTAATGAGTTAAACATTCAGCCAAGTGTTTGTGATGCTTGGCCTGATCTTTACTGCTACACATTGAAGAATCTCACGGCTAGAAAAAATTACACAATTTCTGTAAGTATGTTTTAAATGTATACAAAAATATATTTTGTTGTAACACATGAATATGAAAAATACTCATTCAAGTGGTTAAAGATTTTTAATAGGGCACCATATAGAAACAGTGGTTAAATAAAAAGCTGAAAGATTATTTTAAGATGATTAATCAACCCATTATGAACTGTAATGAGAAAAAAATGTGTACCTTCTTGTTACAAAAGCTACCACAGATCATCAGAAGATATTACCTCCATTATTCAAGTAGATTTTCCGACAATAACAATGAAAATTCTCAAATATAGAAGAAGTCCTTGTAGTTAAAACTACAAAATATCTAAATACATGTACAACCATGTACTTTTGCTAGCACAAAGTATGTACAGGAGCTTGTAGTAGCGACAAGTATAACTCCTCATAATATATCACATTAAAATGTGAAGTTCACAAAGGAAAATGGTTGATTTGTTTCTTGAATGAACATATTGCAGCTTTTTGCAAAGTGCTGTGAACTTGTGAAAATGTGGTACTTATCAGTATCACATTTTCACAAGAACAAAGCAGTCAAGTTATTATCATACATTTGCATTACATTTTTACTGCAAAATTATTATTTTGGCTTGCTGGTTACTATAGGATTGCTTTTATTATTTAAGCAGTAACTTTCTAAATTTGAACTACTTGGTTGTATGATATTAAAATATAATATATCAAATTCACTTATGTTAACTAATGTTGTGGGTATAAAGGATTCTCATATACAAAGTAAAAAAACTTTAATAAATAATTAATTTACCAATGTTTTTTATGTTTACATTTTTTTTACATTTTTACTGCAAAATTATTATTTTGGCTTGCTGGTTACTATAGGATTGCTTTGATTATTTAAGCAGTAACTTTCTAAATTTGAACTACTTGGTTGTATGATATTAAAATATAATATATTAAATTCACTCATGTTAACTAATGTTGTGGGTATAAAGGATTCTCATATACAAAGTAAAAAAAAACTTTAATAAATAATTAATTTACCAATGTTTTTTATGTTTACATTTTTCTTAGATAACACCCATATTTCCTACGAAGATTGGCATCCCCGTTGTTACTTCAGCTATAACTAAAGAAGCAGGTAAAAAAGAAAAAATGTACTAATAACAGTAATTTTTAAGATATCATTTTCTAGAAATATGTGAACAATAGTTTATTAACGGTAATTATAAATAAAATTTAAACTATTTATATTTAGGTCATAACTATTATTTCAATCAATTAGAACTTATCTTACAATAAAGAACTTTGGTTGTAAATGAATAAAAATGAAATACTATAATCTATTAACATTTTTCTATAGTTTTGTTGCTGAAGTTTTGTTATATAGTTCCAAAGCTGTTGCTGAAACGAAAGTGGGACTTTGGCAACGTAAGACCAAAAATGCCGGACTATCAAATGATGTGTATGTCCTGGTAGATAATGTTATAGAAACAATTTTTTTGGTAACATAATTTTTAGTTTATTTTCTGTAGCAAACAGTACTTGAAATCACATGTCCTTTCACACTTGCTCGAGGATGATTTGCAAGTATTTCAGCACATCCCCTTACTAAGAATTTATTGTCTTGATACTATCAAATAATTGTAACATGCAACTTATGCACAAAAATTAACAATCAATAAATATTTTCTGCTGTAATTAAAAAACAATTCGATAGGCCCTAAGTAAAATGATCATAATTTAATAGTTCTTGATCATACTTGCTAATTTGTTAACTCACTTCTATCTATTAACTACACTGTATCCTAAATATCCATCATCTTTATTTATACTTATTATAGAACATCAAACTAATAAATCCCAATACTATACAACAAAACACAAATAAACAGTCAAGTAATTACACTGATTGCACAATGTTGAGAGGGATGTTATCTGCACATTACATCTAATTTCTATTGCTCACAATATTTATAGTATTTTTGAGTTTATTTTTCTCCACATGTGATTGGTCTTCTTTTTATCTAGGCATTCACTGTGTTCTGTCACAATTCACATAATTTTTTATACTGATTTTTTTTGACATTTTAATTGTGGCACTCATCTGTTGCACAGGTCATACACCCCTGTTACCTTTTGTCTTCACCATTGTAAACAGTAAAACGTAACTCATTAAAACATAAGAATTACCATTTCTAAAAACAACTTACTCTTCTCCATCTGTACTTCAGATCCCCAATTATGTCCCTACAGTGGGTACAAAAAAGGTTTTTTCAACAAGACTTACAATATTGCTTTCTCAAATTATTATTTAGATATAGTCATATAAAATAAATTCACATAATCCCAGACAAACTAACTGATTTATATTAACCAACAAACAATTTTATTTTTGTAGTCTTTGTAAACATTTCTTTAACCAGCATTTTACATAATTATTTGTCGTTTATTATGATTATTATTATAATTTCTGTCTATGTTCATTATTTTTTTGTTTGCCTTTGTTTTCTGTCTTCACATTGCCTGCATTTTACTAATTACTGATATGCTAATATGTATTCCTACACTGAATTCCAATTGTCAAAGGTGCTGTTGGACTTTTGGGCTTGCTAAAATATAGGATTTATATTGCAATATTAATTAATACTGTAAATAAATTGTTTAAAAATAATATAAAAAACTAAAATAAAATTTACTTTTGTATGTTCAAGCTCCCGGTATACCATCTTACTTGACCGTAACAACCACATCTCTTTCTGGAATATCATTGAGATGGGGTATCCCAGAATCACTCAATGGGTATTTACGTTCATTCTTAATCAACATTGAAGAAGTGGATAAATTTTTAGAAGAATATTGTTGTCAAAATTTCCCAGTAATGGAAGTAGAAGTCACGTCTGAAAAGCCTTCCTATGAGAATGAGGTAAATATATTTCAGCCAATTAATTAATGTGGTTTATTTAAACTTAAGTTCAAATATTAAACAGCGAATACAATGACAAAATCCCTTGAAAATGAGAGATTTTTTATTTACTTTTTTTACCATATATTATACGAAGTTAATTAAAAGTAGCATCTATATAGAACCATTTAAATGGCACCTACTACAGAGAATTAGAATGAACTGGATTTTGTGTGAATAACCTAACGTTAATACAGGGTTTTTTTAAATTAACATCCATACTTTATGCCAGTAGTTTAATGAGGATAAGGTATTAGTGTAACAGTAAAACAAAGGGTGTAACTGCGGCTCGAACTAAGAACCTTGAGGTACACAGTTCAGAGACGCAGCAGACTGAGCAATGCTTTAGTCACATCGATCACCAAGCCCTGTTAATGCAAGGTAGTTGAATCTCCAGTGGGTTAAGCTTTAGCCTATAATTCTTAGCATCAACCCAGTAGTTGCTGCTTCTTGGATAGTTTTACAATAGTTACAAGATAATATGGTGTCTTCCTTTTAAGTTAACACCTAACTTGTCTCTCTCTTTGAATTCAACTCATCATACTCTCATGTATAACTATTATCCAGTTCCTCCTTTCTTCCTACAGTCTCTCCAGAGTCATTTCTATCATGCATGTGCACACTCCGACCACAGTGCTCGCTACTGGCCTCATGGTTTTCCTAAGTTTCCCTCTTCCCAGGATATTAATGTCTCTGTTGATCCCAGGACATTAACAGCCCTCTATTGTTGAAGTAAGGTTTCTGTCAGCTCTGTCATCGCAGCCCTATAAGAATTGTGTTTCTCACACCAAAGGTTTGATGCTTGGGAGGTCTTCTGCTTCTAGATTTAATTAGAAGCCCCTTTGCTAGCACCTCTCTCTTTTCAGTTTACCCTCCCAATAGATGTTTGTACACCCACAAACTTTTGCCTGATTTGAAATAGGCTGTTGGCTTTGAGATATTTAACCCCATCTCTCCCTTTTTCTACTGCAGATTGAGTACAGTAGCACCAAACAGACATATGGGTTTCTTGTGGGTTAAGTACAATTCTAATTTCCTACCCCTCCATGCTATTTTTACTCTCCATGTCTACGTTTGCCAGTTTTCTAGGAGTTTTCAGGGCTCTGAAGGTTTCTTTCCTGCCATTAAAATTGCACAAATAGATAGGGAAATAAAAAATGTTCACTCGTACAGAGCCCTGCATACAAAGGTAAGGCTAGATTAAAACTGGAGCATCTAGAATTGCATTCTTAAGCTAAGTTCCCTTTTAGCTGAGCAGCTTTCAGCATATACTGTTCAAAGTTGGCCTGGGATGGAAGGAACTAACCCAAAAGCATACAGATGAAGAAATGTTACATCCATCACCTTGAGATTGCCAAACACATCACAACATGTGAGCCCCTGACGGGTATCTTATGTAAGTTTACAGTAATGAAACAAACATTGACACATGAAATGGAAAGAAATACTGTTTTATTTACATGAATGCTAAGTTATCCCTTAATTTTGCTCATGTAAAAATTTAAAGTTATTATTCCCAGAAGCAATATAATTTATTTGGAAAATACAGTGCTAACATGACATCACTTTTAATGGCCAGTATGGCTAAAATGTCCAATTTTACACTGCCCATACAATTCCACAGGTAGCTTTTTCACTTGTTTTGGGATTGAAAATTACTGCTCTGCAAAATATTATTCTAAGAATATGTTAACATTTCAAAGTATAGTTTGCAAGGTAGCACTTCTGATCATTTGTAGGTGATAAAAGGATTTATTTTTCTTCTTTTTCTCTTCTTTGTAAAAAGAATAATTCTGGAATTAATTACAGTACTCTAGCCAGTAAAAAAAGATGTTTCTACAGGAAGTAAATGCTAATAGTTTTAATCACACGAGTTATAAATCTAAATAATAATATTTAAATTTTAAAAATGTGTATAATTTAAAATAAAATGGTACAATCATTGGGACTGTCGGCAGAAATTTTAGCTTCTTTATATATATATATAATGTCTTGAGAATATTGAAAAGTCTTTTTTTAATAAATTGGAGAATTTTTAATTTTTTAAAATTTTATTAACAAAACTGATTAAACAAAATGTATATTATGATATTGGTATGTATACATTAGATATTTTCAACATCAGTAACAGAACAGTCAATTGTAGAAATTAATGGTTTGTAATAACTGAAGTATGAAATATAAAGTCGAGTTTGAATATCTTCTATATGCCGAGCAAAAACACCGCATGACAAGAACATGACAACAAAAAAGTGGAGAAAAAGAGAGAGAGAAAAGAAAGAGATAGAGAGAAGCATGCACGTTGTATGTATAGGCACAAAACATACATATACGCGCTACCAACTCAGTCAGAACTGGCAGATGAAAAAAAGGAGAAGAGCTGAAAACTGGCGAGGTTCTGTGCGATACTTCCCCTACTCGCCTTACACTTACACTTCATAAACCTACTTGATGAAACCAAATCACTCCATAGTGACAAATACAAAGTTCACAACGTGGTATAAGAAGCTAACACTTCAAAATCATGTAGAATTACCATCAACTACTTTTTATTTCCTTCAACCCATTTTAAAATTTAACAGTTTCTTAAAATATTATTCAGACTGCTACTATTTCATTTTCTGTTAGCTAAATTCAAAAAAGTAGTCTAAACCAAAATCTTTTTAGCAGCATCAGTTGCACTTCAATTTTAATTTATTTAGCTGTATCCTGAAAGAGAGAGGTATATCTTTCTGTGATCAGGAACTAAAACTTATAAACTAACACTTAAAAACTAGAAAGCAAAAGGAATATTTATGTTATGCAATGCAAACAAAAGAATTATTTCATTACAATAAAAATTATGTAGACACTGAAATAAATGCACTTAGCATTTTGTACAAACAACAATTTCTAGTAGTAATATACTAGACATTTAAAAATAAAATAAAAAATTTTAATTATTACTATTTACTTAGCTCTAAACATAGACAAAATAAAGTACACAAATTCCTTTAAATGGAAAGTAGTAAAAAAATGCAAAATTTTGCAAAACTCTTACTTTATATGCCCCGTTTAATTTTCACATGTCAAAATAAGTAATGATATTCAGTTTTTGATGTTATAAGGACTTTGAAAATTTTGAAAATAATGCATCTACATTATATATTTGATATAGGAATGTATTATGTTAAAAAAATAGGTTCCATAATGCTGAATATTAAATAAAATTGAATTAATTACAGATTGCAGGCCTACAGCCAGCTTCTTCTTATGAAATAAGTATATCAGCAAAAACACTTTACTTCGGCCCTTCACAAATACTAACGTTAAACACCAAGCCACCTTCGATGAAAGTGTTGCGTGTACCACGAATTACGCTAGTTACTTGGCTTCCACAGGACATGCATGATGTTTGGAAGGGTGTGGAGGAATTCCATCCCCTTATTGCGTAATATTACAATTTATTTGTTTGATGCTAATATTGGGGTGCTTCATATATGTAACAACTTATATTTTAAGGTTGTAAGGAGAATCACCTCTGGGATTCTCAACTCATTTATATTAAAAAAAATATGAGTTGTTAAACTAGAGTTCTGAAACTTCTATACCTTGGGACACCTTCATCGACCTACAAACCTCGCACGATCCTTTCCCCCTCCTACAATAATAATAAAAATGACAAATTGCTGAGTATGTTTTCCAAAGTAAAAGTATGATAGTCACAAAATGATCTCAAATATTTAGTTTAAACCCTGTTGGAACTTTTAACGTCTGCATTTATGAGTGAGGATCATATCAAAACTAATTTTTTAGACTATCATTTTAAAGACTCAATTTTTTAATGAAAGAATGAATGTTTTCATTCCAATGAAGAATGACTTCAGTTTTATATAACTACTTATTCGTGAGTAAAATCAGACTATAATTGCTAACATGATCTTACTAACACATTCACAAAAAATTTAACATCCCCTGAGAATGTGATCTAGAGGTTTGTGCTCATTTCAGTACCGAATCTGGGTCTCATAATGATGGCTTATTTTCCAGCTTATTTTAATTAATTAATTCATTCATTCATTATATTAATTCAATAGCTTATTTTCCAATGGAAATTCATTAAAAAAGTAAATTTTAAGGGCATGTAGGTAAAGTTATATATACAGTATTTATCAATAGACACCCTATAACATACAGGGTCTATACCAAAAGTAGTAGGACTGATTTAAAAAAAAAACATTATTGAAGATATGTTTACAATTCCTTAATATTCTTCGAAATAGCACCCTTGGGCAGCTACACACTTGGAATAATGCTGCTGCCATTTGCTGTATGCTTTCTGGAAGTCAGCTTCGGGGATGCAGTTAAGAGCCCTTGTTGATGCTGCTTGAATGTCCTGAATCGAGTCAAACAATGTCCCTTCAGCTGTCTTTTCATCCATGAGAATACAAAAAAGTCAGGTGGAACCAGATCGTGACTGTAGGCGGGGTGCAGCAACGCTGAATTGGGCCAACAATTGCCTCTCGACAAGCGGACATGTCACAGTGCATTATCGTAATGCAGCGTTCAGTTGTCAGAAATGGCTGGGCGGACATGATTCACTCAGTCTCGCAGGTGGGTTAACACTTCCACCCAGCAGTTCTCTCACTCTGGCCACATTGTCATCGTTTCATACCATCGACGGCTGTCCGTTGCGATGGTCGTCTTCAACGAGCTCCCTACCTTCTTTAAACAGTTTCTGCCAGTCAAAAACACTGGAACAGCTCATTGCAGTATCCCCGTAAGCTGACGTAACCATTTCTAGGGTCTCGGTTGCCGATTTCCCGAGTTTTACACACAAATTATTGAATATCACTGATCGTGATTTTGACTCATTTTGTGCATTGACAATGACAAAAAACACGCTTCACATAAACGGTCTATACTTGACCAAAGCCTGCACGCGGCTGGTGTTTCTCTGTTACTAAGTGTCCTCTTCACCTCGCCCAGCCAGCAAAACCCCTCTCAACAGCTCTGCTCGCGCTACAGAAATGTATAGCCTACATTATGTTTTGTAAATATAGGTACATGCAGTTTTGCTTCTTAAACAAAATTTTGATATTGATAAATTAACTAAAAACTTATAAAAAACACTTTAATTTTATTTGTGTACATATTCAGTTTTTAAATTTTAATACAGTACTTGACAGATTTAGAAATATGAGTCCTAGTTTATTTAACATCAATCAATATGTACTTCAGAATTTTTTAAAACTGTTACTGTATTGTGAAAATAATGTCAACATTGTTTCCTGTGACACTTAACAAAATTGTGTTTTTCCATACAAATAAAATTTGTATCTATACTAGTATTGACTTAAAAATTCAATGCAATATGAAAATATCACTTTGAATAATCACATGATACATTTGCAGAGGCTATGTACTAATGGCTGTTTGCGTTGATAAAAATCACACGGACTCTGGTATATCAGAATCAAAATTGAATTCAGAATTAGTGGAACTGCTTGGGCCAAATATATTTTTAGTTGCTCAATATACAGAGGTAAGTTTAATTGTACTTCTGAACACATACATAAATAATAATAATATTTATAAACTGTATATTCACAAGTTCCAATGGTGTGTGCTAATTTACCAAGTTAGAGTACACTTATAGATAATAGACGTTTTTTATAGATAAAAAACCTAGATGGTTATTATTAAAATACTTCTTGGTGCTAAACAACTGGAGTGACGTGGCAAATGCATCATGATTTCACTTTACAGTGCACTTACCTAGAACCTACTTTCATTTTTCATTACAAATTTCAAAACAATGAGTTAATGCATTTAGCCAAAACTATGTGCATTCATTATAATAAATCAGAGGCTGCCATCTTAAAATGGAAGTGAATGGGGAAAAATTTTACATACTGTCATTTGGGCTTTACACAAGGTATAATTGTACCAAATTCCAAAACAAATGGTTAATTCGTTTGGCCTAAACAAATACACAAACTAAATGCCCAACGGTCAAGTTAAAACATACCTCACTTCATTTGGTCAATAAAAAGGAGCCAAGGCTTTAAAAAAGTTTTTCTTCTTTGTTATATCCTTTTATTATGAATAGATTATTTCATTTCAGCTGCTTCAAAAATAAGATACATTTTTTGCATTAACTTGGGCTAGGCTAAAGTACCCCTTGACATTTTTTGAACATTGCTAATGCCCAAGGATACACATTTTTTGTTAACAAATATATGTATTAGATGCGCACACACCTATTTTTATTGTTTCATTATGATACTTTAAAAGATATATACATAAATTCAAATAGTATGACAAGGAATAAAAAGTGTAATATTACCCAAAAATTGCAAAAAAAGTAGTGAGAACAGTTATATACGAGGACGGTTTGATAAGTCAGTGATTTTTTGAATAAAACAATTTTTTTCGGCAAATAAACATTTTATTTTTCTAAATAATCACCTTTTAGCTCAATACATTTAGTCCAGCGTTTTTCTAATTTTTTTATTCCCTCCAAATAATAGGTTTCCTCAAAGCTCTCAAAATACGCGTTTGTTTCGGTAATGACTTCTTCATTCGACTCAGCCATTTCTTTAGGTTTAGAAACAGAAAATATTCGCAGGGGGTTAAATCTGGAGAATATGCTGGATGGGGTAGCAGTGCGTATCCCAATTCGTGGATTTTGGCCATCGTGACTAGACAAGTGTGCACACGTGCATTGTCTTGATGGAACAGCACTTTCTTCTTCGCCAAATGCGGCCGTTTTTGCTTCAAATCAGATGCTAATTTTCAGATCTGTTCAAAAGCTTTGAATAATATTCGCTGGTGATCGTTTTACCTTTCTCGAGGTAATCGATGTGAATGACGCCGCGTGCATCCCAAAAAACTGTGGCCATGACCTTGTTGGCTGACAGACTCTGTTTGGCCTTCTTTGGTCCACGTTCACCCCTAGCCACCCACTGTTTCGATTGTTCCTTGGTCTCTGGCGTGTTGTGATGGATCCATGTTTCGTCCACAGTAACAAAACGGCGCAAAAATTCGTTCGGATTACGGCTTAACATCGCTAAACACTCTTTTGAAGTGGTCACACGATTGCGCTTATGGTCGAGTGTGAGCAATTGTGACACCCATCTCGAGGAGAGTTTTTTCATGTCCAAATATTCGTGTAAAATATGATGTACCTGTTCAGTTGAGATACCTACAGCATGAGCCAACTCACTCACGCACTTTCATTCTCTGATCATCCAATATCATTTCATGGATTTTATCGACAATTTCCGGCATCACTAGTGCTGGTACGACCACAACGGAACTCTGTAAACCACTTCTTAACCATTGAAATTGATGGTGCCGAGTTCCCATAGTATTTATCAAGTCTTTCCTTAGTTTCAGTGATGGATTTTTTACGTAAAAAGTAGTGCTTAATCAGCACACGAAATTCACTTTTTTCTATTTTCGTAAAAATTCACGAGGTTGTCTGCTTTGAACGGCTATCAAACACCAACTGCACGACATAGCTTGCTCAAATTTAGAAAGTTGCCCACTGATAGATTACAGTTGACGGCAGCATTGTTGCATTTGGAGTAACAGCTCGGGAAATTCAAAAAGTCACTGACTTATCAAACCGCCCTCGTAAGTGCAATGAATGTATACAATTTATTACCTTAGGGTATGAAAGCATTATCACTCAATAACAACACATTAATAAGAATGATAAAATGGGAGTTAAATAGAACTGATAATTGTTGTTACTGAATATTGTTTAATTTTGTAAGTAGTTTTAGGTACCTGTCCATATACAGGAATTTGTTTCCCTTTATGGTTACATGTCAATCATTGTGACAATACTGATTTAGTAAATAAAATAAAATAAATAATCATTTAGAATCATTAAATAAAATATAAATCAATATAAAAATTGGGGCCAGTCACTTTAGTTGAATTGTAATGAAATTCAATTCCACTTTCTGATTTTAATTGATAGTTAAAAAACAAGCAATCGTTTGACTATTTATTTTTTTTCCCCAGGATGAAGAAGCAATTGACTTGATGTCTGATCGAGATATAGAATGCAAATGGGGAGAGGCAAGGACTTCTCTTTTCACGAAAGGGAATAAATATAAATTGGCTGCAATACAAATTGCGCAATACAATGATGCTTATAGACTTGATATGGTTCTTAGTCCTGAATTTGTACTGTAAAATTACATTATGCAAGACAAATTAAACAGACGATAAAAGCTTAGTTATTCATCACTTTAATATCAAGTTACTTAAGGAAATAAGTATAGTATTTTTGTACACATAGTGTTTTATTTCAAAAACCTTTTAAAGGACTCATACTACCATAGGTATTTGTTTTACCAACAACCTGGGCACGAACTGTCTAGTAAGATCCAATAACTGTTTTATTTGTCATTACACGATATCTGCTGTTTAACATTTTTCATGTAATTTTCACGTCTTAAAAAAATGGTAAGTAGAGAATATGAAACAGTTCGAAATACAGAGGTGAGAATGTTATTATGAACTAAAACTGCTTGTTGAGGGATAATCTGATGTAGGCTTAGTTTTACATTCTATAGAATAGCTTTATTAATTTCAATTAACCATAACAATCATATCATTTATTAATTAGTGGTGGCATAGCAGCAATAGGGCAGGCGGAGCATTGCCCTAGTGCCCACAGAAAGAAAGGAAAAAATAATGTGGCCAATTTGGAATCAAGGCCTTCCCCCCCACTAATAATTAATTATGAGAATGACGAAACCTAAACTTGTTTTTCAACAAAATTCTATTTTAGTGTTTGTCAGTAATAAACATAAACTCTATTACATGGAGGGTTCGGCTACAAAGACAACATCCATACAGGAAGAACAGTATTATTATTCTGAGTCTTATTTCTCACCTGGTTTTCTTGGTAAGGCTCGGGAAGTAAGACAACAAACCGGAGCAAACATGTAAAGAAGATATTGCAAAATGGAAGGAAGAGATACAAATATGTAATTAAGTTGTTTAGCTCTGCTGTCAGTGGGAAATGAAAGAGCTAGAAAACTGGACTTATATCAAGTAATTGATGTTTTTGCAGATGTTAAGTACAGAAAGGAAAACTAACTAAATAATATGGTTCACTGATTTTTTTAAAATTGGTTTACTTAGAAGTTATTAGAAAATCATTAATTTTGGTTTTATAAGCTGGTGTATTTGAATTTCTCAAGAAAAAAAATGAGCTATCAACTTCAATTTTTTTTTTTTTTTAACGTCCGACTATTGTGCACACTTGGACTAATGAAGACGATGGGATGATTTATAGAGTACGAAAATGCCAAGCCCTCACCGGGAATCGAACCCGGATCCTCGGGGTGAAAGCCTAGTACGCTATCCACTAGGCCACCGAGGCGGCTGAAACTTCAAATATAAATAGTAAGTCATTCTGTTGATTATAACCAAGTTTCTAAACATTCACAGTGGAAAAAGGAGAAATGAGCAGGCTCGAACATTGTGCCCTGAACAAGATTTTCAGCATGCTCCCCCATCTAAATTAAAAAAAATTCATAATAATTTGAAAACATTAAAATAATAAATGTTTATACAAAACAAAATTGAGTGGTTACAATGGCTGCGCAATGCTGAGACGACTGATATCGGCAGACGCACTCTATGGCTAATTTCTATCATAAATTGAAGGAAATTATTTAAGAAATTATGAAATATATATATATATATATATATATATATATATATATATATATATATATATATACACACACACACACGTGTTATGAAAGTATCACCTATATATGGTATTTACTAAAAAAGTTGTAATTTTTCCATTTATGTTAATGTTTCTTTATTTATCTAAATATGTAATCATTTTGCCAAAAACAAATTTAATATATAAAAATAAAGTAGGCAGTCGCGGGACTGGCTGTGAGAAGTGACTACAGTACTTCTTTTGGCATGCCTGATTGTATACTAGTTGCTACCATTAGTAATTAGTTGCTTTGCCTGCAATTATAATATAGGTAATAAAATTTGTTCATTTTCAAAATCAGATAGGTTCATTTCAATTTAATATATTTCTATATACAATATTATACGATTTATGGTTTTCGGCCAAGTCATATAGATTTTTGCTACTCAACACTGTACAACAGGCAACATACCTGACCGTGGGAGAAGCACGAAGTTCCCAAATGTATTCCTGCTACTCTTAACATCTGACCCTGCAACTTATTGTCACTGTAAATGCCAAATTCAATCTTTTAAACTGGAAAGGCAGGTTGTTTGGAATTATAGGGATTTTTGAAAAAAAAATCACTTAAAATCATTACAAATGTAAGATTATAAACAATAATTTTATAATAAATAATAACAGGGATTAAGATTTTTTTCAAACGGGAATACATCTATGTCCACCTCAGGTACCTATGTTCAATCTAAATTTCATCTCAATCAGTCCTTTAGTTAATGTGTGATTGAGTAACAAAACACAAAAACTTTCAAATTTATAATGTTATACTAAGAAGTATAAAATATTAATAAAATATCACTATTGTACAGTTAACACATATCACAAAACTGAATACTAAATAATTAAGTTGTACTGGTAAGTAGTATAATGCTTTAAAATAATTTAAATGTTTATTATTTACACCTACCAATATATAATAAACGTATAAAACATCACTGTTGTACAGTTAACACTTCCCACAAAACTAAATACTAAATAATTAAGTTGAACTGGGTAAGCAGTAAAATAGCGTTTAAAACATTTATTATTCACACCTATCAATACATAGTAAACGTATAAAAAGTCTGTTATATATTTAACACGCATCACAAAATTAAGTACTAAATAATTAAGTTGGGCTGGGTAAATAGTATAACATATTTAAAATAAATGTTTATTATTCACATCTACCAATATATAATAAATGTATAAAACATCACTGTTGTACAGTTAACACTTGCCACAAAACTAAATAAATACGTTGGACTGGGTAAGTAGGAAAGTGGCATTTAAAATAATTTAAATATTTATTCTTCACACCTACCAATATATAAATAATAATAATAATATTAAATAATTAAGTTGGACTGGGTAAATGTATGTAATGGCACGACCATACAATTTATCACTTCAACAATACATTTTATTAATCACTAAACAAAAAAATTCCTGCGTTCAACAGAGTGCATGTATAGATGTGTTAGTGTTCTGTGATGGTAGAGCGTGATGGCAAACTGAATTTTTCCCTGTGTAAAACGTATACCCATACAGCGCGTCAAGTAGTCGCTTCAAAATATGTTTTTCTGAACTTTCATACAAACTTTTAATGTATTCCATAAAAATTTTCATCTTCACTGCACACGCACACAAAATTATTTAATTCTCATTCACTGGAAATAAAACTATTTTAAATCTTTTTTTAAATCATTTGTTATTTATTTTTAAAAAATGGATACAACCAATTTCAGGATATTCTTTATTTAAAACAACATTTTTTTAAAAAAAGCAACACTTTATTTACAAATCTGTTACAGAAATGGTTTGAAGCGAAACAGTCGAATTGTCATACAATTTGGAAATGGAATGGAAAGCACAACATTTTATTCTTGATATAAATCAGTACCATTTGGTCAGTCTTTAAACACTTTGAGCCAAAAATTCACAATCTTAAATATTTTTGCCACCATTCATCTGCAAAATAAAAAAAAAGTATTTAGAAAATATTTTCAAATAAAATAACTTAACTGTAAAGTAAAATAAACGAATAACTAAATTTAAGTTTATTACCTTTTATGTTTACATGAAACATCATTAACAGAGTTACATATTTCTCAGTATTTTTCTTACTGAAAACTTATAACTAAATCTTTAAAATTAATAAGATTAGAAGGCTTAAATCACTAATTCTCAAAAAAATTGAAATTTTGAATAAAAACCAATGTCAACTTAAGTGAAATAAATGTTTTCATAAAATAACTTTTTTTAGTTCAATAAGAAGAATACTATCACATTTCCCGCTATTGCACTAGGCTTTAGGTTATTAAACGTAGAGTCGTGTAGCTATTAAATAACAAGACTAATGCTGCCACTGAAGAACTGAGCATGTGCTAAATTCGTATGACCGAGAGCTGTGTAGTGTTCGATTATTGCCACTTCATTTTTTTTTTTTTGTGACATATTAGCCTGATCTTGGCCTTTGTTTGGATCTGTCTTTCTTTGTTTTTCCAAAAAAATTTTGTGTTTTATTAAGAACTGAATTGTAAAATTTTATTTGACATTTGAAAAAACTGCTTAATGAAACTTACCTTTTGTTAAAATAAGTATATGGCAATGAATGTTTTATCACTTTTTTGAATGGTTTACATGTTTCCAAGATGGCTGAAAAGACATTGAAGATTATGTTGGCCCTTCCACATTAAAAACAGATAAAAACTTTTTAAAAAATAGGTAATCTTATCTTATCTGACCTTTGGTTAACTATTCATGCGATTGTTAAAATTGTAGGAATTGACAAGGCATGTGTAAGGCAAATTTTACATAACAATTTTAACATGCAAAAAGTGCATGTGAAAATGATGCATAGAATTCTCTCAATAGAACAAAACGAATTCTATGAAAATGTTCGTTCTTCAACTTTGAATACCATTGAAAATGAACCAAAACTTCTTGGAAAGAGTGATAAATCTTGGTTTTTCACTTATTATTCACAAACTAAGCATCAATCCATAATCTTTTAGGCCCCAACTTCACTAAGAACTAAAAAAACTCAAATGAGCAAATCAAAATTCAAAGCTATGAAGATTTTTTTTTATTCATGAGAATGTGTACCTCACTGTCCAGAAGGTCAAACTATTAATCAACATTTACTACCTTGAGGTCTTTGCTCAACTCCATGAAAAAATTATCTGAATTCTGGAAGAACAAGTCATGGGTTTTTCATTACGACAATGCACTTGCTCATACTGCATTGCCTACCAAGATATTTTTACTTTCTAGCCAAGTAAAACACCTTATTGTTAAACCATCCATTATTTGTCTGACCTAATACCATGTGACTTTTACCTGTTCTCCAAGATCAAATCTGCATTAAAAGGAACACAATTTCAAACCACTAAAGTCTGATTCCCCAAGCGATCAAAAATTTAAATTTACAAAACAGGCTTACACATGATCAGAGAACCACAAATAACAAAAAAAACTAAAACAGCAACACACAAAAGAATCCATGCTCTCAAAAAGTCATACTGTTTCTACATACACCAATGATAGCAAATATCCAAATACCCAAAAAGACTGCATCATTAAAGTCTTCAAATAACACACTTTTGCAATGTTTTCTATTCTGCAAAGCACAATAGGATAAAAGGTTCCCTGTCATCACAAACACTCCCTGCAATCTTGATGAAAATCAATCAAAAAGGGCAAGTGATTATAAAGTCAAATGGCCACACAGAAACACATGCGCGCGTTTACATTGTAAATATTGTTTATATGAATCATGATTGAAAATTAAATTTCATAATTCCAACAATTTTAAAATTTCAAAACACTAATTTATGCAGTTTTTAACAGTTTTTGTACAAATCGAATTGAAATAAAAATTCATATTGATTGTATATAAAAAAATGTTTACCTTTTATAATGGAAAACGTTGATACAAACTGGATGAATCAGAATCGATATCAAAAAAAGGTAGAATAGAGGAATTATAAGGAGAAGAGAGGGTGGATGAAGGGTACGTACGTGTTGCTGTGGAATTAGGTGTGCCTGGTGGTGCTGGGTTAGGGGGAGTGATAGGGGGAGAGGGACTGTCAAGTGTTATAATATTAGGACTTGTTACAGAGCTTCTGCCGGTTGAGACATTACTACTGGAATCTGAAACATAAATTCATTAAATATTGTAATAGAACTATACAAATAAACTTATAAATAAAAGTGGAAAGTTACATTGATTTTTAATTAGGTTCTTCTTATTTCTATTAGATTTTTGAATACATAACACCTGAAGAGTCTATTGTAAAGAAACTGAATCAGTTTGTGGTCTTGCTACATCCTACTTTGTTTTAATAAAGGCAGAGATGGGTTTAGTAGGCAAATAACGGCAATACAAAGTAGTTACAAAAAAACTACTAATCCAGTGGATAAGGCAAGTTATCCTAGATCCATTGATAATGACTATACCTGAGATAATGAACGAAACCTTACATAACATAATGTTCTAGAGATAATGTTTAATTACCTTACAGAATCTTATATTGTTTATTTACCTTACAGCATCTTACAGTTATGTTCTGTTTATTTACCTTACAGAATCTTACAGTTATGTTCTGTTTATTTACCTTACAGAATCTTACAGTTATGTTCTGTTTATTTACCTTACAGCATCTTACAGTTATGTTCTGTTTATTTACCTTACAGAATCTTACAGTTATGTTCTGTTTATTTACCTTACAGAATCTTACAGTTATGTTCTGTTTATTTACCTTACAGCATCTTACAGTTATGTTCTGTTTATTTACCTTACAGAATCTTACAGTTATGTTCTGTTTATTTACCTTACAGAATCTTACAGTTATGTTCTGTTTATTTACCTTACAGAATGTTACAGTTATGTTCTGTTTATTTACCTTACAGAATGTTACAGTTATGTTCTGTTTATTTATCTTACAAAATGTTACAGTTATGTTCTGTTTATTGACCTTACAGAATGTTACAGTTATGTTCTGTTTATTTATTTTTACAACAGCGACCACAGAAAGAAAAGCATACACATACTCATTGAACCAGTACAAAAATTATTTTCTTTTCAAGTATGCAAATTTCTTTATACACACTTTTTTTAATGTAACAATATAAAACAACTATTAATCTGAAACTCAATGCAAACTCTTAAAATATTTTTGTCATATTCTATTAATCTGAATGGTTTTCAACTAACCGGATTTGGTCATGCCTTCGGTTTCTATCTTTGTACAAGTAGTGGTGCTGGTCACGTGTACTGAAGCTGGTGAATCATCGTCTGAATCGCTCAAAGTTAAATCAACTACAACGGCTTTTTTCTTTGGTGTAGCTGCTTTCTCATCGCTTACACAAGGCACAATTTCTGCAAATAGAACTTTTTTTAATATATAAACATCATGAGAAAAAAACAATATATAGTGGTACCCTGGTTAATGGTCCTAATTCGTTCCATAACTAAGACTGTTGTCTGAGCAGACTGCTGTGCGAGTCAGCGTTTACAAGAGACTTATGGAAAACATTTTAATTTATTATATAGAAAAAAAATAATTAAGTACTCACTATTAATATGTCAAAGATGAAGAATGAAGAAAATTCACAGAACTGAAGTGACACTTTATTTTATCTTAATTCATACAATAAATACACACAGGACAAATCAATACTATACATACTTTTAGTTAACACTGTAACTTTTTTTTTAGTTCAATAGTCAAAGTTTGTCTCTTACTTCCACTACCATAAGCACTTCTTATAGGACCAATATAATTAATATTCACAAAAAAATTGAAAACAGCATTTAAACAACAATTTGAAACTCGCACACAAAGACATTGAATTTAATGTTTAATTAAATTTAAAAATCAAAAGTATGTAACCGATAATATTATAACTGTTTTTTATATTATATAAGGATAAGTATATTATATAAGTTTTT
The DNA here is from genome assembly GCA_022606455.1 of Callitettix versicolor. NCBI lineage: Eukaryota > Metazoa > Arthropoda > Insecta > Hemiptera > Cercopidae > Callitettix > Callitettix versicolor. The sequence goes on from CM040187.1 coordinate 18,222,754, forward strand.
TAATGGACTAAAAAACACACAGTTGAAGACACACAAAGTAAAATTAGGTATGATGACAGAAAAGGGAATAGGAGTGGGCATTCTGAGAACAGATAACTAAGAAATATCCTGACTGCCCTACAAAAACCATCCATCAATCAAATGCTTGTTTGTGTTAACTCAGCACAATGTTTATTTCTGTACCATAGCACAATATTATCTGTATATGTACACATGCTTAGAAATAATTTAACAAAATGAAAACACTCTTATATATCCCTATATAATGAAAACAGCTGAATGAAAACAGTTCAGCTCCTTATCCGAAACCTGAACTGTTATGCGGGTCATTTTTCATTCTGTGAATTAGACCATTGTCCAGGTCGACCATTAGATGGTTATCACTATACAGTGATATATATACATATAATATGTATTTCTTTAGTACCATCAAATTATATTTTTTCATTTAAATACAGACTACTATTTATACTTATTTAATATATTATTAACCTCTTTTGCCTTAAAAATTTTAAAAAATGTATTTTCTTTAGTCTCAGCTGTAGACACTTTAACACATTAAAGATATGCTTTAAGAAGACTGCTTTATAGTAAAACGTAACAAATGCACATTTGGTAATCTACATGTGAATTTCTTAGACAGAATGTCTTGCCCAACGGATGCCAAGATGACATGCAGTCATCGGATACACCGGATTCTGCTATATTTAGTTTGCTAAGGAATTCCCTGCTATTAATAATAATCATAAACACAGTTTTACTTTTGTAAAACAATATGTATAGTTTAATTTTTAAAAACACTGACCTGGTTCGTCCCCACAGTCTAATAGAACTGGTGCAGGTTTTGATGCCTGGAACAAAAAGATTTCATTATTACTATGAACCAAAGCTTAAAAAACTGATTTGAATGGAAGATACACATTAATAAAATAAATTAAAAGTGTTCAACACGTTCCACTTGCACAGCAGGAATATACTAACATCAACCTTAAATAAACGCTGCATGCAGCTGTTCTCACTTCAAAATGGAGATGAATTTTTAATATAATTTCATTATATATTGGGGTAATCATTTGAAAATCTGATCATAAGCAGCACAAAAAGTAAAACCTGATTACAGTGGAATTCAGGTTCTCAACTTCAAATGATTTTTAAAATTTGAATGTCTGATTAATGAAGATTAAGATAGTGAACTGTTGAATTGTGAATATATGAAAAAAAAATCCACTATTCTCGTCTGATATTCACTTCACTTTTTAGAGGCAACGGACTAATCATTTTACCGTACATATAACTTCTTCGGTCTGTACCTAAAGATATATTACAGAAAAAAATTTCCTACTGGAAATATATGATAAGTACAGTTTAAAAATATCACCTGAAAAAAAAGTAACTGGCATTCTTTTAGAAATACCCTGAGTTGAGAAAAAGTTTAAAAGGATGATATTGGAGTAGGTGTCTATTTTTAAATTATTTTTAGAAAGAAGAATGAAGTACCATTGATTTTTATATAACAAATAAACCAGCATACTTGTGAAACATATTTCTAAAACATAAAACAAGAATGAAATTATATGAAATCATCAATAATACTGTATGGCAGTAAAATATGGATATTTAAAAAAAAAACTTTTCCTAAGAATAAAACCACTAGACTTATCTGGAATAACTGGCCGCGTTTGGTATAGCAATACAGACAATTTGTTACAAATAAGTAGGATGTCTGCGGAGACAGCAGTTTCCTGAACCAAGGCAATGCCGAAGAATGGCAAAGAATGACAAGTCACTGTAACTGATAAATTACTGTTTATATTTAAATTTAGACATGTCTCCCAAGCTGGTGCTGGATCTATGCACCAGTAATATAAAACATACCGGTACTGGTGAAATAACTCTATGCTGTTCTTTCTTTACGGCCAGAGTAGACCAAGTGCCATCCTGATGCAGCTGTATCTCACTGTGTTCAGGTGACAGTCTTCCACTTTGTAAAACATCTTGGAAATACCTGGAACACCATCGAAAAGAAACAACATTATCAAAACCACAATTTCGGATTCTCTAATATTCTACTCAAACAGAATCAAACATTATGTGTAAAATATTGTGTTGACTAAATACTGAATTACACTGAAAATCTGACTCACCCATCAATAACTAGGTTATCAAACAGGCCTGGTTTGTCGCACACTGGACAGGTCCATGTAGGTTTGCGTTCGTTCATTTGAAGGTACAACGAAGCATCAAAACACTGCAGATGGGTACATGTTGTAGGCCTACAGGGCGTTGTCATCCGCACCTTACCCAAAGGGCACATCAAGGATACTCTTAATGATGTGGTCGCTATTTCATTATCTACATCTTCGCTCAATTTTTCTTTTACTAATGAAATAAATTTCCATTTGTTAGTATTTTTTTTATAAACTGATTTTAAAACAGATTTGAAATTTATAGGCTTATTACAGAAATATGTTATAGCTTTTCCATTTCTATTAAATTCTAATTTTATTAATATTTAGTCACTTCCTCCGATGGCATGGACATTACAAGAGAGGCATAGAACAACTATTTTACTCAATAAGGTATAATTTTTTAACAAATATTTTTATTTTCAAAATTAACTTCATGTTTAGTCAAAGTACTGAATGAATTCATAGGTTCCCCATCGCCACATTCAAGATGTGGGCCAATCAACTTATGATATGGGTCAATCACAATTTATGATTGATCAAATAAATTTATGATTGACCAAATGACGTGTTTCCCTGATACACTTCATATTCGTGCACTCTGTAAAATGGAAAATTTTTCTCTTTGTGCTTTGGATCTCATAGTAACAACATGTAACCTCAGACTGGTAATCGAGCCACGCATCAAGTCGACTGTGTTTGGATACTCGGCAATAAAATATATCTCAGTTAATTCTGATAGTCCTCAGTCTGCAAGACATTTAAAATACTCCTCAAAATCCTTAATTATTCTCCATTAGTGAGTTAATTAAAGTTACAGTCTATCGAAGGCCACCACTCTACGTGAATTCACATGTGCAGATCAAGAAATAAGGACATTGCATATTATAAACATAAAAAAACGATATATGAAAAAATTGTATATACAATGCAATAAAATATTTTAATTTATTACCAAATGACCTACAAGATCTATAAAAGTGTTTGACAAGACAACAAAGAAAATAATTTTGAAATACTTTAAGTATAATCTATAAGCAAACCATGAACACATTTAAATTATGAACCAGGTATTTACTATAGTGTACGTGTATACAAATCTTTTTTTCTTTTTTCTTAAGTTTTAGTGTTTGATTCTTAGTGTTTAAGCTACGGCTCCTGAACACAGAGAGGTACTTCCTCTCTCTTCAGAATATATGTAACTCTGTATGGAGAAATATGTATATATAATGCCAATAAATACATAAAATAAACATTAAAGTCAAAAAAGGTGTAAAAAATGAGATAAGAACCCAAATCATTATATATATATATATATATATATATATATATATATATATATATATATATATGTATGTGTGTGTGTGTGTGTGTGTGTGTGTGTGTGTGTGTTTTATTTAAATTGATTTCCACAATTATTACAGAAAATGGTGATATTTTTTACAATTATTATTATTAAAAAAGGAAGAAAATAGCTAACCATAAAAAGAATTAATTTATCCATAGTAATAGCATTTGAACATTAATTTAGCTAAAATTACCGAGTTAACTTTTGAATATAAAGTACATAGTGGTAAATGTGGCAAGGCACAGGTCAGTCTGCTGCGTCTCTGAAATGCGCACCTTAAGGTTCTCAGTTCTAGTAGCAGTCCTTACTGTGCCTTTACCCTAACCGTTAAAGCTGATAATTCGTCCTCATTAGTCTAACTCATATAGTATGAACGTAATCCTCTAGGTCCAATGGACATTCTTTCGTTGACAAAAATACAACATTTTTACTTTGTGACACAGTATAAGCCTATAGCACAACTCTTGGTCATCTATGGCAACTAACAAAGAATTCACCCGTCCCTGTCAGCTTCTATGTGAACCATTTACCAGCCCATCTCTCCTTGACCACAGACAGGCAAACTCTAAATAAGCTGCTCAGTAAAATGAACGGCTAATGCAGGGTTCAAACTAGCTCACATCTAACACACTATGATACTCAGTATAACGTCATAGATGGTTCAGCTTTTTGACCAACCTGTTATCTTAACAAGTCTTATAAGCGGTTGGCTATTGCACTATTACATTTGATTATGTTAAACACTTACTAATTATCCTTCAATATTTAAAAAAGAATGTTTTTGTAAAAAAAACTGCCAGAATTAAAGAATGATGTAATTATGTTTATATAAAACAGATGTCCAATAAATCTGATGCTAGAATTAAGTGTTAAGAAAAAAATGTACTATTCAACTAACTTTACTAACACTATATAACCAATTGCACTTACTAAGCCCTGTTGTAAAATCAGCATGGCGTACTCCTTTAGTTTTCAACTTGTTCAGCAGTTGGGTGGACGTTAGCTTTTTAACAAGGTTTACAGCGACTACGTAACCACGGCCGTATTCAGCCGCCCAGGATATGGAAATATGGTTGCCAACAGTTGGACTTAATTTGCACATCGGTGTTACGTTCACTGGTCGAGGTGGCCTTTTTGGTTCTACACCTGGTTTGTTCGTGGGTATTGGATTCTATTAAGAACAAACAGTACAGTAAATTCATTAGGATTTTTATACTTAGTTTTGAATAAAGATTTTTAGAAGTATAAATTATTAAAAAATTGAATGAAAGTATATTGTTAAACTTACAGGTAATTGGCACAACTTGTTATTCAGTTTCACAACTATGCCCGGAGGAAAGAAATCGTCCTGTTCACAAGACGTTTCCAAAAGACAAAATCGCAATTGTACCTGCAACATTTAAAAGTGAATATTTACTACAGTAATATTTTAGTTTTATTAATTTTTTTCTTCATTACTGCAACACAGCCACTGGACCACATATTTATAATAATTATTATTATTATATATTTTCTTCCGTCTAATGGTCTTTTTTACTCACCTCGTAAAGGCTACCACAGTATCGAAACCTCACTGTTTCATCTTCAAGCCGTAATACAGAATGTCAAATGCCTCTGTTGAGGTCGTCACAAAGTTAATAAAACATTAAGATAATAAAAACTATAACAACCTCTGGGTTGCAAGGTAGTGTTTGTCCAAACCAAATTTTATCGTTGTGCATTTTAATAAAAATTGTATAATTGTGTTTTAATGTTTGTAATATGTTTTCAATGTTTTATTAACTTTGTGACGACCTCAACAGAGGGATATGGCATTCTGTATTACAACCTGAAGATGAAACTGCGAGGTTTTATAACTGCGGTAGCCTTTATGAGGTGAGTAAAAAAGACCACTTGACAGAAGAAAATAGGTCATAATCCTATTTTTTTTTTTTTTTTTTTTTTTTTTTTTTAGATCTGAGTACTAAGGATTACATTTGATCAAAACCATGGTTCCAAGATATGATATATGATAACAAAGCTACTTTTCTTTACTCTATACAAACAGCATTCACAGTATATAAAATACAATGCAAGATGGCTGGTCATCACAATATCAATACAGTATACAATAAAAGCATTCACAATTCACAGACTACATATTTACCAACACAATACACAGGGAAACCACTCAAATTAATTTCTCAAAATCATGTTTTTTTCACGGTCGAAAAATTTTAAAATTTCTTAATTATTTTAGAATATCCAACAAATAATTAGTAAAACTAGTTTAAAATTCTAATTCTAAACATAAACAATGAACTAACTTAAAACATAAACAATGAACTAACTGCTTACATACAGGTACTGTATGTGCAAATTGTCACACAGATATCCAATTGAAGGAAAAAAGTTATTTTGTGATCATTATTTACAATATTTGTTTATTGATATGTTCATATTAAAGTACACCCTAGTTCTCAAGTTGAGAGACAACAGCAAAAAAAAAAAAACTGCCTGATGTGTAGACACTTCAATACATCAAACAAAGACTATCAAAAAACTGCTTTACTGTGACTTATCTTGAGACGTAACAAATACACATTCAGTAAGTTTCATATTCTTTTCCAAAGTAATGATTTACCTGGCAGATGGTCAGTTATGCCAAAGTGACATGTCGGGTCTAACTGTAATAATAATATAATATACTTTATAACCACTTGATTTCTTAATAACAAATCTCCTTAATTAAATTAAAACAACCTCTCAACACAGGACAAACCTTGACTACTTTTAACATTAAACCCTTCCAAAATACGAGCAGCGCCCAATTAAAAGAAAACCACGACCACACATAATCCGTTGGAAATTTTTTTGAAATAAATGAACAGGAAATACCATTCGAACCTATAATATCAGTCGACAGATTACCTGAATAACGTAGTCGGATTTAGCTCCTGGCCCAATGTCCCTGTTCATGGCGATGTCATTGGCCTGCTGGGGTGTTAAGTGAAAAACAAAAGTCTGTTCTTGTATCCTGCTCGAACCGTATGGCACTGGAACAAATTTAAATTGTGATTAGAAGTGTAGGTGCTGTATTGAGTAGAGGTTTCATTTAAGCAGTGTAAATTTGCAGAATAACTATATCATTTTATTTGTACAGTTAATAGTCTTAATTTGTTCCAGAACTAAGTTTGTTATCTGACCAGCTGCTGTCAGCATTTACAACAGAGACTTATGGAATACATTTAAATTCCAAACATCCATCAATCAGAGGCTTGTTTGTGTTAACTCAGCAGCTTGTACTTTCTGTAGCAAAGCACAATGCTATCTTTATATTTACAGATATGCTTAGAAATAATTTAATAAAATGAAAACACTCTTATATGTTCAGCCCTTTACACGAAACCTAAACTGTTATGCGGGTCATTTTTCATTCCATGAATTAGATCTTTATCCAATACGTCCATTGTCCAGGTCGACCATTAGCTGGAGGGAGTATCACTGTCATTTGTTTTAAGTCCCCCAAATTTGAATCATATAATCCTATATTTTATAATGAAAAATTTAATAAATTAAATTCACTTTTAACTTTAACAATTTTAATTTTTTTTTATTTTAGAACAATCTTTTTTGCAATATTTATGGTAATTTGCAATACACAATGAGTTCAATTTATACAGGTTAATTTTTTTGACAAAGGCTCTATTTGTTTTAAGTATTCTTAATCTCGGGTTTCCATTTAGTCAACTTAACCAGAAAATATATTTTAATATTTACATTTAAAATAATAATCACAAATATTATTTATACATACAAAATTATCAAGGTATACTCTCTTTTAATGCAATACTTCTTTTCACAAAATTAATTGGTTTGTTATTAATTTTGCATCATTTTTCAGAAAAATTCTACATGGTTTCTCGTAAATTAATAATTAAAATATATGGTTGATATTACCTCTTTATAGCTCAATTTATTTAATGTTAGGCTAAGTTTACTCACTATTACTTTGAATTACATTCTCTTTTAACTTTATATTTTATTCTAATCTATGTTATTTGTACATTTTAATTAAGAATAAATTCTTTCTGAACTGTTATTATTTCCTTGCTACACCTTCAGTATATCATTCAAAAACTCAACTAAATTTTTTATAACAATATGTGGCCTTTTTCAATTGTGACAATGTCCTCAGCCTTTTACGTTTCATTATTCATACATTAATCTCAATTTCAGTAGCCTTTACTTTAATTTATGTAAATTATCAATTCAACAGCCGACTGTTATTGTCATATTTGTACAGTTTTTGTCTTTACAATATAGTTAATTCTTACTTTGAAATACATTTATGGTTAGTTGAACGTAATCCAGATCGCCCTGCAGGGGTTTACAGACTAGCTGCACCTATTGAGAGGATTTACATGTCCCTTGTGATATCCGAGTCTAACAAACATTTACAACACTACACTTGTGACTTTAACACTTTACACTCACACTTACATTTAGGGAGGCGATAATAGCCTTAATGTGCTTTTCGCCTTAAAAAAAAAAACGTAATTCAGATCACTGAATTGACACTGTAGTAGCGCTTTTCCAAGACCAGTATTTGTATTTGTCAGTCAGCAGCAAAACTACAAATCCAGTAAAACAATAACAAAGGAAAACATATCAATACTCCATCACTAACAATCATTACAAAACCTAGATATATTTATAAATCTAAACATGCTTATGAAATTGTCCATTTTACTTACTTAGACTTGATGGTTTCAGTAATTCACCTCTAGGCTCATAAAATGGCAAACTCTTTAACTTTACATCAGGATGTACAGGATAAATGCCTGATATAGGAGGCGTCGGACCACCAGATTGGGGTTGGTAATGGTAAACTACATTGTTAGGCGTCATATGACCTGATGAGTAAATATTGTTTCTGGTCTGTAACCAGATAATGTCAATCAAATAAGCATAAATAGTGAAAAATTTTAAAAATAAATTAATTAACAATTTAAATTAGTTGTATTTTGGCAAGCATACAGTACTTAAATTATGAATGAAGTTTACAGCTGTTTTTAAGCTGCTATGATAATATAAATGAATTCAAAAATATAATTTTATTAATAAACTGTGAAACACAGTCGTTCTCAACCATAAGTTACTTACAGATTACTCAAGAGGACTTAAAAGTATTATGGCACACTAACTGAACTTTAAAAGAGCATACATTTAAATAATACGAGATGGAACTTAAGTTGTAACAAAAAGTTGTAAAAAACAAGCATAAGGCTGTGTGCCATCAAAAGTGGGAGGACTATGTATTTAAAAACCGAATGTATTGTTTTGTGTGACTGAACCTATGTAAGTGTGGCCACTGAAAGCAAAGCAGATTCTAGCAATGCCACATTGCTCTGCTCAGCTATATGCTGCTCTACTTAGCACAACTCCTCTTTGCATTTGGCAGCCACCAGTCCTAAGTAAGACTTTTATTTTAGTCAATTATATAATTATTTCATTGGACATGCAATGAAAAATCATACTGTAGACACTCTACTGTACTTTGTTAATGTCCTCCCTGCCATTTCATAGCCAGCTTAATTATGTTTTACCACGTCACTGCCTCACAGGTCGGTAGACTAGTTATGCTGTCCTATTAGCAAGCAAACACTTGTTTTTTATATTTGTGGAATAATGCTCTGATTGACTGCTGTAACACCAAGTTTTATTTTTTCAATTCCATTTATTTATTATCTGAGAGTGAATGTAAATACAGATAAGGAGCATAATGTTGGCGCATTCGTCTTAGCCTTCCTGGGTGCTATTCACACCGATCTACAAGGCTTATGAAGAACTGAGTTATTGGTATTCTTAGTCATAGGCTTTTGAGAAAATTTTCACATTTTTTATAATTATCAGTCACTAAAAATATAATTTAAAGCATACAATATTATGTAATGTACCTTTGAAAATAGAACACAAGTTCAAAGAGTTTTGGGTATGATTCATGCTAAATTTAAATGTCCTATACTTATTGTTCATTATGATGTACAATTAAACCACACTATGTTTCATACTTTTGTAGAAATGTTCTTAACTATTATTATAATTATATTATTTCACGTTGTTTTGTTCTGTTTCATAGAAAAGGATAGAATTAATTACTGAATCATAAAAAATGCAACAAGTAATTTAGTACTTAATAAATACTTATTTATACCAAGAAATTTTCATTAAGAATTATGATTATTATTATTATCAAATTAATTAAATAATAATAATTAATTTAAATAAAAAGTTTTTATCTGATAAGCTGTTCAGTTCTCCCAGCACTTCTGCCATCATCACTGACCTTCCCATTCCTTGCCAGTCTAACGATAACAGCAAACCATCACAGTTATTCACTGTTTATTTGAACGACCTTAAAATGTTTGACAAAATTAACGATCCTGCCAAGTGTGAGGTTCATAGTGTAATACACTTTTTGAATGCAAACAAAGTTTGCCCTATTGAAATTTACAGACAGATAACCAAAACTGTCTATGTTAACATGAATGCCAGTAAATGGTATATGGTATAACATCATTCCAGATCTCCATCAAAATTTCAAAAATCCAAACAAATTTTGAGCGCTAAGAAGGTTATGGTTACAGTGTTTTGGTATCAAAAGAGTGTCCTACTCATCAACTACATGTCTAGAGGGGAGACCAAAAATGCAGCACCCTACTTTCAGGCCCTTCACTGACATGCTGTGTCATTCAAAACAAACGGCGTGGATTGCTGTCGAGCGGCATTGTATTTCTTTATGATAACGCATGTCCACATACTGCTGCAATGGCGATGTAATTACTTCAGCAGTTAAGTGGAAAGTTTCTGAACAACCACCTCATAACTCGGGCTTGGCTCCATCTTTTCCCCAAACTGAAGAATTTTTTGAGCAGAAACCACTATAGAAGTGATAATGAAATGAAAGAAAGCATTAGTGAAAGGTTCAAAACTTGGTGCCAAGTACAGAGAAGGCATGGAAAAGTTGGTGAAACCCTGCAACACGTTTAAATTTGGATATGTAGTAAAATAACTAAGATATCAAATGTGTTGTAAAATAAGTTTTGTTTCAATATCTTGATAAAAGAAGTCTTGATAAAAAAACTTTCTTTACTTTCCAAACAACCCTCGTATAAATTATACGCGAGTTTTAATCTATACTATTATACTTTTATGAAGTTACATAAATATTCTTAACAGCTTTTATTAATATTTCATATAAGTAGTGCCCTAAGATATAAAACCATCAGTTTTGAACTTTTATTAACAAACCAACATCAGCTGTTTCAAAAAACAACAGCTGCGACCTAACAAAGCAATGCAGTCCAGATAATTGCCAACCCAAAGTGGAAAAGTGGTCGGCTTTGGTGGTCTATAAACTACAAAGGATTAAATACAGCCAGCTGTGCGTTATTAAAAATGGAGACTCCAATGGTGTAAATTACGAATTGCAAGTTACGCACTGCTTCATTCCGAATGTTACTACTTTCTTATTCAAGGTGTTAAAAAATGGTTCAAACTATTCTTTTACAAGTGGGCAGTGTGACTGACTCAGCGAGACAGATAACTATGCTATTATTTCTATCACCTCAACTGAAGCAAGCCAAACCCACTTAGGCACATTTATTTTCTTAAGAATATTGTATTTGCTTATCGATTTTTGACAATAAAAAAGACCTTACAGAGGTGAATGTTTAGTAGTGAAATATTTTTTCAACTTACTTGGTACCATAAATTCATTTTCTATTTTTAAGTCCACAGATCTGATCACCTTTTATAAAGCACCCACCCATGATGTACAGGCACTCTATACTATTACTACACATACTAGTTATTTACCACTCTTACTTAACCTTCTTGCAAATAAACCATTTGTTCACGGTTTACAAACAAGAACAGAAATTTTGTAAGTTTCATAGTTTTACTACTCATTTATGTGAAACTGAAATCTATACTCAATTTTCATTTTTACAGGTGTGTCATAATGTTTTGTAGCACATTTAAATTGACCTCAGTGTACCGCAGCACAATGGATGAGAACGACTGATCTAACATCCTAAACCCTTAAGTGGACACGCCAGCAGCAAATTGGCCGCAATCTTTTCGCATCTTATGATAGGTATCGATGGTGAAATATTTTCAGGGCTTTAAGTATTTGTCAATACCACCATGAGGACATGAACTGTATAAAAAAGAATACCCCCTTATCTTCAGGCCATCTGGAAATAAGGCATGAATACGAGGTACTTACATCTGCGGCCCAGTTGCTGTGGCGCGCCCAACCATACAACTGCTTTCATAGTGTTATTCTCACTACATTTTTGCATACATAGTTACTTTTACCCTTCAGGTAGTTCTGTTTAGTGTTTTTTTTTACCGTGTTTATATTCTATTGACGAAGATTCCAAAAGTCTATTGTAAATGTGGATTATAAGGCTACAAAATGTGGCGTTGATACCGTCGATCAAATGTGTGCCAGTTACTCGACATCCCAATGCAAGAGATGTTGGACAATGGCCATTTATTATCGGCATTTATACATGCCCGAATAAATGTACATATAATTTACAAATTCCACCATATGGATTACACGGAGCGAAGACACAACTTTTTGAAAAATTTGGCACTCATCAAGTGTTTGATGATTGGACACTTGAAAGCTAGAGCAACAATCCTAATTCTTCTGAAAGATCTTTTTTTTTGCTAACATAAGTTATTGGAAAATCAACACGCTCAAGTACCAACATGTAAACCTATTTGTCATATTTGTGGACCACACAAAAATAACAGAACCAAAATTGTCTGCAAAGAATGTAACAAGAATATTTGTAAGAATCACAGCCAGATAACTGCTGTTTGCACAAAGCTGAAGCAATGGATGTTGTGTCAGATTAAATTTGTAAATATTAATTTTAAAATTTTTGTTTACAAATTTAGTTTTTTGATAAGTGTGACCACTAAGAATTCCGTAATATTTGTCATGTTTCTTCTATAAAATTAAATCCTTTTTCAGACAAGTGGTTCTATTCATTTTCTACATTTCAAATATTAAAACTTTTTAAAATAAATATAACTATTAAAAGACTGAAAATTAAAAAAAAACAATTAGAAACAAAGTATAACAAAAAATAATGCAATATGTCCACTTAAAATTAGTTTACATGGATACAAAAGCGGTATTAGGCATTGCGGTCAAATTGCCGAGGTGTGCCCAGTTGCGTGATACACCTAGGCGCAACCAGCGAAGGGTTAAAGATATTTTCAAAATTTTAATTACTAAAATCTTTCAAAATTAGACTTTTATTAAGCAATTACACTCCCAAAAGTCTTTCAGAAACAAGACACTTACCGTTGGTTGGTACTGGTTATAGTTTGGTGGATTTGAACTATTGATGTTGACCATGTTTGTACGTTGCTTATGGTTCGGGTTCATTATCGGATTTGTACTGAATGCAGAACTATTTACAGTAGATGTTGTGTTCTGGCTTTGGCTTGTGTTAACCTCTCCAGGGGGCTGGCCACCAGTATTAAGCCCTTGCCTGTGGATAACAAAACTCATGTTAGAGATGCATATGAAACCTACAAGATAAAATTAAAAGAGAAAATTTTTTTAAATTTATTCCCATCAAACCATAAAATAAAACTAAAAACTAACAAAAATTAATGAAGACAAACACACGTACAAATGAGCAAGACAAATCATTCTATTAAATTAGAAAAATAAGACCACAGAATTTAAACTGTAACTGAAATAAATTCTGTGCTGAAGTGAGTGGACAAATATGGAGCCTTATTACATCAGCAGAGCACACTCTACTGAGCAGCTCCCATGAAACTCCTATCCATACTTATATTACCCATCAGGCATTACTGTCAAAACTGTCCTCAATCCAGCATTCAATTACACCTTCTACAGCTCAAACAGAATACAATCTAAATAATCTAGTCGCTGACTCAATCTCGCTTACTTTTTGAGTTAACAGTAGTTGCCAACCTCAAAACCATTTCCCAGCTTTGTTTTTGTGTTATTTATCTCATTCCTATCAGACTGCATATTCCTGGAATGAATGCACATCCTGGTTCCTGAATGAAGTATGTTCTACAATATCACATTTTCATTAGCCGTTGTGGATGTCAACAGATCTTAGTTTGAAATGTGCTTCAAGGTCTTGTAAATGGCTAGGTTAACTTATATTTGGTTCACTCTACTAAATTTTCTTGTTACCCAGATCTGCAGATCCTAAAAGTTTCACATGTCATACTCCCAAATAGTGATAACATTGTAATATGGCAAAGCACTCACTGCAGGTTGAAAAGTGTGTATGACATTGTGAATGCAAGGCCACAGATCGAGGAGCAGGGAAGGGGCTTTCTATAAACATTAGGCTGCTGCTCTTCATATTTTTACCGTTATCGTTTGTTCTTTATTTGAATGTAGTGACGTTAGTAATTTGTTTTGACCTATGAAATAGAGGACAGTTTGCAATGTAAAACTATTGGTGGTAAAGTAACTCACAGCTAAAGGCAGGAAATAATATAGTCTACCTCGGATATAACGTGGTTGAAGGGAAGAAACGTATATGAGCACTGTAAACGAGATAGCGTAACCGAGTTTACAAATGGCGGAAATACTGTATGTAGTGAAAGAAAAGCGTACTTTGTACTGTATACATAGTAAATGGCTATTTTATTAAATTTACTACACATATTACATAATTTTGAAATATATTTGTTAAAACTAATAAAAAAAAGTACTGTACAGTCTAGTATGTAGCCTATAAACACTGTTGTGAGGGTTTGTGAGATTGAAGTTTCCCCTCCACTAAGATGTACAAAATGTGTGTGTGTGTGTGTGTGTGTGTGTGTGTGTGTGTGTGTGTGTGTGTGTGTGTGTGTGTGTGTGTGTGTGTGTGTGTGTGTGTGTGTGTGTGTGTGTGTGTGTGTGTGTGAGTGAGAGAGAGAGAGAGAGAGAGAGAGAGAGAGAGAGAGAGAGAGAGAGAGAGAGAGAGAGAGAGAGAGAGAGAGAGAGAGAGAGAGAGAGAGAGAGAGAGAGAGAGAGAGAGAGAGAGAGAGAGAGAGAGAGAGAGAGAGAGAGAGAGAGAGAGAGAGAGAGAGAGAGAGAGAGAGAGAGAGAGAGAGAGAGAGAGAGAGAGAGAGAGAGAGAGAGAGAGAGAGAGAACGAGAGACCGCTTTTATAGGAACGACACAATTTACATTGTTTAGCCTGCAACAAAATTCTAAGAAAAGGTCCATTTAAATTCTCAACCTTTATTCTGAAAATAGAACACAAGTTGTATTTCAAGTGAGAGTGACTATAGGTCAGCACCTTAGAAAACTGCTAAGAGTACCAGTAGGATAGAGAGAAAAAATGTGCGAGTGAGAGGTCATGTCCACACTCTGTCACCACAGATCCTCCCTTTTCCTTCCCTATCACTGAGTAGTAACAGTTTGTAGACTTAGATTTGCAGACTGTGTATCACTGAACTGTTGGAGGGAGCTGGAGGAGAATTGTGCTACATGCACGAGAAATTCTAGCACAGACCGTTTGCAAAGAGGCTGGACTATAACAACAGCGTGACAGCGTTGTATGCGAGTTCATAAAGCATTATAACCAAGCCTAAAATACAACAACAATATAGAATATTGATGATGTTATGAAAATAGCGCTATAACCGAGTTAGCGTTCTAATCGAGGTCTTTAGAACCAAGGTCGACTGCATTTAGTATAAATATGTTAGTGAAGAAATAGTATACAATACCATTGTGAAAAATGCTGTAACAATACCATTGTCTAATGTGTGTCTGAGAACTGCAGTAGCCTTTGCATATATATTCTGAGGGCTGTTTCAGAAATAAATAGCGTGACGGGCTAATAAAACAACTGAAACACAACAGCGTAGGTCAATTTCAACAGATGTTTAATCAGGAGATTTGCCATTTAGAAACAAAGCACCATCCTATAGGTCAGCCACTAAAAGCACTAGTAGGACAGAGAGAAAATGTGCAAGTGAGAGGTCGAGCCACACTCTCTCACCATAGCTTCCTCTTTTTCTATTGGAGGGAGCTGGAGCGGAATTCTCCTACATGAGTGAGAAATTCTCAAAAACGTTTTTTAAAATGATTTTCAAAGAAGTTAAAAATACATACTGAAGGACATAGAATGTAAATGAGGCAAGTAAATATGTAATGAGACAATTAACCACAACACATTGGTAGAAACTACAGATAAAGAAAATTTATATTTGAGGGTTCAACTGTTAAAAAGTATGTCCTTATAGCTTGTTTCACAAAACCTTGCGGCAAGGAAAAACAGACATATCTTATTGGTCTTTTAAATTAGTCACAAATGCGATGGGAATGAAGCAGTTCTTGTCAAGCACTTGTCCTAAATCTAATTGACGAAAAGCAGCTTGGAGCAAGCCATTTGTACAATTTTGTTTTCATTTCAAGCATGTGAGAAAAAATTCTCCAGTTTTGTTTGTTAAAACTCAATAATTTGAGGATACCTACTGCACCATTGAAAGCTTGTGCCCACGACTCTGACCCCCCTCCCCAATCGGTGGATCCTTGGGACTTTGAATTCTTTAAAAAATTCAATGTTAGTCCGTTTTTAAATGACTCAAAAACAGTAGTTCTGAAAAAAATATGGTAATTCGGGAAGAAATTTACCTAATTTAATGGTTTTTACTTTAAGTGGGAAGCTCATTAAAGAAATAAAATGCATGAACTTTATTTCTACTTGCAGTTTTTGTCAAATCACCTGAATTTTCAGCAATTGTTTCCTGAGTATCTTCTTAGCAATTCCATGTTTAATGTTTCTTTCATTTTGTTTTATTACATTAAAGTTGATTCATTACATTGATCTCATGCTACTGCCTACGTGCTTCAGGTTTTCTGGACTATATCTGAATTACAGTTTCAGTGTTGTTACTTGAAAATTAAATACATAGTTTCTTTTCAGAACTGTGTAAAGATTTCCTGGGTATGTTTAAAAACAGAATCGCGCATTATTCTAAATTAATAAAGAAGAAATAAAATATAAATAAAGACTTTTCCAATTGGACTCTTTATTATTTCATTATGGAACTTTAAAAGATATATACATAAATACAAAAAGTATGACAAGGAATAAAAGCATAGTATTACCCCAAAACAGCAAAAAAGCAAGTGAGAACAGTTATATAAGAGCAATAAATGTATACAATTTACTACCTCAGAATATGAAAGCGGTGTCACTCAATAAGAAAACATTAAAAAAAGGGTGAAAAAATGAATTTTAAATAGAAATGATAATTGTAGTTATTGAATACGGGCTGATGATTGTTGCTGTTGAATATAAATACGTAAACATGTTTTAGAATACTTTTATTTGAATACTGTTTAATTTTGTAAGCAGTTTTAAGGTACCAGTCCGCATACGGGGATTCTTTTCCCTCTGCGGTTACATGTCAATCATTGTAAACATAATGGTTTAGTAAATAAATAAATAATACTAGTTTAACACAAAATAACAAAACAATTAAAACAATAACAAGTGCCATTAATTAACAATAATAAAATAATGACAAAAAACTAATGCTTTTACATATAATTGTTAGGATAAAAAAAATGTTTTTTTTTTTTTTTTTTGTTAATAGTTATAAAAGTTATAATGAGGTCACAGTCAAAGAATTAACACTATTGACAACGACAGAAAAATTACAAAACTGCTGACATACTGCCTGTTGCAATAAGCAACAATGTAGAAGAGCAGTTCAAATAAAAGCGTAGGGCGAGGACTGTCGATTCCTAGGGGCCCGTAAAGTCAGTAGATTCCGGGGGACAGTCAATTCTGTGGGGACCTGAAGGGCTGCACGTCAGGACGCACTACAGGAGAACATTCCAGCCGGGCGGTGCTGGGAAACGGTGAATAGACAATCAATGTAAGTAGACACAGTTTGTGTACTTCTTCCCCTTTTCATTTGTTGGTTTAAATAATTGGGATATATTTTGGGGGAAAAATTTTTAAAGAATAATAGAATAGTGTTCATTCTTGGAGTTGTCATCAACCGTACTTGTAGCTGTTATAAGATATGAAATGTAATATAATTAAATATATTAAAAGGATTTTTTTCTTGAACCACCGATAATTACATCTTTAGAGGACCCGAGTAGGAGAGATCCTGAACCCCTAACATAGTAACTAAAATGTTTTACTGTAAGGAGTAATAATTATCAATGTATCTATGGAATGGTGGTCAGCACCAGTCAGGGCACATGCTAATTAACATGCAACTGAATGAGCCAACCTTAATAATGCTGCTTACTTCACCAAAACTTCGTCTATTTCTGGTGCTTGGTTTTGTGGCACCAACTATAGTCAAATGCAAACACTTTGAGTAACCTACTATAAAAAAAATACAGTTCAGAATATAACAATGATTCACTTCAGTGAACAATGGTTCATTGGTTCTTCAACCAATAAAAAAAATGTTATCACATAGTTCTTATTTTAAGAACATACAGTAAAGTCGTTATAGTCCGACATATAAGAGACCAGCCTTGTTATTGGATTTTTAATATTAACTCTATGGTGGATATGCTGGTGCATCCACAAAGGCTGCTTGCAAGAAGCGTTGGTTGTGCGGCCATATCCTATGATATGTAGCATTTTTTGGTAATTTTGTAAGGTCAGGTTTATTGGTCAGCTACTTATACTTTGTCAGCGTGTTGGGATGTGTCTTGTCTCGTCATTAGTCTGAAAGTGGTTTCAGATTTCATTCTAAATTAGAGACTTGCTGTGCTTATTAGTTTTGAGATGTTATTCAGTGACTGTTGTAAAGTTTATTGTTTATCTTAGTTCTTAAGTAAAGTTAATTCATGCAATTTTAGTTATTTATAATTAAAACAATAGTAACAGTAGTAAATGTAAATTTTGTCCATAAATGCATCTAAATTTTTTAATGACGAAACAGTGAGGATGAATGCGACGATTTCTGATTGGTGTGATAGTGAGGAATGTGATGATGAATTTGTGTCACAAGATGATTTAGAAATAAATCCGATTTGGTGCAATGATACTTCTAGTCTCAAAAAAAAAAAAAAAAAAATCGATGTGATGTTCAAAACTTTGTCAAAAGAAGATACGCTTATACTTTATTTTATTTAATTAAAATTTACTTTCAATGAAAGATCAATCATCACAGATTATGTTTTTAATAATTAAAACGCAGAAAAAGTTTTTTATATCTAAGTAAAATTGTTGTAACTTTAACGAAGTCAAGTAATGCTAGTTTGACAGCTGAGTTGTAGAATAATTTGTAAACTTGCAGAACTTTGGGGAAAAATGTAACTTTTGTTTAAGTGGTCTAGACAATATATTTATTAGCCAATCTTCTTGAAATATTCAGAGTTTGTGCAAAATACGTTATTATATTAGAAAATAACTAAATTAACTTCAAAATATTTTTCAAATATATTTACAGTTCAAAATCAAAAAAATTAAATTCATATATTATATATTATATATATATATATATATATATATATATATATATATATATGATATACAAACATAGTATGACCCCAAAAAAATTGTTAACATTTTTTTGTTCTTTTTCTTTATTTATAAGTATAGTACATATTCTTAAGAAAAATTATGTCAACAGTATTTTTCTACTGGCATTTTTAGTTAAGTTACACGTTTTTTAATCAACATGAGGGCAAAACTGTCATTAAAACAGGCCTGGCCTTTTTGGCATAAAAGTGCTACAAGGTCACTGGCCTTTTATAATAAAATATTGTTTTCCTGCCTGGCCTTAAAAGGGTTAATGAGAAGGTGTGCAAGACAATAAAAAACACATATGATGTTCAATACATTTTTTTTAGCAGCTCGTTATTAAAGTACTTTTCCCATTTATAACAAGCCAGATTTGTAGTTACAGTAGACTCCCTCTAGTTCAGCCATCTATAGGTTTTTTTCCATTATGTTTATACTTTGTGCCAGTTAAGCTAATGAGGACAAGGGAACAGCATATAAAGTAGGAGAAAAGCAATGGGAGTAACTACAACTAAAACTAAGAACCTTAAGGTGCGCAGTTCAGAGACACAGCAGACTGACCAGTGCTTTAGCCACATCGAACAACACCATCTATGTCCGACTGGACCTTAGAACGAAGTGACTAAAAGCAATTATCCCTACACATGGAAGGGGTATATATTACTTAGCTATGAGGTTGTATAAAAAAAGATTTAAAGAGTATTTACTGGACACAAAACATATTATAATAACAAGTATAATTTGACAAAAACATGGTGTCTTCTTGTCGTGCCATTTAACTATTTTATTAACTTTCTTACAAATACTTCGGTTCGATTTATATACTCTAAAGTTTATAACTTTTATTTTCACAATGGCAAATGAACATTTCTGTTATTGATTTTTTAAAACACAACAAAGCACAGCGTATAGAAGACCAAACAAAAACTAAAAATATGCACATCCACACAATAGCAATGTTTATTTGTTATATAACAAAGGAAACAAATGTTTTAGAAAGATGAACAAAAGACAGGAAAAAGACAAGTGGAGAATTGTCATTCATGCGGTGGCACAACTCAGCATTTTAAGTGCAGCGTCACCAGCATGATGACATCGTTGTCTAAGTTGAATGTGTAACTTATCAGATAGCTGAACTATCCGCGGGCCAAACTAAAACATGTCTACTGTGGATTATTACTCACCTCAATCCTAACACCCTAAAAACCAGGAAACGTCACCTAGAGGTCTTTATTCACAACATGCGATACAAGTAAAGCATTAACAGTAAATTATAAGAAATATTAATTAAGAAGTAGAAAAATGCATGAGCACAAGTTCTACTATGACCTGGATGTAACTATCTTTTCACACATACATATATAGTAAAGTCCTCTCAATAACATTTTATTATTATCAATCACAATTTTTCGCAAAAACCCATTTCTTTTGTGTTACATTAAAATCAATGTCTTGCGCATTTTTACCGTACACCAAGTATAGCAGAAATACTTGGTAAGTATTTCCAAGTAAGTGCTTTAATATTGGAACAGTTATAGCAAAGATGAGATTAAAATTGCTCTGCTTATAATTTGTTAAACTTTTGGTCATTTGTTATTTTTTGTAATTTGGTCATAGAAAAAAATATTCAAAATATCCTGCTAGAAAACCACACCATATTTTACAAGAATAATTTAATACATTTTTGTTAATATGTATTTATTAGCAATAGCTACTGAAAAATTAGGTATTGAAACAGCCATTATATGATGACAACCGTATTTTTTGTCAAAACATTGTTTTGTTCTTATTACCAACAAAAACCTTCACACAGCATATACAGTGTCCCACAAAGAAGTTTACGCATTTGATCCTCCATTATTTTCTCATCCTGCACTGATCATTTTGAAACTACACATATTTTTTTAAAGAAGGTACCAGAAATAGTATGTAAGAATTACATCTGGCTGATGTTTATAGAAACAAAATGGTGGCCAAATAAAGTTTAAATAAAGTACAGAACTAATTTTTGACATTTGTTTGGCATTATTATTAGTGTGTTGCTGTGGATAGTTTCCAGTTTGAATAGGTCTGATTTATGAAATGTTCATTGCTATTTAGTTTTCATTTAATTAGTTTGTATCTAACTAAATATAAAAAAATTAATAATTAAAAAATAAAATTTTGTTTGAAAAAATAAAATCAGTTCTACACTTTATTTAAATTTTATTTTTGCCGCCATTTTGTTTCTACAAACATCAGCCACAAACAATTCTCACATACTATTTTTGGTACCTATTTTAAAAAGTATGTATAGTTACAAAACGATCAATGGAAGAATGAGAAAATAATGGAGAATAAAATGTGTAAACTATTTCATGGGACATACTTTACCATGAAACAATTTGGCTGCCTGTTTACTTTTTTTTTACATAATTCATTTTGAAACATTGCAATGGGTGAATGAATTGATGCATAGCTGATTGCATTTCTTTCAAGCATAGCTGATTGCATACTTAGTTACTGGACACAACGGGCCACTGGTCACATCACAAACTACAATGACAATTGTAGCTAACTACAAGGTCGATACTGGGACCATGATGGTTAATCAAATAAGACAGATAACAAAAAACATTAAACAAGCCCCCACCCCGAACTTTTACACATTTATGAACTGAATATATATTTTACAATAAAATAAAAGTACCTACAATCATTAACATCGGGAACTACACAATGAAATTATTCTGATCGTATGCTGGAACACCTAAACCAACTACTAACATTAACAACCACCAATCACTGCAGTTTATCACAAGTGCACCATCTGCAACTTACAACACGAGCGATAATACAGTTTACAGTAAGTAGACCAAATCGTGACTGACTCATCAATATAACAAAAATATGCCCCTTTTTTTAAATGAGCACTGACGTAGTTTTTTAAGACACTTGTGGTAAACCTTTCCTAATTTTTATTTAAATCATGTTGGTCAATGTTGTTAATTTTTGCAATTTTATTTGATCAAACCGTAATTCAGCTGTATTCTGCAATTATTTAATAATTAATATAACTCAGATTCTTAAAAAAAAAAATAGGTTATTAAACTCACACAAATACAAGAAAAGAATATTTATCAGTAATTTCACATGCATATGTTATTCCTACGAAAATTATTTCATGCGATTTTAACATTAATTTCCTAAATTTTCCCTTGTCAATATGTTGTCTTAATTAATACAATTCAAACCCTAACACCACATGGTTTTTTCCTAAAATTAATATTTCAATTAATAAGGAATGTTCCATAATTTATTTCCAGCTTTACACATAGATGAAACAACAATACAGGTAAGCACAGAACGTCAAGAAGAAGCTTAAATCAAATAAAAGTTGTTTTTAAAATACAATGTTTAAAAATTTTAATTTTATTAAATAAATGCTACAAAACATCAATTGTATAGTATACATCCCGCATACATAGTAAGTAATCAATTAAGGCTTGAAATGAATAAACTTCAGTTATCCAATTCACTTCACAGTTTAATAATAGAAAATCAAGTTGTTCAATGTACCCTATGCACCACCTACAATTTTAATAACATAGACTACTGTTTAATTAGTAAATAATTCGTTTCTACAAAGAACCTGGCTAATTCACAGCCCATTTGATCTGACCCAAAAATTCAATACTGAAAACTTAGCAAAGGCAGTAACACAAATACCCAAATTTATAATAAAAACTAACAATATGCACATACGAGGTGTGTTCAGAAAGTAACGAGAATTTTTAAATTTCGCAGGCTTGGAGAGTCTGATTGTCAAACATTTTTTTATTATGTTGGTATACATGCCCTTCAAGTATGATAAAACTATCAGCTGTTTTCATTGTTGACTTTGTCTGTGACAGCCACTAAGGTTAGACGTGTTTTTATGAGCTCGGTGATTTTCGTTTGTTAAAAGAAATGGATCAAAGAATTTTTGCGTAAAAAATGGAATAAAGTGTAACAAAGTGTGTGAAATGTTAACAAAAGCCTATGGTGAGTCTGCTATGAGTAAAGCAAGAGTTTACTAGTGGTATAAGCATTTCCAAGAAGGCCGTGAAGATGTTGAAGATGACGAACGTCCTGGACACCCCAGCACATCAACAACCGATGAAAACGTGGAAAAGTGAAAGAAATGGTTCGCCTAATCACAATTATAGAGGTCGCTGATGATACTAGCATATCAATTGGATCATGTCATGACATTGTTTCCAA
Source organism: Callitettix versicolor (assembly GCA_022606455.1). NCBI lineage: Eukaryota > Metazoa > Arthropoda > Insecta > Hemiptera > Cercopidae > Callitettix > Callitettix versicolor. The sequence goes on from CM040187.1 coordinate 18,246,089, forward strand.
AGTTTTGTGAATGAAATGCGTGGCAGCAAAATTCGTTCCAAAATTATTGAATTTTGAACAAAAACAGCGGCGAATGGAAGTTGCTCAGGAGTCACTAAATGAAGTCAACGACGATGCAGAATTACTGAAACGTATTATAACAGGTGACGAAACATGGGTTTACAAATATCATGTCGAAACTAAGGCTCAATCATCCCAGTGGAGGCATTTTGGCTCGCCAAGACCGAAAAAGGTTCAACAAGTGCAGTCGAACGTGAAGGTTAAGCTCACTGTTCTTTGATATTAATGGCATAGTTTATCATGAATTCCTGCCACCAGGTGAAACGGTCAATAAGGAGTACTACCTACAAGTTCAACGCCGTTTGCGTGAAGCAATCCGAAAAAAAAACGCCCTGATCTGTGGAAAAACAATTCATGACTTTTGCACCACGATAATGCACCAGCTCACACTTCATTGCTTGTTCGTGAATTTTTGGCTGAAAACAGTACTGTAACGATGCCCCAGCCTCCATACATGGCTCCGTGTGACTTTTTCCTATTTCCAAAAATAAAGAGAATCTTAAAGGGCCATCGTTTTACAGCCCCAGATGACATTAAAAGCACATCGCTAAAAGAACTAAAGGCTATCTCAAAGATCGAGTTTGAAAAGTGTTTCGAGGATTGGAAGAAGCACTGGCACAAGTGCATAATCTTCAATGGGGACTATTTTGAAGGTGACGACATCAATGTAGAAGAATAAATAAATATTTTGTTCAAAAAATTAAAATTCTTGTTACTTTCTGAACACACCTTGTATATAAATTTATATGTACATGAAAGTTATATCAGTGATCTTAATATAATGCAACTGAAAATAAAAGGTTGCACGATTTTATTCATAATAATTAATTAAATATACAAGTGCAATGGAGAAAGTTCTGAAAGAAATTACTTCTATTAATGTATGTTTTACATTAAAGCCACCTTGGTGGCCTAGTTGATAGCGTACTGGGACTCTTACCCCGAGGACCAGGTTCGATTCCCGGCCAGGACTTGGCATTTTCATACACTATAAATCATCCCATCGCCTACATTAGCCTAAGTGTGCACAATAGTCAAATGTTAAACACAAAAAAAAAGTTTTACATTAAAAATTAAAATAAAAAATACATTCCATAGCGGTGGAGGATTTTACTAATTTTTTTGCTTCAATATACTTTCTGAACAGCGTATATTAGCTTACATATTCAGTTATTTTATTACCTTCAATTCTGGGAAAACCAGATGAAATAGTTCCATAAAACTTTGACTAAACTTGAATATAAGCTATTTAAAAAAATGGATAAAAAATTACTGAATTTGGTAAAGTTCAGTTTTAAGAAGGCCTAAGTAATATTAATATGTAAAAGTTTAATAGGATTTAGGTGAAATATTTTTGAGTCAAGTATTTATTGTAAATAAATTACTATATAAAACTACTGGAGCCAACTAAAGTCGACCCTTCATTTTCGCAGCAGTTTTGTTCCCGACATCAACACAATCATAAAATTTTATTGCAAAATGTATTACTAAGTATGGGTCAGAGTGTGCCAAGACAGAGAAAGATGACATTTTTTCTTAACTCATCAAAATAGTGTTTAAAAACTTATAGAATGAAAGGTCATGAAGTATTTAAACAAAAATCCAAGTGGTGGAGAGTTAAGTTATTGGGAAGTAGGTCTATCACCTACTTCCTAATAACCTACATCTTTGCTCTTTGGAATTTCACTTGAGTAATTCACGATCATCATTCTTACAAATTTTTAAGTGCTATTTCAAAGAGTTAAGAAACAAAAAAACTTTCACTTGCACTCTGCATAAGAGTAGCTTTCCCATTCATGTATTCCAAATATTCTTACTAATATATTTTGCAATAGAATTTGGCCATGTCTGCAATCAATTCAAAATTATTTGCCGAGCTCTCCGACTATAATAACTGCATACATTGACCTATACAGTACAATACTAAAAAATTACTGACTGCCTATTCGATATTGTAACTTTATATACTGTAATATACTGTAATAATATGTGTTGAACACATGAACTGGGATTATGATTGTACAAACTGTTACCTTCTTGCCAATACAACCTGATGCAAAAGGTCTGAATGAAGAGATTGTTTCTTTAATATTGCAAATTGTACAATCCAGTCACAACAAACTACTATTAACAATGTAGTAAAAATACTTCTTCAGAAAACTTACTTCTTTACATATTCATAGGAAGACCGCAAACGTCAAGGGTCAAATGTAATAAGTATTGCCTAATCATAGTTCAGTTAATTTTTTTTTTTAACTTGGCATTACAAGACTGACAAACTAAAATCATCTAAAAATTTATATAATGTTCTAAATTTAAGTTATACATTAACTTTATTATATTTTTTACTATAATTTTATGTTGTTCCTTATTTTCCCCTTTATTTTAGATTGTTCCCAGGCCAGTTTTTTTTGAAAACGCCACTCAGACTATGTTTACAGATTAAGTTGACAATAATCCTACGTGAAATAATTGTGATTTATGTTTTTGTACAAAGCAATACCAAAATGCACAGGAACCACCACATGCAGAAATAAAAAACAACTACACAACAAATATTGAGAAATGAAATAAAAAAAGGGGAAAGCATAAGTCATATTACTGTGGCCACTTAGTCATGACTTACTGAATAGATTTGTAAAGATCTCGTATCTTCATCTGTACGGGAGTTGATTTGAGTCGAAGGAGCTCCAACGCTCGACTTTGCAACTCCGTCTTGCGACCAGACTTGTTACGGCCAGCAAACCCTAAAAGCATCTGGAGCTCTGATACTCTAAAAGTCATCACCATGTTCTGGAACACCACACCACCGACTTGTTTTTCAGAACACTCACAAACACATCAATGTTAAAATATGTAAAATAGATTTCAATAACTCACCTTCAGATATATTCTTTTACATCTCGACTATTTGGCTTTATTTACAAAAATTTAAAGTTCTTTTTCCTCATTAAATGGGAACCCAGATGAAACTTATTTTTGTGCCGAAGTCAACAGCTTAAATAGTTTTTAAAAGCGAAACAGTGTTTAAAATACATGTAAACAAAAGTCAGTAATTTAAAATGTAGGCTACTAAAAACGAACAATATCAAACTAAGAATCCTACCAGTAAATAAATTACCAAGTAATGGTGTAATTAAAAAAAAGCTATTGTAGCCGTAGCCATCTAGAACCAGACCTGCAATTATCAATGTGCAGCAAACCTTACAGTTAGAACCATTAAAGTGCTTATTTAAAATTATCGATTTAAAAAAAAAATTAAAATATGGTCCCAAGAAATGGACAAATTATATTTGCCATATCTACGCCTAGTGATTGATCTACATGCTCAATTTCACCAAAATCGGTCAGTTCATTTAGCCTACAGCAACTAAACGTTCCTGCACAAGCAACCAAAGCTAACTGAATTTTGTGTGTGTGTTATTTTAAGGTGAAAAGCACATAGTGGCTATTATCACCTTCCTGAGTAAGTGTGAGTGTAAAGTGTTAAAGTTATAAGTGTAGTGTTGTAAGTGTGTGTGTTAAGACTCGGTTACCGCGAGGGATGCCTAAATCCTCTCAATAGGTGCAGCTAGTCTGCACCCCTCCCTAGCGGGGAGCTAACTGAATTTTTTGATTAAAAACATAAATATATAAAATATCCTTCAAAATCTCAATATTGTTTTTTTTTACAATCATTCTGGTGTTTTCATTGAAGAGTCTGAAGTTGTTCACTAGTAATCTGCTTATAATGTATCTTCTATGATTACAACAAAAAATAAATGGTGGAAAATAAATACACAAATATTTAATTACTGATACATGGCGATGTATGGAAGCTTGTGTTCACAGTTGACGTAACTTCTTTTCTCAATTTTTTAATTCTTAAACTTCAAAGTACAAACTCTCTTATCTGCAACTTACGTTGTCATGTAAAGGCATTTAGAAGAAAACAGGACCTTTTTGAAAGTCAACCAACTATCAACAATTTTGACTATTTTCATACAAAAAGTATGAGAAAAACTACAGATCCTTTCCCTTTATGGTTTACCATGAACACAATCTCCATCCTCTGCAAGGAATTCCAGGATTGGTTCAAAGATTTTGATGATTCATCTGATAAAATAATTTTTTTTCAGAATCCTTGCAAATATGACACAGGCACTTTTCTTCGTGATCTCCAGCTCTTCACTGATGACAATATTAGAATCTTACAAAGAATGCTATGAGAAAACTCACCTTCTTCCATTCTATAAGAATTTTCTGAAGATTTTAAGAATATAAAAAGCTATGGTGTCGGTATCTGGATAAACATAAATATTTGTGAGCAAACCTTTTCTAAAATGAAATATCTAAAATGAAAATATAAGTCTTCCTTTCTGAAGAACATCTGATATCATTTCTGATTATTGTAGCAATGAAATTAAAACCAAAATGGACTATTGTATTTTAAGGATTATAAGTTGCACGCTTTTCTTTGTAAAATTGCCTACAAAATTCAGGGGAGTCTTATGCTCGAAATTAATATAAAAATGTCGTGTTCATTTAAAATTCCTGTTAGATGAATTTTTCTAGCAGAAAAATAATGGCCTATATATTTGATGACACAGGAAACCTATCTCTATATGGCAACATTAGATTCAACTGACAGCAGCAGTGCACCGATTGACGAACATCTTCTATGCCACCACAAACCCAGAACACTGTCTAGCCTATGATGCACCATTGCAGTCTACGGTTGCCAGTGAACTTGAATTGAAAGTGATTTGTATTATCGGTAACAGTACAATATTGTTGTTAGTAGCTAGTTTCGTAATGGAAAAAAATAATAATAAACTAAGAATTTTTTTCATCTTTATAGTTCGTAGTGTCTAATAGTCTGTAAAATACGGTAATATTTTAAGTGCTACACAGTTCCAAACATCTTATAAAACCATTTTTTTATCAAGCTTATGTTTATTTACATGTTTGTAGCCAATTTCAATAACAACAAACATAAATTTAACTAATAACTGTTCTACGTATTTGTAACTGTTGCTTAAATTTAATTAATATTTATCTCCTTTTATTTACTTTAACTAGCCGCCTCGGTGGTCTAGTGGATAGCGTACTAGGCTTTCACCTAGAGGATCTGGGTTTGATTCCCGGCGAGGGCTTGGCATTTTCATACGCTATAAATCATCCCACCGTTTGCATTAGCCCAAGTGTGCACAATAGCCGGATGTTAAAAAAAAAAAAAAAACTTTAACTATTTGTTTGTTTACCCATAAAGTTAGTAAAAATGCCAATATTTTTTCATCTCTACTGTTTGTAATTTGCCGATACACTGTTTTTATATTTATATATTTGTAGAATAACTAAATTAAGACTTTAAAATATAATAACATTTCTTAGGTTACTTTTTTTTACCAGTAACTCTTGGCCATTCATGGAAGTAGTTAGTCGTTCAAATGATATTAATAGTAGAATACTGTTTACTATTCAATAATGAAAAATAAGTCATGTGTAATCAATAATGGAGCTGTAAGTCATTATTAGTGAGAGGCACTCTGTCAACATACGTCATGAATCATCAGCTTGGCTGCAATACAACTAACCCCTTCCCCTCGTACAAACCTTGGAAAACAATTCGCTATTACAGTAAAGTCAAAAGGCTAAGAACTGGCTGCCAAAAAAAAAAACTACTGTGACCCAGACCATTATCCTTAAAAATATCAAATTCAGCCCTCCTGTAAAAAACATTGGAAATTTTTGAATTAAGCTAATTTTCCAATTTTAAATAGCTTCCTTATCATATTTATAGCAACCTAATACATTTCTACTGGATATTTATAAACTACATTTGATCGAAATCGTTAGAGCAAAAGTTTGGTTAAAAATTACCAAAAATCAGCCTTAACAAGTGATCAATTTTGTTAAGGAATAGTCAAGTACCCGATCAGGTTCAGAGTATTGAGAAAATATGATTTAATTTCTTAAAACAGGCTTATAAGATTTTAATGTTATATGAAGATTCATAATTTAAATCAGTCTACGAAAATAAGTAAGTTCTTTCTTTTAAATTCAAAATACAGAAATTTAAGTTTGGAATTAAAGACAAATAATTAAAATAACCTGATTGCTGTTGCTTTTTTCTTTCGATTAACTCCGAAAGTGTAATTAAATAAGAGTGTAAACTTTATTTAAAATTTGATACAATGATTTCAGTTATAAACTTCATATAAGACAAATGTTTAAGAAAAACCTAGTAAACCAATTCTGAGAAACTAGGCCAGTATTGCAATTTTTATCTCTTAATAGTTTCTGAAACCCAGATTTCTATGGGGAATAATAGAATGTGATAAAGTTTGTGTATGTTTTGCACTGATATTTTTTTCCTACTTTTAAAACAATTTTGTTTCAAGAAACACAAACCTAACCTAAACAAATATTCAGTAAAACATCTATTCACTTATTTAGTATCATTACCAAAATATACAATTTCATTAAATCTACAATTGCAAAGACAATTAACGAAAATAAAAATGGCCACACTATCCATTCCCGCAATGTACACTACTACATGATTATACAACTAACACTTTTTCAATGAAGTCATTACAAACAGCAAAAAACTTTTGCTGAAACCTACCAAGTGTTAAAATGCTCTAGAAATTTTTACTCAGCTACTGTATTACCATTATACGCAACATAAAAATCAACTACGGTAGCCTAAATTTAATGTGACGTGAAAGAGAAAACATGATCAGTGTTAGCCCAACACTAAATGTAAAATGTTACTGATGCGCTGGAGGAACAGAAATGAATATGAATAGTTCACCAAATTTGTACTGTCTATTACTATTTGCAGAAACTGAAAATACACATGCATACCATAAAATACCAGATATATGATGTTTTCATATAATCGATATTATAAATGTGTCCACTGTTGATGTATTACCATGTGCATTTAATTAAAAACAGTACTAAGACAATCCTATCGCTAAAACATAATTTTAAATAAAGTATTTTTACACTCTCTAAGTAACCATTATTTATGCTTCTGAATAATTACAAGTTTATCATTTTTGAGCAAATATCAAGATTATTATTCGTTTGGTTATCTGTGTTTTCACATATATGTTCAGTGATACAATTTGTTTTCAAAATATCAATATTTTTTTCTGGAACAAAAATATTAAAGTAAATGCAAAAAAATTTAATTAGAAGACGCAACACTGTTCCCAGTTATCGTACCGGATAAAAAAACAAATAAATTTATAGTTAAATAGCTTTAAGACAATTGGCTCACACAACTAAACTAGTTCAAATGCAATAAATCTTAGAATATAATTTTTATCGCTGAAAAAATCAGAACAATTAACTTATAGGCCTGCAATTTAAAATGCAACATGAATATGAAAAGTAACAAAATCTAATCAAAAATGTCTACGCTTTAGTAATAATATTACATAAAGAGAAAAATAAAGATTATACAAGAAAGTTATTTTTAGTTTCTCACTGTAATGAAAACAAAAACAACGTATAGAAGATCCGAATGAATGATTTTGAAATGACCACATACAACAAGTTGTGATGAACTTGTCACTATGTTATTGTTATTTATGTTTAGACTAATTATAGTTAAAGACCTAATATAATAATAACCAATTTGGTTATATCAAACTGTCATTCGGAGTGATGTTGAAATGGTTCAGCACACTAATTTTTAATACACAGCAATATGAAATAAGTTATGTATCATTGCTTAAATGTTGTTATTCCTCTCACCACCCAAAAAATCTTGGTTGCTAATTGTACTGTGTATTAAGACATTGAGATATAAAAGAACTGTGAATGCAATTCCTTATTTCATTCATTGTTTACATACTGGTTAAAAGTCTACTGCTTCCTTAAGTTCATAATAAAATATGTCAAACTGCATTGGTTTTGAAACAATTCAAACATTACTAATCAATGTTATGCTGGATTCTAAAACTGTTAATGGAACATTTCCTTTACCAAAAATAGTCCCAGTATCATATTTTTGTTGGCTACAGTTTAATACCAGTTCTTTCTAGTTTGTTTTAACATGTCTTTAACATTGTTTTAACATGTTTAGTATGTCTTAACACCCAAACTTTATGCCAGTTAGACTAACGAGGCAGCAGTATTAACGGTAGTTCTAATTAGTAAATATAATTTAACCTGCTAGCTTTCTACAAAACTTTATTTGTTGCTTACTTAACTTGGCAGGTTTAATTTCATTCAGATTTCCTGCAGGAATACATTAAACTTGCAGTCATAAAAAAAGACCGAACTTTAGTAATTATTTGTTGAAACTGGAACAACAATCCAGTTCTGGCGATTGGTGGAATATCTAGCACTAACTTATCACTACTGGCCTACTTATCAGAATTTACTGTTGAAGTTATCCTTCTGAGAAATGTTTACATTAAATAAATTCAGATTGAAACTTTTTACTAAAATTCTCCCTATACAAACTGTTTAGCATAGGACGCAGTAAAAACATTTTCAATCTGGTGCTGTCCATTTTGTGATTCATGCAAGCTGTATCTGCATGAAATCAAGACACAAAAATTAAATGAAAAAACGTCATGAATTAATCACATCACTGCAAAATTAGTCCATGCATGTTGACCGATAACCAAAATGATATTACATTTTTACTATCAACCAGTTCTATGAATAACGAAATCTTTGAATAAGTTTTAGAACATTTTGAGCTGAAAACCAGTCTGAGAGAATGTTTCTACAGTATAAATAATAATCAAACAAATCCATTGAATTGTTATAAACCATTTACAAAAATTAAGTTCTAAGAAGCATTCCAACAATGGTAGAAGTAATGGGAATGATACACAAATATTTTGAAAGGGCCACATAAACATGAATCACAAACACATTTAATGTTATAATTATGATAATGTAAGGTGACCATCAAGTGAGGAGTGTTGTGCTCAGTTAAACCACTTGACTCAGTTCTGTTCCGCTTTCAGTGGTTGTATTTATACTAAACCAGTCTCCTTAGATCAACACAACTCCGCCCCTCATCTGGTAGCCAGTTTACATATATTCTTTAACATACCTTGTACATGGACACACTTTACATTAAATTAAATGAAAATGTATCAAATTTTGTTTACAATTTCAAGAAACCTTTTTTTACAATAGAAATCATCTCTGGAATCTATATTGCTTATATTAGGCTACTTCAATATATAAAAAGCTAATTTTTCATCGATAACCAGAGTGGATTGTAAAAAAAAATATTTTAGGTTTCTATTTCAGAATAGAGTTGTACAATTAAATAAATAAAACTTTGAGTTTATATTGCATAAACTGACCAAGAATTAGAGAAATTACTGTAACATTTTTAATATAAAAACTATAAAAAACAATGCTGTCAATAACTAAAAAAATGTGACCTGCAACTAAAGTTATCAGCATGAGAGAGTGATAAAGTAATTAGGTCTATTAACAACTGTATGACCAATGTGGGGTGTTGTCATTTTTTATTCTGTTTTAGAAATTAAGTTGACTTATTGGCCTACCAATCACTCTTGTACTGCACAAAAACTGAAAATTGTGTGTGTGTGTGTGTGTGTGTGTGTGTGTGTGTGTGTGTGTGTGTGTGTGTGTTTATATATATATATATATATATATATATATATATATATATATATATATATATATATATATAGTAGGCACTAAAGTAAATCATATAAATTATAAAATCATTTAGATTGTTTAGTAATAGTTCAGGTTAAGAAGTTTATATTTTTTAACTGCTAATTTAAAAGTCGCTATACGTATGGTTACCAGAAAAAGATATATTCTGGCTTGACAAAGAATATATACACAGGCAATGTAGGCTACAAGTTCCTAATCCCACATTTAGACAAGACTGCCTAATTGTACAAGATTGAATATATTACCACACAATTGCTTTTTATACCTAATTGTAGGACTATTCCTATAACACTGAATGAGCTTCAAATAAATTAATGAAAACATTTTATTAATTCATTAACAATTATAACTTTATATAAAATTGCTAGAATAAAATGTACATTTACATTTCTTCATATCAGTTTTACATTGATTCAGACTGAAAATAAAATTGAACAATTAAATGTCTAACTCAAAAAGAAATATATACTGCTCAGTTGCTAGTATATAAAACAGTTCTTTGGTTGTCTAAGATGCAATATAAACCATGATGTATATGTACAACATATATATATATATATATATATATATATATATATATATATATATATATAGGCTACTATAATTATGTAAGAAAATTTGAATTCTTCAACATATGCTGTTACATAAAATATTCATTTTTCTTTGTAACTTCAAACTAAAATTACTACGAAAAATATTACTAATCTGCTAAAGGCAATGGTATGCACTGTAGGTTGCTTTTTTTCAGATAGGGATTCTTGAATATTTTTTTTTTGTTTTACTTTATTACCTAATTAACACATATTCACCCATTGAAAATAATTTTTTGAAATAATACTTACGATTTTAGGGCTTTTTTATGGAAACAGATTATGATGTCATTGATGTTTATGTTGCATTAAACATTAAATTTCATACACAAATTTACTGGACAAGTACATTATTATTAACTATATGTACTTAATACTCATGCGCATTATACATTCGGACAGCCATTATTAAATATTAAGGTTTAGTTCTTTTTGGTTTGGTACATTCTTGTAATGAAAACTGTTAAAATGGCATCCATTATTTATGAACTTTGTAATTTGCCTCTTTTAATGTTAGGATCACCATACAAAAACCATGTCATTTAGGTTTTTGAGTTTTTTTTTAAATAAAGATTTTTTTATCATTTTAGCGTTCAAAAACACATTATCTGTAACTAGTTTAAATAGCTTTTTCACACAACCGTGTCAGTTAGGTTAATATTATTTTTTTTAATACAGGTGTTTTTAATCACCCAACAATCGTGTTAGGTTCACCAGCCAACAACTATGTCAGGTTATTGAGTATTTTTTATTTAAAAAAGTTTTTTATCGCTTTAGTGATCAAAAACACATTACCTATTTTTTAGCAGTAGCAATTTTAAGATGGCGATGATAGCCTTCATGTGCTTTTTGCCAAAAGTTGTAAATTAAAAAAAAGAAGCAATTTTAAGGTTATGCGCATCACTTTTATTTTCAATTTTTATCTTACTTCGCATGCTTTTATATTTTGGATTATTTCTTTTGGGCATGTAATAAAGCATTTTAGCGAAAAAATTGAAAACAACCTATACTGCATATTTACCAAGACAACAAAATCAGGATGCACTCCTGATCTGCACGATTACCCATACTAAAAATTGAAAAATGCTAGCAAACCCAAACAGGCCTCCATAATTAAATACCAATATTTATTCCTCAATAAACACAAAAAGTAAATTAGTTAACTATTTTAAAAACTAAATTAAAATTACACTTACTCTCAAATCATCTGTTCCAGCCATTTTTCCTTTTTTATTAGGGTTTTGTGAAGATTTCTTCGAGTGACTAGCCAGCTTGAAAGGCCAAGAATCCTGATTATACTCGAAACTGAGCGCTTTCAACGAAACGCAAATAGGCAATATTAACTTTCTTCAAAAAAGAAAAAAGTTTTAAATTACGTATTATACTATTTTCAAAACATTTCACATTTTCCCAATTTAAGAAAATATTAAGTATACAGCTTTTAACTTCTGTGCTTTCTAAAGTTAATGCCTAATTTTTAGAACTAGGCCTAAAACTAGAAAACCGATTATGGTTCTTAATAATTAATAATCTTTCAATAATCACAAATAGTTCTTCCGTATGACTGAACATAAATCACAATTACCACAATACACGAAATGTATTAAAATATTCAATTTAAAACTACAAACTAAAACAAGAAAACCGATGTTTGCTCTTAGTGAATTCAGTCCGTAGAAAGCAGTGTCGCCAGTTAAATTGAAAATAATATTTCCCCACTTAGTACCTAAAAATTTCCCCACTCTTAACAACTCTTATTCATGTAATATTTATGTATAATAAACAGGATGTACGTTTATTATTGCAAATATGAAATACTGTAGATGTATAATTAAATAATCATAAATAACTTATACTGGGATGTTATTTGTTGGGATCATAAACAACTATACTTGTTTGGATGGGATTATACTTGTTGGGATCATAAACAACTAATGAACGTGACGTTACCATTAGAGAGAAACAACATTTTTGAGTCAGCTTTCAAATGAACTTTATTCCTTGAAAAATATTGTTGCTAAGCACGAGTACAGGACTAATTTAAAATAAAGAAACTATCACCTTTCAAAACAACTTCAATTTGGAGAATTAAATTAGTGCTTTGATCCTATTGAGGATCTTCAAAAAATCACTCAGCAAACTTACTGAAACTGGAATGCTCTCTTCACACAAAATACGATTCCTAAAAAAAGTGAAGGTAAAAGTATGTTCGTTGAAGGATACTAAAACCTTTTAGTGAAACTAGCTGGGAGAGAAAGACCGATGCGATAAATCCGCTCAGATACCAGATTGAAGACGTTTATAATATGAGACCCGTCCAGAAAATAAGTACTGTTTTGTACTACTGCCACCGCAGCGCTACTATTGGCGCTCTATGTAACAAGAACTACTTCGCCTGCACTCATGTGGCTATTTATCGAACTAGAAGTGATTTATTTTTGGCCACAGTTAAACAGGTTTATTTTAGTTTCAATTTGTATTTCAAAGTTATATGTGGCCTTATTAATTATGCTGACAATTTTTAATTTTAATATTTCCTTTATCTTGTATTTTAAAATAATAATTAATTTTACTACATAATTTACTCTTGAAAACACTGATCTTCAAAATATTAAAGTATTATTAAAAAATAATACTTTACTGAAGCAAGGACTGTTCAGAGGTAGCCAATATTCATACAAATTACACATCTGTATAAAAAACTGCTGTATATTTGATACCTCTGTAAAAAAATTTTTTTGTATCTGTAAAATTAAAGGCATGTATGTCTGAAATAGAAATCTACACTATTGTGTAGATCATGAAAATTTTGATATATACAATAATTTATATATCATGTTAGTTTTTTTTTGTAATTTCAGTCATAAAATCGATTAAGTAGCTAACTTATCACATTATTTATTTCAATTCAGTTGTATAAAAGCCAGTAAAAGCTTACATTGTCTGTTATTGTCTGTATGAGATTTTAATACCTAAAACCAAATTTCAAAGAAACATTTACACTTTACAGTAATGTCACAATGCAATAATTCTTATCCACGAAAGTAAAAGTAATGTTTCAGGGAATTTAGGTATGAAACAATCAACATGAATTAAAATAACATAGTGAAGAATGGGTATTCAGCTAGTATTTTATAAAAATAACTGGAGTGAGAACTTACTTTATACATATTCATACCTGTATTATACAAGAACTTTTAGACTGTGGAACACAGATGAGAGACTGAACATGGGGTTACTGCCTCAGATGGTAGCTATAAATGCAAGATGCTAAATAATATGCTTATAATAAGATGCCTAAATAAAAACTTTTAAATGTGGAAATTACAACTGACGTTTCAAAAGGTTCCAACAATGTTTCAAATCCAACATATCAAAATAAAGCATCACAACATAAACCTAAACAAAACAAACTTCTGACAGCAATTTGAAATGTTGCTTAAACTTAAAGTAGGCATTCCACACTTTCTTCCATGAGAGAAACGAACATTTAAATAAATATTATTATTAACTACTAACTCATGCAGCATTGCTTGTGAAATTGAAACATTTTCAGGATTAATGTTCTATCCAAACACATATAATCCATGCTAAGTATTCAATTAAAAACTAAAATCTTATTAGAAATTTTAAAATTGGGTTTTGAAGTGTTGTCCATCCTATTTCTGCCACCCTACATTAAACATTTTAGATCTCTGTACATCATAGGTCATAGATTTTGCACATGTTCATGCACACACGTGCGCACACACGCACACACACACACACACATCCTTTATTTAAAGATGGTATATAAAGATTATTCCATTATACTGTACTATCATACTAAATCACAAAATCTTAAAAAAGGACCAATTCACAAAGCTTTAAGAACGACAAATTTTAATTGACTATTGACAATATAGCCCTTTATTACATACAGCCTGACAATTATAGCCCTTTACACAATATGAAATGGTGCTACACTACGAATCGGCCAATCAGTAAACTAGTGTCTTATCAACTGGTAACGTGAAAGGAAGAATAATAATGCAGAGCAAAAAACACAATATGCATATTTATGTCTGTTACCTCAATGTACTTATAGCATATTTTTTTCAAAAAACAAGTACAAAATGACCAGTCAGCAATTGATTATGCATTACTGATGTGTTTTGTTTTACATTTCTGATCTTTATCAATCAATATGTACAGTCTTATTTTGTTTGCTACTTCATGGAAATGTAGTCAGTCACTGCAATTCTATTCAACTGTAATTATATACATAAATCCTTTTATCTTGAATAAACATCACTAAGGCATAAAATATTGAACAACTTTTTGAATGTAATGAGCGGTGAAATTAACTATTGTAATAACTGTCATAAAACAAATGTTAATTTACAAGTGGTATCCGTCCTTTGTGATTTTGTCAGTACAAGCGACTCATCAGATTAACCAGTGGCTGCATTAACTGACAACTATTGTATATCAAGTTAAAAACTTATGGTTTAAGGTTAAACCAAAAATAAAACCAGATATTTTATTTTTGGTTTTTTAGCAGCCAAGCTGCTGCAGAACATCAAACAGCCACTCTCAGTGGCCATTCAAGTACAAAAGGTTAATCTACACACCAAGGAAAAGGAAAAAAAAAGCATCAAAATCATTTCACTGGCACTGGGTTTTCAGGTTTAATGGCCAAGAGGGACAATCATCAGTGCTGAAAGTTTTTTTCAATATCTAAACTGAAGAACTGACCCTTTGTTAATCCTAATCCCTTAGTACCCCAAAACTCAATCTGAACCAAAATTTATACAAAAGTACAGCAAAGGAAGTAACAACAACAATCATAATGTATGAAAAAATGATCTAATTACCAGTAATAATAAAAATGATACCATTTTACAATTTTGTAAGTAAAGTACATTACACAAAAAACTAAATTAGTTTACTGCCAAGATGCTGTATTAAGAATACCGAAGTTATTTTTAAAAAATCACTACACAATAAAAACTGAATTAGTGTATTTCTGCTAAATTTAATTTTACTACTTAAATTGAAACGGATAATCAAATCACTTTAGCAAATAAATTAGGTTAATAATATTTTATTCATATAAAAATATATAACAATTCATAAATATATACAATAAACAAAACAATACAGAAAACTATAATTAATTGTATTTTTTTACTGCTTAAAAATATATATTACCTGAAATAGAGAGCTAAAACAAATCTAAATTAAAAGTTGGAACAAAAAACTACCAGCAAATTAAACCAACTAATAATCCATAATTTTTTAAAATTATACATACAAAAATAATCAAGAAGGGCCTATATTTACTGTTAATATCAAGTCCAATTTTAAACTATATACAAATAAATGCATACAAAGGTTACAATATTACTTACAAAACTTCTAAAAGAAAAAAATATGTAAAATTTCTTATTCCATTTTCAAATTTTAATTGTACATAATATATGTATACATATATAAGGTACATATATCACATATTGTCACAATGATAGTATAGACAACAGGCAGGTGTATATAGGAAATATTATTTTATGTAATCCACAGTTTACTTTCCTCAAGACAAAAGTTAAATAAGAGGGTTGATCAAATATAAACGAGACTGACTTTCTAAAAACTTTTCCGTTGGACATTGAACTCTAAAGGGTGGGGTTTCAGGTAGCCTGGGAGGTTTGGGACGGGCGTAGACGGGCAACATTTCCGTTCGGACCCTTCAGTATAAAACTATACAATGAGTGAGAGTGAAGTGCACGTTTCCGTGGAACAGAGAATTATTATTAAGTTTTTGGCCAAGGAGGGGGTCAATCCGACTGAAATCTTTCATAGATTGACGGCTCAATACGGGGACAGGACCCTGTCAAGAGCTCACGTTTTTGCTTGGCACAAGGAATTCGCCGAAGGACAGGAAGCAGTAGAAAACCTCAGCCATGATCGTCGCCCGACCACTTCCGTCACGGACGAAAACATTGATGCTGTTCGGAAGCTCCTGGACGAAGACAGACGTATATCGCTGCGATTTATTGCTGATGAACTCCAGTTGAGCTATGGCAGCGTTCAAAAAATCGTTACATCAAACCTGGAACTCAGCAAAGTATCTGCAAGGTGGGTTCCACGAATTTTGACCGACGTTCACAAACGGAATCGTTTGGAGATTTGCCAGTGACTATTGACCCAATTTGAACGAGATGGTGAGGCATTATTAAACCGGATTGTCACCTGTGACGAAACATGGGTTCACCATTACACTCCCGAGTCTAAACAGGCAAGTATGGAGTGGCGGAAGAGGGGAGAGAGGGCGCCTCTGAAGGCCAAATCATGATCGTCGGCCGGGAAGGTAATGGCCACTGTATTTTTCGACAATCAAGGCGCCTTTCACGTCGATTTCCTCCATCAACGACGCACAATAAATGCACAATATTATTATGATGTTTTAGAGGCCGCAAAACAGTCTTTTAGTATGAAAAGGAAATCTAAACCGGCGAAAACGTCATTCTTCTTCACGATAATGCCCGACCACATTCGGCGCGAATGCTACGAGGCTTAAACTCGATCAAATTGGCTGGGAACCAATGGAACATCCCCCATACAGTCCAGACTTATCACCCTGCGACTATCACCTGTTTGGGCCACTCAAAGAGGCGCTTGGAGGCCAGCGTTTCGAAGACGATTCTGCGGTGGAGACCTTCGTGCTCCAATGCTCAATGAACACCCGAGAACTTTTTACGAAGATGGAATTAAAAAACTTCCAATCCGGTGGGAAAAATGTGTTACTCGTGCGGGAGACTATGTAGAAAAATAAGTTGTATCAAGAATAATTTGTAAGTAAGCAATAATTTTTTTAAAAAATCAGTCTCATTTATATTTGATCAACCCTCGTATGTAATATCGAATAGACAACAAAAATATCTTTCTTTCCATGTCAAATATATATTACTGGCTATACCAAATAATACATATTTTTTAGCTTTAAAAAACTGGTTTATAAGTGTTACAGTGAGACTAGGAGATCCAATGTTTCAAAATTAGCTAACCAGATATTGATGAAATTTTAATCATATATGGACTTAGTGTATAAAATAAAAATAAGATACAGAAACTGGAATGAACAAAAAAGAAATCAACTTTGATATGAAATATTTTTTTAAACCTTAACTATTTTTATTTTAAATTTAACACTTAAACACTGGGCAAATTTAATTTTAAATTTTGAACGGAATAACTGAAGTATTACTAACTGCTAATTATTTTTTCCTTTCTTTTATTATTGCTAATGTAGGTCCAAATTTGTAAGAAGAAGAAGAATTAACAAGGTATCACAGATATAAGTAATTCATGGTATAGTTATAAGTAATTAGTATCTAATATAGTATAGATATAGTTTATGTATAAAATTAATCAGTATGGAATGTAACACATTTTTAATTGTGGAACAGGTATTTGAAAATGTATTTGTATTAGAAGGTTCTTTTTTACTGCTTTACAAGGTAATAGAAAAAATTGTACACATAATGGGTAATATATTTATATGTTTTTAAAATACTTAAAAATGTGTAAAAAGTTCTAAAGATAAATAAAACTTTTAAAAGTTATCTGACAATATAAGAAACAAAAATTTCTTAAATTTATTTCAAAATTTATATACACGTATTTATGTGAAAGGAAAAAAATTGACAAAAAGTGCAGTGTTTCCTTTTGTAGCTTAGGTATGTTACAAACTGCTCCAGGAGCAAAAGTAGAATAGAATCAATAGAAATGTCAAAATTATTGTATTATATGAATGCCTATTTGTTTGTAACACAGAATAGGCTAATTAACCCTTTGAGTACCTCATCATCACTATTCATATCATTACGAAAAGTACATAAAATGCCAGTGTCTTTATTTGCAATGTTTTATATATTGGTAATATTTCACAGTTGTACCAATCGAAAATATATCTACAGCAATCCTAAGGTTCCGAGCTATTGATTGATGTCAGTTTTTTTACTCTTTGTCCTTCAAGCTTAATTGTCTCTTTGCAATTATAACACTGACCTCAACTACAATTTATATAAAAATAACTGTTGTCGAATCAACTGTTGCTGTAATATCTATACAGTCATGGTACTAAAACATATTATATTAGGTGTATCCAGAAAGTAAGTACTGTTTTGAAAAAAACAAATTGTAAAATATTTTTTTTCACACATGAAAAAGGATACCTTAAACTATTTTTCTCTATAGTTTCCTCCAATATTCTCATGCTTATCACAGCAGTTGACCAACTTTCCATAGCAGGAACCCAAGTTTCATCACCAATCATAATTTTGTATAAAAAAGTCCACTTGCTCATCATTATATCAAGTAAGAAATTTCAAAGCATTGACAAGTCACTGAAATTTGTGGACATCAGTAAACACTTCTGGAACCAAGTGGGAATACAGCTTGTGATAACCTAAATAGTCTGAAACAATCTCAAGCAAAAGAGTGTGAAACTTTCGAAAATTCATCAGGAAGCACTGACGTCGTGAACTGTCCTCACAAATTTTCTCATTAACTTTTCTCCTGTTTTCATTGACAATAGAAGACCACTCACTCCATGCCTCATCGTGACATTGGTTTGTAATCCAAACTTCCTAACCCACTTTCTTAACATTCCATCACTCATTACATTTTCATTGTAAACATCTTGAATCTGACAATGAATTTCAGCTGACTTAACTTGCATTCGAAAACCGAATGACAGATTGAATCTCACAGTTAGCAGGTTCATAAATTGTTTTAAACATTTTATATGCTCACAGAAAACTTAAAACACCAACCAAACGGTGTCAGTGATACTAATGGAAATGGAAAGTACATTAGCAGCACTGTTGTGGCAGTAGAACAATAGTTTACTTATTTTCTGGACACTCCTCGGGTAAGATTTATTTTTATTTTAACATTGAATAACTGAAATTAATTCCGAAAAGATACTTTATGAAACAAAATTCAGTTCAAACTTGGTTTTTAATTATAAAAAAAACATTTTTTTAAAAGTTTTTTTCTATGGACGTGTAAAATTTTAAAATGTATTATGTTCTTTGGCTTTTTGTCAATAATAATAATTATTATTATAAAAATTACAAAAATTGGTTGATAGCTATTTTACAACATGTTCTCTCTAATGCTTGCAACTTTAGAAAAAACCGGATGGCAAAATTATGCATATGATTTGCACAAATGATCACCACACTCAAAGGGCTAAAATATAACCGTTATTACATTATGTGTGATTTATTTTTTTTCGTACTTATAAGCAGTACACTCAAAATAAATGCATAAATCCACTAAAGAATAAAATCATAGAGTATGATAAAAAATATACTGTTTACTGTACAGTATACAAGTGCAGGAGGCAAGCAGGCTTAAAAGTACAGGAACCACTGACAAGCCTAATATTATTAAAGTGTTGGTACTGTAATTACTTAATCCTTATTAATATCATTGTTGAACAGCATTCATATCAGGTAAACAACTACAGAAATTTTACACTGTTTTTGTTGTTCAAAATTAAGCCCAAAACTATATAATTTTTCACCCTATTAATCTGTATATAAAAATACAACAACGAAAATTACATTAATAAATTATTTATGAATTACAAAAGAAGAATTTTCTTGATAAATTAACAAACTAGCTGTTTTGTGAAAAGTGGGTAGTATAAATGATTAAATGAAAACAATTTCTGAAATTACTGTACATGTATAATGATTCATCTATTTGGAAAAACTTTATATATATATATATATTTCAAAAAGCAATTTTATGCTTTTTATTAAAAACTTTAAATGCTTCATTAAAAATGCTTTATCCTCTTAAGCAAGTACAATGAATAAGTTCGATTAACTAAAATCGTTTTAGTATCCATGGAATGGAACAAATTAATTGTCACAGTACACCTGCTGACATGTCGAGCATATTGTCAGGTATTATATAGATTTATCTGATTACATTTGAAACCAAATTATACAGACCAACTGCAGTCTGATGTGAGGTCTTAGTACTAATGTTTATTAACGTCTACCCATTAAAGCTAAAATTAATTTTAAAAATATTTATTTTTAAAACTATTTATTTTAACCCAATTAATTATAAGGCCACCTTTTTTAAATTCAATAACCTAGCAATATTCCTTAATAATTAGCCCTTCTTGTTTTTATTCTAACTACACACTTCTTTAATTTGAACCTTGTTTTTAATTAATTAACACCAAAGATTATTTCTAAAAACAAAATTATATTATTTAAATAAATTTCTTTTAAAAAAATTAAACGCTTAATGATAAATTAATCATTGTTTTAAGAAACTTATAATACCTACCATCACAATTATGATCCATTTTGCTGCTATATTATGAGTAATATTGAAGTACCTCTTTGGTCAGCATGTCTACAGTCTCTTCGTTAATTTCAACAAACCGTTTGTTCTGTCGACTGAAGTAAAATATATCACCAGAATAAATGTCAAACCACAGAGCATGGATGTGGAGTTGATGTGTTTCTAAACGTTTCTTGAGAAATCCGTAGCTGGCGATATTTTGTAGTTGTTGCAGGCAGTTTACCTAACAAAAAATTAGAAAAATAATTGTTAAAAAATGTTTTAAAATGCACAGTCACTTAGGCCAGGTGGACATAACGAAGGTCAAGATTAATGGGAAAACCGAAATACTGGGTATCATTTTTTCACCAGTAATCTTTGAAGTACTGACTGTTTACAAGAACATCAGTAGATCTAGACAAACTTTTCGAACATGAACCAACTCATTACAGAAAAATACCAGATATTTTTCATCTTAATGGTTATATAATGAAGAGTAAAATTTTGACTGAACAACATTCAAACTTCCATAATTTCAAAAACTTCATAATGTTCACTTGATCAAGAAACATTTTATTGTACTGATATTACCTTCATTTTAGATTACCTGTGACAGTTTATCTTCAATAGAAAATCTGTTCTCATGATCAATATAAGCTACAAACTTCCTCATCGGTGTTTCCGATTGGAAGATTAATGGATGTTCATAGCCACCAACTTCTAACTGCTGAAATTTTTCTAAAGATGAGTTCGCGTGTGTGCACAGCCATGACCTTAGAGGTGAAATTCTGCGGTTGTCCTGGCTAGCAAATTCTTCATCTCTTAGTTTATATAATAAATTCATTGCCTGCAACATTAAATAATTCTTTAGCTGATTCTATAATACCCTTACATGTATTATACTGTATTATGTGAATCAGTGTATTCATAACAAAACATTTTTCTATAGTAAATTTACTCTGACTAGTAAAAGATTCAATTTTGTCATTTATACCAAAGTTGAAAACGTGAAATGCTAATTTTAGAGAATTAATATTGCTTATGGTGAAATTAGATTTTCAAAAAAAATTATGATTTCAAATGGTTTCTAGGTATCAAACTTGTCCAAGCTATTAACAAATTTATTTTGGGAAAAGTATGAATAAATCTGAAGGGTACACATGTATGAAAGTTTCAGTGACCCTTTATAATATGTTCTAGGGGTCAGAAAAAAAACCAAAAATGAAGACTATTATAATTTTTTTGTTGATACTTCCCAAACCAAAATTATCATAGCGATAGTAATTGTTTCAGACAATGCAAGTATTTAATCACACACTATACAATTACAATTATAAAAAACCAAAAACAATAATGAGTTGATAATTATTGGAAAAGTATGAAACCAAACAAATAATTACAAATATTACTATGTAATCATTTTAAATTTATACTATTTCCAAAACAACCATTTATTATTGGCAATAGCTAACATTATTAACTAACAAATAAAAATTTATTAAAAACTATTCCCTCAATTGTTCAGGCCATGCAATGAAAGCAACGTATCACTATTTACCATTTACAGCCGATGAACTCCTCCACATAGTAGCATGAAATAGACAATAAAAGCTGTTATACACTTTCTTTAAAACCACTTTACTCTTGAATATTTGTTATTTTAACTGGGAGCTTATTCAATAACACCCTCTGACTTGGTACAGTAGTTTTTTGAACTTACAAAAAACCTGTGTTGGCCTAATCGTAAGTAGTCTCCAAATTGGGTACTATAATCATATACATCCATGTTAGGAGTAGTATAATACTTATATTTAAAATGCAAGATTGTTTCTATAATATACATATTAGGTATTGTCAATACTCCCAGCTCTCTAAAAGCATTTCTGAAAGTCTCCCACTTCTATATGCCAGCCACAAATTGTTGCATTTTTTTTGTAAATAGCCTTTTAAATTGAAATACCCTATAGTGTGATTCCATAGGGCAAGTAAGAATATAGAAGTCCATAATAGGCCATTAACCTCGGTAGTAAGATAGTAAGGATGCTAAATTAGAAATTTTGTTTGAGTGCTGAATAGTTCCATTTGGGCTCCTTTATAATTTAAGCGAATAAAAGAAAGTTGTGCAGTGTTGCTACCCCATTTATTACTTTTAACTTTTCAACTTACTTTACAATCTGAGTGTCCACATACAATTATGTGTCGAATATCATTTACAACACATCCAAGCTCTAAAGCAGCAGGCTCATTTGTTGTGTACTCATCCAGGAAATGTTGTGAGTGAGGGATTACATTGCCTGCATTACGCACTGTAACCAATAAAACATACACTATACCCAGTACTTTATTGAAACAATTAATTCTGCTAATTACATATACTCATATTTATATATAAGTGTGTGAGTGTGTGTGTGTGTGTGTTTTACCAATAAAGTTCAAAAGTCATTAATGTGCACATTACCTAACTAATTTGCAGATTAACTGATTTCCTCCATTAACGTGCAGAATCAAGACTTTTCCACATTTTACCTAGGTAATGTGTACAATAACAAGTGTCCAGTAGATAATGTGCATATTGCCTAGATAATTTGAGAAATGAAACAATTTTCGGCACAGTAATTAGGAAAACATCTTCTCTTTGGACCATTAAGAACATTAAGCAAAACTATAACACTTAAATGAAAATATGATACTAACTTTGTTGTAACTTATATTAAAATAATCCTATATTTGGAATATTTTGGTAAGCCACATATTGTAAGGTTTTAAACAATTATAATTAAAGGTGTTTAATTAATATAATGACCCCTACGTTATAATTTCAGATACTTTAAAAACTGAACTACAAAACAAAAGCAAAAGCAATAACTTACAAATATTTGTAACTAATTACAAATATGTATACATTTTTTTTTTTTTTTTAGTTATTGTATTACCAACAAACATATCTCCAACATTAGTTTCAGTGAATCTTGTAGGAATCATGCGACTGTCCATGCAAGTGAAGAATACAGCTTTAGGCTGAAAAACATGAAAATATTGTCTTATTTAATTAAATGTTTCAAATGATTGTAACAACTATTATTGCTGTAAGTGCAAAAACCAAATTGTGTCTAGATAAATAATGATCTGAACCCTAAACTAGAAATTAGGCTTCTTTGTTAATGTTGCCAATTCATTACAAACAACTTTAAACATGGCTTCTTAATTTTTATTTTGATATTAAATTATAACACAAATTACATCTACTATACACATTCATAATTATTTTATTTACCTACCCTAATTATTATTATGTGCATGACCTATAAAAATAATAATTTAGTAACCTAGATTAGTTTCTGCATATTAAACCTAACTAGAGAAGTTTCTGCATATTAAAATATCTTAACAGTAATCAAAATTTTAGCAAGAATATTATGAATATTATACAAAATTATAAAACTAATAATAAATGTACATGCTGACTCTACTTTGTATTCTATAGTACAGCCACTTAGTAAACGGCTTGCACTAGAATTTGTGATGCATGTAGAATTCTCCTCCAGCTCCCTCCAACAGTCTGAGTCTACAAATTGTTACTACTCACCAATAATGAAGGAAAAGGAGAAAACTGTGTTGAAAGAGTGGGGA
Organism: Callitettix versicolor; assembly: GCA_022606455.1. Classification (NCBI taxonomy): domain Eukaryota; kingdom Metazoa; phylum Arthropoda; class Insecta; order Hemiptera; family Cercopidae; genus Callitettix; species Callitettix versicolor. Next base: position 18,270,397 of record CM040187.1, read on the forward strand.
CTCGATGTCTCACTCGCACATTTTTTCTCTCTGTTGTTCTTAGCCAAATAGCTTAGCCGACCAATTTCTAAGCGGCTGACTTACAAGTATTGTGAGATACAGATATAGTCCAGCCACTTAGTTAACATCCTGAGCGAAAATCTTGTGCATGTAGGACAATTCCATGTCACCTCTCCTCAAGCCCAACAATCCAGTGACACAGACTGCCAATCTGAATCTACAAACTCAGCGATAGTGAAGGAAAAGGAGAGAGCTATAGTAAGAGAGTGGGAATTCGACCTCTCACTCACACATTCTTTTTCTGTCTTGCTGGTATTCTTAGCAGGCCGATTTCTAAGCAGCTGACTTATACACTGATATAATACGCTCTAAATTTTCGAAGATACACTGTTTTTTTAGTTTATTAGTCATACTGAAACTGTTATACCAATAACGGACTTTGTCAAAATATTAAAAAACTGATATAACACTGTTTAAAAAAATTCTTTCTTTAAAAGCTATTTTAAAGGTGTTTTATTTATTATTAGAACTAACAAATATATAAAAACCTAAAAGAATTAAAAAAATGTCACGTGTTCTCTCAAGCAAGAACGTAATATATTTTTTTTTTATTTTTTTTTTTTTTAGTATTTAACGTCCGACTATTGTGCACACTTGGGCTAATGCAGACGAACGTGATAATATTATAAAAGGTTCTTTTTCAAAGTACTTTGTTTTATACAAAATGGTTTCTCTTCTGTTTGCATTTATTTTCAATTATACTATATATTAATAATACATACATTATACCTTGATAGGGTGAAAATATATGATGTGTTTGAATGTAACACTCACAGATAATAAAGCCAAATAAAATTATCCTTAGTCAGATTACCTAAAGGAAGCAAGAACCCTGACTTTGTTTTTTCTCTATGACCATTGCTATTGTGTTATGAAAAATTAAACACTAAACATATTTCCATTTCTATGTTACCCAGAGATTAGTATTATTTTACCGTTTGATCCTGTTATGACAGCAATTCAAACAGTGATGGGCAAAAGCGTTATTTTTGTTTAGCAGCTAATTATGTTAATGCTTAATTAGAATTAGCAGTTAAAAATAACAGGTACAACTGCTAACTGCTCATTTTCTAGACTGCTAACGTTATTCTTTATTCCTAATCTTGACAGCTGAGATTAGCAAATGAAGTGAGGGTGCAGAAGGTTCTACCCTTCCTGCACTATTAATTTGTCGATAGGATTTGTGAATAATTTCTGATGATAGTGAGAAATACAATGAACACGCTAAAATCAAAGATGCAATTAATTCTGTTCAGTTTGTCTTTCACGCACTGTCAAGTAATATGAAATATATTTTGTAGCACCCTTTTCTAAACCTATGATGCAATAATAATTTAAATTAAAAAAATTAAACTAAATTAATTTTAATTTGATTAGGGTCATGTTTGATGTTTGTAATTAATTAAAATGCTATTTAAAAAGTATTATTGTATTTTAATACATGTAGGCTATTTATGTAGGCCTATCTTTTTTTAGATTTCTCTTATTTATTCATGTGTCTAATAAATAAAAATGTTCTTGTTAGATATTATTTCAAGTATTTTATTATAGGCTATAATAATGGTTCTGATAATGTTTATTTTTGTTATAATTACATTATTTAAAATAATATTGTCATTTATTGTATACTATATTATTGTAATTATAATTGTGTGAAAAATCGAAAAATAAGTATTTGAAGAACAAATAATTTCTTGTTATTCTATAATTCTTATGTTTTAAAATATAATTTTAACCTAAATATTTTTATAATGTTAAAAGTACAAGTTCGACTTGTGTTACATTTGTTATTTATAAAAAAAACACCCTCGTTTAAATTTACAGTTAACAAAAAAAAAAAAAATATGATACTGCTATGCAATCTGAATCTCAGAACAGTAGTCAACCACAATTAATGGAAAGAAGCGGTGACAATGTGTTTCCTGTTTAGCAGCTTCAACGTTAAACAGGTTCAGCAGTTAGCAGTTGGCAGGTCGGGAACAGTCGAAACAGTTTGCCATGACTCTGCTATTAAACAGTTAGATAAGCAGCTTCAACGTTTAACAGGTTCAACAGTTGGCAGTAGACGTTAGCAGTTTGAAGGTCTGAAACAGTGTGCTATGACCCTGCTATTCAACAGTTAGATTAGCAGCTTCAACATTTAATAGTTGGCAGTAGATGTAAGCAGCTGCAGTTACGTTAGCAGTTAGCACCGTAGCAGGTCGGAAGCAGTGTGCTCTAACCCTGTTATTTAACAATTTGTTTATTATCTGTTATTTTTAAGTGTGATTAGCAGTCTGCTAATGCTAAAACCATTTAGCAGTTAAAAAATAACAGATTGTTAAATAGTAACCCATCACTAAACATAACATTACCAACTGTTGCTATTAGCGTAAAATTAATTATCTTACAAAAATGACTTATGTTTCTTTTGAGTAAAATATGTTATATATTGGGAAAGTTTATAAATATTTCTCTTTTACAGACTAATGACAAGGGTTAAATTTAGTTATAGGTTATCTTAGTTACTTTATAACCTAATTCTGCTAATAATGCTTTTGCGTATTTATAGGTTTAATTTTACAGTATTTTAGTGTCAGTATATGTTCTTTTAATGCACTATCACTATTAATGTAATTAATTGTATCTTACCGTTGGATTATCACGAACTTTAACAAATTGTTCAACCATTGTTACTCTGTCAGTTAATCTATATTTCATTATTCCACGAAAAATCCTATCCATATTACAAAATACTTACACTACCCAAAAAGAAACATTCCTAATTTACAAAAGATTATAGGCTACTAACTGAACTTAAAAGCTGGAGTGCAGCTCTCTCTTTCTTTTCAAGGTCCTGGCCTATATATTTGACTGTTATCACTTAAAATGAAAAACATTGTGGTGTTTTCATACATAATTTAGGTATTTATATGTTATTATAAAAAATAGCTGTATTGTTTATTTTATTTGTGCTAAATTCTTATCTAAAGTTTTTCACAGAAGTATTTTTTTTTTACTTGAAAATCATTTATTCCTTGAAATATTTAGATTTTTGTGTGAAACACTACTAAGGCTAATCAGACATTTATTTCTTTTTAAATTGGTAAACTGTTAAATTATATGTTATATGTAACTATTCACAATAAACACCTCAGAATTAGAAATTTTTACTGCTAAAACACCATGATATATTTGTTTTTTTTAAAAAAAAAATCATAATACTATAAAATGTAAAAGTGTGGAAAATACAGAAAGTTGACAAAAAATTACCTTCATAACCTAATAATTACTACTGCATGAAAATAGCAAAAGTGTTTTTCACCGTGAAAACAGATTTATTTAATAAGTGTAATTAATAATAAGAACAATAGACTTTTTTTAAATTAAGCATTTAATATGTTTTCTTATGAAAGTAGTTCATAAAAAGTTACTAATTCTGTTATCCATAACCTAACAAATAGTACTGCGTGAAAGTAGAAAAAGTGTTTTCATTGTGAAAATTACTTATGTAATAAGTGTAAGTTATACATTATTATTATATGAACAGGTATATTATTATATGAACAGTATTTATGAAATTAAATTACTTTTACTAAAGTAATATTTTCAATATTTTTTCTTTTATTATATACTTTAGTAGGGCCTATTAAACTAAAAGATATTTACTCACATGGAAGATTAAATTTATTGTGATAAATTTTATGCAGTTTTTTGTGTAAATATTTTGTGATGTCATTGTCGTTTACATCATATGGAGAATGATAGATGATACTACATCAAGGTTATCATTATGTCCATCTAACAATGTCATTGTCAAATCTAACAATCTCCAAAAGGTCCAACATTGTTGTTGTTAGTGTATTCGTATATCATTATTAGAGCATTTATAGTTCTTATTTCTTACAGTGACAAGTGTTATTACAGTATGGCAGCCGTTATTTGTGAACTTTGCAATTTACTTTTTTTTTAAGTTTAGGTTGGGATTGTGTTCATGTTGTTGGTTTCCTTATAAATAAATAACAGCATTTTTAATAATTCGTATTTGTGTTTGAAGTATGGTTATAACTGTGAAATTTATAAGGAAACACTAAAGTTTCAAGAGAGTTGATGTACTTATATACATCACAAGCAAAAGGCTATATTTTGTCACAAAACCATGTTAATTAGGTTTTTCAACATAACTGTGTTAAGTTCTTAAATTTTTTTAAAAGAAAAGTCTATTGTTTTCGATATTAATAGTTTGCATTTAATTAATCATTTGCACTATGAAAATGATTAATTTATGGAAATGAGTTTTTACATTTATATATTTTGTATTACTACTAACGGCCATAAAATAAAGCGTTTTGGTGAAAAATTATGAAAATTGACAAATTTGCTTATTTGTCACAATAGACATTTTGTCTATTTACCACTAGAACAACGGGAATTAAAAAAAAAATACTTTAAGAACCTAACGTGATTTTATAATTAGTATTGTATGAAAGTTATTAACCTTGTCATAACTGTTACGATAGATATAAATCAGTTGGAATGAATACTACCTGGGTGGGTGACCTTGGCTTAATAAATCTAGAATGCCTTATGTAATATAAATGGCAAGGACATCACAATATAGTTTCATTAAAAGTTGTATAAATATATAACTTATCGTAAGAAATTTAATCTTCCGCGAGTCAATATTTCTTAATTAAATAAAGCATGTAATAAAAAAAAACAAAAAATTTGAAAATTTATTTTATAAGAGGCTTGAAATGTCAATTAACTAATATAAATTTAGGTACATAATCTAGTAAATGTGCAGGGTTATTTATTTTGTCAACCAAAATGCTTGAGTTAATGTGTGTGTAATAATCCAAATTATCGTTTAATGGAAATTATTGGAAGACCGGAAAAAAACCTAAAATAATTTAACCAATTCTATGATTACCGACTGACCTAGTTAGTGTTCCCATGTCAGAATTAATATTTTGACAATTTTTGTATGTACCCAAAACGCTAAATTTAATTATTACAACTAAGAATCAAAAGTATCAATTTGCAGAAATTTACTTAAAATCTAAAAAAAAATGAGAAAAAACTAAACGTAATTACGTAATATTATAATTAATATTCTAGTTAATATATTTCAGACACAAAAATGACTGTTGAAAAATGCTGTGTACTAGAAAAAAATCGATAATATATTCATAATTTCAAGCACTCTCAAAAAGAGTCAAATCACAAAGGTTACAATTATTTATTATGTTAACTACCGTATTATTATAGAAGCTACCTTTAGAACTTGCAATGAATTGAATCACACTTTTTTGTGGCGTGATATTTTTGAACAGTAAATCGTGTCTGTGTTCCAAACAATGTACACGAAATATGATGATATGTAAAATACCAACAATGTTACAAAGTATGTAGTGCTGTTACAAATTGCATAGAATTGTAACTTAAATGTTGTGCAGATTATATTATTAATTTTCATAAAATATTAATTAATAAAACAAAAATATTGTATAATTACATAATAATAAATTGAGACATTAATTACACAAACAGCAGCATACAAATTGTAGGAAAGTGGAGTCTGGATAAACTCAACTTTCGGGTATACAAAAATCACAGAAAAATATAGTCTCTGGAAAACCAGGTTACTTTACACTATGCTCCAGGTTACAGGGGAGGGGGGATTGACAGTAATTAGAAGATAGACAGTTTGGCTAGATTGGGATCTGCATCTGAGTTCATTACATTGATACCCTAACTTATGGTCGACCTAGGCAACGGTCATATCAGATTAATTCACGGAATGAAAAATTACCCACATATCAGTTTAGGTTTCGGATAAAGGGCTGAAAATATTATAAGTGTTTTTTCATTTTGTTAAATTATTTCTAAGCAGATATGTAAATATAGAGAGATAGCATTGTGCTATGTTACAGAAATAAACGTTGTGCTGGGTTAACAAAAACAAGCCTTTGATTGATGGGTCTTTGGTTTTTGTAGGGTAATAAGTTCCACATATTTCTTAGTTATCTGCTCTCAGAATTCCTACTCCTATTCCCTTTTCTGTCATCATACCTAATTTTACTTAGTGTTATCAATTCTGTTTGTGTAATTTATGTTTAATTTAAACTGAATGTTTAATTTGTTAGCCTGTTAAAAATTTAAACAGTTATAATATTATTGTGTTACATACTCTTGATTTTTAAATTTAACAAAACGTTAAGTGTCTTTGTGTGCAAGTTTTAAATTGTTGTTTAAATCCTGTTTTAAGTTTTTTTTGTGAATATAATTAAATGGGTCCTAAAAGAAGTGCTTGCAATAGTGGAAATAAAAGAAAAACTTTGACTATTGAACTAAAAAAAACAATAATTGAAACCTTTGAGAAAGGGGCGAAACAGAAGGATATTGCTGCTAAATTTGAATTACACAAAAACACTGTCCAGACCATCCTTGCGAATAAGGAAAAAATAAAAAAAGCAAAAGTTTCAAAGGGTATTTCTAAACTTCATGCTGAGAGTCAAAGAAAGAATTGCATTGATGAAATGGAAAAACTGCTCCTCATATGGATCAATAAGAGAGAAATGAGGGGAGACTCAACTAGTCAGGACATAATCTGTGAAAAAGCTCGTTTCATTTATGGAAACTTGAAGAAAAAAGAGCAAGAAGGATGTCCAGACGAAGGTAAAGAATCAGATGAGGAATTTAAAGCCAGCAGAGGGTGGTTTCACCGATTTTGTAAGCGGACAGGTATACACAGCATCGCTATGCTTGACGAGGCAGGAAGCTGTGACAAGGAGGCTGCTGAAAAATTTTCAGAAGAATTGCGCAATATCATTAAAAGTGAAAGGTACCTTAAGCAACAGCTGTTCCGTGCTGATGAGACTGGCCTATATTGGAAAAAGATGCCAAGCAGAACCTATATTACTCAAGATGAAAAGAAGATGCCAGGTGTGAAGCCAATGAAAGACAGGCTGACTCTCCTTCTTGGAGCAAATTGCAATGGAGACTTCAAGCTTAAGCCCCTTTTAGTTTATAAAGCTGAAAACCCCAGGCCATTCAAGAAGAAAGCCATCATTAGATCTAAGCTCCCTGTTATGTGGAGGGCAAATAAAAAAGCCTGGATCACTCAAGTTTTGTTCAAGGAGTGGATATTTACAGTCTTTGCTCCAAGTGTCAAGTCCTACCTAGAGAAAAATAAATTTCCATTGAAAGCTCTCCTGATTTTGGACAGTGCCCCAGGACATCCTAAAGATATGGCGGAGCTTTTGCAGGAAAGCTTTTCTTGGCTAAAGATTTTATACATGCCACTCAATACAACTGCCATTCTTCAGCCAGTGGACCAACAAGTCATCACAAATTTTAAAAAATTGTATACTCTGGCATTATTTAGAAACTGTTTTGAAAAATGCCAGTTCAGCACATCAGAATTGAGTATTAAACATTTTTGGAAGGAGGAATATGACATTGTCGAAGCCATAAAATTGATACAAAAGGCTTGGGATCAAGTGACGCAAAAAACTTTAAACTCAGCTTGGAGAGCACTTACTCCAAACTTTGTGACAGAAAAGGCAGCCTCTGATGATGACATTGTCAAAGAAATTATCTGCACAGCTCATGAGCTTGACATGCAGGTAGACGAGAAAGATGTCCAGGAACTTATACAGGAAGATCAGGAACAGCTTTCTTTGGAAGAGCTACAACAACTGGCTAACGAGTATATGCTAGAGACACAAGAAGAAATTTCTTCTTCTGATGAGGAGTGGGAGATTAAAAAAGGTGTACCTACACCTGTGATCAAGGAGCTCATAGCAAAATGGGAAGATGTCAGGAAACTTGTGACTAAATGGCATCCTAATCACTGTGAATTAAATCAGGTTGGTGACCTGTTTGATACTAAAGCCATTCATTACTTCCGTGACTTACACAAAAAAAGGGAGAAGCAGTCCACTCTAGATTCTTTTTTTAAACCAGAGTTTGGCAAAAAACCCAGGACTGAAAAAAATCGGCCAATCAGCTCACCTCTTGAAACTGAGGGGGAAATTCAGATCTAGACAGATTGAAAAGTGTACACAATATCTGTAAAATATACTGATTTGTCCTGTGTGTATATATGTAACAATTACATTTGTATAAATTTAGTTTAAAAAAAGTGTGACTTCTGTTCTGTGAATTTTCTTCATTCTTCATCTTGTACATAATAATGGTGAGTACTCAATTATTTTTTTTTCGTTATAACAACTTAAAATGTTTTCCATAAGACTCTATTGTAAATGCTGACTCGCACAGTAGTCTGCTCAGATAACATTTTTAGTTCTGGAACGAATTAACACCGTTAACAGGGGTACCACTTTAATTGAATCATTTATCTAAATCCAAAAGCTAAATGAATCTTCCATCAGATCAGCTGATTTTCTGTGATTATAATAAGATGTTTCATCTTATGTCAGCTGTTTATTATGGCATCACATGCTCTCCAATTAATTTTTTTCTTCTGCTAGGCCACTATTTGTTTCTGTAATCTATTTTTCTTATTATTGTAATCTATTCTCACAATGCCATAAAGATTTGTTATCAAATCTGCTTATTGATGTTCTAAAGAGTTTCCAGCTATAGCAATATAGAATCTTATTCCTTTAATTTGCTACACTTTCTGAGAGTGGGTTTATTGCATAAAGAATTTTCATCCATAAATACAATAAACATATAAAGTCAAATTATATCAAATCTGTTAATAAGTATTGTTACATCTTGTCATTTCCAACTGTTCTGTATGGCTGTCTCTCAGTTTTTTGTGACTGTTCTCTGAATAGTTTAGGAAACTACTGTGGGCTGGTGGATCCATAACACCAACCCTGCAACCAAAATCACTATTTTCATAATTCAGTGGTATAATCAAAACAAAAAGATATTTGTTTGCGATCTTTATCAATGTTGTCAATTTTTAAGAGGCCTAAAATGTCCCCATAAAAATCCTTAACCTCAAAACAAGTCCTCACCCTTAAAAAAATGAATTTTGTTAAAATTTTATCAAAAATTAATTAATTATATAACATTGTTAGAATATTGTATTGCTTCAAATTTATGCACTTAAATAAAAACTTTTTTTTTTAATTTTAATTATAATAGATTCTACCAATCATTTCACTTAGAACCAAACAATACTGGGTACCTACAGACTTTGAATAAAATTAGCTGCAAGTAAAAAAAACCCTGATTGCTATCATGTTTTTTTTTTTAATTTACTCTCAAACTATAACTATTTTATTTCAAAATTAGTACACTGACTTAGTTATGATTTTTCACATTTGATCAAAATGTCATGGAAGTGATTTTGCGAAATTACTACGATTTTTTGTCATGTATTTTTTTGTAAAGAAATTAAATGTAAGAAAGTTTTATAATGTTTTTTCAACAATTAAAAAAATATTATTTTGCAGTTAATAATAAAAGTTAGATATAGCATTGAAGCTTTTCTAATAAATAACTTTAAATATTTTTAGATAAATATGTGTATTAAATGAAAATATATTAAAACTAAGAATACATTATCTAAAACACAATTAGAACTATGTTGTACATTGTGTAAATTGATAACGTTATCTTCTGTTTTAGATAATAACCTTGGAGGAAGAATGAAACTGTTCCTGTATACATGAAAAAAATAACTTTTATCTGTTGATAAACAAGTTTATTGAAAATCAAGTCGTCATGTATAATCATTTCACAAGAATGATGAGCGTATGTTACAGCTGGTAAGTAGTTATGTTAAACATTTTAAATCAACTGTTTTTATTAAGTACAGTTATTTTTTAATTATATTTAGTGTTTTGATGTAATTTCGTAATTACAGTGTACTTTGCTTCATGTTATAATCATTTAATGAAAAGTAATATAGTTTAATAACTGATAGCCATACTGTATTAGTTTCTTTGTGTCAGTCTTGTCTGCAGATGAACAACTCAGTTGTTGAAATAATTATGTTTTGCAATTAATAAATTGTGATTACAGTTTTGCAGTAGCACAAAGTGGCTTGAGGTATGGATCAACATCAACTAAAGTTGTTCGGCGAGGATACGTAAGCTGCTCATTGCCAATCGTGGCGAGATCGCTTGTAGAATTATGCGTACAGCTAAACGTCTTGGTATTCAAACAGTGGCAGTGTATAGTGATGCTGATAGAGATTCAATGCATGTCCATATGGTATGTTTACAAATGTAGCTTTAGATCATTAGGATTTATCACTTGAATTTATTTATTAATGAATTCTCATTAAAATATTTTCATAGCAGTTTCAACAACCTTTACAGTAATATATATATAGGAATGAATAAATTCTCAAGATGCTATTGCACTGTATATTTATTATACCATTCCTAAAGATGTTCAGTTACAGCGCCTCCTCCAGCCCTAGTCTCTTCATAAAGTCTAGGATTTGGAGAGGATTCACGGTGGGTAACTCCCCACTTCAATTGGTGACTTCCCAGTTCAGTACTTAACTGCTTTCAATATTTAGAATAATATTAATGTTTTTCAATATTTGTTATTGAGATGCTTGCTTCTTTCAAATTTTTCCCCCTGATACTTATCACAAATGAAAAGTAACAGCTAGCTTTTTGTAGTGCAGTGAGCTCATTCTGTTTACATTCTTATTCATGCTGTTACCATGAGCTAGTGAAATGAGGTCTGCCCCTATAGATCCCTGTATGCATGGGTATCTAAGATACATTGTGAGATCGCCAAATATCCCAGTGCTTCATTTGATCATCATTAAGTTGATGTCATTCACTTGATCAGTATGGGTCAATTTAGAATTAGTCAACCTATGTAAATAAAAAATATGCATTCATGCACACACATACATGTGTGTGTGTGTGTGTGTGTGTGTGTGTGTGTGTGTGTGTGTGTGTGACAATGCTAGCATTTTTCAATTTTTATTCGATTTAATTGAAACTTAGTGCAAACACTAGTTTTTATAATAGCTTATAAAGTAGTATTTAAATGTTTTTCATTTGATTGTAAATATGAAAAACTAACCTGACATCAGTTACAGTTGATTTGAATTTTTACAGAAATTTGAATTTTAAAATACTAATTTAAGGAAGTTTTAACTCTGGTGGTTTGTGGTTTAATGACTTTGTGCCAGTAACACTAATGATGAGGGAAGATTGATATAACATACGAAAAAGTCACCTGTAGTGTCCAGACTTGAACAGATATACAGATCTAAGTCCCAGGCTGTTGCCAACTGTCTTGCTGACTGAGCTGGAAGTGTTCCCCAGATTTTAATCCTAGATCAATCAGCGTATTACTTCAGTATTTGAAAACATTGCTGAAGAGACAAAAAGTACTTTGAACATGGCTTTTTTAAAACTGAGTTTTTTAATAGAAATAGTGATGTAAGAACCTAAAAATCTATACCAATTGATTCATTTGTTACCTGTACTTAGCTAAAGTAGTAGTATACGTATTTACGTCTTGTAGTAGTAGAAACATTTAGGTTTTGTATTTGATATTAAGATTAACATCCACTAAATACATTGATACTATTGATGTATTTGGAGATCAGTTTAAAACAGACAAACAATATGGCTTATCATGAACATTACCAAAATCTTGATTTCTAAATTTATAATAATTATACCTGCCAAACTGTACTTCCAAACCTCATAACAAATAATTCTTAAAAAATAAATTATAACATATAAAATTCTACCAATTCTGTGACGAATTGTTTCAGGCGGATGAAGCTTATAATATAGGTCCTGCGTCGTCTCAGGAAAGTTATCTGAGAGGTGATAAAATACTTTCTGTCGCCAATAAAGCCAGTGTGAACGCGATACATCCTGGTTATGGGTTCCTGTCGGAGAACGCAGAGTTTGCTGAACAGTGTCATAAAGAAGGTGTTATATTTATTGGTCCTCCTGCATCGGCTATCAGAGATATGGGAATAAAAAGGTGTGGTATGTAAACAGTATTGTCTTTATCCATTTGGTATGAAATTGTGAATTGTTTTTATTGAGTTTTATCAACAAAAATCAGTGGAACTTGGTTATAGTGTCATTGAAGACATTGAGACAAAAAAGACATTATAAAAATTTATTTAGAAAAAATCAATTTTACAGATTAGTAAGGACTAAGAAGTAAAAAAGATTATTGTTAAATTGATACATTATATGTATTACTATATTTATGTGTTTAAATATTAACTATTTAGTGGTGCAATATTTGTGCATAAAACTCAAAAAAATACAGTATATATTTTAAAATGCAGTATTAAAAAAAAGTCATCTACATTTTAAAACTTACTTTTAATACTGTAAGTAATCATTACAGATTTCATAAATTAAAAGGAGGCAACAATTCAATTATCTATGTCTAGCAAAATAGAGAGGAGAATATTTATAATTGTAATTACCTGTGAATCTAAATATAATGGGATGAACCACTGTTATTAGAATACATGGTAGGGATCAAGAATGTCTAGTCTGTATTGTACACTTTTATTAATAGTTATGTTTTTGTTTGGTTAAGTTTTTGTTTCGTTTATTCATTTGGTTTTGCTTGAACATTATTATTGTCATTAATATTGTTTTTGTAACAAAATCACTAACTTATTACTTTCATTTTTTGCCAAGTAATATATCTAGTTTCTAAAAAAATCAAACATTTTTTATTGTTACAAAATATAAAACAGTAGGTCTGTAATAATTATTCATGATTTTTTTAGTAGTAATAAACGAAATTAAAAGAACGAAATTTACAAATTCATTATCTTTGTGAAAATAAATTGTAGCTACTTCATGAAATAGGACCTGTTTTGTTTAGAGATGTATGTGTATAATAGTTGTTAAAGAATTACTTGATATTTTTTATAAATTTTTTTTTTTATAATAAATTTATAATATAATGGCATGTATGATGTATTTTACATTGCTGTGTGATATAGGGCTCGTGAAATCAGTACCTCTGACGTCACATCACCTGCTTGTGAACCTTGCCTTATTATTCTAGTACCATGGGATGTACTACAGAAAGAACTATACTTTTTATAAATACGACAAATGTTGACAGCCGAGCCTTATCCTTACGAGCAGTACAGTAATAGAAGGCTGACACTATAACTTAGTAAGGCAGCATTAAGTGTTGCTCATATCTGCGGTTTTTTTCATTAAAGGTCGGAAATTGGCTAAACTTATGAAGTTGCATCAGAAGCTGTTGTAATCACATTCATCTGAATTTAAATGTTTTTATAGTGAAAGTTTGTTTGCAGTTTTAATATTGATCATCAGTTGGATAAATTTACTTTCTAAATATAAAAGTACCTGATGTGCAGTGCTCTATAAGATATTGATCTCAACATCCCACCAATGTTCTTTCTGATATCGCTTTACATGAATGCAACAGCAGGATTTGAGTAATCCAGCCATTTGATAATTAGGTTTTCTAGCTCAAATCCTGCAAAAAATAGTAATTGTCAAATTTACAGTTTAAAACAGTATAAATATATTACTTTCTAATGTTAATAATGAAAATGCTGAGGAAACTAATATTTGGAAAAGTCCTTGAAAAGAGAAGAGTGGGACAGCCACACACAAGATGGCTACAGAATTTTGAGGGCAACATGCGGACGCTGGGTGTGAGCAGATAAAGGTAGAAGGCAAGAAATAGAGAAATTTGGATTGGCATTATTAGGGAAGCCTAGGCCCACCCCAAGCTGTAGGGCTAATTTAAGAAGAAGAAGAATGTTCTTCATCTGTAACAATCTAAATATAATATTTGGACTATAACAAATCAGTAGTTTTTTTTTTTTTTTTTGTGTTTAACATTCGACTATTGTGCACACTTGGGCTAATGCAGACGATGGGATGATTTATAGTGTATGAAAATGCCAAGCCCTGGGCGGGAATCGAACCCAGGTCCTCGGGGTGAAAGCCCAGTACGCTATCAACTAGGCCACCGAGGCGGCGTAGTACAGTCTTTAATACTTATAATTTAAGATACCCATAAATTTAAGTAGGAAAATTTAGTAATATGTGAAACAGTGAAAGTTATATTGTTTTTTAACCATTTTAATCTCAGTGTCCGATTTATCAGAAGCCTGTCTCATGTAAATATAACTGATATAGTTCTTTAGCTCTGACCATTTTTTTTACAAAAAAAAGTTTAAAAGAAGTATCAGGCAGTATACATTAAGTTGTTTAACCTAACCAAACATTAATAAAATATCCAACATTTTTTTTTTCTTTTTGTGTTTAACGTCCGACTAAAAAATAAATTCCTCTAATAGCCAACAACTTGTGAGACTTGTTAAAGTGTCAATATATCAGATTGGCTACACGGCCAAGCCATCTATGGCAGTCTACTTCAGTAGTGTAGTATGTTAAACGTGAGCAGGTTCCAATCCCGCATCAGCTATTTTTTTTTAGCAACTTACTTAGAGCTTGCTCTCTGTGGTAGAGATAGAGAGGATCTAAATGAGCTGACTGCCTTTGTAGGCCAGATTACCATAAGTCTACAGTTCTTACTATACTCATCAGTGACATCAGTTGTACTTATTATACTATAACAACAATAGACTCAAACTATCTTCTTTGAGTTTGTACTGTTCTAAAAAATCATGCTATTAAATCTTACCATAAGCTTTCGTAGTATTTTCCATTCATATCTTATCCTCAGCATTTTAAAAATGTCTGTAAATCCACGAATGCAAAGGACTCAAGTTATTTTCATCACTGAAAACATAAATAAACTGTTATATAAAATTATATATAATTAAAATGTGTTTAATTTGAATAATCAGAAAAATAGTTTTTTGAAACTGCATTTCCGAATCAAATTTACTCTTTACGTTTAAGTAATAACATATTTTTACTGTTTCCAGTACGTCTAAAGCAATTATGTCAGCTGCAGGAGTACCTGTTATTGAGGGTTACCATGGGACAGAACAAAGTGATAGTAAGCTAATCAGAGAGGCTGAACGTATAGGGTATCCAATCATGATTAAGGCCGTCAGAGGAGGCGGTGGCAAGGTAAATTATTTGTTTACTAAATGAAAACTTCATTGATACTCACATGTAGCTGTTTTACTGATGTTATTGAAGAAAATTTCGAAAAAATCAACATTCAATAACATCACATAAAACACCATTTAACGCATTCAGCCGCCTCGGTGGCCTAGTTGATAGCGTACTGGGCTTTCACTCCGAGCACCCGGGTTCAATTCCCGGCCAGGGCTTGGCATTTTCATACACTATAAATCATCTCATCATCTGCATTAGCCCAAGTGTGCACAATAGTCAGACGTTAAAAAAAAAAGAACGCTTTTGCATACAGTAAGAATTTAAAAAACAATCTATTACTGCAGACTCTAATACTGTGTAAAATGGTGAAATCAGATTTTCAAATAAAGTTAAGATATAAAAGTTATAATTCAATTTTGAATGGCAACCGATTTGAAACAGTTTAATGGATTTTGCTATATGAATGACCTTGTACCAAGTTTGAACCATATCGGACCAAAATTTGGTTGACTAGCTACCAGCTGATGCTGGTTGCATTATTTACTATATGTCGTCGTTATTAACCATCTATAGATTGCTGGATAAAACAAAATTATGGATTCAACAAATACAGACACCAAAAGTAATGGAAATAAACTACATTCAGATTCACATGACACATAGTAGTGATAAAATTTGGGCCACAAGCAGATGTAGTCTTAAGGAGAAATAGAAGTCCAGGCGTCTACCAGGTTAGCTGCAAGCTGGTGAGGCACTTTTCTGGTTTGGAATGGTGAAAGAAATTCGCTTCTTGTTTAGAGTAGGCCAAATTCCTCCTAAGCAAGTTGTGGTGCCTTATTTAGTTGTTCCGAGTGTTGGTAAACTGCATGTAGTTGTTTTGTAGTGGATGGTCCTTCTCATGTTCTGCCAAACAACAATTTTCAACCTGTATTTGTAGTTGAAAAAATAGCGGGAATCAGAATTTCTCTGTTAGAACTAGAGAAAGTATGTACCAATCAGAATGAAGCTGTTTTATACAGGAGGTGCAAGGTGATGTGCTGGCAGTAAAGCCTGGGCAGAAATGAATTAATCTAGCATAGTATAGATCTGAGATATGCATGCATTATGAACCAATTGGAAGTGAGTATTGGTTAACGGCAGTGAAGTAGGTTTTACAGGCTTGAATGTTTCAAAGCTGGGAAAAATTTTCAAACAGGGATTTTTAGCGTGGTTGTTTAGTGTTAGTAAGCAAAATTAGATTGTGTAACTCAGTTTCTATGTTGTTTAGGCAACACAGGTGAAAACTCAGCAGATCAATAAATTTATTGACTAACTATATTTTACGTAGGTTTGACTTTAGCACAAATCAAACCAATTTTTTTTCTTTGCTACATTTTGACAGTATCGATTTATCAAGCTCATATGAAAAGTATCAGAAGGCTTATACTTATAAAATTTTTCTTTTTTGTTTTTAATAAATTTTGAAACATATCGTTTTTGGAGTAAAATGCTATTTGTTACTAGTATTTAAATTTTGATTGTTAAATAAATCTTTAAAGTATATTTTTATTTAATTTTTAGTGTTATTAATATCCTGTTACTAAAAATTTGTAAATTTTCTTTAAATTTATTACAGGGAATGCGTATAGCACTTTCAGCTGCAGACTTTGAAAATCAACTATCCTCTGCTCGCAGGGAGTCACTTAAATCATTTGGTAACGATGAAGTGCTCTTAGAACGTTATATCAGTTCACCTAGACATGTTGAGGTTCAAGTGTTCGCCGATCACTTTAACAACTGTGTATATTTGTTCGAAAGGGATTGCAGCGTCCAACGGAGACATCAGAAAGTTATTGAAGAAGCTCCTGCTGTAAGTGTTACTACTAGTTTTTTTTTAAATATTCCCTTTTAATAATCTCTTTTTGTTTTCTACTTTTTCACTGTATGAAGTGTAAAGGGTATTGTGATAGCGAAAAAAATTATTTTTACTTAGACAAAGCTGTGTGCATTTGTGTTGTGCACATGGTTAAAGACTTAACATATTGTTTAACTTTTCCAATATTTGTCATCAAAGAAGCAAAAATGAAGCGACTTTCCTGGACTTTATTAGAAGGCAAGGTCCAAGATGGTGTAAGCCAAAACTAGCCATTGGAAGAAGAAGACATTTGTTATCAAACATTTTTGAAAAACAGCAGTTTTATTTCAGTGCTTACTTTCACCATTTAAACATCTTTTTAAACTACTTTAGGTTAATTTATTGTGAGAAAGTTAAAGCAATTATATGCATAAATTATTTCATTGTTTATTTCGCTTTCTTAAAAATCTTCCTGCTTTGTCGTTGTTTGTGAATAAACGGGAGCAGTAAATGAATTAGTTGTAGTTATTTGTTCTCAAACTAATTGATAACTAACAAACTAATAAGATAAGTTTAGTGGTAAGTCAGTGTTCTTTGTGTGTGTGTGTGAGAGAGAGAGAGAGATTTTAGAACATTAAAATTTGGTTTCTAGCCAGGTATTTCAAGTGAACTTCGTCGCCAGCTTGGTGAAGCAGGAGTGAGGGCTGCACAAGCTGTAGGTTATGTAGGAGCTGGTACTGTCGAGTTTATCCTCGATCCAACTACTCTGAATTTTCACTTTATGGAGATGAACACAAGGCTTCAAGTAGAACATCCCATCACTGAGATGATAACTGGTACCGATTTGGTTGAATGGCAGATCAAGGTGAGTCCATAACAGTAAGAACTTTTATAACAAAAAAGTTAAAAAAATTTAAATCGATGATTTCATTTCGTAAGAATACTGTAATAGGTTAAATATTTGCTTATTCGGCTTCAGTATGATGACATTATTTTTGTTAATACTGATTTCAAGGTTCATAGTTTCATCGTTGAGTTCCTTAAATGAATATATTTGATTTTTCTCAAACTTTGAGTGTTTTTCAATGTCTCAAAACTCTATATGAAAATATATAAAATATGTAAATCAACACAAAATGTCAAAGCACATTAAAATTATCATTCAGTATCAAGCCACCTGCCTAAGAATATGCACTGGGCCTAAGGTTATCAACCTGTGGTTTGTATATATGTGTTTGTGTTTTTAGTAAAATAACTTATTATTTAAAAAACTCATTGGAGTAATCTGTGTTATGTACTGTCTGTATTTGTGTTATACTGTGGGCTCAAGAAATCTGAAACTACATTAATCCTATTGTCAATATTGGATTGTTAGATGTGACTAGAACTGGAATATTGCAGTTTGGACTACCTACACCTGTATAGCTGCCATGTAACTGATGTTTAATGGTTTACTGCTGAGCACTGTATATTTTATAGACTATAAAATGCTCCTTCATTTTTAAGCAATTTTTTAGAAAAATAACTTTTTTACCATTTTTATTATTACATTGCAAAGCCAGACTAAAAAAAATTCTTAATTTATTTTTATTTTTTTCCATTACGAAACTAGCTATTAACAAAAATATTATACTGTTACGGATAACACAAATCACTTTCAATTCAAGTTTATTGGCACTGTAGCCTGCAGTGACGCAAAAGGCTAGACAGTGTTCTAGGTTTGTGATGGCAGAGCGGAATATAGACAGTGTTAGCAAGCTTGTGAATCCCCATAACTCATGTTCATTGCATCTGTGCACTACTGCTGCCAGATATAGATAAATTTCCTGCGGCATCAAATTTAAGGCCATTTTTAAGATTGGTGGGAATTTTAAATAAAACAGTGGACATTTTTATATTAAATCAAATATAAGATGCACTGAATTTCGGAGACAATTTTTCAAAGAAAAAAAGTGTGTTTTAGTCAGTAAAACATGGTAAATCAGGATTTATGTTTGATTTCCTCTATATTTCATATTGTTCAGTTTATTATGTAATAGCCAGACAGAGTGGGCTGGCGTAGAGAAATGGAGATGATGTAGTTAGACTGGTTTATTCATGCCTTTTTCAATTTGCATAATGGCTTGGTTGGAGGAGCATCACACCTTTGCTGTTGTACAGGTTTTTTGAAATGATAATTCACCAGTATTGATACAGTGTGCGTTTTGTATTCATTTCACACTTGGTTACTGCAATCCATTTCCAGTTTAGGTGTGGTAATAACCTAAGAACCTTCCTCAACAACCTCGGACTTAGAGTGTGGTGTGCCGATTTTGAATTTGGTATGTGGGGCCAGTTCTTTTTCAAAGAAAATAAGGTTACTGTAGTGGTCATGTCTGGTCAATAAAGTGCACTGTATAAAAATTGGAAAAACTTATTCAATGAACGTGGAATAATGCAAGTATAGTTTCTACAGGGTAATGTAATGGCCCACGCAGATGGTCACTGCTTGGAATTCTGAGAGAAATGTTTTATGGACATGTTATCTCCTTCTGTGGTGACATCAGGCAGCCGATATATTCACCCGATTTGACCCTGTCCAATATTTGGGTCTGGTAAGTGTTAGGTATGTGAACTCATACTTTGGAAACTCTAAGGAAGGTGGTAACCCAAGACGTTATTGCCACCGGTCCTGAAATGACTCACAGGAAAAGGCTTCACCAGTGCATCAACAAAGGAGGCCACTACTTTTATGATTTAATCTTCAAAGTTAGGCATATGTACACTATTCATAATTAAAAATTTGTTTTTGCTATCATACATTCTTATTATTAGCTTCCACGATCAAGGAGTTCTTTAAGCCACACCCTGTAATTTTAAAAATAGTGGTTCACTTGATATTATCCTGAATATAAGCATGTACAAATGATCAAAAATATATATTGGTGCATAGTTAAGAATGTCTTTACGATACTGTTGAGAGTTTAACAGTTAATTGTAAAAAAATTGCAATTTTATTAATTCAAGATCTAATCTGAAACAAGAAAATTTCATAATTTGTATCTGTTTTAACCATTTGCACACCACTAAAAACCTGTGAAGTATGAGACATTTTTTTTAATAAAGAATTTTTCATTTTTACTGAAGATATTTTTTTTCTAATTTATTAGCGTCTGCAATTGTTATAAAAAATAATTTGTGATAATTATTTTTATAGTTTATGGCATTTGAAGCAATGTTGCAGTTGGCATGGATTCATGGTAAAGGGTTAAAATAATGTGTATGTTACAGCAGAGCATAATAATAGTCACATGTTATGGAGCAGGAGTATTCAGTACAATAGTGTTTCAAATTATACCTTGATGTGTTTCAAATTTTCTATATGTTTAGGTTGCTAGTGGATTGCCTCTTCCAATGACCCAGGATCACCTGGACCACCCTCAAGGACACTCGTTTGAAGCCAGGATCTATGCTGAGGATCCAGACAGTGACTTTTTGCCTGGAGCAGGACCCTTGTTACACTTGATGGCTCCTGAAACTGAAGAGGAGGTGAGGGTTGAAACAGGTATAGTAACTTAATAATTTTTTTAGTGTCACAATTTAAGTTGGCCAAACTGAGTTCCATCAGTTATAAGTGCTGGAAATAATATCTTGTTGCTTGAATTATACTGTAACCTTTGTTTTTTTTAATTGCAGTTAATTAAATAATTACATTTTTGCCTTTAAATTATAAGAAATAAGTTGTTACAAATGGCTGTATAGTTTTTTTAACTGTATTTGAATATTTATTTAGAAAATTTCAATAATAAGTTATAAACATAATTTAGGTAATTTATTAATAGGCTATTTGTAATAAAATTATTGGTGTTTGTGAAACAGTTTTTATTGTATGGGGCAATAATTAAAAAAAAATTGAAAATGGCCAAAATTAACATTGTTGCAACAAATGATTTGCTGCAATGATTTTTGATTTTTGATTTTTGTTTTTAGCCATTACCCAAATTTTTAAAGTTTATTTTTTAAAACATCAGTGTCCTTTTAAAAAAAAACAAGTTATTTTCATACTAAAAATTAAAGTGAATCTGCTATAATTATTTGGGCAAAGATATTAATTTATTGTTATATATTTTAGTGTGCATCTTACCCCAGGTTAACTTACCACAATGGTTAGCCTACTGCTATTTTACTAAGGGCATTTGAAATATTAATTTTTTAAATAAAGTTATATTATTTATTAGCAAAAAAGCATACTGTGTTTTTTAAATGATTATAAATTTATTTCTATTAATGAAATATTAAATTAGATTTCTGTTATATTAATAAAACTGGTTGTTGACAGTTATTTATAGTAAACTAGCATTACCCGTCGTGGCTTCGCCCATGAAACTTAAAACTGTTTCAGTAATGTAATAATTTAGAAACATAAAAAAAATATATTAATACAAGCGTGATCATCTAAACTCATGATTATTTTACAGTGAATATGAAAAAATATTATAACCTAAATATGTTGTTTTATTCAAACGTGTTCCATTATAATTTAAGAAAATCTAATAAAAAATATTTTTCTCCAATACAAATATTTTATACCTCTTTTATATTTTTGTTCTTTTAGGGGATGAATTCAGGGGGGGGATGGTGAATTTTTGTATCATAATTTGTGTTTTAGAATATTTTGTTTACTTTTAAGAAAAGCCGATAAAAAATATTTTTCTCCAGTGAAAACACTCTTTTTCCCCAATTATACATTTTTTACACTCTTTTTTATACACTCTTTTTTATACACTCTTTTTTACATTTTTATCTTTTAGGGAATGAATTTTGAAAAATGTTGAAATATGTGTTTCATTATTTGTGTTTCATTGCATATTTCTAGAATATACGATCCATAACAAATATTTTTCAATGAAAAACTGTAAACTCCTTTTTTACATTTTCTATCCCCTTTCAATCTCTTTAGGGGATGAGTTTTAGGAAATTATGAAAAATATATTTCATTACTTGTATTTAAGAGTGACTATGTTACGTTTTAAGAAGGTCAGACGAAAAACATATTTTTCCAATAAAAATTGTTGTACCTCATTTTACCTCTTTAGGGATTCAATATAGGAAAATCGTTTTTCAGTACACCCTTACATGTGGTGGTAACCCTGAAAATTTCAAATCTTTAGCTATTATAGTATTGGCTATATGTTGATTATTAAAGTTGGACTGGGTAAGTAGTTTAATGGTGTTAAAATCAAATTTTTGTAAAATCCTTTCTTAGTGCACGCCTATATGGTAACATAGATGTACCCTGAAAATTTCAAGTTGCTAGCTAAATTAGTTTTGGCTCTGCGTTGATTATGAATCAGTCAGTCAGTCAAGATTTCTTCTTTTACATTCATTAACTCTTGAAAATTAGTAAGTAGTGGGTAAAAATTTAATAAATTGTAGCCTACATTACTGTTGCATACACAGAACAGTACAAAGTATACATTTTAAATAAATTTCTCATTCATTTGTTCTCACCTCAGGGGCTCACTCCTTGTGAGTTCGGGTTTGGCGGACCCGAGGTTTCCTGAGCTGGATCTCATTTTACTTCAACTTGTCTTGGATGAGATCCCTTTTCTTTCTTCTTTCCTAATGGGTACTAAGCCTTTTTTCCGACACCAATGCTGTTAGGTTTTCGAAGGCTAGGGGTCTCTAATCTACTCTTGTTTCTCTTTTTCGGATCTCTATTCCGCCTTCAAAATAAAACAATCATCAGCAATGGATACAAAACATACGGAAGTAATTACCCCAGGTGGTACACCAGGAACTCTGGTTAATCCATCCTCTTCGGAGGCCGGCCCCACGGATTCTGGGGGCCAACTATTGCTTGTGGAAAATCCTTTTTTAACAAGTAAAAAGGTAATAAGATCTCCAGGAACTAGTGGTCCAAAAGGATTTTCTTTTGAATCAGAAAATAAGGAGCTTAAAGTAAGATTGAGTGAACTAGAGCTCTTGGTTGAACAGTTGAGGAAAGCTGTGTTTGATCTTCAATCTGAAAATGAAATATTAAAAACTGTGCGAGATGGTGCAGTGCAAGAACAGTCTCATGAAGGTGAAAGTATATTACAGCCCGAGACAAAATATCATACAGATGAAGAGGAATTGACTCAGGAGACTGATTGGATCCTTAAAAAAGAAGGCCAAATAAAAGAGGAAAGCGGAAACATCTCCGGAACTATCAAAAATACCGATAAGAACACCTTGAATAATGTCAATCAACTAAAATTATCAGAAAGATCAGATATCCCAAAAGAGAAACAACCTCCTCCAATAAACATTACTGGTATTATGGAGTATGCTACTTTACAGACCTTGTTACAGTCTGTTCCTGTTATAAAGTACAAAATCACTGCCTACAATAATAATGTTTGGAAAATAAACACTCTAGATGCTGACACTTACAGAACAGTGGTTCACAAATTGAATGAGAGTAAAGTGCAATGGTACACTTACTAAAACAAAATGAAAGACCCATTAAGGTAATGGCAAGGGGTCTACATGGAACATGTACTAAAGAGGACATACTAGACGACCTGCAGCAAAAGGTCTAAAGATACAGGATGCTGTCAACATAATAAAAAAGGAAAGAATAGAGAACAACCAAGGCGACAGTGTAGTTCACAGAAGAAACCTTCCACTCTTTATGCTAACCTTTGACAACAAAGAAAATGTTGCAAATATTTACAATATTAAAACAATTTTAAATATTGTCGTCAAGATAGAACCACTAAGACGAAATTCTACACTTATACCCCAGTGTAAGCGTTGTCAGGGCTATAACCATACACAAGGCTACTGTAGAAAAGATCCTAGATGTGTTAAGTGTGGAGGAAAACATATGACAAATGCCTGCACATTGAATAGGACGAGTAAGCCAAGGTGCGTAAACTGCAACGGAGAACATCCGGCGAACTATCGAGGATGTGAGGTGGCTAAAGCATTACAAATGAGAAGAAACAACGCCGAAAAGTTTCAAAACAAAGCGAGAAGTATTAGGTTGGATAAAAATAACGTCGGTAATCTACAGCATGCGGTAGCTGGATATGGCAATGAGCAAAGTAAAGAAAAGAAAACTTATGCGCAAATTATACACAGTGATAATGATAACAAGTCGTCAATGAAAACCATCTTAGAACTACTGAATGAGCAAAAGCATACTAATAAGTTGCTCTTCGATAGACTTGATAAACTAGAAAATAATCTCAAGAACAAAAATAACAATGGGAAACGAAAAAAATGAACTTCAAGCTACACCGTAAACAATGATCAAAATGTTAAAAATAGTCACTTGGAATTCTAACGGTCTTCTCCAGCATAAGCTGGACTTGGAACCTTTTCTGATTAGTGAACAAATAGATATCTGTTTAATTTCAGAGACACACTTTACAAAACATTCATATCTCAAAATTAATGGTTACAGTGTATATCATGTAAATAATCCTGCTGATAAGGCAAGGGGTGGTTCTGCTGTAATTGTTAAAAATAGTATCAAGCACTATGAAGAAACTAAAGTACAACTTGAAACGATGCAAGTGACAACCATTAAAGTTCATACTAAAAACAAAAATTTTAATATATCAGCCATATACTGTCCACCAAGACATAATCTAAAGAAGATAGACTACATACATCTTTTTAATATATTAGGCAATCATTTCATTCTTGGAGGTGACTTCAATGCAAAAAATACCTTTTGGGGATCACGTCTTACTACTGCTAAAGGCAAAGAGTTGTATGAGGCAGGAAAGGAGTTTAAATGTGACTTCCATTCAACTGGTAAACCAACATATTGGCCATCAGATCCAAGAAAGATACCGGACTTAATTGACTTTTTCGTGGTAAGGGTGTATCTTGTAACTATATCAATCTCAGTGAAAGTTTTGATTTGGGCTCCGATCATTCTCCGGTAATCTTAACAATAAGTCAGAACATAATACAAAGAGAAGAACCTCCTAGATTATCCAGCAATAGAACCAACTGGATTGGCGTTAGAGAAGAGCTGGACGAGATTATTAACCTACATGTCTCACTTAAAACACCTGTGCAGCTCGAGGAAGAAGTTGATGTGTTTATTAATAACATACAGCAAGCAGTATGGAACAATACACCTCAGATAATTAAAAGATATAGTAATAACATTACTTACCTGCCTGAAGTTTTTGATTTAATTAATGAAAAAGAAAAATGCGCAAAAAATGGCAGCAAGTTCGAGCTCCTAAATTTAAATCTGAATTAAATCGACTCAGCACTAGACTCACAAAGTTACTAAAAACTATTAAAAATGAATCTGTTGCTAAATATCTGGAAAGTCTTATGGCAGATAGAGACAACGGAGTCAAGATATGGAAGGCTACAAGATTCATTAAAAGGCCAAAAGTTCAAATGCCACCAGTCAGAAAAAATGACAATACATGGGCTAAGAGTGATAGAGAAAAGGCAGATTTGTTTGCTGAACTCCTAGCTGAGACTTTCAAACCTTTTCCTAGACAGTCAGGCGATGAAAATACTATAGAATCAAATGATCCTGTAGCAAATAAAAATAAGGACGAATACGAAATTCATAACGTATCACATAAAGAACTTATTCATGAAATCAAAACTCTTAAGGGTAAAAAGCCCGGGTTACGATCTTATCACAGCGGAGGTTCTAAAGGAATTGCCAAATAATGCCATAAAAAAACTTCTTCACTTAGTGAACGCTGCTTTCAGATTAAAGTACGTCCCAAGACAATGGAAGATTGCCGAGGTGATCATGATTCTTAAACCAGGAAAAGATCCTAGTGACAAAACTTCAGATGACCGACCAATTTCACTACTAACAACAATGTCAAAGATTTTTGAGAAACTGCTTTTAAAACGTCTTAAACCAGTCATTGTGGAAAGAAAACTGACTCCTGATCATCAGTTTGGCTTCAGAGACAGGCATTCTACAATTGATCAAGTACACCGAGTTGTACATGTAATAGAAAAAGTCCTGGAAGAACGCAAAATATGTTCGAGTATATTTCTAGACGTTGCCAAAGCATTTGACAAGGTCTGGCACGAAGGATTAATCTTCAAACTTCAGCGTGATCTTCCGGAACAATTTCATCACATTCTGGAATCTTACCTGTCAGAGAGATTTTTCAGAGTTAAACATAATGGAGAGTATTCTGAGTTGAGGAATGTATCAGCAGGAGTACCTCAAGGGAGTGTCCTTGGGCCCGTGCTTTACTTGTTGTACACTAGAGACATTCCCAAGAAGTTGATACAATCACAGCAACCTTTGCAGATGATACAACAATTTTGGCGACAGGAAATACTGTGGAAGAGGCATCGAATAAACTTCAAAGAGCAGTTGATAGAGTTTGCATTTGGATGAAGAAATGGAGATTAAAACTAAATGAATCCAAATCAACCTATGTCAACTTTACAAATAGAAAAATCAACCCAATTCCACTTATAATTAATAACCATGTAGTAACTCCAGAAAATTCTGCTAAATACTTGGGGATGACACTGGATGCAAAGCTCCACTGGAAAGAACATGTCAAAAGAAAAAGGTTGAATTAAACATGCAATTTAGGAAAATTAACTGGTTGATAGGGAGAAACTCAGATTTAGACCTACAAAATAAACTGCTTCTATACAAGCAAATACTGAAGCCGGTGTGGACCTATGGAATCCAGCTGTGGGGCTGCACAAAAATACAAATGTAAAAGTAATTCAAACTTTCCAGAATAAAGTCCTGCAGTATTGTAAGGGCTCCGTGGTTCAGCTCACAATGACAGTCTTCATAGGGACCTTAGGATGAAAACTGTCTCAGAAGAAATCAAAAGATTTGCAGAGAAACACAAGCAAAGACTTATACATCACGATAACAAGGAAATAGCTTGCTTATTAGACAACTCTGGCGAGATCCGTCGCTTGAAAAGGACGAAGCCTTTGGAACTTTGCAGTGAGAGTGTATAACTAATCACACATGAACAGAGTGTGTGTTCATCAGGAGTCCATCAGTGGGTGTTACTTCAAAAAACAGTGACATTACTATTAAATGTATATTGCTGGATAGGCTTTATTGCCTAGTTGTAATTATGTTAAATAAAAAAAAAAAAAAAAAAAAAAAAAAATTCATTTGTTCTGAGTTTTAAAACAAAATATATATTTAAGGTGTGCGAGAAGGAGACGAAGTTTCAGTACATTATGACCCAATGATAGCTAAACTTGTAGTTTGGGGAGAAGACCGACTAACTGCATTAGAAATACTACGGAAAAAGTTATCTGAATATCATGTAAGTATTGGACCAGCCTAATAGCTCATGTATTTATTGTAAAATCAAATATATAACTTTATATTAAGAAAAATGACAATGTTCTTTTTAAATATGTCTAATAATATTTAAATGAAGTTTTAACTTTTTCTTTAGAAGACTATGTACCAATTAATGTTGTTTTTGGTTTTTAGATAGCTGGATTACAGACCAACATAAACTTTCTTATGAAGCTGTGTTCCAATCTTCAGTTCCAGCTCGGTAATGTACACACAGGATTTATTTCTGAACAAAAACATTCTCTGTTATCAGAACCTGAGATATCACCTTATACTCTAGCACAGGTAATAATTAAATCACATTGTATTTGTTGCCTTGTATGTGTATTTTAAGGGTATGTTACTACATTTTGCCAAGTAAGACTATTTTTAAAATTATTGCAGTTTCGTTAGTGATCCGTCACAGCATTGTTTCGCAGTCACATAGTGTGATGTCTTGTTCTGTTATCATCACGTTTAGTCAGCCTAGATAGTCCATGTTAAAATTAATCTCTTGTTTTTCTATATTATTTGTTTTACGCACTGAACTGCTAGTCCAAACTTCTTCTGAATAGTCTGATATTCCTTGAAAACTGTGTCATTAACAATATAAGTGTTATTTTTTAGAAAAGGAGACAGAATCGCTCCTACAGCCATACGCTGTAATAGGTTCAACATAATTACCTAGGTTCAACAGGATGAACCATCATAAATTGTACCTATTTATGGTTATTTGTATTTTTTCTATGAAAAGTCTGGTTAGAGTTGAATAGTGTTACGCTGTATTAAGTACTAATTTTTTTCATAACTTGAGTTTAAGTAAACTACAGCTTTTAATAATTTAACATATCCACCATTTAAAATTGAACATTTCTCATAGCATTTAATTAATTTACAAATTCTTATTTCATAAAATTCTTATTTCATGTGGGATTCAAACCAGCATGACATTTTGACGTTTGTTATCATCTTTCTTCATGTGAAGAGCTGAAAATCATTCAGCGACAAGTCTGTGATGTTTAAAAAATCCCTTTGCTATTGATTTAAAAGTTCTTGAGTTTTTTTTTTTTAACATTTGACAACATACTGTGATATTTTTTTAGAATAAACTTTAGCTTAAGTTTATCTAGTTTCATAGTAAACTGTTGAATTAATCTGTAAAATCGACTAGCAAAATTCTTTTACCATCCAAAAAAATTATAACCATAACCTTCCACGCTGACAAAGTTTGGCAAGCTTTATTTGGCTTGCATTGAGAATTATATGGCACAGGACACTGTTTTGTTTTGGCATTTACTTATGCCACGATTCATCCATAATCGCAGTTCTCTTCAAAAAAACGTTTATCTTCTGTGTCTTACTGTAAGAGGAAGTCTAAGGCAGAGACCATTCATTTGGTTCTGTGGACCTCTGTGAGCATTTTTGAAACCTATCGAGCATAGAACTTTCGGTACTGTAATTTATTGGTGACAACCTAACTGATTAATTATATAGTGGTTATGGGGTTTGGTAGCCTCTGGCACTGTAATCAAAGGATCTGTGCAACTAAGACTTCAATGAGTTTTAGCAGTGCACTGAGTAGCTCATTCTGATGAAGGCTAACATTTGCAGTTTCTTTATTCACCTCACATATCCTATGCACAGTTTGTTTGTGGTATAATATTCCTGACTAACAGGCCTCCAGTCTTGGAATGCTGTTCCCATCAGCCCTGTTATGACAGCCCAAAAAGGATTGTGAAGTTTCTCATTGTGAGGTCTTCTGCTTCTAGATTTAAGTGAAAGCCTTGCAACCACCTCCTCTCCTTAGCTTGCAATTTTTGCACTCTGATAGACGTTTGTAGACAGCCTTACTGATTTGAGATGTTCAACCTCATCTCGTACTTCTTATAGTATAGGTTGGGTTGGTCTGCTTAGGATCCCCACTGTCTGCTTCCATTCATTGCTTGTCACTGCCATGGGGTTAGTTACAGTTTCCTCCCCCTTCATGCTATTTTCATTCCTCAGATTTACGTTTACCAATTCCGAAAGGGTATTTTGGCTTTGTGGGTTTTACAATTTGTTTCCAGTTATCAAAATCACATAAATAGCTCTAGAAACTAAACATATTCCACCTATACAGTCATGCATGTAGTTAAGGTTAGGTTAAAACTGGAGGTCGTCTGGTAACCAGAGCCCTCGTATTTAGGCTAAACTTCCCCCCTTAGCCACACAGTTTTCAGTGTACGGTGTTGCACCTTGACTTGAGATGAAGGGATCTAACCCAAGAGCAGGTAGATGAAAAAAGGTTAAATCCAGCTAGGGTATCTCATGATCGTCAAACCCGTACTCACAATGTGTGAGCCCCTGAGAGGTGATACAAATCTGATATGATTTTGAGAAACTAAGTTAATTTTTCATTTTTTTTCAATAAACCTTTAACTAACAAAATGGCAGCATGTAAGGGAATTTGTGCTCCATTTATTCAAATTATTATTGATGAATTATAAATATTTTTATTTTCTTTAAATAACTCATAATAATTTTATAGGAAAATTAACTTTTATTGTGATGCAAAAATAGGTTGCTTTGTCAGTAGTGCTACATGATACATATACTGCCTCTACGAGCATGTTACACACTTCTGAACCATTCAGTCCATTCAATTTGGAATTGGGATTCAGAATCAACAGCTTATACACTAGGACACTGAAGCTCATGTATAAGAATAAAGGTATTATCTCAATAAGTCTTACATGAAATAATGTTAAAAAATGTTTAAAAAATAGTTAAATTTCATTGTTTGCCTTAAGCGATTATTTCTTCTTAATTAGATGTAAGTCAAATAATGTTTCCCTTTCTGTAGTCATTACACAAGCTAAACAAAAATCATCAAGTACAAAAAAGTTCTCTGTCAAGTCTACAGTTAAAAAAAATAAATAAATCATCTTTGAATTCTTCTAATAGCTCTAATAGCTGATTTTCTAGAGAAAATTTGCAAATAAAAAAAATTGTTAAACGTGCAATATATTAACCAATTTTTAGTTGTTTAAGGGAATTTAGTGAGAAAAATAAGTATAGACTGTTTGTTTGTTACTGCCTTCATTAAATTTTCTTTTAAAATTTGTATTTTATAAATTTATAATGTTTCAGAGTACAAAGTTAAAGTCAGATATGAAAAAAATAACAAGTACTCGATCTGCATCGGTGATTCGATGACTTGGTTAAAGGCTTCTGGTAAAATAAATAATTCTCCGAAAGGTTTCTTTGTGTTCAGTGAAATAGAGGGTGAAATTGCCAATGTAAAAGTCTTTGTTCAAGATGAAAATCTTCACCTTTTTACTACTGTAAGTACATTTTGTGTTAATTTCAAGTCGGTATGTTTAAATCTTGCATTAATTGTTCTTATGAATAAAAATTATTATCGAAATCACCGACATCACATTAAGCCAAAATTATTTAAGCTTTAAGCTTGTAATTTATATACAATGATAGCATGTTAATGGATTTTCCAATTATGTAGTCTTTTTTCTGAAACCTAAACAACTTTGGAAACTATATAAAAATTCTACAAATTATTTAAAAAATTCTGTACGCTGTGCATCAAAAGAACAAATATTCTGTGTAAGTTACAAATATAGCCCTTAATTTTAAACAAGAAACATTAAAATCAAGATTTTTGTTGCTAATACGGTAGATTTTAAAAAAATCTCTGATAAATATGTAAGCAAAAAATAAATTTTAAAAGTACTTTAATAAATTTTTAAATCAAATGAATATTTAAATCGTAAGCATAATTTTACATTGTGAAAAAAAATCATTATTTTTGTTTAAAAAAATTGTTCACTGATACACATATATCTTTCACAATGTGTTCGTCTCTTTGCTACGATTGTCACCATTTTCAGAAACACATTTACATCACTACTGTGTAGAAAGTTATAGTCTTTAAATATTAAAGGTATTTGCATGTATAAACCATTGGATCCAAAATTGTACTATACAGTGGCCTATTGTACTATAAATTGTCTCCTATATTTGTTACATTATTTTTATGTAGACAATTTTATATATATATATATATATATATATATATATATATATATATATATATATATACTAGTTGTTACCCGTTATGTGCTTTGCCTGCAATTATAATGTAAGCAATAAAATTTATAGTCGATTTTCAAAATCAGAATAGGTCATTTCATTTTAATATATTGCTATATACAATATTATACGATCTATGGTTTTCGGCCAAGACATATAAATTTTTGCTACTCGATACGCTAAAACAGGATCATGTCATATTTTAATAAAATACTGTATTATTAAAAAGTCATTATTATATAATTAAACTGGAATAGTATTGTGTTTATCTCAGATACCTAAAACGTGTTCACACCAAATGTAATCTCATTTGATCCAGTAATTAAAGTGTATTTGAATAACAAACAAATAAACAAAAACAAACTTTCAGAAATATAATATGATTAGCTATTACCCGTCACGGCTTTGCCCGCAATCATAATATATATTAAAAATCATGCATTACCGTGTTAGGACCAACAACCGTGTTAGTTAAGTTTTGGAGTACTCTTTAAAAAAAATTAAGGTTTTTTTCCTGCATCACCGTTTAACCCAACAACCGTGTCAGTTAGGTTTGGAGTACTCTTTTTAAAAAAATAAATAAAGGTTTTTTTAATGCTTCATCGTGTTAGGCCTAACAACCATATTATTTTGCTAATGAAGTATTCTGTATAAAAATATAAAGATTTTTCACGCATCACTATGTTAGGCCTAACAACCGTGTCAGGATATGTAGCCTAGTATTTTTTAAAAAAATATAAAGGTTTTTTGACGCATCACCGTGATAGGTTCAACAACCGTGTCAGGATATGTAATACTCTTTAAAAAAATATAAAGGTTTTTTTACGCATCACCGTGTTAGTTAAGTTATGGAGTACTCTTTAAAAAAAATATAAAGTTTTTTCCATGCATAACAGTATTAGGCCCAACAACCGTGTCAGTTAGGTTATGTAGTACTCTTTTGAAAAAAATAAATAAAGGTTCTTTTAATGCATCACCGTGTTAGGCCTAACAACTATGTTAGTTAGCTTATGGAGTATTCTTTAAAAAAATATAAAGATTTATCACGCATCACTATGTTAGGCATGACAACCGTGTCAGTTAAGGTTTGGAAACTCTTTAAAAAAATAAAGGTTTTTTTCACATATCACAATGATAGGCCCAACAATCATATCAGTTAGGATATGTAGTATTCTTTAAAAAAATATAAAAGTTTTTTTACACATCACCGTGTTAGGCCTAATAACCGTGTCAGTTAATATACTTAGTATTCTTTTAAAAAATTTAAAGGTTTTTTCACACATCACCGTGATAGGCCTAACAACCGTGTCAGTTAGGATATGCAGTATTCTTTAAAAAAATATAAAGGTTTTTTTTACCTATCACCGTGTTTGGCCTAACAACCGTGTCACTTAGGTTATCCACTATTCTTTTAAAAAATGGGTTTCCTATCACCCAAACCCGTGTTAGACGTATTTTTATTGTTTTACTGATCTGTAGATTAGTAAAACAATAAAAATACGTCTAAAATCAGTACAACACGGTACCGATTTTCGCTGGTAGCAATTTTGAGGTTATGTTGGTCACTTTTATTTTCGATTTTTATCGTACTTCTCCTGCTTTCATATTTTGGATTCTTGCTTTTGGGCACATAATAAAGCATTTTAGTAAGAAAAATATCGAAAACTCCAATAGATGCTGCAATGCATATTTACCATTTTTTCATATAATGTAATTACACAAATATATATACTACCTTACAATTAAAGTATCCTAATAAAATTGTATATAATATATATATTCTGCACTCTGCTTTAAAAACATTGAATAGTCTTAAATAAAAAATACCAGATTGTGATTATTAGATGAAAATGTAACATTAAAAACAATAATTTTGCAATAAATAAAACATAGATTAAGATTTGTAAAATTGGATTAGATCTATGTCCATCTCAGGTGCCTAAATCTCATGTTCAGTAAACAGTAATTAAACCTAACTATAGTTAACAGATGTTAACTAAAAACTAAAACAAAAACTAAAACAAAACTAAAAACTGATAATTATTTTGGGCTGGGTAAGTAGTATAATGATGTTTTGTAAAACGGGAATAGGCCTATATGTATCTCTGATACTTAAACCATATACGTACCAAATTTCATCTCAATTGGTCCAGTTACAGCGTGATTGAATAACAAACAAACACACAAACTTTCAGAAATATAATATGAATAAGATATTAAGTTGGTCCAGAATAATAGTCAGAGATAATATGAGTACTGTATCACACTAGTAAAAAAATCTTGAAAACATTATATACTTAATTTATGTAAAGTTAATAGTTTAAAAACATAATATTTACTAACAAAAAAATTTCTGTTACCGAACAAAAAATATATATCATGTATCATGTTTTTTTTATTCCTCATTTTTGTTACTAATTAGTTGATGTTGCTCTTAGGTCATAACTCTTTTCTCAATTGTAACATTTTCATCATTAATTTCATTTTTTCGTTTTATTTTTTAATCATCATAGTCTTTCTCGTTCTTTTTTCTTAATCTTTGTTCTTCATTTCAAAACATATATTTCTTTAAAACATTTTATTGTCCATTTTATTTAGAAGTTGAATTTTTAACATAACCTCAGTTGAAATTATATAGAAACAACAGTTGTTGTGCAAAATCACCTGTTTAGAAGTAGTCACAATTATAATTTTATATATACAATAGCATAAAGCACGCTAAATATATTATATTATATGTAATATGATATTGGCATGCATCATGCAAAACCCAATAGAAAAACCAGCTGTAAAAGATCATATGTGTTAAAAAGGTATACAAAATAAATTGTAAATATGATTAGAGTACACTATGTTTATTGTTTCAATTCTATACAATTTTTCACCGCATTTAAAATCTTAATTTTATATATAACTTTTGACTAAAACTACATTTTTGGCTCAAACTGACACAAGTCTGAAAAAATTTAATAGAACTAGGAAGAATATACAATGCACTAATGAGATAGCACAAGCGACAACACAGATAAAATGTTATTCATTTTTATACAAACAAAGATTTTCTTCAGGGTACAAAAAAAACAAGCCTATCCATGTCTGTTGTTTAACCTACCAGCTGATCCTTATCTTTTAGCTAAATTATTCTATTATTTATTTAATAATTAAAACCAATAACGGGGGCTTGTTTCTATGAATTTTACAGGGTTTGTAAAATAAAATATATAAATTGTTATATATTTTTCAGCATGGGTCATTTGCATTCACGTTACCAGAAAAGAAGTCCCGAACATTTGATGATGAATCGACAGACACAGTTGTTCAAGTTGTTTCCCCAATGCCTGGAGTGGTGGATAAAGTTTTTGTGAAACCTAAGGACACCGTCAAAACAGGCGATCCCCTACTTGTTGTTATTGCCATGAAAATGGAGGTAAAATGTTTAACTGCTTAACACTTATAATTAGGATTGCATGAAACACTTTTATTGTGTACGGTATGCATGACAGAACTATTTTTTTTCTAATTTAAAGTAAAATGAAACAAAGACATTACCAAATTGAAAATTGTTCATTCACTAACAACTGACTACCAATGTGACTTTTAGCACTGTGAGCTAAAGGACTCCAGGAGTATCAATTTGCATTTCAATTTTACATTATCATTTTACTTTACAAGTGATGATATTTTTAGTGTACAAACAAAATATGTTACTATCATGAATATTCACTTATTTTACTGAAGGCCAAATGGCATACACTTTGTTTCCCTTCCTATCTGCACTGCGTACTTTTCTACCATCTTCCAGTTCACATATTTCTCTGTTGTCCTTTGCATCCATTTTTTCTTAAGCTTTTCGTTTTATCAGAAGCAATTTCTTTGGTATCCATTTGCTCCATACATAATGTTATCAACTGTCAGGACATTATAAACCTTCTTGTATCTTCCCGTATGACCCCGTGTATCATGAGTCACGGAAGATTAAATATTAATAGTTTTATATCATAGCAAGAATTATGTCGTTTTGCTTCTGAGTAACAATCTAACAAATAATTAGAACAACAAAAAGAATGAACAGTGATTGTTGTTAGTAATTATTGAATTACTATTATTATTGCTGTTTAGTATTTACACTTTTCTGCATTGAACACTTATTTGTCTTACAGTATAATTGCTAATCAATCTTCTTACAAGTTGTGTATAGTTACACATAGTGCAAACTATTGCAAGCTGTCTGCTTCTTAATCATTGTGTCTATAAGTACAGTAAACCTTTGGTTATCTGAACCTCAAATAGCCAAACCCGGACACCATCAAAGCGCGATCTAATTCGCAAAACACCAAAATTTTTTTTAATATGTCAGAAAATATTACAAAAGGGAAATTAACTTTTAAGTAAACTGTACTGTATTACAATAACAAATTGGCCTATGTAAGGTTTTGTCTATCTTATTTGTCAAATTTGATGTTCATTGATTATAATGATACTGAAGTTTTTTATGACGTACTGTATGTCTATTGATAAACACTGGTCAGCAGTCAGCACAATCTGTCAACTGCTTGTAACTGTGCATTTGTTAACTTTATGACAGCTAAGAAGGACATCAGATTTCTAGGAATAATATAGGCTATTACAGTTACTAAAAACATTTCTCATGCAATAATAAATGTTTTTGTTCCATTACTGATTGTAATTCAGCAATGTTTTTGTAGCATTCAACAATTCAGTAATTACTGACCATAAAACTGGTTAAAATACGCAACTGATTAAATAACAGTTAAAAAGATTTGTGAGTGTGAAGATTGACGAACATTGGATTAGCATGAGTCTACCATAAAGAGTTCTGTATATTTACGCACTGTTCATTCGACCAAGTGTTTGCATGTTTACAACCTAAACTACATCAGGAGCGTGCAGATGAAATTAGGGTTCGTAACTACTATAAGCGCACTGCTGATTAAATAACAGTTCGGAAACTTTGTGAGTGTAAACATTGAATATTTACTTGATGAGTCATATGTTTAAGTGATGTCTTATTAATGTTTTGTGAACTTCATGCAGTATTTAGAATATTTAAATAAATACCCTTGAATAACTGAACTTTTCTGTAATTGAACCAGTCTCCCCCCCCCAATTAGTTTGGATAACCAAGGGTTTACTGTACATTGTTCTCACTGTGTCATTTACCATTATGTATTATGGTACTATAATCCCCACAATATGTTACCACATTGTTTTAATGTTAAAAAACTCCAAAAAGTTGCCATAATTATAAAAAATTTTTGTTGTTGCAGCATGTTATTAAATCGCCCAAAGATGGTATTGTAAAGTCTATTTTGTTTCAAAGTGGCGATAACGTTTCAAAAAATGTTCCTCTGGTTCACTGGGAAGAAGAGGTTGTACTTAGTTCTTAAGGTAATGTAATAATACTTTTTATTTTAAATGTTTTTTTATAATTTTAAATTTTAATATTGGTGGAAAGAGTACCTTCATGCATTTGTTAAAGTGAATTTTTTTTTTTCAAACAAACACTAAATATTCTATGATTTGTTAATAAGTTATACTAGTTTTGTATTCATGCTCTACTACGGTATTTTTCCGGGAATAAAATTTAGTTAATTTGAAAGTTGGCTTAAAAATGTTGGTGGAGAGATGCTTTTGTTAATACAAAGCAAGTTACTGGTATATAATAATTACTTTGGCAAAATAAATCAGATTGTTGGGCTAAAATCCTAAATAAACCCATCACTAACTTTGGTATTAAAATATCATAACCGTATGACTAATTTTTTACATGAAAAAATCTTACAGTATTATTGTCCACATTGATTGACTACTAAAACTCTTAGAATTACCTTTTTTTTTAAATCAATCAGACATTTTGAGTGTCTACCATTTTGTTTCAAAGAAGGTAAAGAAAGCCTGAGGTAGCCTAAAATCTACTAAGCATTGTATTTAACATATGTAAACATTTCAAATTAAATTTTTTGTCGTTTCATAGTGGACAGTGAACAAAATTGACATTCTTACGTAACAAACATACATGGAGTCACAGAGAGTATTTAACGTCACATGTAGTTATCCAATGCATGAACTATAGAATGTATAGAAAACCTGCTTGACTTAGAGTTTGTGAAAATACTTCATTTTAAAATAAATTTAGTTCTTTGAATGGGCCATTTTTTTTTCAAAAAAGTTTAAGGTAGTCTAATTAATTGTATTTAATAAATGTAAAGGTTTTTTTAAAATCTATCGAGCATTCCATTTTGTGTAAAGTGAACAGTAGGTCTTTTAACATAATAGTCAAATATATTGGACATTTTGAGTGTCTGAAGTTTTGTTTCAAATAGATGCTTTGTGATTTCTTCAAGTAATGATTTAATGGTAAAACTGTGAAGACCTAAACAAAATTAAATTACATTTTTTTTTAATGTTAAAAAAATATTAATGTCAATTGTAAAAAAAATATCTCATCAACCATTTTTCAAGATCATATTTTTCTTATTTTGGTTCTTGGATCTTTGAATGTAGAGGATTTACTGTACAGTAGAACCTTGCTAATCCGTCCTAACAGGACCGGGAGCATGGTCAGAATGCAAAAAAGGTCGGATTATCAGGGGAACACTTTTATTCACACAAAAACGTAGTAAAACACTTAGTTTCTACTGAAAATACTGCAGGACTGTATATAGGTATACTTTTAGAGATGTACTGACTATAACAGTTGATTATCCGTTAATTCTTCTTTCGTTGTACAGTACAGTAACACTCACGGATTTCAAAAATAACTTTAGCAAATGTAATGCGCACCTTCACAGTACAAATGTCAACAGCTCACTAGATCATTTCACCGATTCTGAGTCATCGGCAAGTCCAGACATGAGTAGAGCAATGACTTTTCAAAGTAAACAATTGCTGACAAAGGTACGGTCAGACCAAGCAGGGAGTCAGACCTTCTGAGGTCAGATTACTGGTAAAAAATATGTTTATTAAAATTGAAATTTATTTAGTTTTAACAATCTTGAAGCTTTTTATTACACCCCTTCTCATCTCATTGAATTGCAGACATAAATACAGTGCAAAAAGTGTACTGAGCGACAATTTGCAGTAGGAAAATATGTTTGGGTATTCTTTATAATTTTTTCTGCATCTACCCTTTGTTTTCAGTTGTTTTTTTTTAAGAAAACTTCCATTATTAGAAATTCGCCATGTTTGAAAAGGGATTCCCCACAATATGGGTCCAACAATCAAGAGACTGCTGTGTGATTTTTGCAAGGGTAACACACACATAAATTAATGACTTTTATTTATTTATGTTTCAGATTTATTTTCTAAGTACACATGTACCAAAAATTGAGATCTGGACTAAATTATATCTTGCCATTAATTATGAAAACATATATACTATTAGAAGTTGGTAGTTAATTTTAAAAATATGAATTTATTAATAACGACATTAAATTGATTGAATACTTTTTTTTAAGTTATATACATATTTTTAACTAAATGCCAAAGCATTCATTATATACAAAAAATTGTTTATAATAGACTATTTAATATGTGCAAGTAATTTATAATGCAATTAGAATTAATTTACTTTTATTTTAAAATTAATTTTATAGTAAAACAATAATCTGTATACTTTTATTACTATACTAGCTGAATACCCATAGTTTACTACAATGGTATAAATGGTTTTGGACATGTTAATATGAAAATAGTAGGCGATAGAACAAAATGTTAAAATAATTGTTATAAAAAAAATTTCATCAGAATTTAGATCGGAGCAACTGCTTATTTAGTATTCATAGAAAAACACAACAGAACACCATTTCGTATGCACACTAAGAATTCATTTTTAGCCCTCATGGTAGCCAGTGGGATATTTGTTTGAACTGAATCTATTTATAGTGCAGAAAAAAAAAACCTGAGTATTTTCTAGAATTTTGTTTTGGACAAAGTTATTATTTTATTGGCATACTTTTTACAATACTGTAGTTGAATTCAAACTGCAACCTAAAATATTAGTTGATATCCACCAACTGTGAAAACAAGAGGACTTATTTGTACTATGTCGAGTGGTGTGCTTCAAAACGAAAAAAAATATGTATTAATCTATCTGAAAGAAAAGATAGATTATTTCATTGTTATAAGTTATCATAACAGTAAAATAAATCTAACTTAAATAAAATGTAATCTATAGTACAATTAGGCCACATATAACAACATTGTGTTTACTATATTGGCCTCAATATCCAGCCATATATAACATTGCGTTTTACTGTGTTGACCTCAATATCTAGCCACATATGACACTGTGTTTACTATACTGGCCTCAATATCCAGCCACATATATAACATTGTGTTTTCCTGTACTGACCTCAATATCTGGCCACATTAGGTCACATATAACATTATGTTTACTATAGTGGCCTCAATATCCAACCACATTAGGCCACATTTAACATTGTGTTTACCATATTGACCTGAATATTTAGAACCAGTTTACTTTACTTCTCACGACTGTTTCCAAACTTGATATTACATCGAGAAGTTTATTGAGTTATCAATAATTTTTCATACAACTGTGATTTTCATTCCTGACAGCTATTTTAAATATTTTTAATTTATCTGCACACCTTGAGTACAAATTTAATTTTAAGCACTACCAGCATGTTTTTTGATAAATCTTAATGTAAAAGTTGTAATTTTCTGAAGTAATTATTTTTGATCTTTTGATACGATTGTTCTTTTCAGTTATTGCATAATTATTGTATATTATAAGAATTTATTAACATAAAATTAATTCAAGGTTTAATAGGACTGATTTATACCTAAGTGATAGAAATAATAGTACAATATTTTAAATATTATATTTTTATAATGATTTTATTGTTGGTTACTTTAATAAAGTATAGTTTTTCATATGTGTATATATTGACTATTTTTACCTTGTCCTATTTCATAATTAAAGTAATCGTGGCACACAGCTGTCTCGCTAACATGATAGAAGCAAATTTCCAAAAAATATTTTTCTTAAATCTTACCCTTTTCGAAAATCTTATTTATCATCAAAATTTGTATATATTAGGATTTTAAACGAAAATGAACCCTGACCTCCGTAAAAAAATTTATTAATTTCAATGAATTTTGATAATACAAAATGTTAATTATGCAGTTTTAAATGCAGATTATGATAGTGAAATCACATTTTCAAAATCATTTAAGACAAAAAAGGTACACATTTTTAAAGATTTGAAATTGCCACCAGTTTTTACAAATTTTGCTGCTTTACGAACTTGTCAAAGTTATTATCATAATATTTTTTTTGTGCCAAGTTTGAATAAATGCAGACTATAATTGAGAACATGAGTGTGCTAACACACACACACACACACGAGAATGTCAGATGATTTATATCTGCCATACTTTCAATAGTTAAGAGAAAGGTTCAGATGTGCTAACTTAACGACATTTAACAACAAAATCTTATATGTATGAACAAATCTAATTGTTATACATGCTATAATCAACAATTATGTAAGTGATGCTGACTTGTGAAGTAAGCGAAGTATTCATTATAAACATAACATTCTCTACACGTTAACAAGTTTCAGGAAATATAGGCTAACAAACTTCAGTGTTACATCAATATCCTCACACCCTGCATATTTGTTTTGAAGTTTTACAACTTTACACTAAATTGTAATAAGGTTTAATAATTTCATTATTTAAATAATAAAGTAAGATTTCTCCATAAATAAATTATTTCCAATATTTCGTCCTAACTGAATTTGACAGAGCGTTATTATGAATTAACTAGCATTCCCTGTTGTGGCTTTACTCACAAGCTTTTATGTGTAAAAACATTGTACTAATTATAACACTGTGTACTAAGAAACCTTGCAAAGCTGAAACGGGAATTCTCGCCTCTAAATTATTTACATATTTGTAAAAGCTGAAATATATTTAACAATAAAATGAGCTTACAAATATAAAGTATAAGTAAAAATAATACGTAAATAAAAATCATGAAAAAAAATATTTAAAATCTGAAATATATTTAAGAATAGTTTAAGCTTAAACAAATTTACTTATAAGTTGTGTAGGTAACTTGGAAAAAGCTATAGGTAAAATTGCCAGTCAGGTCAAATGTACCCCTTTTGGGGATGAATTCAAAAAAATTTTTAAATGCATGTTTCATTATTTGTCTTTTAGAGTATTTACAAGTAGTTTCAAGAAAATCCAATTTTTTTTTACATTTTGCTGCCTTGGTGACCTAGTTGATAGCATACCCCGAGGACCCGGGTTCGATTCCCGGCCAGGGCTTGGCATTTTCAGACGCTATAAATCATCCCATCATCTGAATTAGCCCAAGTGTGCACCACAATAGTCGGACGTTAAACACCAAAAAAAAAAATGTTACATTTTCATTTTTTTAGAGGATGAACTCAAAAAAATTCTGAAATACATGTTTCAATATTTGTGTTTTACAATATTTATGTTTAATTTTAAGAAAATATGATTAAAAAATATTTTTTCCAACGCAAACAATTATACTACTTTTTTACATTTTTATTCTTTTGGGGGATGAATTTGGGAAAATGCTGATATAGGTGTTTCAATTGTGTTTTTCAGAGTATGTATCTAGAATATACAATAAAAAATATTTTTCCAATGGAAAATTTTATACCCCTTTTATATTTCCTGCCCCTTTAGGGAATAAATTTTGGAAAATGGTGAAAAATATACTTGTGTTTTAGAGTAATTATATTAAGTCTAAAAATATCTGACAAAAAAAGATTTTCCAATAAAAACCGCTGTATCTTACTTTTACTCCTTTATGGGTTGAATATTAGAAAATCGTTTCTTAGTGCAATCCTGCATGCTGGTACTAAAGTACCTTCCAAATTTCAAGTCTCTACCTTTTATGGTTTAAGCTGTAGATTGACTACGAATGAAAGAGTCAGGACTTCTTTTATAAATATAGGAATTGCTCTGTTTGATAAGTCATCAAACTCTGTTCTTTCATAAACAAATCTTACAGACGATCAACAAATCTAAAAAACCATCAACCCTGCATCCTCACTGTATGTTTATTCTACTTTTAATATACTTACATTTAATTATGGAATGCACATTTGAGTAAGTTAATATAATGTTAAGTTTTTGTTTTGTTATTTTAATTGATAAATAACACAAAGGTTTACAGACGATATGTCACATTACAAATAATACATACCAGTATTCCTTTTACACACAGTATTGTGGCATTATATTTATATTTTGATAAAGTTACAATATAGTAACCCCTCAATATCTGCAACTTTTTTACCTGAGGTAAACCATATGCAAAATTTCAGCAAAATTTGATAATTAAAAGATCGATTTTAAGAAAATTTGACTTTTAAGTTGTGATTTTGTACACTATCAATGTCAAAGTATTACATCTACGCTAATATTGGCACAACGGGAAAAACAAAAAAAAACCTAAAGATAATTAAATCAGCTGTAATTTTGACAGGAATAAAATTTTTTGTATATTTAATATTTACAGAGTTATAAGTGGAAAAGTACATCAAAAACCAATTACACCACTTTTAACCCTTTCCACACCCCCTTAAAATAGTCCAAGCAGCACACGGCTATGGTCATCAAAGTTTATAAACATCTCAAAGAACATTTTTTAAAAAGTTATATAAAAATCAGACACTCATTTTTTTACGGGTTAAATGATTCATTTACTAGACTAAACTTAATTAAAACAAATCCGAATACATAAATAAAAAATATTTTTCTGTTATCAACATTGTGTTTTACTAAAAAATTCTTAACCAAGTAACACATAATTTCAACTTCTGTTATTTTATTCAAATTACTCACCTTAACCATGTGCATAAAAAAAATATGTTACATATCATATAATCTACAATTATCTATGTTCATTAACCTCAATTCACCATGTGCTTCCAGTAGCAGCATTTTCTATATATCCGATGAAAAAAAACGAAATTTTCAATTTCTAAAAAAGGCAATAATATGAATTATATAAATTCAACATATAAGTAATCACTTGGCTGATAAATTGACAAAAATTAATCAATCAAGAAATAGCAACAATTTACATCCTCTTGCAACAGTCAGGAAAAAACATTTTATGAAAATGTTACTCTTAAAAGAGACACATTGAGTTTACACAAGTAAGATAAGGTACAATAATTCAGTCATAAATTATTTAAGTTTGATTTTTAAATTTCAATAAATAAGTGTATTTTGGTACAGTAAACCCATAGTTTATTAACGGATTTTGAAATTTAACCAAAATTATTCTGACAAAAAGCAAAATTATTTTGTTTGAAATTATAAAAATAGGTGATAATATTTTGTATCAACATGTTTCAATGAATCGATGATTAAATCTGTTTTTAAACATAGTGTTCTAATAAACACAACCATTTAAGAAAACATTTTTATTTTTTGCATACAACTGAACAAAACAACACAATAAAAAGTAGGTAA
Organism: Callitettix versicolor; assembly: GCA_022606455.1. Taxonomy (NCBI): domain Eukaryota; kingdom Metazoa; phylum Arthropoda; class Insecta; order Hemiptera; family Cercopidae; genus Callitettix; species Callitettix versicolor. The sequence continues at coordinate 18,314,189 of CM040187.1, forward strand.
AATAATTAACATTAGTGATCAGGGCATTCTGCCCTCATTTAACTGATACTAAGCTTAAACAGATTATTTCCCACCCGATACTGGCCACTAAAACTAAGGGTTTACTGTACACAGTTATACTATTGTATGCATATGAGTATATAGTGTCCCACCAAGAGGTTTACTCATTTGATCCTCCATTATTTTCTCATTCCTAAATTCATCATATTGAAACTATACATACTTTTTAAAGAAGGTACCAGAAATAGTATGTGAGAACTGCATCCAGCTGATGTTTGTAGAAACAAATTGACTGCAAAAATAAAGTATAGGACTGATTTTGTTAGTTTTTTCAAACCAAATTTTTTTTTAGTGTTTTTTTTTAAAATTAATTAGAAACAAACTAATTAAAAAAAAACTAAATAGCAATGAATATTTCATAAATCAGACCTATTCAAAGTGGAAACCATCCACAGCTACACACTGGTAACAATGCCGATTTAATACTGCAGTACAGTAAGATTTTTGAGGGATATTTTACTTCTACAAACATCAGCCAGATGCAATTCTCATATACTATTTCTGGTACCTTCTTTAAAAAGAATGTATGGTTTCAAAATGATCAATGGAGGAGTAAGAAAATAATGGAGGATCAAATGCGTAGGCCTCTTTGTGGAATATACTGTATATACAGAATAAAATAGCTTGCACCACGGTATATAGATACATGGTATGGGCCACGTGCATGTCCCCACCCACCACTTGCCAGCTGAAGTGTTAGTAAATAATAATTCCTTATATCTAACATTAATAATGCTGTTAATTACTTTACTTGTTCAATTCGCTCATCGTCAAAATGGAAACTTTTTATTTTATACAATATTACGTAAGTTATAGCTTGAAAAATTCTAGGATTATTTTTTGTTTGGAAGTTAAAAGCATATCAGACTATGAATTACGTATCTGCGGATTTTCTGTGACAATTTTGTGGTTGACTGTGAAAACGCACATCTCGAATAAAAAATTAACAAATTAAATAGTACATAGATGTATGCCTATTATGTAAACAGTAAAATAAAACATATGTATTTCTTAGAACTTATGTTTCAACACACACACACTATATATATATATATATATATATATATATATATATATAATAGACCTACATGACGCAGAAAGGTCCCAGAGAATGAAATCCCAAAGAGAGCAGGGGTAAAATGGACGAGGAGCGGAAGAGGATCCATGGGGACAGGATGAGGGAGGTGTGAAGGATTAGAAGGAGCAAGACATGAGTCGGAGTGCTTTGCGTGATCCAACAGGGTCTATACGCAGATAATAATAATATATAATATAATTATTAATATATAGATAACAAACTATTTTTGATACCTAGTACAAGTTATTGTAGTTTACTGAGTTTGTTACTTGTCTTCCTTCCGGCATCAGTGGATTTATTTCCGTAACTTCTTTTTATTTAAAGATTTAATCCTCATAAATGTATGGGTATGGACATAACAGGATATGGCAAATTCATCTTATATGGAAGAATACTTATTATTTAGTTTGTCTACCAGATTTTTCATCACACCTTTTTCTTTATTTAGCCCATTCTCACCATGATAGTTCAAAAAGTCCCTTTCCATTTTTACCACGACGTTCAACCATTCTTCAGTAGGATACATAAGGTAACCTTTTGACAAAGTTGACAGCCAATCCATTGTCACATTTTTATTTTTAACCAAGGCAAGTTCTTGTAACGCAAGTTGAATTTGTTCCTTCAAAAGTAAATTGTCATTTCTTCTACAGAGGCATTATTTATAACGATATTTGTATTAAAATTACTGACTACGGAAGGGTGGGTTTCATTTACAGAATTACACGTTACAATTGCACCAACGTCATTTCCATTTACAGGTGATTTTCCTGTTTTTTAATCCTTGCAGCTCGTTCATAATCGATACATTTATTTTCAATGTTGGGAATGTTAAAACGTGGAATGGCACCGGATTTCAGCTGTTAATTAAGTTTCGTATTTGATAATTCAGATTTAAAATCCCTTTCGAAATCATCATCATTAAAATGAAGAACAGACTTTAACATTATCAAAATTAAAATGATCTGCTCGTTTACACGCATGATCCCACGCTTTTCTCAGGCCTTCGTCTTTTGGAATTCTGTGAAATTTAATTCCTTTCCCTTTACAATTCTTATCATTATTATAGCAATTGGCAATAGCACAACCAGTCATTGTTATTCATACACAATTATACAATAGCAAACAAAACAAATTATGTATTTTTTAGGATTCAAAACATAGGCTACTTAAATCTTTTCTTACACTTCTTAAACCTCGACTACAACAATTATCACCTTTTATTTACACAAAAAAGACCTTTTACTTAAAACACAACACTCACATAAACACACCAAATCTCCAAATACATTTACAGAACATCGCATTGTTAAACGGGAAATTACATCAAGTAGCAGTCACCGTAAATACAATTGTATTTACGGTGGTAGCAGTGAATAGTTTGATCCAGTGACGTCACGTGCGTGGTAATCTACTGCGCACACCCACTGTGGCCCATGCCGTGTATCTATATACCGTGGCTTGCACATTAACTATCCAACACTCTACAAAAAAATATTTCAGGGACTGGCCCTGAGTGTTTCTTCTTAGTATATAAGTATTTTAACATATGCCTAGGCATCTAGGCTTTTAAGTTAGGCACTTGTGAACGAAAGTTGATTCATTCGTACTCTCAAAACATTGAGTATTGTTTTACATAGACAAATGATGCAAATGTCCAAACCGACAATAATACAATTAATAACAATAAAACCATTTATTGTAAGCCACAGTGGCATATGCAGTGTGGGTGCCTTGGCACACCCAAATGCCCCGAAAAGGGAGCCTAAATGCCAGGAAAAAGAGGAGGAAAAAAAGAGAAAAGAAAAAAGAAAAACTAGCTCGCCGTGCAGATAGAACTAGTTTTTGGATAGAACTCAATTTTAAAAAAATTTTGTGGGATTTAGATGGGGAGGTTATCTAGAAAATGCACCATTTTTTGTGTTGGCACCCACAAATTCAAAATCCTGCGCTAAACCAAAACAATATTTTTTCATAATGCTCATGATGTTTTTACAGTTAATTCTAAATGGTAAGTCCAAAATACATGAGAAACTTTAAAAATTGATTAAAATTAGTTATATAAATATGTTTTATGAAATATGTGAGGGTTAATGGTGGATTAATGGTTACAACTGAAATTAGGTCTATTCAAGGAATGACTGAAAAAAGAACTGAATTAAGAGATACATTTGAGAACCTGAACCAAAATTATTTAAGCTGTTTTTGAGAAAATCCTATCATTGTTAGTTTATAATGAATGTTTAATTAAATATAGAGCAAGAATCCTATAGATTAAAAAAAAGTATCACCTAAAACTAATACTTTAGTTCTAATGTTTAAATTTATGGTATAAAACTGTTGAAGTACAAGACTTATTGTTTATACAGAGTCCGCCAGTGAAACAGGATGATTAAATAAAGTAATTGGTTGTTGAAAATTTTTAAAAAAATATTGTCTTAGTAAATAATTGAAAAGACAAGAATAGCCATTTGTGTACAATATGAAAAAATATTATTTTATGAACACTACATCTACCAAATGTCCTCCATTACAGTTAAGGCATTCCTGGAGCCTAGCTTGGAAGTTTTGCATGACCTCTCGCAGCATTTTGACAGGTATTGCCGCAATCTTGTCTATAATTCCTTGTTTTAGGGCTTCAATGGTTGTGGGTAGATCTGCTTGAAACACTTTTGTTTTTAGATATCCTCATAAAACAAAAACAGGTATCCCCCCCCCAGATGTGTCACTTATTGCAATGCAAAGGGCATGTTTAGCTGATCGACAAGGACTTCTAAACATAGCCTGTTGAACAGCTGCAATGTGTACAGGTGTTTCCTGCCTCTTTTTTTAGACATTAATCCCGTTTGCTCGAGGTTGTTTATCCATGTTCAAATTGCATTATCAGATGGAACAGGCTGGTTACGCAGTATGTTAAAATGATGTCGGAAATTATACTGAGTTTGCACAAAACTTTTCTCCATTTTGACAATACGTTGTTCACTCGTCCAAAGATCCATTGCAACTAAATGGTAGATTGTGCAGGTGGTGAAGTCCAGTAAACACCCTCCCTCACTATCTGCAAACTTTGTCTCAAGGCCACTTATAATCATCCTGTTTCACTGGCAGACCCTGTATAAGTACAAGAATTACATACATACTTATAAAATACATTTCTCCAGTGGTCATTCTCATACATTGTAAGATTGCTTGACTAAGGACTATAAAAAAAGCAAACACTACATTTCAACGGTTTTTCCCAGGGTGTTTTTTCATATGCTTTTTAAGTCTAATTGCTGATGAACAACAATAATCACATACTGCACACTTGAAAGGTTTTTCTCCTGTGTGCACCCTCATATGCACTTTAAGACTACATGTTACTGCACAAGAATAATCGCATAATGAACATTTGAAAGGTTTTTCACCTGTGTGAACTTTCATATGCCGTCTAAGACTACTTGCTATTGCACAAGAAAAATTACATTTTGTACATTTATAAGGTTTTTCTCCTGTGTGCACCTTCATGTGTACTGTTAAAACATGCGCTAATACACAAGAGTAATCACATAATGTACACTTGAAAGGTTTTTCTCCTGTGTGTCGTCTCATATGCGGTTTAAGACTGCTTGCGGCTGCACAAGAATAATCGCATAAAGTACATTTGTAAGGTTTTTCTCCAGTGTGCCCTCTCATATGCAATTGAAGACAGCTTACTACTGCACAAGAATAATCACATACTGTACATTTAAAAGGTTTTTCCCCAGTGTGTTTTCTCATTTTATGCACTTTAAGATTACTTGCTTTTGCACAAGAATAATCGCATAATGTACATTGATGTATTTTCTGGTTATGCATTTTTTTCCTATGATGATACATACCTGCAAAAAAAAATTGAAATAGATGTTTAATTAAAAAAAAAATGTCCGCACATTCTACAATCTTTATCTCTATTTATAATTTTTTTTCAATTTATACTGTTTAAAGTTATATAAAGAGAATATTTAAATTATAAATAATTGGAAATTTTAGGTTCTTCCTTGGTGCAAGGCAAAAATAATAAGGTTAAAAAAGGTAAAACACTGTTGGAACCCAAAAAAGCGTATTTACATATTCTGAAGTTATTTTCCATAAACTAAAATTGCTTCTTTGTGGGATATACTCTCAATACCATTTACTTGTAAACATCCACACTCATAAAAGAGTTAAAAAACTATTGAAAAAATGTCCAAAATTGAAAAATCTTTAATTTTTGCCATTACAATTCTCACCATTTTCAATACATGCCTCTTTATATTCTTAAAAATCCTTATTTTACCAGCGGTATATTTGAAATATTTATTTTTGCAAAAAATACAGAAAAGAAGCTGAAATTTTTACAAAAGTAATTCATGAAAAACCATTATTATCTTTATTTTCATAGCCCAAAATAAGAAAGGTAAAACCAAATTTTAACAGCAACTTTCCATGCATTTACAGGATTTCATTATAATCTACAGGACAGTAATGGTAAATAGAAAAAAACATACTATTCGAAACCTCACAATGAAGAAGTTGTTATGAACACACTAGAATGATGTCAAAGGTTTTAGAAATCAAGTACAGTAAACCCTCGATTATCCAAACTAATTGAGGGGAAGACCAGTTTGGTTAAAAAAAGTTTGGTTATTTGAGGGTATTCATTTAAATACCCTAAATAAAGCATGACGCTCAGAAAACATTAATAAGATATCACATAAGTGTATGACTCATGAAGTTTTGAACTATTATTTAATCAGAATTGCGCTTACGAACCCTATTTTTCAACTGCACACTCCCAATGACTAATCCTTCGACACTGCAAGCACTCAGTCGAATGAATAGTAGGTAAATACAGAGAACTTTATATGGTAGACTTGTACTAATCTGATGTTCGTCTCTTTTCACGCTTGAGACGTTTTCGAACTATTTTTAATCAGCAGTGCATTTGTAGTGGTTACGAACCCTATTTTTCAACCGCACACTCTCATTGACCAGGCTATAAACATTGCAAGCACTAGGCTGATCAGTTCAATCACAACATTTTAATAGCAAAAAGCTTTTTTTTATATGTAACAAATATTTACCATTTTAAATTTCCAATTCTAAATGTATTCTTTTAACTAATATAAATTAACCTATGGTGTACTAAAAATAAAAATTTTATCTAGGCAACAAAACAAATCTTAAAAACTTAATAGTCAATTAAGACAATACATGACGTTTCGAGGGTAGACCTGTGGATTAACTCTCCACTTTTTTTAAGTTACTTTTCCTTTTGTAATATTTTCTCATGTATTAAAAAAATCCGGTGTTTATGAGAGTTAGTTCGCGCTTTGATGGTATTTGGATGATCCGGGGTTCAGTTATTTGAGGTTTGGATAACCGAGGGTTTACTGTATTTGCAATTAAATTAGTGTCTGAACAAACAACACTACATAAAGGCTTTGTAAAGAACCAAATAGATAGACTATGTCTGTAGCTGTAATTACAGAAATATATACATGAATGAATTAGGAAAAAGATTATTAGTGGCGTGCCTAAGAAATAAATGTCAAATTACATAAAAGTGTAAATAGTTTCTGTCAAAAATATTCATGTTTTAACTAGTATATTCGAACTCACCCCATCTCTACATACTAGATCATGGTAAGTGTAATCCCAACATGCGCAAACACTTTCGTTTCCAAGCCCTGTGTAATTTATATCAGTCTCACTCCTTATGTATCGCTTTAAAAAATTATCTATTTTGTCTTTTTGTACTAACACTGTAAGCCGCCTTCGTGGCCTAGTTGATAGCATACTAGCCTTACACCCCGATGACCTTAGCCCAAGTTGTTTGGTTTTGTAGGGCAATAACTTACACCATATTTCTTAGTTTTCTGTTCTCAGAATGCCAACTTCTATTCCCTTTTCTGTCATTGTACCTAATTTTACTTAGTGTGTCCTTAACTCATTTACTGTGTGTTTAATTTGTTAGCCCAATAAACAATTTAAACAGTTATATTATCATTTATATACTTTTGATTTTTAAATTTGACAAAACATTAACTGTCTTTGTGTATGAGATTCAAATTGTTTAAATCCTGTTTTGAATTTCCTTTTGTGAATAATAATTAAATGGGTCCTAAAAGAAGTGCTTGTGGTAGTAGAAATAAAAGAGAAACTTTAACTATTGAACGAAAAAAGCTACAGTAGGAACTAAAAAAATATACAGTATTGATTTATCCTGTGAGTATATATGTGACAATTACATTTGTATGGATTTAGTTAAAAGAAAATGTGACTTCTGTTCTGTGAATTTTCTTTATTCTTCAACTCTGACATATTAATAATGAGTACTCAATTATTTTTTTCTATGTAACAAATTAAAATGTTTTCCATAAGTCATTACTATAAGTGCTGACTCACACAGCAGTCTGCTCAGATAACAGTCTCAGTTCTGGAAGGAATTAAGACCGTTAACCGGGGTACCTCTATATTTAATGCTCATATGTGTGTGTGTTTGTATTGTTTTGTTTCATATATCTAATATGAAATATATCTAGTATGTTACGTCACTTGTAACAGTAGTACTTAACCATATCTCTAACACAGCAATAAATTCGTAACAAATAATAACAACAAACATTATAGATAAATATATATAAATAAGTGACTCCCATACAATATTTATTTTTCAAGGCCTATTGGTTGCACTGTAATCTTTTAAAAAGGTTTTTTATAACTGTTGGCTTTCCCGTTTCTAATACAGCATATAAAATATGTGTAAAACATGTACAATAGAAATTGTATTTAAAAAAACCATATGGTAGTTGCGGGACTGACCAACAGAAGTGACTACTTCATATCACGGGTTACAGCTATATGGTTTTGATTGAAATATTATATATATATATATATATATATATATATATATATATATATATATATATATGTACTTGGTACATAAATTAAAATAATTTTATTTTAAATGTTTTAATGAATAAGAAACATACATATGCTATACAAAAATATTTTTTATTTACAGTAAACATCTTTCAAATATAATTAACTTCATAATTTATTACAGTGTTAAATTTTAGTAGTAGTAATAATAATAATGTTAATAATAATGTAATTGCAGCATTTCATATTTTTTATAAAATTAAATAAGTGAAAATTTGTGTAATAGAGCATAAGGTCTACTGAGAGATTTTATTAATAGCATTCAAATGCTCCATTATTTTCTTGTCTATATATCTTTGTGTCCGTCGTCTTGACAATTCTTTTGAACGTTCTATAGATGAATGATTAATTTTATCCTTTTCTAATTTTTTTTGTCTTTCAAAAAATCTTATTTTGCGTAATTTAGCCAATTTTATTTTTCTATTTTGTTTGGACTGAACAGTAATTTTTTCTTCTTTATTTCTTTGTATTTTTTTTCTTTTAAATATTACAAATTCTGCCTCATTATTTTCTGAACTTTCATCATCACGTTTTCTTGTACACATTTTGGATGTATCAGAAAGATTGCCTTCATTTTCCTCCGTCACAATCACAATACCTTTAACTAAAAAAATTAGAGAAATATCTTTTACTATATGTGTTTATATATATGTAAGAAACACAGCATATACATATAAAATTAAGTAATTCTTAACATCAATATTTTTAATATTCACAATTCATGCACAAAAGTTACACACACACACACACACACACACACACACACACACACACACACACACACACACACACACACACACACACACACACACACACACACACACACACACACACACACACACACACACACACACACACACACACACACACACACACACACACACACACACACACACACACACACACACACACACACACACACACACACACACACACACACACACACACACACACACACACACACACACACACACACACACACACACACACACACACACACACACACACCAATTCGTATGGATGTGTTAAGCGTTCCATGACGGCAAACTGAATTTATTTCATTGTGCAAAATATAACCATTGCCCGCAATAAGAAGTAGTCACTTCAATAAATAATTATAAACATATAAGTATAGAACTCCTCCTCTTCTCAAGGCAAGTAAATTACATATGCATACACTGTTCAGAAAACCTTTGTGACAAGTAATATTGTAGCATTTATGATGACAAAATAACAATACAAGCTTATTCTAAAAATACAGCCATCATAAATATAGCTCACCCTGTGATGTGCTGATAGTGGTTTCCGTTGTAGTTTTATATCCTTCATTGTTTACTGGCAATGATACGACCCTCTGAAAAACGTAATCACTAATATTTTTAACATTATCAGTTTATATATATATATATAATAAATATAGAATACAATGATTATTAATTATTATATACATGGACACCATGGTATTGACTATAATACAATTTAACTATGACTTCCAATTCTTCATTCTGTATACAAAAAAATGTTACCTCTTACTAAGGTAAAAAAATTTAATGTGGTAGAATGATTTATAAGTTTTATGACATTTGAACAATAAATTTCTTATGTTTAATTTTTTAATTTAATAATAAATTTTACAGAGTTTCTTCTTTAAATAAAAAATTATTTAAAATTTCTGAATATTATTTTTTAAGAATTTGGTTGATATTACTTTTTGTCATATTTTTTACATGTTATTATCAAGTTTTTATTTTTTCCTGAAAGAAAAATGCTAGGCCTGTCTAAAGATGTATTTACTAAAAATAACGACAATGATGATCTTGCTACTTTTCGCAGAAAAAAATTTATTAAAAATAACTCAAATCAATCTGACATTTAATAATAAAACTAAAATTCTGCATAAAAAATGTGAAATACATTTATGCTAATTATTCTACACTAAAAATATCAAAATAAAATTTTAAAAATTACATGTAATTATAATTTTAATACAATACAAATAATGTATTCATACACATATTACTAACATGAGTTCTTACTATTGAATACAGCTGAGTACAAGTAACAAATATTACATTATATATATTACAGAGGCATGTCTGGCAAAAAATATGTGACTGATGGGCAATAATCATCATGCCCAAGAATATTATTCTGCTTTCCTTGGAGATGTAAAGTACGAAGATGAAAATGATATCAGGGTAATTTTTATATTTCCAATATAATTTGTAAGTTTAGAATATTAATTAATGCCAATTAAATTCAAACTTTGCAGATCAAACTTAGTAAACGCTCATTAAAAAAAAATCAATTCAACCATATTTCAAAATGTCAATAATTTAATTTTATATCTGTAATCAACTATTTCATTACTTACATATATTTTACAAACATTAACCAAAACTTATTAATCTTTTATTTTAAAACTATCTGCACTGAATGTTATAAGACTGCCTTTGGTATTAGCAATGGTTAAATACAGGTGATTTCTAACCTCACTCACGGTTTCGAGGTTAAAAACCTCCTTCAAACAACCATCACTGTGTAAGAATTTAAATCTAACCTCATATGAAACAAATATTTAATTTTAATATTTTAATTTTTTTTAAATTAAGAAGGATCTAAAATTTGTCTGTTATACTCATGCAAGAGCATGTACACACCCATACATGATTATCTGGTACTCAAATTCCTCACTTTTAAGCTCATTATTATCTAAACTAAATATAACACTTACAAAGTTTGTAGCGCAGGATATGGCTAAAGGATCTGTTTCATGTGATGAGACTTCAGGCCTATAAAAAACCATTAAAAAGATCAATTAAATCATCAAATATATGAAAACACACACACACACACACACACACACACACACACACACACACACATACAGATTATTTTGCGCTAGTGCTATTTTTCTCAACCTTTGTATCTACAGTAAAGTGGCTTGTCAAGCAGTAGGATGTGGAACTGCTCACTAGACGATAGCGCATTCTCTCCTTCCATAACCATTACCACTTTCAACTTCATAACACTATTTTGAAATGAGCTTCAATCTCATAAACATATGACCACATTTATTGATTCATTCACCAAGTGCGAACTGAGAAATGTCATTCTTTTCTTCAGGCAGATGGGAATAATTCAGCAAAAATTCATCACAGAATAAGGCAAGTATTCAGTGAAAACTTCATGACATTATTGTGCGAGAAAGATAAACACAAACTCTTTGAACAATTCCACAAAATTCAGACACATTCAACAAACTAAGTCATGCCTTCCATTTTTTGGGACCAAATAGATGTGTTGCTTGTAGATTTCTTGAAACGAGGGACTACAATAAAATCAGATGCATACTGTCAGACATTAAGTCAACTACAGAGAGTCATTCAGAACAAGAGGCTGTTTTTTAGAGTTATTTTGATTAATGACAATGCACATCCACTTGCCGGTGCCCTAACCCAACAGCTTTTTGCACAATTGAAATGGGAAGTTTTCGATCACTTGCTCGAAAAAGTGATTTTTATAAACTCATCTCATTTTGTGAATTTCTATTGCTTTACTCTTCTACCTGTAGAAAATGTATAAACTTTGCAATTTGCACTTTGTAAGGGAACCACTAGATATGGCCATGTTTATAAATCTGCCAATAAGCTCAAAATGACGTTATGAAGTTGGAACTGGGAGCGGTTATAGTGAGAGAATGGGATAATGTCCATTGTACAGGACTGCTACCAAAAACTCGACAGGCTTCATCACGGTAGATACTGAGGTTGAAAAAAACTCTCATATTTATACCTAAAGTTATATTTTTTGTCTGTTTAGGGAAAAAGGAAGAAATATGTTTGATAACAAAGATTTTAGAATTAGAGCAAGTCATGAGATATGGTCAAACAAATATTAAAAACAAAAAGAATATGTACATATAACTTGGTACTGTATTTCAAAGTTCTATATGATTTATTAGCCAATCATGGTAAAAATTATCAAATGGTTATTATTATCATTTTTCTAAAGTTCAAATTATACTTGTCATACAAGAACAGATGTTTGTGCTACCATAGATAAGATTATTTCTTTGCCAAATCTTCCATGATTTCCTAAAATAACCTGGGTTCAGTTTTGTAAGACCAGGCAGTAAGTTTCATCAAAACACTACTTATAACATTTTACATTAGTTTATATTTTTAGACTTTACATAAGTTCAATTTACCATTCTTCAATTTCCTGATCCACTCTCACAAAAGAAAATTCCATGACCTCACTTTGATTACCTCCTTCATCCTCTTTTTCTTTTTTAACAATCTTCTCTCCATGTTTCGATTTTGCTTCATTTAATGTACCAATTATGTTATTTTTTTTTATCTCATTGTGTAAGATATCTTCTTCAATATTAAAGTTCTCACAGTGAAAATAGCTTCCATTTTCTTCTGTTTCAATAAAATCCTGATTTATTATGTTCTCTTCTACCTTTATGAACTCAAAATTAACTTCTTGTTTTATTTCTAAATTATCCTCTTTTTCAGTTTTAATTAATAGAGATGTACAGTCCATGATACTCCTAAAACAATGGTGTTTCAGAATTCATGACTATGGTGTTAGACATTTAAATATAAATAAGGAGGTAAAAACAATGACAATTATTCTTAATAATAACAAAAACATAACAATAATAAAAATTTAAGTTGTTTAACAGGACCAAAACGTTACAATAGCCAATGACTTGTGAAACTTGTTCAAAGTGTCAATACTCTATACCAGAGTGGTCAAACGGCAGAGTGATCTAAGGTGCTATTTGCATGTTAGATATAGTGTGTTTATATATAAACACTAATATAGTGTGTTAGATATAAGTGGGTTCAAACCTTGCATCGGCCATTGATTTTTCTGTGCACCTCACTTAGAGTTTGCCTATCTGAGGTAGAGTGGGCAGCTAGGCCCACCATAAATAAATGGTGCACAATTTGAATGGAAAGCTGATAGGGCCAGGTGAATTCTTTGTGAGTTGCACACATGACTTGGTGTTTTGCTACTTTTGTTTTACTAAGTACTGTGTGTGAGCAGCTGGTAATATTATTAACATTAAATATGCTCATTAGGCTTAAATTATATTCAAAAGAAAAAATATTACATTTTCATCCATCGGACTGAAAGAGTTAAACTAGTCAGGTAGACCAAAAAAACTATCTAGCTACAACAAAACTTATAAATAAACATTCTTGAACCAAACTTTTGGACTGATACTGCAAAACAAAATATAACAGATTCCAGTTTGCTGATACTTTATTGTACCCCATATTAATTATAATTAAACAACTAACTTACAAAGAAGAATAGTAGGAATCATTTATTCCTACCTGTATGCCTACCTATATTCTGACATCATTGATGTGATATTTACTTTGCATGAATTTATTTGCATATTTACATGGAATTACTTATATGTTTACTCCATATGATAAATTTACTTTACTAGATTAATAATACACAGTTTACAATAAATCATTTATTGTGATGGATTTGTAGTGAAAACATCGTTGATAAATAGCTGCCATTATTTGTGAACTTTACGATTTGCCTCTGTCAGATTATATTGAAATTATGGTAGTGCTGTTGAATATCTTATAAATCTTTAAAGAATTGTATTCATGTTCTAACTAAATTAAACACACTATAACCTAATCAAGTTAGGTTGTAAAGTTTTTTTAAAAAAATATATACATTGCATGGCCTGTGCATTATTATTAACTGCATGTTCATTTAACACGAAACATCCAAGTTGAGTTAAGTTAAACATACAACAGCTGAGTTGAGTAAGGTTATGAATTTCTTTTTTTTTTAATATTATTAGTAACATGCATTTCATTAAACTTGAAACAACCAGGTCAAGTTAGGTCAAACAGCCGAGTTAGATAATAATTCCTTTTTTTAAAAAAATATATATTCTTATCATTATTAATAACAAGCATTTAAATATTAATAACGCACATTAAATTTATTATTTTCGCCAATAAAACAAGTTTATCACATTCGCGAGGTAGTCATTTTGAGGTTATGTTTGTCACTTATATTTTTCTGCAACTTTCTGTTGTTTCGGCACTTTTATATTTTGGATTATTAATATTGGGCTCATAATGAAGCATAAGTTTTAGTGCACAAGTCCCTAAGGTACATTTAGCAACCTGAAAACAAGAAACTATCAAAATCTAAAAATCTATTTTTTCACAATCACCGAACTCTTTTTATACTTCATGTAGCAAGTGTAAAATTGGCTGTTTCTTATACTTTTTAGTGTACTTACTGTATTACATTTAGGAGTATTTATGTAAATTTCGGATGGTATCTTACCACTTCAAGTGATAATTTTTAGTGCAAATAGTTACATTCAGTTTAGCATTTAAATATACGATACTAATAACCATAATAATACATTGTTACAATATAGTTAACAGTCTGAAGAATAAATACACCGTATTACTGTTCTCGCCTACTACCCTTTAAAGTAGAGATGCGTAAGAAAACTCTAAACTGTAAAAACAAACTGTTATTCTATTTACGAAAAACAAACAGCTTTGACAAACGGAAACTAACAGTTTGAATTGGACTGGATCGTTATTTGTTAAACAAGGAATAACAGTTTGGACTTCCCCAACACCTACGTTATATTCGAACGTTGCCGCAAGCGCTAAAACATTTTCTTGCTATTTTCCTGTTAAACTGTTGACAACAGTACAAACACCTTTTTTTTAACTTGCTATTTGCTATACTTTTTCCCTCTATTTCTTGTTGGAACGTAGTGAAGTAAGAACTGTTTGGGCGTTGTCAAAGTTTATCTCTATTTTTCAAACGAGTTGTTTGAAAGTTTTAAATGTAAAATTTGTTGTTCAAACATTTTTTAAATTGTAAAAACAGCCATAATTGTGTTTTATATTAGTTTTTCTCCGTAGTTTACTTTGTGTTTAGAAATTTAAAAATATTTAGTGGACAATTTTGAAAGTTTTCTTTTACTTTTTTTATGTTTTTAGAATTAAGAGCATAGTTTTTAATTATTTATTGGATGTGTGGACTTTTTAAAATTCACAATATCTACTCTTGTATATATCTTGAATAATTTTAGGTTATTTATGTTAATAACCTATCATTAACCTGTAATAACTTAATGTTAATAACCTATAATTTTGTAACTATATAGAGCTAATTTTATTTAAACATATTTGGCCTATGTTCTTATTACTATATTTTACTTATTAAGGTTACTTTTTTCAGTGTTGAAAAATGAAAACCTACTTTCTCCCAAATAAAAATATGACAGTAACATCTCACATTTTGTAAATACATAACCTAATTTTATTTAAACGTATTTTTTATATTTATTATCAATCATCAATATTTTTTAATCAACTAAAAATGTTCTAAATTGTTTACATTTCAGTAAATATGCAAAGGTTACTTAATTTTTAAGTAAAAAAAATGCTTCTATTAGAAATTCATTGCATTTTGTAAATATAAAATGGCATACATATATATTACGTTTTGAGAATGTAATTTAATTATTACTTCAATTAATTATTTTTTTCTAAATGTTTTACACCCAAAAACAGTTAAGGACATGGTGGTAATGGGAATGAAAAAGTAGTTTTAGAAAACTGATCGTTTGTGCTTATGTTTTAGCTGCTAATACAACTTCGAGTTTCATTTTTCTAAACCTGTTTTTCCAAACAGTTATTTTTTTCCAACAAACAGTTCGTTGATATTTTTTAAAAATAGCAGAAGTTCCCATCCCTACTTTAAAGGTAGTCGGCTAGTCGACTAATAAAAGTTTATTCGACTAGTACCGGAAGTAGTCGACTAGTCGTTAATTCATAATCAGAATGCGATCAGAAATCAGAATATGAAGAACAAGAAAACTCAGCTGTTACGTTAAGGTCTTATTTTTTTGTGGACTCTGTTCTAAAACCATTATAACAAAAAAAGTAGGGTGTCTATTTTTTAAATGTAACCGCATATACTAATATTATTTAAACATTTCAGACACTTCTTACTTAAAATCTTTTTCTCTTCTATCAAAATATTGATCCTTTTGGAGACATTTTAATATTATAAGATTAAAATAAATAAAATACTACACCACGACCACTCAAATAACAATAGCAACTTATTTACACTATTTATTTATATACACTCTAAAATCTCGAAATCATACCATTATATTACAGGAAAACTTAACAATCTTAATCTCCTAATAAAATCATCACTCAATCAAAAACTGCAGAATACTGAATAATTGAATAACACGGCTACTGGATTTACTTCAATATCAATTCCAAGAATTGTGCACACATTTCCGTGTTCCAGGAAAAGTGAACACCGATCGTACTGAATAGGCTACTACTGAAGTCGACTACTTTATCTATTCAATGGAATTGGCTTTGCCGAGTATAAATATTGGATACGCAAGATAGACAACGAAATAAAACTAGTCGGTTGTTGGAAGTAATCACTCTTAGCCACTTTTAATAACAATATAAGTAACGATATCTGCCCATCTGGTCCACAGATTGGCAATTTAGACAGTTGACGATTTTTAGCGCTCCTACTGAATGCAGACGTTTCTTTTTCGTTTTAGTTGTTGCTAAATGCAGTATATTCTATTGTATTTTAATCCACTACAGTTTAAATAACAAAACTGAATCCATTGCAGTATAAATAAAATAAATTTAATTTTCCTCCAAAATTTTCAAAAATAATCATTTCATTTGTAATGTAGTTAGCATAATAGTAAACATATGTTACTGTGCTACTTATTATTAATTTAGGGGATAAGTTACATAAGTCTTTTTATGTTGTTATTTCATACAGAGTACTATAAAAGTTGGAAAATAACAAAATAAAAACAATTTGTGTAATACAAAATATTAATTTAATTACTATTTACAATTAAATTAAATTTACCTACATATTACTTTCTTAAAAATTAAACAAATACTAAATACTTTTTTCCTAAATTACGATATACAATTAATTTACAAATGATTCATTATACTAAATTTCCCCTCATTTCTAAACTTATCTACTCTCAGCCTAATTTTACATTTACACCACAAAATATCACACTGTATAAAGGTGATGTACACCTTGGTAGTGAAATTTACAAAAAATTTCAAACCAATTGAAACTTACTGATTCCCTGATACTATCATAGATGTTCGACAAACATTTACTCATGACCATGTTCATACAGAATCTGATGAACATGTTCATACCATTTACCAAACATACAGAATCTGATCTAGTAAGGTTGCACAGAGAGCAAAACAACTGACTACCTTCTCTGTTGTACATGTCAGTCTCTATTCTACCTCTACAAACTCTTTGAACATTTCATCAGATGATTATCAGCAGAGACCAGCACTGCAATCATCACAATAATATATGTCTAGCAGTCTCCATACAATGTACCCATTTATGTAAGATGTTGACATCAAGGCCATGTTGGTTGGAATATTTGATGCAGCACCTGAAGCATCAGGGCCATGATTGTCATCATTGAGTTTTGTAGGTTAATGTCTATTTCCTTTCTGAAATAACCTGTACTAAAAATATATGTAAACTGCTCAAAATACCTGCATTCTCAGTCTTGCAACTACTGTTCTGTCTAAGACTAGATCAGTGTTGCCAGATTCCCCCTACCAGCTACAAAAAATTTTCTAAACGTTATATTGTAAAAAAAATCCTAAAATATTATTTTTGTTTGATTTTTAAATTCCAATAAATACATGCATTTTGGTGCAGTAAACCCTTGGTTTATAATAATTCAGACAATCATGAATAAAATTATTCAGACAACCCTGAATAAAATTATTCAGACAAAAACCAGATTTTTTAAAATTTTTTAAATGGATAAAAATATTTTGAATGAACATTTTTCACAATATTTTTTTTTAAGTTCTGTTATATGTACAGTTTATATTATGAGTTAATAGTTTCAATTCAATTTATTGATCATCGTGAAAAACATTTTTAAACGTACTGTACTGAGTTCTAACAAAGCCAATGATTTAACAAAATATTATATTAAAACCACTGACATCCAATTACTTCTCTCATTATCACCACCATTACCGTCAAGTGCCACCAATATACTCGAGTATGTCAGATTTCTACAATTACATACACAATATTGAAAAATTTAATACTGTAAACATGAGAAAAACAATTAAGTTTAATATATGTAGATGTAAAATGTATGAAATTCTAAGAATTCTTAGCAGCATTTCAGAAAAGTTACTGCAATAACAATTCATGGGTACAACACAATTCAAATGCCTACTGCACATAAAATTTACAATGCCTTCAAATGGATGTCTACTTGTGTGTCTGTTTTACCCTGTGTTTCAAACACTCCATTTAATGTTCGATTGCTACTTTATGTAATACAATTTTAATGTTTTCTATGTACTAAAATGAACATAATTTTATGCTATTTTAATGGTTAAGTAACTGTATTCTATTGTTGTCACATATTAACTGTCATGTAATTCCATTTGTTGAAGTTTGAAATACACCTTCAAATAACAAGCGCATTGTACTTACCACGAACCAAAAAATGGCAATTATAAATGATGTGGCAGACTAAGGTGAAAGCATATAAAACCTTTCAATAGAACTTGGTCAACAAACTGTCCAAGATCTGTTGTTGAACTTGGTGGTGAACAAACTGTTGGAGATCTTACCAAAACGGAAAAGAATCTTTTCAATTTTATTTTGTCTGCTGACTGTTCTGCACTTTCATTAAGAAAAACTATGTAAAAGTCTGTATTATCTCACCTAGATGCTGCTGTTTTTATTGGTTTCAACAAAAATGAATTGAAAGAGTCGCTATATCTGGACTGTAGTGTGAGAAAGCTTTTTTTCATAAAAGCTTAAAAATGAATGAAGCATTTTCTGCTTCAATAAGCCAACTATGCAAACAATTTTTGAGTTGCTCAAATGCATTGGGAACAAACAAAATTAAATTAACTCTTATTTCTACAGCAAAAAAGCCTAAGGGCACATAAATGAAATTTCGTTTTTGCTATTATAACCACCCAAAAGCCTAGATGTCACAAGCAATATTTAAAACCTCGCTTTTTAACCAGTCAATTCATCAATACAAAAAAAAAACAAATTTTCCATCCAAGGCAATCCTGTTACTAGATAATGCTCCACGTCATCCTTCCGAATCCAATCTTATTTCTGAAGATGTACAAATTTTTGTATCAACTTCCACCACGAGTGTGAAAATATACACATCATTGACTCACCTATAAGACTAACAATTGTCGAAACAAAAAAACAAAGTAACCAGCTTAAGAATGGAAAAGTACCTGGTCCTCGAAACATTCGTGGAGAACTTGTGAAGTATGGAGCAGAAAAATTGTTTGAACATCTCACAGTACTCTTCCAAAAATGCATAAAAGAAAAGTAAATCCTGGAAGAATTTAGTACTTCCATAATAACAACAATACAAAAGAAGGAAGTAGAAGATATGGAAAAGTTACAAAAGCCGGAATAGAAGAACAAGAATACATCAAGAATATGAAAGCTTAAGAACAAGCAGGATTTTCATTAGGAAGATCGACTACAGATCACTCTGTATAACACACATAATTGAAAAGAAAATATCTGTATATCAAGAAGAGCCTTTATGTGGACCTCAAAAAAGCGTACGACAGTGTACTGCACAGTAACTCTGTGGGCCATGACAGCAGCAACAACAACATTATTACAACACCTCATGTGACGGTTTCAAACCCATGAAAACTTAGACAACAATCTAAGGTAGTGTGTGTGTGTGTGTGTGTGTGAGAGAGAGAGAAACAAGAAAAACAGTATCTGTGAAACATCATACATATTATTATTTATTATTTTCATATGTTAGATAAATGTTAGTTTATTATAGCCTCCAGTTCTATTAATGCTTCTAATTCTTTTCAACAGATGACAGGTGAAACACTAATGTCATCAAACACCATATCGAAATCCGACAATAGCCTTTCAGCATCAGTCTTTGAGTGTTGCCGAGGTTAGAGGTGAGTCATTGATATAAATTATATTTACAGCGTGCGGCTCTACGACGACTGTGGATGGTGGGGTGGTGGTGGTGATGATTGTGTTGGGGAGGTTCGTCAATATTTATCACATTGATAGCGTATGCTCTGCAACGACGACTATTAATGGTGGTGGTGGTACTTGGGAAGATGGATGTGACTCTTCGATGATAAATATTTCGTCGGCTTGAGGCACTGAAGCGGCAATGGCTGAACATCGACGACACACTCTTAGCATCCATATGAAATGATAATTTCGCCCATGCAGTTGAGAAACCAGCCGTCGTCATCACTCTGTCAGCTTTGCTATACATTTCCACTGTACAGCACAAGTGGCAGTTGGGTATGTTGAATTCATCCCTTATCAGTGTATCGATCATCTGCCAGATCTTATTCTTAGAATAATTAAATATGGAAAAAATTGAAAAAAATATGGTGAATATCACAAAACATTGATGTTATATATGGTTTCTTGATGATACTCTGACTTTCCTGATGATTTTAACATTTATGATTTTCAGTTAGCTATTACAATTTAAGGTCTACAAAAATGTTTTCAAAGATTGGCTCTGAGTTTTTCTTCTTAGTTTTTAAGTACTGTAACACAAGCCTAGACATCTACCCTTATGTTGCAATTGTTTAGACCTTAATTTAGACACTTGACAATTAGAGTTGATACATATTCTCAAAATGTTGAGTATTGTTTCATATACACAAATGATGGTAAATGTCTGAATAAACAGTAATACAGTAATAATAATGAAACCATTTACTATACACTACTAAAATACCTGTCAAAGTATAAAAGTTTATTAAAATTATTAAATCACATATAAAAACGTGTTTATAAAGCAGAACTAGAAATTAAGTCTATTTAAAGGTTTTGTGACTGAAAAAAAACCTGAATTAAGGGGTACATTTCAGATAACCTGAATCAAAATTATTGAAGGTGTTTTTGAGAAAAAAATATGTCTTGTTAGTTTTTAATGAATGTTTTCTTAGAAACAGAGCAAAAATCCCACAAATTAAAAAAAAAACTAATTAACACTTTTCGTAACTGTACTCCAAAGCTGTAAGACTTTATATAACAGCACAAAAATGATATTCTTACTTACATTTAGAGGATATTTTTCCAGTGGACATTCTCACATATTATAAGATAATTTGACTAAGCACAAGAGAAAAAGCACACTACATTTCAATGGTTTTTTCCAGTATGTTTTCTCATATGCCTTTTAAGTCTACAAGGTGCTGAACAAAAATAATCACATAATGTACAGTTGAAAAGTTTTCCTCCTATATGCACTCTCATATGCAGTTTAAGTCTAGATGCTACTGCACAAGAATAATCACACAATGTACATTTGAAAGGTTTTTCTCCTGTATGCACTCTGATATGCAGTTTAAGTCTAGATGCTATTGTACAAGAATAAGTACAAACTGTACATTTGAAAGGTTTTTCTCCTGTGTGCACTTTCATATGCGATCTAAGACTACTTGCAATTGCACAAGAATAATCACATATTGTACATTTAAAAGGTTTTTCTGCAGTGTGCGTTATTTTATGCACATTAAGATTACTTGCTTTTGTACAAGAATAATCACATACAGTACATTTAAAAGGTTTTTCTCCTGTATGTCGCCTCATATGCGATTTAAGACTGCTTCCAACTGAACATGAATAATCACATACTGTACATTTGAAAGGTTTTTCTCCTGTGTGCACTCTCATATGCACCTTAAGACCGTTTGGTACTACACAAGAATAATCACATACTGTACATTTGAAAGGTTTTTCATCAATGTGTCGTCTCATATGCTCCTTAAGTTTACTTGCTGCTGGACAAGAATAATCACATACTGTACACTTAAAAGGTTTCTCCCCAGTATGCACACTCATATGTGGTTTAAGGCTACTTGCTGATGCACAAGAATAATCACATATTGTACATTTAAAAGGTTTTTCTCCCGTGTGCGTTATTTTATGCACATTAAGATTACTTCCTTTTGCACAAGAATAATCACATAATTCACATTTGAAAGGTTTTTCCCCTGTGTGCACTCTCATATGCAACTTAAGACTGCTTGCTACTCTAGAAGAAAAATCACATAATGTACATTTGAAAGGTCTTTCTCCTGTGTGTACTCTCATATGATATGTAAGACTGCTTGCTACTGAACAAGAATAATTACATACTGTACATTTGAAAGGTTTTTCTTCAGTGTGTCGTCTCATATGCTGTTTAAGTTCACACGCCACTGGACAAGAATAATCACATACTGTACACTTGAAAGGTTTTTCTCCAGTGTGTATTCTCATTTTATGTACTTTAAGGTTATTTGCTTTTGCACAAGAATAATCACATAATGTACACTGATGCAGTTTCTTTACATTGTGTATTTGCACAGTGTTTTTTTCAGAATGTGCACTATAGAGCATGTGTGTCTGGTTATGCTTATTTTTTCTATGATGATATATACCTGTAAACAAAAATTGAAATGTTTAATTATAAACCAAAAAATGTCTTAAATTATGTAACACATTTTACCATCTTTATCTCTATTTATATTTTTTCAACTTGCAATGTTTCAAGTTACATAAATTATAAGTAATTATAATAAGTAAGTATAAAATGTAATAAGTAATAAGTAAGTTATAAAAGTATATTATAAGTAATTTTAAATTTTAGGTTTTTCCCTGGTGTAAGACAAATATAATCACGAAGGTAAAAAAGGAAAAATACTGTTGGAACCCAAAATAGTGTGATTATGTTATACTTTAAATCTAAAATTTTGATGAAAATATTTGAGCCTCATATATTTAGGTAAAAATATATGTGTCTATGTCTTGAAGTCAAAAAACGTGAATTTTTTTTTCCAGCGAAAAACCGTTAAGGTTATCATCGCCGAAAAAACATGAAGATCACTTAAAATTTATACAATAATTTTTTTTTTTAGACGATTGATGTACACTCTCATTAATCAGCCACTATATTGGATTTTACGTGAACCGAAAAAAATTTTGCCACATATGTTTCGGAAGTATAGTTCAAGATGTTTCATTTGAGCCTTTGTAGACCCAAATCAGATTCATGCAAGTGGTTGTATAGTCATTTAAGTAATAAGCAGTGAAGATCATGTGTTTCTAGCAGCCATATTAGATCTGCTGTAGTTATTTAGTGCTAGGGCCAATCAGTTTTAAAATGTAGAGTTCTGCTCTGGATTCACTTTGTTAGTTGTAAAAGAGATTTACACTACAATGAAAGAGGATTTTTGGTGAATTTTTACTGGAAAGACGAATGTAAACAAAACAAATATACAAATAACCTAAACATGATCACCTATTCGTCAGACAGCCTGTTTACACGCCATTATCAAAAAACAATTATAAAATTTAACAATACTTTAAATTGCACTTAAATTTAACTATACATTAAATGGACATTTTTGCAACAAAGCTTTAATCTCATAAAAATTATGTTAACAAAATTGTACTTGAAAAATGAATAGAAAACCTAACTGAAATTATCCATTAAAATTGGCAACAAAATGAATCTGCGTTGTAAAAGGCAATAGTTTTAAAAGTCAACTTATTTAATGCTCCGTTAATTCATCCACTTAAACAGCTGCATTAAATAACCGCATCACAATGGAAAGGCCGTGATTTCCCACGTTTCACAAATTCAATCAAAATGAAACCCAATTTTCGAAATAAACTCGAAAAATTACGGTACATTTTTTTGTCATAATATGAAAAATAACGTTTCTCAATACAAGATGCTGTAAATTAAGCCTGCACTCAAAATTCATTGCCGAAGTTTCAAAGTTTATTATTAAAATGAGTAAATAAGAAGTACCAAAGAAATTATAATTTTTACTACCACAACAAACTATTTTATGACAAAAATCATGCATGAAGATATTCACAGAAATTACCGATGAAATTTAAAACATTTTTTTGTTACACAACAAATTATTTTACTTTCTGTTCAGATGGAGTCTATCTTAAAAATAACTTGCTTGTTGTGAACAAAGGGTAAATATTTTTCTTGAAGCTTACATCATTTCTTCTTTTAAAATATTAGCAAATTTTCTGGAAGGTTTTATTTAGGACACTTCTCTGAGCATGTATACATTTTCAGTTGCTCTGACTGGTTAAAAAGTTACGTGCAACTTTTTCCTATTGGTTTTTACATTAGGCACAACAGACAGTTTCTACATAAATTAAACTGATCCAAAAAAATAAGCTTATCTACAGATAAAAATGATTTACAAAACAAATACATCTATAAAAAGAATTGATTTACAATATAGGTTTATCTATTAAAAAACTTCAAAATTTAACTAATTTATTATTTAAATTAAAATATAGCACTGTTACAATGTTGCCTTGGATGCTTGTTTAGTAAAACTGTTATTGAAAATAATAAAAACACTTGTAAAACATGTAACAAAGGTATTTTCAGAGAAAAAAAATATATTTTATTCAATCTACAGTCTACAAAATATTTCCAAAAATTTCAGAAAGAAGTTCAGATAATGGCACACTTCTGGCACTCATACAGGAGAACTTCATTGTTAACATAATTACTGCATCTGACATGAAGTAAACGTCTCAGAATACTTGTCAAGCTTTAGCATACATGAGAACATTAACTATCTCTGCTTATTGTCTGATTGTTTGCCATAGGTAAAGTGGTTTAGACTAGGACTGTGTCCAATAACAGTTAACGCTCAATACTGTTAAAGAATAAATGTGTTAACTGCTAACATTGATAAATTATGCAAATGATAAACTTCTCATAGGTAGATTCCAAACTAACTCCTATCCTGCTAATTTGCATACAAAACAACTCACAGTTTATGTTAACCGTTAATATGTAAGTTACGCTGCCCACCTCTACTTCACATTAGTAAAATGTATTTCATCTTCCTTGTAAAATGTCTTTAAATTATTATGCATTATTACACTCGATGAAACACTCTACCAAAATAACTTACTTTAAAAAAAAACAGAAAATACTTAAATAACCTTAAATAAATTAAATTTTAAATACTTAAAATACTAAACTAACACGGTTTTGTATGAAAGTAGTTACCATGAAAGACCTAATATGGTTTTGATTTTTAAAACTAGACTGCATAAAAGTTACTAACACTGTATTGACTGTCATGGCGGATATAAAGCAGATTAATATTGGTGACTAAAAAAAGATATGGTAAACCAACATTTCTTAAAAATATAATTATCTTTCATGTATTATTAGTTAACCGTTAATATGTAAGATACGCTGCCCACCTCTAATTCTCTTGAATAAAATACATTTCACATTCCTTAAAGCTATATAAAATTTCTCAGGATAAAATTATTGAGATGACTATGAACAAGCAGTCTAAAAACTGGTAAGAAGGAGAGTGAATCTACTTAAGTACTTACAAGTTTTGTTAAATACTTAAATCAGTATTAAAAACCACTAAACGACATGCCAAAAACTTAAAAACCAAGCAAAACCTTGGGATAAATTGAAAATGTGGATTAGATGAAAAACTTTTTGATGAACAAAACTTTTTAAAAAAAAAAAAATGCTGTTCAGCGACTCGACTAGCAAAAACATGTGTGAAGCTTGAATTCATGAGTGAAATCGCCTGAGGTGATTCTGCGAAACTTTCTCCTGTAACTGAGAGTCATGACAGGACAGCAATAAATTCGTAACAAAAAAATAATAACAAAACTTAAACATGACACAATTCTGGGCGCTTTTACAGTTTGAAAAAAATCTGTATTTTTTATAAAATAAAAAATAAATACCCTAGAGAAAAAAGCTATGGAATCTAGGAGAAATAAAGTTGAATTAGCCTTCCAACTTACCAAGGACACATACAACAAGAAGTCCCTCTCCTGGAATATAAAGAAAAGGCATTATCATACGGTAATTAAACCAGAAGCCTTATACGCAGCTGAAACATTATCCCTCACAACCCAGAGCCCACTTGAAAGGCTGGAGATCAAAGAAAGAAAGATATTACGAAAAATCTTAGGCCCCAAATTCCGTAACAACCAATTACTCCACATCAGTAATGAAACTCTTTACCAAAAAACTGAAACACTATCAGACACAATAAGAAAAAGGAGAATTGATTTTTATGGGCACATCCACCGAATGGACAAAAATAGACTAACCAAAAAAATATTTGACTACTTTCGCAATAGAAGAGCCAAACCACTTTGGTTTAGAGAAACAGAGAAAGACATAACAGAACTACAAATCACTGACACTATGCTCATGGACAGAACAGCCAAAACAATAACCAAGGACATGAAGCAACGGTTCCAAGGCAAAGTCAAATCCAAGCAAACGATCCAAATCTCTGACGAAGAAAGAAAAGCAAGATCACAACGAATGAAGCAATACTGGGCTACGAGGAAAGCGCAGTACATTAAAAAGTGATTGATTTAGTGTACCCCAAAGTTGGGTGAAACAAATAAAGAGAGAAAAAATAAATAATTACAAGGGGAGTACAGAAACCCCCCTTCCCAGCAAGTAAATTATGTGTGCATACAATTTACAAAAAAACTTTTGTGACAAGTGCTACTGTAGCACTTATGATGAAAAATTATAATACAAGCTTACTCTAAAAATACAGATGTCATAAATATAGCTCACCCTGTGATGTGCTCACAGTGGTTTCTGTTGTAGTTTTACATCTTTCATTGTTTACTGTCAATGACCCGGCCTTCTGTAAAAAAATAAATCACTAATATTTTTAACAGTCATTGAAAAAGATATATATTAATAAATAATATATATAAAACAATGATCCCTAATTATTACATACTTGAACACCATGGTATAACACAGTTTCGCCATGACTATCAATTTTTCATTTTGTAAACAAAAAAAAGTTGACTCCGATACCAGGAAAATGGAATGTAGTAGAATGATTTGTGAGTTTTATAACATTTGAAAAATAAGTTTTTACATTTAATTTTTAAATTTAATATAAAATTTTAGAGTCTTGTGACTTGAGTACGAAAATCCTTTAAAATTTCTGAATATTATTTTTCTAAGAAGGAACTTTTTGTTATATTTGTTTCAGTATAGATTTACATGTCTTATTATAAATACTGAAGTTTATTTAATGTTCAACCTTCATCAACTCCTCAACAAATCATTATTTCAAAAAAGATATTTAATTTATCTTGACTGAATTGAATTGTTAACAACCAACAGAATTAAATATGGAACAGGATACTTTAGCGAAGACATCATTTTGCAATAACCTACAGTATGTCAACTTTTATCAAAGATGTTAAATTAATTCAAAATATTTTTTTAAATTATTAATTAAATTTTTCGATTATTATTTATTAAATTAAATTATTAATAATTATTAATTTAATTTTTAATTAACATACACATACATCGATTATCTGGCACACATATTATGTTCTCCAGTTTAAAGAAGTGTCATCATTGCCCAAACTAAATATAAAACTTACAAAGTTTGTAGTACAGGATGAGGCCAAAGGATCTAATTCATGTGGTGAGACTTCAGGCCTATAAAAAAAACATTACAAATTAAATCAACTATTTGTGTGTGTTGAAACAAAATTTTACTGCATAACCATAACAAATAATGTTAGGCAGAAAAATTGTTTCATTTCAACAAATTTAATGTAGTTAAATTCATTTAGAGTAGGCCAGCCGGCCAAGAATGCGTTAAGTAAATAATAGAAAGGCTTGCTAGCAGATAAGGCCAGGCAGAAAAATGATGGAACCCACCTGCAGGGTTTTGTAAAGGCTAAAGTAATACGTCTGCTGGACTTAAAAAAATTTCAAAATCCAGAAATAGGAAAAAATTAAAACTTTTCAAAAATTGTCAAAATGAAACAAAATTATGTTCTAATACAATCCTAACCTAATATTAAGAATACAAAATTTTGAAAAAACTGATAATTTTATAAATATAGACCAATAATAAAAATAATGAATTTAAATAATAAACGTGTCAAATAAAGTTGTAACTATAGCAAGTAGAATAGCAATTAGATTATATAAAACTAGCTGTTACCCATTGTGGCTTTGCCTGCAATTATAATGTAAGCAATAAAATTTATAATCGATTTTCAAAATCAGAATAGGTCATTTCATTTTAATATATTGCTGTATACAATATTTACGATTTATGGTTTTCGGCCAAGACATATAAATTTTTGCTACCCGATAAGCTAAAACAGGGTCATGTCATATTTTAATAAAATACAGTATTATTAAAAAGTCATTATTATACAATTAAACTGGAATAGTATTGTGTTTATCTCAGATACCTAAAACGTGTTCATACCAAATGTAATCTCATTTGGTCCAGTAGTTAAAGTGTGATTGAATAACAAACAAATAAACAAAAACAAACTTTCAGAAATATAATATGATTAGCTGTTACCCGTCACGGTTTTGCCCGCAATCATAATATACATTAAAGATCATGCATCACCGTGTTACGACCAACAACTGTGTTAGTTAAGTTATGGAGTACTCTTTAAAAAAAAATAAGGTTTTTTTCCTGCATCACCGTTTATCCCAACAACCGTGTCAGTTAGGTTATGGAGTACTCTTTTAAAAAAAATAAATAAAAGTTCTTTTAATGCATCACCGTGTTAGGCCTAACAACCATGTTAGTTAGCTTATGGAGTATTCTTTAAAAAAATATACAGATTTATCACGCATCACTATATTAGGCCTAACAACCATGTCAGTTAAGGTTTGGAAACTCTTTAAAAAAATACAGGTTTTTTTCACACATCACAATGATAGGCCCAACAACCATGTCAGTTAGGATATGTATTCTTTAAAAAAATATAAAAGTGTTTTTACGCATGACCGTGTTAGGCCTAACAACCGTGTCAGTTAGGATATGTAGTATTCTTTAAAAAAATATAAAGGTTTTTTTACGCATCACCGTGTTTGGCCTAACAACCGTGACAGTAAGGATATGTAGCCTAATATTCTTTAAAAAATATAAAGGTTTTTTCACGCATTACCGTGTTAGGCCTAACAACCGTGTCAGTTAGGTTATGCACTATTCTTTTAAAAAATGGGTTTCCTATCACCAAAACCCGTGTTAGATGTATTTTTATTGTTTTACCGATCTACAACACGGTACCGATTTTCACTGGTAGCAATTTTGAGGTTATGTTGGTTTTTATTTTCGATTTTTATCGTACTTCTCGTGCTTTTATACTTTGGATTCTTGCTTTTGGGCACATAATAAAGCATTTTAGTAACAAAAATATAGAAAAATCCAATAGATGCTGCACTGCATATTTACCATTTTTTCATATAATGTAATTACACAAATATATATACTACCTTACAATTAAAGTATCCTAATAAAATTGTAGCCTATATGTTATATATTCTGCACTCTGCTTCAAAAACATTGAAAAGTCTTAAATGAAAAATACCAGATTGTGATTATTAGATGAAAATGTAGCATTAAAAACAATAATTTTGTAATAAATAAAACATAGATTAAGATTTGTAAAATGGGATTAGATCTATGTCCATCTCAGGTGCCTAAATCTCATGTTCAGTAAACAGTAATTAAACCTAACTACAGTTTACACATGTCACAAAACTAAATAATAATAATTATTTTGGACTGGGTTAAGTAGTATAATGACGTTTTTTTTTAAAACAGGAATAGGCCTATGTGTATCTCAGATACTTAAACCATATTCGTACCAAATTTCATCTTAATTGGTCCTGTGGTTAAAGCGTGATTGAATAACAAACAAACAAACACACAAATTTTCAGAAATATAATATGAATAATAAGAAAAGATAAGATAGTGACTAAATTAAAAACAATTATAACTTAGGATAAATAATTATATACAAGGAAAGATTTGTAATTATCAAGAAATCATTGCAGATGTTTAAGAAAAAACAGAGTATAAAATCTTAACTAGGACAATGTTTCAAAATATGTTCATATGAAATATAAATTTATAAAATATAATTTTTTTAATAGAAATGGTATCAGACAAAACAAGGAAAAAAGTCAAATTATTTAATTATACTAATAATAATAAATAGATGAAATTTTGCTTAATTAAAGAGATTTGATTAATTAACTTTTTGTATTAAAATAAATCCAGAGTTACTTATGATATATCTCGTGCTAAAATATATTGGTTAATATTTATAAAGTTGGGATAAACAATTATAATTAAAATACTGAGGGCATTGTAAAAAAGTAAAACCTGAAAATTAGGTGCAAAATTAAATTAATACAAACTAGACAATCAATAAAATAGGCCGAAATAGAAAAATATCAATATATAATGAACAAAAAATGCTAGGATTATGAATCGAAGTTTATTGTAAACGTGGAAACAAGACAAAGAAAATGGTACAAAAATCAGGAAAATCGGTCAAGGCAATGGAAAGTTATGGGATTTTCCTGGATATAGCAATAGTTTTGACAGCGTGACCAGAGAAGGGGTAACACATCAGAGATGAGTGAAACGTCATACGCTACCAGGTATACCAACACAACTCGACTAGTAAGATAACTAAATAACCAAAATGGGTTAATTAACATGTAAATAAATAAGTTATGATATAGAGTAAGGACAAAGAAGGTTCAAAGAAAAAATGACATTTTCTCAGGTTATGTTGACATTGTATGCAAGAAGGTAAATTTCCAAAAGAAGGGAAATTTGGAATTCCCTTAATTGCAAAAAATTTGCTAATAAGCCCTAATGTACAGTTATGCAGGCACTGTTCTGGAGGAATAGCACGTGAGAGGTTGTGTTTTCTTAAGTTTGAAAACTGCCCGGGGTTCGGTTGATTCTCATTCGCATCTGACAAGAAAAAAAATTGTAAAAATTCAAGTCTAGGGAAAATAAAATAAAAGTCGATGAAATAAAATTAAATGGAAAAAAGAATTAAGAAATACTGGTAGTACAAAGTAGAGACTACTAGATAAATAAAATAAATTTGCAAAATAGAAGAAAATAACTGCAAATAAAATCGTCAGTCAAAGCTAGCGGACAACCGGTTCATAGGAGACCATGCCTAGCCTACACTGCAACCCCAACAGTCAACAAGGACATCCGCCAACTCTGAGAACTGGAGAATTTCAGAAGTGGCCAGAAAACGCATTCACTCGAATACAAATCGCCCAGGAACATCTCAGGACAGCTGGATGAATCAGGTACTGTTAACAACTCCAGTAACCAATTCTAGCATAATCTGTATTTGCTATTTTTCAGTAAATGAGTAAAAATTATCCAGTATTTTTTTTTTTTTTTTTGTGTTTAACGTCCGACTATTGTGCACACTTGGGCTAATCCAGACGATGGGATGATTTATAGCGTATGAAAATACCAAGCCATGGCCGGGAATCGAACCCGGGTCCTCGGGGTGAAAGCCCAGTACGCTATCAACTAGGCCACCGAGGCGGCAGAAATTATCCAGTAAAAATTTGTCATATTTTCATGAGAATTGATATAGGTATTAAAGTCGAATAAGAGTAATCTATAACCTGAAATAAATTATAAAGTTCAAATAAAAAGAATAAAATATTGAATATTATTAAATTTAAATAAATAATAATAAGTAAGTTCAATTAAAAGCCTAAATTCAGTGAAAGAGTGACATAAATTAAAACAAAACCAACAGGTGTAAAGTAATGGGAAGAAAATATAACAAAAAATTTAAATCTAAAAAAGGTAGAGATTAGGGAATAAGGCAGTAGAATTCCAAAAACATATTTCCCGAATCTCAGTCAAAGAGGTGTTAGTTTTATGTTTTTGTTGTTATTAAATATAAGATATTAATAACAATTAACATAGTGTAAGATTTTGTCAAGTAAATGGTAGTTTGTTTTACAAACTGAATGTGAAGGAATTAGACTATATGTAAATTTGTGGAAAATGCTTTGAGTTGAGCAAATATTAAAATAAGATAATTTCTGTATTCTATAATTATTCAATCATATAAATTAAGGCAAACAAATAAAACTTAGATTGTAAAAATTTGAAAAAAATTATTATTTTCAGACGAAAGTTATAAGATTGAAATTTAATTCAGAAGAAGTACATTAAATGACATTTAAATAAGTAAATTGTGTATTCAATTAATTAAATATAAATTTAAAATATTTTGACACTTTCCTAAAGAAGTATTACTGTATCAAATAACCAGTCCTGCACCTAAGTGTTAATAAACTTATATTATTAATACTTCGGTTTTATGTATGGCTGTCCTTCACAACCGTACCAAAAGGGTAACTGAGATTCAACACAGCAGGCAACAGTTGTCAATAAACAAAAGAAAACTGCTGAGATTACTATACAACTGTGGCGTTTGAAATAGGTTACATCTTTTTACATTTAATTACACTGTAATTCTTGCTGACAGCGGTAAACAAAATTACCATTGCAGTGTTTGTGTGTGTAATGTATGTGGTTTTGTATATATAAGCATATAATATGTTCTTGTTGGTAAAATGAAAATGTAATTTAATTCTGTAAAATTCATATGGATTTACATTTTGTATTACATCAAATATTTTTGTGGTTAACATATTACAGGAATCCTCATTACAGTATGTAAATGCAAATTATTTGTTATTGTTTTATATATTCACCAGTCTAGATTTAATAAATGTAAATTTAATTTGGACGTGCCTTTGTGATTCATTTTTTAAATTGTATGTTGTGCAATATAGTTATTTATATAAGTAGACGAATAAGCAAATAGCAAATAATAAAAACAGCAAGACATTTTGCTACTATTTCTTGCTAGCTACAAATTGAAACTGTAGTTAATGTGGAACAAATAACGCAATTGGAATTACTTTTATACACTCAACAATTTTGGTAGCTGCAGCATTGGATCTACTTGCTCCTTGGATCTTGTAACTTGTAACAATCACGTCCATCTTTACAGGAAATACACACGTGTTGTGCTGTCATAGACGAGGTTACTTTTTTACCAAGTCTCCCATGATCCCCCAAAATAACCTGGGTTCAGCTTTCTGAGACCAGGTAGTAAATGTCACCAAAACTAATTACAATATTTTACATTACATTATATTTTAAAACTTTACAAATATAAATCCAATTTACCATTCTTCGATTTCCTGATCCACTCTTACAAAAGAAAATTCCATGACCTCACTTTGATTGCCTTCTTCATCCTCTTTTTCTTTTTTAACAATCTTCTCCCCATGTTTTGATTTTGCTTCATTTAATATACCAATTATGTTACCTTCTTTTATCTCATTGTGTAAGATATTCTCTTCTCTATTAAAGTTATCACAGTGAAAATAACTTCCATTTTCTTCTGTTTCAATAAAATCCTCATTGATTATGGTTTCTTCTGTCTTTATGAACTCAAAATTAACTTCTTCTTCTTTTATTTCTAAATTATCTTCTATTTCAGTTTTAATTAATGGAGGTGTATAGTCCATGATGATCCTAAAACAATGGTAGAATTCATGACTATAATGGTGTTAAACATTTAGATAATATAAATGAACAGGTAAAAACAATGACAATTATTCTTAATAATAACAATAACATAACAATAATAAACATTAACTTCTTCAACAGGACCAAAACATTACAACATATAATAGCCTACAACTTATGAAACTTGTTCAAAGTGTCAATACTCTATACCAGAGTGGTCAAACGGCCGAGTGGTTTAAGGTGCCATTCTTCACCAGTATAGTGTGTTAGATATAAGTGGGTTCCAACCTTGCATCGGCCGTAGATTTTTCTGTGAATCTCACTTAGAGTTTATCTATCTGAGGTAGAAGGAGAAGCAATACCCATAAATAAATGGTGGACAATTTGAGTGGAAAACTGACAGGGACAGGTGAATTCTTTGTGAGTTGCACACATGACTAGGGTTTTGCTATTTTTGCTTTACTAAGTACTGTGTGTGAGCAGCTAATAATGTTATTAACATTAAATATGCTCATTAGGCTTAAAATATGTTCAAAAGAAAAAATATTACATTTTCATCCATGGGGACTCAAAGGCTTAAAATAGTCTGAAAAGCCAAAAAAACTAACAATAATTAAATCTATTAAATAAACATTCTTGAACCAAACTTTTGGATGGAAATTACAAAACAAAATATAATAGATTCTAGTTTGCTGGTACTTTACTGTACCCTATATTAATCATAATGATAAAAAAAAAAAAAAAATACAAAAATAATAGTAGGAAAGCATTTTTAGTATCAAAATTAACCTACAAGAGTACATGGATAAAAGTGCAGTTTATAGACTTTTGTCAATTTTCATAATTTTTGCATTTAAACGCTTCAAAATACGCCTAATATTAATAACCTGAAATATAAAACCGCGGAAACAACGGAAAGTTAGAAAAAAGTAAAAATAAAGTGCCAAACGTAACATTAAAATGACTACTGTACGAAAGTAAGAAACATGTTTACAAGAGCAAAAATGATAAATTTTATGTATTTTATTAATAAATAAATATGTGTATAAATAATTAAAGGTGTATTTAAAAAACAAAACAAAAAAGAACCACACAACCTAATTCGACTCAGCTGTTGCATGTTTAACCTAACTCGACTATTCTGTTATATTATATTTAATATATGTTTATTATGTTATGTTATGTTCTGTTATATTATGTTATGTTTAAATGCCACCTCGGTGGTCTAGTTCAGGGGTCTCCAAACTACGGTCCGAGGGCCACATCTGGCCCGAGTACAGATTTTGTCCGGCCCGCGGAGAAAACTCATACTTGAAAACTCCTTTTAGAGAACATATTTTTTATAGCAAATTAAATTTAGTTTACTGAAGTATTCTAATTTTATGTTGAATAATTATTAATATGACATCTACATTGATATGGTCATGGGCTAACTACTCATAACATTGTTGTAGGCTTATTGTTATTGTTTTTGTGATAAGTTGGATAAAGAAACACAGAATTGTAATGAGTAAAGACATGTATAATATGCAGAAAATTTAACTTCAGTATATAATAACTAACAAATTATTGAAATGAATCCAACTAAAATTTTATACATTTTAAATAAAAACATAGCTTATAACAAGCATAATGACATATGAAATACTAATGAGATTTATGTAATTGAGATTTTCCACTGACAACAGTTTGTAGTTGTGGACTAATTTTACTTGTACCAATTATTAAAAGAGATTTAAGATGCTCATCAGTTAATTTAGATCTGTAAACATTTTTTGTGTACTTCATTTTGGAGAAGGTCTTCTCACACAAATAAGTAGTACCAAAAACAGAAAACAGCCCACGAGCAAATTTATGCAAATTATCAAATTGTGTCAGTGGAAGACTCTTATAAAATTCCAACAAAGATGAGTTTTGATATTTGTTCTTAATTATATCACTGCACTGTAGATCAATCATTTCCATTTGAAGTTCTGGGGCTAGGGTTTCAATGTCAGTATCAAAAGGATTCTGAAAAATCTTAATTTGATTTTTAATTAACAATGGCATCAAAGTCTGAGAAACGAGTATCAAAATTTATTTTCAAAGCACTTAAAGTTTCGATTGAAAATCGATAGGAAACTCAGTCTCAGTGGTGTGACTGAATATTTCACATGTTCTAAATGTGAAAAACATTTACTTCGTAGTTGTGATTGAAACAGTATCAATTTCTTCCGGAATGATTTGATATTAGTGTATAAATCAGGAAGATGCTGGTTTTCTCCTTGCAATCTCAAATTCAGTTCGTTCACATGTTTTGTCAAATCAACATAGAATGCTAACTTCCACAGCCATGCGTTGTTTTGTAATTCAGTAAGAGGCGATGCTTTTCATTCAAAAAAATTTCGATCACTGCTCGAAGTTCAAAAAAGCGCTGAAGGACTTTCCCACAACTAAGCCAACGTACGGCAGTATCATAAGGTAAGTCATTTTCTCCAATCTCTTCAATAAATTGTCGGAATTGTCGGTGATTCAGCCCAAAAGATATGATAAAATTAACAGTTGATATGACTGGTTTCAGAACTTCAGACATATCCAAACATTTTCCGCACAAAGACTGTTGATGAATGATACAATGTAAGACTAATGGTTTTGAACCACCGTCATTTTCTACATCCTTTGACACAAGAGCGACCACTCCTTTATCTTTCCCACTCATGTTTTTGCCTCCATCAGTTGTAATACATTTCAAGTTTTTCCATCGAAGGTTCTTTTGATTAATGGCCATTTCAACTCCTTTAAAAATATCTGTACCAGTAGTTGTGCCATGAATACTATACATATCAAGAAGTTCTTCATGCACTTCATAGCTTTTATCTACTCCTCGAATATAAATCAACACCTGAGCAGTATCTGACACATCCGTTGACTCATCCAAGGCCAAAAAACCACTCAACATGTCCATTTTTGTCGAACAGTTGAGAGGATATATTTTCAGCGATGTTTTCTACCATTCGAGCCACAGTGTTTGCTGACATACTGACAGTTTTTAATAAATTTACCTTTTCAGGGCACATTTCTTCGGCTACTGCAATTATGCATTCTTTGACCATTTCTCCATCGGTGAATGGTTTTCCACGTTTGCAATTTCAAGAGCCACCTAAGCTGGCACGAGTTGCAGCCTCTTGTTCAGTTTTGAGTTTTGTAAATGAAGATTGCTGCGATTTCAATCCGCTTCATAGCTTCGAATTTTTCTGTCCGCAAACTTCCTGTATATTTTGAGTAATTTTGAAAATGTTTTGTTTCATAATGACGTTTAATGTTATATTCTTTGAGAACGGCTATACTTTCATTGCAAATCAAACATAGCGCCTTGTTACTGGCCTCAATTACGAAATACTGAATGTTCCACTGATCTTTGAATTTTCTGCATTCACTATCAATTTTTCGCTTCTTTTCCATACTACTAAATCACACACTAAAGCAACAATTCAAATCAAAATACTGTTACAAAGATGTCTTAAACTTAAACACGCACAAACACGTTTTAAGGAGGTACGCACTATTTTATTTCACAACAGTGTCATAGGAACTGACTTGTGGTTGCGCCATTAGCCTTCTTATATATTCCAATTACTGCCATCTAGAAGTGAGTGGAAAACACCAGAACTTTCTCGAACCAACGAGATTATTCTGTACGTGCTATTAGCGCCATCTGTTAGCGATAGAAGGTACTACCTATTTCCGCTTGTGTCCACCAGATGTCGTGTCACGT
This sequence comes from Callitettix versicolor, assembly GCA_022606455.1. Classification (NCBI taxonomy): domain Eukaryota; kingdom Metazoa; phylum Arthropoda; class Insecta; order Hemiptera; family Cercopidae; genus Callitettix; species Callitettix versicolor. The sequence goes on from CM040187.1 coordinate 18,351,595, forward strand.
TACCCTCATGGCTCGTACTCTACGACTAATCTAGAAATTACAGATAATGACAGGAAAATTAATAATATGCAGTGTTGCTGTTTTGCGGACTTTAGTCCGATTTGCAGCCTTTTTTAAACGTTGCGTACTTTTTCGGACTTTATTTTTCATCAGTGGACTATTTCACTTTTTACCACCGGCAACAATGATAATATGGTTTTGGCCCTCGGAACTTACTGGAGTAATCAGTATGGCCCTAAGGCTGGAAAGTTTGGAGACCCCTGGTCTAGTTGATAGTGTACTGGGCTTTCACCCCGGGTTCGATTCCCGGCCAGAGCTTAGCATTTTCATACGCTATAAATCATACCATTGTCTGCATTAGCCCAAGTGTGCACAATAGTCAAACGTAAAAAAAAAAAAAAAAAAAAAAAAAACTGTTTAAATTAGGGGACTAACATTAACATGCTGGTTTCAACGAAACTGTAATGATTTTTTATCAATTTCACAATTATTGACTCTTTTAGAACATGAATATAATTGTTTAAAGATTCCGTGATTAATAAGAAATTTAAAAACACTATAGTAATTCCAACTTAAACTGACAAAATGTTTTCAGAAATAAAAACTTTCACGATAATAACTGATATATTATAAAGTCCTTAATATAGTAATACAAATTTATTTTACAAAATAAACACACAAGCAAATCCATGTAAAATGAACATGCAAGTACATTCATGCAATGTAAACATCAATGACGTTGGAATATAGGTTAGAGATACAGGTTTGTAATAAATAGCTAAAGATATATATTTTATTGTAATAAATGTCATCTTCTGTGTCTTAATATCCCTCAAGGAAATGATATAACACATAATAGAAGCAAAAAAATTGGTGAAATAATGATTTTTGCAAAAGTCCCTAAAGAGCACTAAATAGCCGCCTCGGTGGCCTAGTTGATAGCGTACTGGACTTTCACCCTGAGGACCCAGGTTCGATTCCCGGCCAGGGCTTGGCATTTTTATACGCTATAAATCATCCCATCGTCTGCATTAGCCCAAGTGTGCACAATAGTTGGACATTAAAAAAATAAAATAAAGAGCACTAATACCAGTATATGTTCAAGATTGCCAAGTTAATAACATTTTTTATTAAATATGATTTAATGTCATTAAATTATATAAACTCCAACATGAAAATTGAACAAAAAAACAAACATGATGCTTAAATACTGAATGATACCTAATGACAAGAGGCCTGTTGAAAATGAGATATGTGTCTACGGTCATCATACTGAAAGCATAAAGGCCTATAATTTCTTAATATATGAGAGGGATTGTTTTTGAAACCACAAATCCAAAAGCAAGATTACTGTAAGCATGTTGATACTACAGTAGTGTATTTGAATTAGATTAAATTACCAATTTATTCACTAACAATAAGTTTTCTATTTCAAATTGATTAATAGATTTATTGAGCATTATTGCAATTATGTACATCAACAATTGCTATAATTAAGCTATAATAGCTTGTTAATTATTAAAGCTGTATTTACACATTTATGTATCGGATCACACTTTCCATGGTCTACCTAACTGTGACAGTTAAAGTTGGAACTAAGAAAATTTTTTATAACACAACATTATACAATAAATTAATGACATGTTTAGAAACATATTAAGAAATTATTCACAAATATAAGAAGGAAAAGAAACCACTTTGCTACAAAATAAAAAGGAACTAATTTGATGTGAACAGAATAAATATAAGACTAGTCAACTTACTTTACCCTGATGTACATTTCAGAAACATAGCTACCATCTCCATATAAATACCAAACAGAAGTAATATATTGAAGAACAAACTACCATTGATTATAAGGCCTAACTCCCATCCCTAAAACTGGTCTACACTGAATAATAGGTCTGTATTACCTAACCAATATCTAGAGTGGCAATGACCTCAGTGTGAAAAACAAGTAACCATACAGTGAAACCTAGTAACAAAAATAAATAACTACACTAATGTCTAAACTAATCTAATTTAAAAAAAACTGTCTTAGTTTAAGCAGATAGAATAACACAGATTGGAGAAGTGGGTCTGTTATAAGCATTCAATAAAAAGTTTATAGCAATATACTGTATAATATACAAAGCGGTTCTGCAAAAAAATAAATAAATAATAATAAAAAAAACCCAGTAACTTTTACACAACACAATAAGTACCTGTGTTGGTTATGTTATGCTGGTAGTTTTTCTTTAGATAATTTTCTCATTTACAACACTAATAACGTTCACACAATGGTACTGTTTAAGTTATGCAAATTTTTTTTATCTCTGGGTAATTTTATACTTTGGATATTATTTACAATCATTAATAGTGTTCTGGCAAAAAAATAATAAATATTGTGACACATTAACTAATAACTACACACTTATCGAACTGAAAACATAAATATCTATTACAAATAACTAAATCGATTTTTTCTCAATCCAAACTTTTTATACTTTGTAAAATCGATTGCTACAGGCTGTTTTTTTAGGTGTACTTACGTAATTTTGGGTGGTAACATTTTTTAATTCTTTTAAACTAATACACACACACGCACGCGCGCGCGTTGCGCACACACACACACACACACACATATATATATATATATATATATATATATATATATATATATATATATTCAGTATGGAGATTAGCACAAATGAACAAAAGCTATTTGGAATCGCCTACCTTAATTATTAGTTAATCTATGTTCGGTATTAATTTTATTTCAAATCGTAGATTTTGAAATTTTTTGATTGCAGTGGAAAGATGAATGTGTGCTCACCAGATTCGCCGGTGATCAAATTTTTTCGAATCTGAATTCATCTTTCTGTAATACAACAAATGATTGTCGTGTGTTTTGGCTTCCTTGTGTAGTTTTGATCTCATTTTATTTTAAAAGGATTTTTTTAATACTGCCAAGTTTTACCTTATCAAGTTAAGATGGGAAGAAGATCTATAAATACCACGAAAAGTGGAAAATACATGAACCCAACTGATCAAGCTCGTAAGATTGATAACTTTAACCTAACTTTTTAGTTTATCGTTAACATTCATTTAATTTTTTATTCTTTAAATTACTTAGTCCACTAATATCCTTAATAATTAGTGATTGGAAACTACAAGGCATATTTCAAATGGCATGTAACAAAATTTCCATAAATGCCAAAATTTTTGCTGACTACAATAGAGTGTTATTTATGCTGTTAACTTGTTTTACTAAAGTAATAATTTTTATATATTTTTGTATTGCCTACTTTATTTCAATTAAGAGATATTCGGAAGAAGATTAAATTTTTTAAGATAAGTTTTGATATTATCCAATTTTTAACACAGTTATATTGATGTCATCAGTATTTTCTTACTTTGAATGGAGCACACTAAGTTTACTGCACCAATGTAACCTACTGAGGTAATACTGTTCATGTGCGTTATCATAATCACAAAGTCATTACATTGATAGTTCTTACAGTGATAATTTGTTCCAATAAGGCAGCTGTTATTTGTGAACTTCATGATTTATCTCTTTTTGTAAATTTAGGTTGGGATTAGGGTAGTGTTGTCGATTTCCTCATAAATCATGGCATTTTTAAAGAACCATATTCTTGTTGCAATATTTTAAAAATTGATAAGGGAACAGTTTGTTCCGCTTCGGTGGCCTAGTTGATAGTGTACTGGGCTTTCACCTCAAGGACCCTGGTTCGATTCCCGGCCAGGGCTTGGCATTTTCAAATGCTATAAATCATCCCATCGTCTGCATTAGCCTAAGTGTGCACAATAGTCGGACATTAAACTAAAAAAAAAAAAAATGCAATTTGTATACTTATGTATGTCACAAGCAAAATGCTATGTTTTGTCATTTCAATAAATCTTTTCATAGTGGTTAATTTTTTAAAAGACATGCTTAACCTGAGATATCTGTTTTAAAATTATTACCATACTTTTGCATTTGAAAGTACCATGCCCAATATTGTTACAACGTGAACTGAACTTAAGCCATGTTAGTTAAGTTCTTAAGTTTTTTTTTTATAAGTGTATTGTTTAAATTATTAATAAGTTGCATTTAATTAATTGTTTTTGCGATAAAAAACCTGTTAGTTACTTTTGCACAGCAGTAATTTTAAGGTTATATGGGTCACTTTTGTTTTAGATTTTTCTTAAAACTTCTTATATTTTTTTATTATTGTTTGACACATAATAAAGTTTGAAACAAAAACTATAAAAAAACCAAAAACAAGTTAATGAGCATAATTACATAATAGGCTACTTACAAATAAATATTTTTAGTTTGTAAGTTGATTACTAATAGACCTGCTTTGTTGTATCTCTAATAAATGTATTGTAGAAATATATAACATACTCGTATAACCTACATCAGGTTCTAAAGTTGTGAATCAACAAATGTAGCTTAATTTGTAGTTCAAACAATACATATTCTAGCCACTTGGATAAGTAGGCCTGTTTATGAAAATTTTAAAATAAAGTCTTTAATTGTATGGGATAAGATAGGAACTACAAAAGTTACTTTGTTAACATGAAATAATAGATTTATTTTATTGTAAAACATAATTTTTATCACTGAACAAAATAAATAATACAAAACTCTATATTCCACACAAAACCATGTCAGATTTTCTAACCCAAAGTATTATTTTTAAAAATCGGAAATTATTTGAGTTGTTTTATTTGTTTACAAATGTGTTAGATCAAGTCCACTTGAAATAGGGATTGGCAAAGTACTTGCAGAACACAATAGCCATTGCAATGGAATATCAAAACACCTCAAAATAAAAAAGGTTGTACAGCGTTTGTTAAAAAAAAAAATGTTTAACAAAAGCATAGTTTATGTAATTAAAAACTGAATTTAGACCTGGTGTGTATGTGTTTGTATATGCAAACATTTAAATATACAAGAAATGTATATTCACTTTATTTATTTATTTTTCAACAACTGTATTGTTACATTCAGGAGAAACTTTGTTATTCCTATCATGTGCAATATTATTTAAAGATCAATTTTAAAAAAGTCAATATAGTCTAGGGTCAATTTTTGACCTTTATTCACCAGTATACGAGGGTTGATCAAATATAAACGAGACTGATTTTTTAAAAAATTTATTGCTTACAAATTATTCTTGATACAACTTATTTTTCTACATAGTCTCCCGCACGAGTAACACATTTTTCCCACCGGATTGGAAGTTTTTTAATTCCATCTTCGTAAAAAGTTCTCGGGCATTCATTGAGCCATTGGAGCACGAAGGTCTCCACCGCAGAATCGTCTTCGAAACGCTGGCCTCCAAACGCCTCTTTGAGTGGCCCAAACAGGTGATAGTCGCAGGGTGATAAGTCTGGACTGTATGGGGGATGTTCCATTGGTTCCCAGCCAATTTGATCGAGTTTAAGCCTCGTAGCGTTCGCCGAATGTGGTCGGGCATTATCGTGAAGAAGAATGACGTTTCTCGCCGGTTTAGATTTCCTTTTCCTACGAAAAGACTGTTTTGTGGCCTCTAAAACATCGCAATAATATTGTGCATTTATTGTGCGTCATTGATGGAGGAAATCGACGTGAAAGGCGCCTTGATTGTCGAAAAATACAGTGGCCATTACCTTCCCGGCCGACGATCGTGATTTGGCCTTCAGAGGCCTCCCCTCTTCCGCCCCTCCATACTTGCCTGTTTCGACTCGGGAGTGTAATGGTGAACCCATGTTTCGTCACAGGTGACAATCCGGTTTAATAATGCCTCACCATCTCGTTCAAATTGGGTCAATAGTCGCTGGCAAATCTCCAAATGATTCCGTTTGTGAACGTCGGTCAAAATTCGTGGAACCCACCTTGCAGATACTTTGCTGAGTTCCAGGTTTGATGTAACGATTTTTTGAACGCTACCATAGCTCAACTGGAGTTCATCTGCAATAAATCGCAGCGATATACATCTGTCTTCGTCCAGGAGCTTCCGAACAGCATCAGTGTTTTCGTCCGTGGCCACGGAAGTGGTCGAGCGACGATCATGGCTGAGGTTTTCTACTGCTTCCGTCCTTCGGCCGAATTCCTTGTGCCAAGCAAAACGCGAGCTCTTGACAGGGTCCTGTCCCGTATTGAGTTGTCAATCTACGAAAGATTTCAGTCGGATTGACCCCTCCTTGGCCAAAAACTTAATAATAATTCTCTGCTCCACGGAAACGCACTTCACTCTCACTCATTGTATAGTTTTATACTGAAGGGTCCGAACGGAAATGTTGCCCGTCTACGCCCGTCCCAAACCTCCCATTCTACCTGAAACCCCACCCTTTAGAGTTCAATGTCCAACGGAAAAGTTTTTAGAAAGTCAGTCTCGTTTATATTTGATCAACCCTCGTATTCAGGAAAATATGTTTTAAGTAATAAACAATTCTTAAATGTCTGTGATAATATCCACATTTACCAGTTTTTGTACATGTAGACTTCCTCTGGTTGAATAAGTTGCTCATGTGTAATCTCATTTCAGGGAAAGAGGCACGTAAAAAAGAACTGAAGAAGAATAAGCGTCAAAGACAGATGGTTCGAGCTGCTGTTTTAAAAGGAAAAGATCCAATCCAAATAATAGCAGAAATGGAAAAAATTGATCAAATGGGTAACATGTTTAAATGAATAATCTTTAAAGGCAATACTGTTGTTTGTAATTTCATGAATTTTGTACCTTACAGTACCTAAATTGTGCATACATACAAATAACAATGTATTAATATAAAAAGATTAAAACAATAGTAGTAATAATAAAACTTTTCCAAGAAGACAGATGTGGCCTATCGGTAGGAATAGGATATAGCTATATATGAGAGATGGAATATTTGACTATTTAATTATTTCTTAAAAATTAAAATAATCATGCTTTTTTCATCATAATTTTTTTTAAGACTATGTCAACAAATTTAAATATAATAATGGTAAAAGTATTAATAAAATCACCTCTATATTTTTGTTATTATTAAATTATTAATTTCAATATTCAAAATTGATACAAGTTTTATAAAAAAGGTTGTTTTTTCCGACTCTGTTATACCAGGATTAATATTTTGTCAGGGTGGGGGCTGGTAATTACATGATACTATTTAAATACAATGGAAACAGCCTTAATTCATTCCAGAACTAAGACTGTTATCCGAGCAAACTACTGTATGAGTCAGCTCATACAATAGTCAGGTGTTTATATTAAAGACTTAGGGAAAATATTTTAATTTCTTACATAAAAAAAATAATTGAGTACTGACCATTAATATTTCAAAGATGAATAATAAAATAATAAAGACAATTCACAGAACAGAAGTCACACTTTATTTTAACTAAATTCTTATAAATGTAATTATGTCATATATATATATATATATATATATATATATATATATATATATATATATATATATATACACACACACACACACACACACACACACACACACACACACACACACACACACACACACACAGGACAAATCAGTACTGTATATTTTTTTAGTTCAATAGTCAAAGTTTGTCTTTTACTTCCACTACCACAAGCACTTCTTTAAGACCCATTTAAATATTTACAAAAAAATTGAAAACAATATTTTAACATCAAATTTAAAAATCAAAAGTATTTAGCATGATAATATAACTGTTTAAATTTTTTAACAGACTAACATATTTAATACACAGTGAAACAGTAGATGACACACTAAGTAAAATTATGTACGAAGACAAAAAAGGGAATAGGAGTGGGCATTTGAGAACAGATAACTAAAAAATGTTGTGGAAGTTATTGCCTCCATTAAAGGCTTGTTTGTGTAAACTCAGTAGTTTTTACTTTCTGTAGCACAGTACAATGTTCAGCTCCTTATTCGAAACCTAAACTGTTATGCAGATCACTTTTCATTCCATGAATTTTATCGTTGTCCATTTAGACTGTTAGCCAGGTTATCACTGTACATCTGAATTTATGGCTATAAATGCATTGGGGATATTTCTAACATGACCAATTATTTTCCACTCCAATGCAGGACAGCTGAACAGTTACAGTTTCAGCCGAATACTTTTGAAAAATTTATTGTATCATTAAGTTCATTGATTACTTAGTTATAATTGTTGATTATACTACACACTCATTAAAAAAAATTTTTTTAAATATTTTTGTTGGTTAATAAAACTGCATACTCTTTTAACTGGGATATGTATACATTCTTCATCTAATTGTAGGAATAGCAGATCATGCAGTCTCATTAGGTATTTCTGCACATATTCTGTGGCATACTGTGTGGCTATTTATACTATTGTAATTTGCTTTTAATGAAATTATGAATGTTTTTGTATTATAACTGCGTAAAATTATCTAACTGGATTATGGCAGTTGTTCTCTTTTACAAGTCTATAGTAAGGCACGAAATATTTTAGTACAAATTAACTATTTATGTTTATAGTTAATGATAGTAATGGTTTATATAAATTTCAGCTAAATTAGTTTTAAAAAAATGTTGGGAAATAACAATATAATTATTGCTTCCTCAGCTACACTTATTATCTTCATCCTAACAATTTAAACTTATTAAATAATTGATATTTATTACTTCATACTTAGTACTAGTTTGTACTTAGTACTAGTTACTTAATTAAATTCTTTTTATTTTTAGAGTATAATGTAATGCAGCCATCTCCATTGAATGAAAAAGTCTTGAAAGATAAACGCAAAAAACTACGGGATACTTTAGATAGAGTTATGAAAATATATGTAAGTACAAATACGCTTAGCCTTTAATTTTTTAGATTTTTATTTTTCTGTATAATTAATCTCAAATAATTTTGAACAACCAAGATGAATTATTTTTCAAATCTACCGTGTTTATGTATTTTCAGAACTTAAAAATGAACCAAATTAATATTAAAAATTTAATTTTTAAACAATTAAAAAAAATTATTTTAATAGGTTTCTAATAACTGATAACTGTATTAAAATTCTAAAATACCATACTCTATTCTTTGTAATAAATAAAAGCATACTGCTTCTTTTTAAGTCTTTTTCAACAGTGTTTTGTATTTGTGTTGGTTTCGATATTAAATTTTTATAGGTTAAAGAGGATCCTGACAAATGGGAGGAACTAAAACGGGCTGAAGCTGAATATGAGAAGCGTCGCTACGCGTTGTGTACATACTGCGAGGCTGTAAGGCACGCACAGCAAGTACAAGTGGATGACATTCCGTTACCAATTGCTCAACTACCTCCAGAAAGTATAGCGGCTCTTGCTGGTCTAACTTCGCAGATACCGCTGCCTGTCGACCTGCCTTTACCAACACATTTACCTTTAAGCATGCCCGTGCCTTCTCAAGTTCTATTAAATAACCTTGCAGCCAATATACCAGCACCTCAAGGCATTCTTAGAAAAAGATCAGCGTATAGGTAAAGTGTTTTAACAAAATTTAAGTAAGGGTAATGTTTGTTGATACGTGCAGTCATTTCCAGGTTGTCCGCATGATTGGGTGGCATGATTGCCGCAAATAATTTACTGGTGAGAACAAACATTTAGTTCGCAAGAAATACTTTATGCACAGTACTGAAGCTATGTTTCTTTAATCTGTACTGTATTAACATCGTTTACAAATTAATTAGAAGAAGAATAAATAATAAAAAAATATTTAAATAAAAAAAGAATGATTTACAGTACTGAGACGCATGATTCGTTTGCTGATCAAGTAAGAGACAAACAACCTTAAAACTTTGTTATTTATTTAATGCTGATTATTTATTATGAACAGTAAACGTAATATTGTATATGTTTTATAAACTGTCAGAATAATTTAATCTAGCTATTTAAAAGCAATATAGATTATTAATATGTAGTGATTGATGATCTCTCTTAAAACATCAATCCTAACTATTGGTGATCTAATTTAACTTGACGTAGTGGCACTAGGTATCATATTGACTTCATTATTTTGCTTCCTTTTCATTGAATTTCTCTTATAAAGCTGCATACAGTCCTCACTATAACAGACTTTAACACACTTTTGACACAACTGAATCAATCAAGGAGCTACTTAAATAAATATGTAAAAAACACAATAATCACAGCATGCAGCTGTCTTGCTGATGTGATAGAAGCAAATTTCCAAAAGTATTTTTCTTTATTTCACCCTTTTTGAAATTATAATTTCACCGTCACAATTGATGTTAAAATCTTAATACATTTGCATTTTAAACTTCCAAATTACGTAATTAGGATTATGATTTATTCTTCCCGTCAGTGGTCTATCTACTCACCTCATAAAGACTACCGCGGTTTCGAAACTATTGTTCCATCTTCAGGCCATGATACAAAATGTTAAATCCCTCTATCGAGGTCGTCACAAAGTCAGACAAAACATAAAAACATATTTCACAAACACTGAACACAAATACGTACGGTGAAATTTGGTTTGGCCAAACGATACATGCAACTTGTTATCGGACGTTATATTCCGGACTCTTGATAAGCTTACATAATAATATAATAAGGTTGCATTACGGCCTGAAGATGGAACAATAGAGTTTTGAAACCGCAGTAGCCTTTACGAGGTGAGTAGATAGACCACTGATGGGAAGAATAGTTCATAATCCTACTTACTTAAATATGTGGTCTGGTGGCTATGTTGCAATAATTCCAAATTACATTGAAAATATGAAAATAAAGGCTGACTACCATAAAAAAAGTTATAATTTTAATGATTTTTTTAAATTCAAAATGTTAATTTTTAATGGTGAATATAATGGTGAAATCAAATTTTCAAAAACTTTCAAGACAAAAAAGTTGTGAATTTTTAAAGATTTGAAATAGCCATTTTGTTCCAAGCAATTACTATAATCAGTTTTTGTGCCGAGTTTCCAAATGCTTTATCCAGCACTTGTTCAGAAAAGAGAGAAAGAGAGAGAAATGTTAAAGAAATGGTTGGAAATAATTGTTTTCCTAATATAGTTTGTGACATAAGATTCTAGTTCCAGCAACATTGGTTTCTGATGGACACGATTGAATGTCAAAAGCAAGCAGAAAGAAGTATAAATTATTGAAAAATGCTGGAGCTACATTACAAACTACATTTGAGAACGTAATATTCACTGGCTATCTCTTGTTACCAAAGGAATCAGAAGCAATTACATTGTACTTCAATCATGTTAAGTTGCCTCTGGTTTTTATCAACTTTTCACTGCTTTCAAAACTATTTTTGTTTCATTCCTTAATGGAAGTAGAAACCTATTTAATTCCTAATACAATATTTGATATATTAGACTATTATTATTATTGGTGTTCAGACTATTATTTATTTTAATCTGAATATGTTCTAGTCCACCTCCGAGATCGAAAAGTCCACCAGGATGTCCTCCGGGTCCTGTTCCAGAGTTATCCAGTGCTAGTGAAGCTGAGGAAGAAGGAGATGAAGAAGAGAAAAGGGCAGATGGAAATAAAGAAGAAGAAAGAGGTGAAAATAAATCTTTTATTTCTTTGCTGTTCTATGGAGAAAGCAAAAATTGGTTCATTACAAAAATTTGTTGAGTTCTTCACATTTCTTGGCTGATAAGATGTCAAAAAATAAGTTTCTTGAGTATATGGATCTAAACTTAGTATCAAAAATAAAGTTTTAATTTAAAAATTTGATTCCACCACATTAGCAAGAAACTGCTACGATTATTTTTCCTTCAAATTTTATGATGTACACACTAAATTTGCTCACTTATACATAGAGGTGGGGCATGACAGGGAATTTTAGTGACCGAGAATATGTCTTGTGTGACAGTGTCTGTGTCTATTAAATCGTTATGACAAAAATCATGGGCAAGATTTCTGAAAAGTTTCGATATACTATTAACAACAAACAATTCCACTACAGTAAGAGCCCGTAATAGTAGTGTGTTATTTCTTTCAGCTATTAGAAGTAGAAGGTAGTGATAATAAAAGAAAACATATGCAACTAGTAATTCCTTACAACATTTTTAGAAAGCATTTATTTCAAAATCATAATTATTTATAAGAACTATTAATTTTAAAAAGTAGCCCGTGATTTAAATATATTTAAAAAACAAAATTGTAATGTTGTTACAAATACATATAGGAAAAAATTAAAGAATGACTTAAACTCGTAAGTCAAAATAACAATGCAAATACAATAAATGTAGTTAGTTTCTCGATTACACGATAAGCAAACATAATCACTATTCTTGCTGTTGTATTTCTGACAGCTTGTGTATTGTGAAGTGGTTATATGAATCATGGTGTGCAAAGCTTTGTGTCAGGGAACACAGTTGTACATTCTGTCATATGGTAGCTGTAATAATCCATGACTTGTAAATTGCCGTTACAAATCACAGTGCATGAAATCACACTCCACCTCTGTACTTAAATAAAATTTATTTAATTTGTTCAATTAGTTACCATAATCACTATTCTTGCTGTTGTATTTCTGACTGCTTGTGTATTGTGAAGTGGATATATGAATCATGGTGTGCAAAGCTTTGTGTCAGGGAATACAGTTGTACATTCTGTCATATGGTAGCTGTAATAAATCATGACTTGTAAATTGCCGTTACAAATCACAGTGCATGAAATCACACGCCACCTCTGTACTTAAATAAAATTTCTTTAATTTGTTCAATTAGTTACCATATTAATAATGTGTTGAGCAGATTGAACATTGAACATTCAAGGTTTGATTGGAATGTTTTGATGGAATCAAGGTTGATTGGAACCTAGTTATTAGGAGTAACTAGGTTTATCTGTGTGGGGGGAATGGGAAGCTTGTTTGGTTCTTGAAATGTTCTGATTAAATTTTTCAGTGTGTTTCTTCAGTAGCATTCTTCCAGTTGTAAACTTATTCCTTCAGTAGCAATATGTTTCAATGCTTGAGAATAACATTCTTGCAAATTAAGACACATTTTTGGTTCTCAACAGATTACTGATTCCAGAAAATTGATTAAAAAACAGAAAAATGAGTTTTTGTGACATTTTGTTTTAAAAATAGGAAGTCAGTTAAAGAGATTTATGAATTCCTAAAAACACCGTTTGTAGATAAATTTGAGTCTGTCAAATGTTTTTATCAATTTGGGCAGTTTCAAAGATGACCATGAAACAATCGATAACGATCTCCTGTCTGACTGGCTTCCTTACTCAAAAAACTGTGTGAAAGTTCACAATGTATTGTGCTTTGACAATAGACTTATAGTTAAAGGCAAGTGAATTTAAATTTCTGTGTGGTTCAGTCAATTTTAACTTAAGGTTTGAACATGTGTCAAGTGTTTGTAATATTAATTCCGAAAATAAGGGCAGTAGAAACAACTCTGACTTGAAGTGATCCAAGAACTGATTAGTGAAGTCCAGATTTGATAAATAAGGTAATTATAGGTGATGAATTCAATTTCTGGACAGTAGAAGTGTCCCAATTCCCCACAAAAATTTCATTGGGATGTTATGATTGATGGGTTTTTTTTATTCTACTTGTACATCACCAATTTGCGCAATAGCACTGACAGTCAAGCCAGTATACTATAAAAGTGTCCTGCAGCATTTGTGCAAAAATTTGTTGAATAAAAAGACAAAAAATGGATGCACCAACACAACACATCGACTCATTGTGCATTCTCCATCACAAAATTTTGGATCAAATACCTGTGCATCCACAGCCTCACTATCTCCAGATATAGTTACTATCTGTTTCCTACATTGAAATTTTTCTTGAAAAGGAACTTATTTCTCCTAATTGAAGACATTCAAGCAAATTCTAATAGAATCACATACCCTTAAAAAATAAAATTTCCAGGGATGCTACTAAATGTGGGCACACCATTGCACTTGATGTGTTCAGTCAGAAGCGATCTACTTCGAAGATCCATTAAATTATCAGACAATATTGCCATTCATAAAACTGTCCAATCACAACTTGTGCTGTTGTTTCATCACTGTTTTAGTCTTTAAAAAATCTATAGTTTTTTATGTTTAATTTAATGACATCTGTGCTTAATTAATAGGGGAGAAGAAAAGACATAAAGATACTGCTCTAGATCCCCCAGGAGAACGTAAGACAATTAGATTTGCCAATGAAAGTGGTGACAGCGATAATGAAAATGAAAAAGTCAGTTCTCCAGCCCCGCCTGTTAAGAACCATCCTACAAGTCTACAACAGAAAATGTTGGCAATGGCTGGTCAGGACGTGGACTTATTCATGAAGGAGGTTAGAAAATATTGTATTTTTAACCATAGTTTTTACTTTTGTAGCCTGTACTTTTAAAATTGAATATTGTTGCATCCAGCTGTCTTGCTCGATGAAAACGAATATCGTAACACTAACTGAAACTTATAAGATATATTCACCGCAGGGGGGGAGGTGCTAGTCTTATAAGATATAGACTAGCTGCACTTATTGAGGGGATTTAGACTTCCCTCGCAGTACCCCAGTCTAACAACACACACACTTACAACTTTAACACTTTACACTCACACTTACATTTAGGGAGGCGATAATAGCCTCAATGTACTTTTTGCCTTCAAATAACAAAAAAAGAAGATATATTTACAGTATCATATTTTACAATAAAAATGTGATTTTGGGTACTGATTGCCATTTATAATCATCATTGCAAGCAACTCCCACTGATGTAATGAAAAAGAATTTCCAATATTTGTTCTTCATCTTGCCCTTTTCTGAAATTCTGATTTCACCATCATAACCAGCATAAAAATATGCGTGTGCGTGCACACATTTTATGGAAATTTTCCTACATGTGACTGATGTCCTCTTCAAGAGGTAAACCAAAAAGGCACAATAAACATAAGAAGTCATAATAAATTCAATTTTCCCTGGAAAAATAATACTAATATTAATTATAATTCAGAGAAAAAATTTATAAAAATGTCTCTTCTTTTAGAGTAGTCTGTAAAAAGAACCATCCTTTTACAAGGACACTAGGTTCATGTGAAAGTTTTCAGATTAGTGAGTTTTTACTTATCTATCATAATTTATGATGGTTTCCTCATTGTACCAGAAAAAAATTTATTTTTAACGTTGTATAAAATGATGTTATATTTTTTACTTCAAGCGTAGTTGATTTTCTTTATTTTAATTTTTAAAGATAGAAGATGTAAGTAAAAAGAAGGAAGCAGAAAGGGCGGCAGATCTTGATCAACGGCTTTCCCAAGTTCCTGAGACTGGAGGTGGGGTTTTATCTACACCTTTACCTGTACCCCCACCAGGTGAGTCTTTGGATTTACTAAATTTTTTTTAACAACAAAACAACTTAAAACTTCTCTTACAAATGTTTCAAATCGTTCCACATAAAAATGTTAACTTGTTCCTCATTATTCACTATAAATAGTGGAATTTTGTTATAACAAACAATGCTGAAGGGGCAAAAGAATGATATTTGATTCATGAGGTATAAAAAAAAAAAAAAAAAAAAACAATGCTGAAGGGGCAAAAGAATGATATTACATGTTATAAAAAATGTGTATAAAGAATCAGTTATAAATGTAAGTAAGGAAATAGAATTTAAAAAAAAGATTATCATTATTACTACTGTATGATTAGTATTACAGCATCACTTGCTAATTCTCATCTCTATAATTCATAAAACTCTAATTCGTACTGAGATGTTGGGCCCTTGGAAAACTCTTGATAAATCGTAAGAAAACAATGCATTTTGGTCCCGTCGCATGTACTGAGGAAGTTTAGTGTCTATAATTCATACTCAACTCAGCCTTCACCTTTATAAATCATACTAACTGGGTACATTTCTTGTTTGTACTGTTTAGGCCTAAGATTATGTTGGATCATAAATCTGTATTGTAATCAACAATTGTATAATCCGATTGTATAATCCGATCGCAAAAACATTTACTTACTGATAAAATGGCTCATCTGTCATTATGAAATTGAAAAGCAGTGTGTACAAAATGTTAGGTGTCAGTGCCACAGAGCTGGTGCACAAATAAACTGTACTGTTAAATAAGGAATAACATTGTACTTGGCCACATATACTAAACAGAGTGAGACAGTAAATGTTTAGATGATAAAAGATAATAGAGGTCTGTATATTGAACAGTGTCAGGTATCGGTCAGTTTTTATAGAAACTGTTCAAGTAAAATATCATTGACGTAGAGCTGCTGTTACTTGTTAATTGTGATAAGGAGTGCAACAAAATATAAGTTTCTTTCTCTCACGGACAAAAATATACATATCAACTATACTGTAAATTGTAGTTAAATAAACACACTTGATTTTTCAGATTTTTTTTACCAACCTCTATGTTTTTAACTCTGTGTATTTCATCCTCCTTGATAATTTGTATTTTTCCCTGGTCCCTTTAAGTTTGAAATATCGAGTAGCGACTATACCACTGTATATCTGTGTATCTGTATATCTATATATCTGTGTCTTTAAATATGAAATATTTAGTGATGCATTATTTGTGCATAAAAAAATATGAAAAAGATTTAGTATTATTTATTTTAAAATGCAGTATCATTAAGAAAGTCTTGTAACTGTAACTTAAATCTTTATGCTTACCATTCAACACAGGCATCATTGCAGAATTAACAAATTAGAGGAGGTAATAGCAAGCCACTACAGTTGTTTACTGATTATTTGTATAACTTTAAAATGTGTAACAAAATTAACATCCCTCCAAGTATGACGTTCATAATGTAATGTGCTTTTTGAATGTGAAAAACATCCACCCTATTAAAATATATACAGACAGACAACTGAGGTTTTATGGTAACATCCCCGCAGGGGAGTTCAGATTAGCTGCACGTATTGAGAGGGTTTAGAGTCCCTCACAGTACCCAAGTCTTACACAAACTTACACTTACAACACTACACTTACAACTTTAATACTTTATTCTCACACTTACATTTAGGGATGTGATAATAGCCTCAATGTGCTTTTTGCCTTGAAATAACAAAAAAATATGATAACAGGCTACCAGTTAGTAGAATGGCATCATTCAAATCCCATTAAACAAAACACAGTCAGAAAAATTCTGGGTGCCAAGAAGGTTATGGCTACTGTGTTTTTGGGATTGATAGAATGTCCTACTTATCAACTTATAGGGGAGATCATAAATGCAGCAGCCTACTGTCAGACCCTTCACCGTTGTTGTGTCATTCAAAACAAATAGCGTAAATTGTTGTCAAGTGGCATTGTGTTTATTCATGATAATGCACGTCCACATATTGCTGCTTAATGATGAAATTGCTCTTAGGAGTTTTAAGTTGGAGATCTTTGAATATCTGTCTTATACCATCCACTTCTTTCACAATTACCATCTTCTTCACAAATTAAAGGATTTTTTGTGCAGAAACTACTATGGAAGTGACAGTGAACTGAAAGAGAGCGTTAGTAGTGCCGGCCTTAGCCTTTTGGACAGGTCGGACAAAATTTACTGTGGCGTCTATGTAAGGGACGCATTTTTAAGATATCTAATAAAAATGGGTATACATATACTTTTTTTATAAGCTGGTGAAATGCTATGATTAATGTTTAAATTTGAATGGCAACTATGTAGAAAAATAGCTAAGGTATAGTGTCTAGAGAAAGAAAATGTTCTTTACTTTCTGAACAACCCTCATATTTAATATTTTAAAGTTATGATTTGAAATTTTCACTAATCAATTTTTTGTTACCTTTGTCTGATTTTTGTCAGCAGGAAAGTTGTAGCCAGATAGTTATATAAATGTCAAAATTAAGTGAATAAGGGTTTTTAATTAATTTCTGTGTGTTACAGCACCCCCTATGGGAATACCTCCTCCATTGATGTTTAGGCCTCCGCCACTGGGCATCAGGCTTCCTCCTGGACCTCCTCCAGGCAGACCCACTTTACCTCCTGGTCCTCCTCCTGGTAGACCTCCCACTCTACCACCAGGCCCTCCACCAGGATTACCTCCAAGACTGATGGGAATTAGGCTCCCTCCTGGACCTCCTCCAGGTAGGTTCATTCTTTTTTTTTTCATTGTAGTTAACCGAAAGATTTTCCATAATTTTTTTAATTTTACAAGCAATAAGCAGGTTAAATTTTTTGTTTGAAATATTTAACTGGAAATATTAATAACTACATTTTTAATTATTGTAGTGTTTTGTTTTACATTTAATGTAATTCACTCTCTTGGCTGTGTGGTCATTGTGGCTAAGGTTAGTTTGCTGAACTGCACACCTCGGGTTGTGTGTTAAAGCTGCAGTTACTGCCGATCATTTACCTTTACTAGCTGATCCCTTGTCTTCATTAGTCTACCTGGCAAAAAAAAATTAACATTAAGAAAGAAATACACACACAAACATTTACCACACTCTCTGAAGCTGTTTGATATGAATAAATCTCTTTTATTTGATTTTTTTTATTCCTTAATGTTCATAATTTATGCCAGTTAACTAATGAAGACAAAAGATTGGTGTTAACAGTAAGGGAAAGGCAACAGGAGCAACTGCGGCTCGAACTAAGAACCTTTTAGGTGCGCAGTTGAGTGATGCAGTACATTGACTGATGCTTTACCCGCTTCAATCACTGAACCCCTTTACTTGAGAACTATTTATTAGCGATTTAAAATGCAAAGTATATACATTTCAGTTGTCACAATTTTTATTTTATGCTTTAGAAATTTGGTATAATAAAGTTCTTCCCATTCATCAGTTTATTTTGCCTCACTGGAATTGACTTTCCTTTTTTTTCCACCACAAAATGTGAAAACAACTTTATAGATGATGAAAAAGTTGTAACAAACAAATTTGTTGTATGTTCCTTTCACTGAGTGGGTTCAGATGAAAATGTTTATGTTTAGTAAAAGTGAATTGCAGTTTCACTCATTTTTGTTTTATCTGGCTTAGAGGCAGCTTTCAAGGGTTCTGTTAATGAAAGTGTATTATAAAAAGCAACTTTACCAGAATAGGTAACGATAAATACAATTAATAAATATTTGTTTGTGTTACAGTGGAATCATTTAACTTTGAAAGAAATTTATTTTGACAAAAGAACATAAATATATTGAATTTATGAATATGTCTTCTTAAATAAATGCGTACAGATATTTAACCAGATTTTTATAAAATCAATACTTTATATTATTTTTGTCTCTAGATGTACTGAAATGTGCCAAATCTCTTTATACACTCTATGCTATTATTTCCTTTTTTATTTATTGTTAGAATAACATTGTTCGTTTTATACAACAGGAATACCTCCAAGGATGGTGAGATTGCCTATGCCACTAGGAGCGCCTCCAATGCTGCCACCACCCATAACACCTAATGTTGTAAGTGCTGGACCTCAGTTGATCAACAGAGGCAAAGACGACAAGGGTGAAGGTCTTAGAGGAGCCACTATAGAGGCTAAAGCCCAGATTAGGTTGGTTGATAACCTTATTGGTTTTTCGCTGGGGAAAAAAATAAAATATTTTGTTGTTTTTTTCTTCTAGTTTACAGGTGAAAAACCAATTATGCCAATAGTTCTCATTTAGAGCATTTGCTCTTTCTGACAATAAGAATTTTTTTTTTAATTTTGTTTTAGTTCAAGCAAATAATTTCAAAACAAGATATCAAAAACAAAAACAAAATTAAGAAATAACAGTGTATAAATCTATATAGTCATAAGAAACCTAAAAATAACATACAGTTAAAATAAGTAAATTGAAAGTGAAAAAATAAAATAAAACAGCTATATAAAATAAAAATAAAAGCTATATATATATATATATATATATATATATATATATATATATATATATATATATATATATATATATACATATATACACACACCAGAAAAAAATTGAAAATATTTTTAGTTCGATAAATGTAAATATTTTACTGGTAAAATATTTAAGAAATTTTTGATTTTTTGTTAATTTAACACTATGTTATGATTAAAATTGTACAGTAAATTTTTTTCAAACAAGTAAAATATGTGACAGTACAATATTAGTGAATTTAATAGTTACAGTGCATTATATAAATTTCTAGTTTGTTAAAAAATTGTGCATTTAATTAAGATGCGAGAATATTCTTTTTTTTTAACTTGTGTACGTGTAGACAAATCTGTGATCCAAAACGTCTATGAACAGCTCAATAATTCAAGGGACTTAGCATTGCAGTATACAGAAAGTGCTATTTTAAATCGTTTTATACACAGTGTATAAGCCTAGTTATATAGGCTTAATTTAAAACTTTCCCTGTGATACAGTGTATCATTTGTGTTTTATAATTATTCAGTTTTGTTTTTTGTAATAGTAAATGGCTTAACCAAAAGACTTTACTCTTGAGTTAAGAGTACTCTAAACATTTATAATTTAAATATAATTAAAAATAATATCTTTTTTATTTAATTTAACTAATATTAAAATTTTATAAATGTAATGTATGCATTGTTTTTTTTTTTTAGAAACCTAAGTGCTGATGTTACTAGATTCGTCCCTACAACTCTTAGAGTAAAGAGAGGTGACGACAATAAGACTACAAGTATTAAAGGAACTATTACAACAGACAGCGCTTTGAAACCAGACATTAAGCCTGGCCAGACTAAGGACGATGCTTATATGCAATTTATGAAGGAAATGGAAGGACTTTTATAATTTTTTGTAACCAAAAATGTGTCAGTTTATTGTAAATATTACTTTTTAGTTTGCAACTGTCTATTTGAACAAGTTTTCAAGATTTTATAGTGTACATAGATATACACAAGATATCAGAAAATCACTACATTATTTTTTTATTGATGTTTTTGTTTGATACACATTAAGGATTGATTTGAGTTATTATTAACTGTTTATTTGAACATTTGATATCATTTACACAATGTTTCGAGAGTTAGATTGACTCTCATTCACAAGTACCTAACCAAGAACTTGAACATGCAGCTTAGATGCCTAGACCTTTGTTAAACTACATAGATTTAGGACAGATGTTTGTTCTTTTTCAGTAATTTAACATAGGCAGAGGCAGCTAGACTTACGTTTTGTAGTTATATGTTTAGGTTTTAAGTTTGGGACTTAAGAACAAGAGTTAATCCATACTCTCGTATCGTCATATATTGTTTTTATACACACAAATGATGGCAAATTCCCGAATGAACAGTAATAATAATATAAATATTTCATCATTAAGTAACAATTTTAAAACAGTAGGATTGATTTATTTAAAACAATTTGTAATAAATTTTAGTGAAAAGTGATGGTTATTGTTTTAACTAACTTCAAATTTTGTGTTATTTACTACTTGTCATGGTTTGGGACATTGCAGGTTCCTGGAGTGAAAACTGCTGTGTTTATAGTTCTCTGATGTTCAGTGTGGAAGGTGTCAGATTATTGAAGAAAATGATAACTCAAAACAAGTAAAGTTTGAGGGATTTTTTTGCAACATCCAAATTTACCATGATGTGGTTAGTGACTACATGTCTAGTGTTAGAAGGCAGAGCTGTGCACATCTGTCCCACTATAACCCCCTGCCACTTCCAACTTCATAACGTTATTTTAAGCTGAGTTGTAGACTCGTAAACATAGCAAGCTATTTCTTTTGTTGAATATGTTTTTGAATTTTTTAGATTTAGGATTATGACCTATTTTTTTCTGTCTAGTGGTTGTGTTTATTCAATTTGTAATGGCTATTGTGGTCTCAAAACTTCACTGTTTCATCTTCAGGCCGTAATACAAAATGTCAAATCCCTCTGTCAAGATCTTCACAAAGTTAACAAAATATTGAAAACACACGTCACAAACACTAATTACAATTATACAATTTGTATTAAAACGCACAACAATAAAATTAGATTTGGACAAACATGTACCATGTAACTCGTATGTTGTTACAGTCCTGAGTGTGGAGTCATTAGCGCACCCTTAGTGTTGTCAGTTATGGTGTGTTTGTTACGTTTATATTATTTATTTAAATTAGTTATCCTTAGAGTAATGTCATATATTAGATTGGATTTAAATAAAAATTTGCTATTGAGGATTGTACTGGGGTCTGATCTTTTGTTCTTATAAATCAAACTCTTTAATCACATTCATTTAATTGCTTTTATTACATAAATGTAATATCTCTGTGTTGGTATGGATGCTGTCGATTTTATGATTTTTATCCATAATATGTTCTGTGAAAGCCGAGTTTGTAGATAATTTACTTCTGGGTATATGTTCTCTAAAGCTTTTTTAAAAGGAGTGAGGTATCTGACCAGTGTAAAAACTTGGGCAATCATTACATTTAATTTTATATATACCAGGTTTGTCAAAGTTGTCTCCATTCATATTTGCAACTGGCTTTTTTAATAACATTGATAATATTTTTAGATTTGTTTGTAGAATCTGTGTACACAATTCTCGTACAACACCACTCATGAAGTTTTCATCATATACTCAGCTCGTAATACAATGAATTTCTACTGCATTTTTCCCTTTTGCTTGAAGAAAATGAATGACACTTGGCAGGAGAACCAATAGACATAACCATGTTTATAAGTCTACAACTCAGTTCATAATGGTGTTATGAAGTTGAGAGTAGCAGTGGTTATAGAGCGAGAGATATGCTGACATCTAGTGTGCAACTCCTCCTTCTACTGCCTAACAGGTCACTTCATGTAGATTCAGAGGTTGAAAAGAAAATAGCTCTCATAATTAATGAAGCAAAATAAAAATTAGATCAGTTAGATCAACTGCCTGATAAAACTAGCTTCTAGGAAGATGCCTGTTTACAATATATATTTGTTTTATTTTAATATTTTCGTTTTTTTGTATTTTAAGGCGAAAAGCACAGTGTTAGTGTGTTTTAGCGCGAGGGACATCTAAATCTTCTCAATGGGTGCTGCTAGTCTGCACCCCTCTGCGGGGTCTTATTTTAATAAAAACCAATGTTTGTTTATTTGGAAAAATTGTGAGTCTGGTAATGTTTAAAATTTTAAGAGGTTGGCATTATGGTGAGGGGAGAAGAGTTCTCTCAGAAAAATATGAAACATTAAAACCTAAATCTGTATTTGGAATGATCTCTGTCATCTCAAATCTCTTCAAGATTCTGATATTTTGAAAAAATTATCCTTGAAATTATTAGCGAATTTCATTATGCATTCAATTACAATATCATAACTGAAGTCAGAGTTAATTGCCATATTTTTTTACGTAAAATACAATAATGTTCGCATATTAAAGCTATTAAATTTTCTTTTTTTTTCTAAAACCGCTTCCATCACATCAGTGAAACAACTGTATCGCGTGATTATTTTTTTGTAAGCCTATCATTCAGTAGGATTTAAAATGTTTTGTAGATGTTAAATTGAATTCTCTGCAAAAGTTCATACTACAACTGTTTGCCAAATCAAACAGCTAAGGATCTTTGATATTTAGAAAATGTTGATAACAGTTTTGTTCCATATTATTACAGAGTATCGAAATGTATATTTTTGTTCATAAGTCCAGTCCAAGATCTGTCTTTAATGTTAAAAAAAAACATGTAAGACTGGTTATTAATGCAGTCAGTAGAACAGCACTCACACTACTGCTGTCTAGTGGCATTCGCTCAAGCCACTAACGCTCAGAATTGCCATAACAGAAATTCCAGAGTCTGAATTTCTGCTCATGCAAATGTCATATCAGAAGGTTGAGTACACATCTCTGCTGTCGCTCTCTGGATTACCAGCCAGCTTTACTTTCCATTATGTGTGTCAGGAATGTATTTATGGAGTGGGAGGAATGAGACCAAACCCACCCCAGGAGAAACACAGATTAAACAAATATTCATAAGCAAATTGGGTAATATTTGTCACTGACAGACAATACCACAGTTACTATCTGTGAAACTTCAGTCTTGTGTAGTATATTGAAATGTAATAAAATACAATTTTGAAATACTCAGATTGGATGTATGTCTGAAACTTGGAGATGTATCAAATACAAAAAGTCTAAAACTTTGGGTTAATTTTGCAATATCTGACTCTTCAAATGGTCAAGTGATGTTGGCACAAATGTGCATCCTCTTTCTTTAAAATATGAGTAAAATAACTGTGTATTTTTTTAAGCAAGCTATTAAAATGTCAAATTATATCGATAGAAACTTTAACTCATTGAGCACTATTGCTTACCCTCACATCGTCTATTTTAAAGATGTTTTCATGTTAAGTTTTAAAACTTAAAAGAATATTTTTAATCCCTAAAGTGTGCCAACTTAAGTATTTTTCAAATAAGCAGTAGTAAAAACAAATTTTTTTATTCCAACAAAAAAATACTTTTTATTGCATCTTGTGTAGGTTGTGCTGCAGATGAAGGGAACTTACCTTAGTTACCTTAGATTAAATAAGACAATGTAAAAACAGAGTTTTACAAATATGCTAAAGTTTTTAGGGCCTTGTGTAGCCAAAGAAGGCAAATTTTATTGTACTTAAAATCCTCCCCAAGATAGTTTACTATGAGTATGGCATACCACAGAAACTGTGCAAGTTAAATTCATATTCTATGCCTCCGCCTCCCAAGTCATAAAGGCTTGTGTGAAGTATATTTACATACTTCACCAATTAAAAATATTCTTATCTCCTTTCCCTTCAAGAATCAAATTTTAGATACACCACTGATGTGTGTACTGGGCAAAAATTAGATTAAGAATAAAAATACAGTGATAGTGATAAAGTGTATTTATTGTTTTAGATTTTTTCATTTGCTTATATACATACTTTAAGCCAGTTAGACTAATGAGGATGAGGGACCAGTGTTAATGAAAAGGGTTAAGCTTACGGCAGTAATTACGTTTGGAACTTACACCTTTAAAGTGTGCAGCAGACTGACCGGTGTCTCATTATGAAAAAGTAATAGTTTCATAGATAGATAATGTAAGAGTGTGCGTTTAGCATCTATATAATCAGTAATTGAACTTGGGAACCCATTTTTGTACTTTTGCAGCCATGTGGGGGATGGGTGTATTTTGTATAAAATTGTGGGGTGCATATTTAACTAGTTTAATCCAAACGAATTTTGATCAGAAAATGAGCTATTGGAGCACCATCATTACTTATACCTGGGACCTTGAAAAGAATATTGAGTCTGAAGTCTAGATCACTTTTGAAGAGCTTTTCCTGCAAAAACAAATTTTCTGATAAAAATAGTTATAACAGTTTTTACATAATAGACTGATTATTAAATAAAACAAAGTAGTGAATATCTGTCAAAAGTCAATATCTATTAGATGATTACATTTAAAGGGATAAATTATTTCCATTATTATTTAATTATATTGTTTTAAATACAGAGTATTTCTTTTTGCAGCCCTTTCTTGTGCCATTGCTAAGAGTACATGATCAATTTACACTGGAGGACTGTCTACTGACTTGTTTTGTTATTTTGGAAGAGTACCGAACAGTTAATTTGGAAGGCAATAATTATTTTTTTCTACAGAAATTAAAATAGTTCTGTCATTGTAAAGAAAGCCATTTACAGTAATAAACTTTGTTAATGTGTCACAACTGAAATACTCAAAAAAAAGTTTTTTTGCAAGCTGGTTACTAGAAATTAACAAGTATAGTACATAAGTCATACTATACAGTAGTTAATAGGAATTTCTATCGGTTATATATGAAATGATAACTTATCACTAATTAGTTATAATGCTGTTATACTGTTTGTGTAATAAATGGTCTTTAAATTGACTTAAATAAAATTTCATATTTGGTAAAGGTTACATAAGGTCGTGGAGTATGTACTTGGTATTTAAAATAATGTACTGTTACACTATTTTACACTTAATGAGTTTTTCTTTTATTGCAGAAACAATACAAAATAGGGGTAATTTATTGGCAAATTTCCATTGGAACAATAGTCATGGTGAACCTTCAAATGAGTGCCAATCCTAGCATAAATCACTGTTTGAAAGGTTGTTAAAAATTGTTTATATAAATATACTCTATACATATAATGTGTGTATATTTTTTATCCAATTTGATTCAAACTTTGGACAAAAATCAATTTTAGTTATAGCACAATTTTGAGTTTGTTATCCAATAAAATCTCTTCAACAGTTTCAAAATAGCAGCCATTTTCAATTTTAAAAAATCATAACTTTTTTATCATACTTTTATTTTTTTTAAGGCGAAAAGCACATTGAGGCTTTTATTGTCTCCCTAAATGTAAGTGTGAGTGTTAGTCATAAGTGTAAATGTGTGTTAGGCTTTGGTACCGTGAGGGACATCTAAATCCTCTCAATAGGTGCAGCTAGTCTGCACCCCCCTGCGGGAACATTTAAAAGAAAAACAATTTTATTTTCACCATGGTACTCAATATTAAATTAATTTAACCTTAATTAATTAATTTTAAATTTTCAAAATGCATTGAAATAAAAATGAATTCAACAGAGATCAGGACTGATATGCCTAGTATTTGACACTTTATTTCAAGGTTTAAGCTTGGCAATGTTTGTTAAGGTGAAGGCAAAAAAAAGCCTTGTAAGCCTAAATTCTGTTGATTCTCTCAGTTTTTTTTTAACTCGTCCATTATTATTTTTTTTTCAACTAATTTTCAATAGCTAGGAAATGATTACAATACAGTTTAGATATTAAACTCACTTTGATAATTTGTGTTTTGTTCTTAATATTTCTGTGGTGAGAAAGGGGTTTCTGCAGAAGTGGAGATCCCTCAAAACATTTGCCTCAGACCTCCAATATGTTTGGCTAACCCTGAGACATAGAAATCAAAGATTTGCAAATTATGTTTTTGAAGAGAATATGTAGCTTAAATAAAACCAATATTTTACACAACTAAATTTTTTTAGGGCTCAGTGGTCGATATGGCTGACACCAGTCAGTCTGCTTAGTCTCTGAACTGCAAACCTGAAGGTCATGGATTTGAGGTGGTTACTGCACTTTATCATTAAAGCAGATCTCTTGTCCTCCTTACTTTAAAACAGGAATAAAGTGTGGGACATTGAGCCAAAACAACTAGTTTTTTTATGTGATCATTTACTCAGAATTTCTTGTAAATTGAGGAAGTTATAAATTATTGATATTTACATTAAGGCTGAAATTTTCTTCAATTTCTAAATTAATAATGATGGACGCCTAATTAAAAGATTAATAAATAGTATTATTAAACTAGATTATCTTTTAATTATGTTATAGGTATTGTAGCTGAGAATATAAACAGTTTTTTTTAATAATGATTTTTTATTTGTGATAATTTTTGCGATATAATAATGATCATGTTGAACGACAATAACAGTTAGTTTGGTGATAAGATGATAAGCAACAGAGAAGTACCGTAATAACTTATCTGTTGTGCACTTCCCGCACTTTTAGTTAAGCCTCATGCCTTGCTGTAAAATTTGCGTAGTTTAAATTATTGTTTTGAAAAATGTTCGGTATTATTGTATGATTATTTTATTTCATATAACAACCATTTTAAATATTATAATATTAGAAAATATGCCATATTTACTCTTTTATTAGAAATTCATTCCAAAAGTAAATGTAGGAGTATTATATATTATAAACTTTAAAAACGATATCGTAAATCAAGCAGACTTAAAAAATATGATTAGGCTACTATAGTATTTTTTTAATAACTTGTAACTTGTAAACAAAGATGGCGGATCCAAATGGGAAAGCGATTGTTGTACTGTTAAAAAAGTCTGGTAATGATAATTGTGCTGATTGTGGAAGTAGGAGTAAGTAAAATTTTGTTATATGTTTTAAGTAAGTGTAAGAGTACTATATAATTTAACTTAAAAGTTTATTCCTTTCTTGGAAATTTGAATTTGTTTATCCTTACATTGTTTACGAACATAACCTCTTAATCTGTCTATTGAAAAACAAAAATAATTCAACGTTTGTTTACTGTTTTATACTGGGATCTAAATTATTAATGTTTAGTAATTATTTAACGTTTCAAAAAAGCGATTATTGTAATAAGTTAAATACATTTTAAATAATTTTCTTAGTTTGCATATTTTTTTACCAGTTTTTGTTTTAATTAGGTAAGTAGCATTTGCAATAATTTCAAGTACAGATTAAGCCATAAAATAAAGTAAAACAATGTTTTAGAAGATGACATTATATATGAATATGTTATATTAAATTAGGTGGATTAATTAATTGTGTTTATTGCTTAAGTCTCTTGGGTCAGTGGGTAAGGATGGGATGTTTTACAGCAATTTTATTTATTCAGTGACTACATTCATTGTTTATAAATTAGCAGATGAACTTTATCGTACATAAGTGGAGAAAGTACCTAATTATTATACTGGTTATTATTATTATTGAAATTATTTAAAATTGAAGTAGATGCCTGTATCATGTAAAGTAGGACAAGATATGAATAAAATAACAAACATAATTTGTCAGGCTCTAAATGTGTGAAAATTATTAAAATTTATTTGGGTTCATCAGCATAATTATGTGGCTAATGAACATAAGAATAGCCAAATAGATGCTAAGTTTGTTGATAGGCTAATAGTTTTTTAAGAATACAGACAATTAAGAAATTGACTTAAAATCAATAAAACATTGGTCATGTAAGTTTTTTACACATTTTACAGTTATTTTAATGTAACATCGTATTGCATAAATAGGATGTCATGTTAGGTTAGGCAACAGCTTTTTTTGTAAAAAAAATAAAATAAAATTTGTTTCACTATGACATAATGTATTTGGTATATATATTTTTTGGATATTTTAACTATAGAAACTTAGCCTGTTCGTCCTATGAAATACTCATTTTTTAAGATAATATTTTTTTAGACAAATTGTTGTACTAACCATTTTACATTTTTTATTTTATTGTGTGTACAACACATTATATAAACAACTAGCAATAGGAGTTAAAAGGCAGTTACAATTATTTTCTTATAGAATAATATTTGTTTCATTGATGTAATATGTTTGGTATATATTTCTTATACACTGTGGTTATGAAAACTCATATAGCCTTTTCCTTTGACTTATTAGTTTTTTTTAACTTATAGATTCTATTAAACAAATTGTTGAATTAACCATATTACATATACAACAGTAACTTTGCCCAATACCTGATGGAAATAAAGAGCCTGTGTTCTATTATTCTATATTCTTATTACAAAAGGGCCTATTTTATGAGTGGTGGATTATACCATTACTGTATTTTGAATTTATAAATGTTTAGTTAGCTACTACCCATCTATCATGCCTAAGCCAACATTCTAAATGCTAGTTGCTTGAACTAGTGTCAGCTTGGTCATGCTATTGCTAATAATTGCAAAAGTTTTGTTATGAATTCAGGCTTTCGCCTAACTCGGGTCCTCTAAAGAATCAACTATCAGTGGTTCAACAAATCGCTTTAATATATTTAATTATATTACAGTATTCTTATGTTCATGGCCTACAAGTACAGTTAACAACTCCAAGAATGAACACTATTGTATTACTCTATCAAAATGTTTCCTCTAAAATATGTTTCAAGATCCTCTCTGGAAACCCGTACCCCAATTTTTTTAATCCAAAAAGATGAAGTATACGCAAAAACTGTACTTACCATATACTGTCGATTCATTGTTCCACAGCATTGCCTGACTAGAACGTTCTTGGAGCAATTCCTGAAGTACAGTTGTCCTGTGGCCCTTCGGTCTCCCCCGAAATCGACTGACCTTCTGGTCCCCTCATAATCTACTGACCTCGACCTACTTCTTCCTCAAGCTTTTATATAAAATGCTGTTCGACATACCTTGTTGTTTTTTGCAACAGGCAGTTAGCAGTTCTGTGATTTTTCTATTTCTTTGTCAATAGTGTGCATTCTTTGGTTGTGACCTCTTTACAGTATTTAATTACAATTACAATTTTTTAATTCCTAACAATACCGGGTCTTTGTAGGATGTCCCCAATGTCAAAACCAGTTCTTCTACACCAATGGAGTTTACATTTGTGGATAGTCTGTGGATTAAGGAAAGTGCTAGGGTTTTGGTTTAGTACATATATCTTAATAGCTAGGTATAATATTACCAATGTTAACCCTGAAATCCATGTGTTAAGGAATAGTGGCAGGAGGGAAGTGTAGTCCACCACGTCTAGCCATGTTTTTGGTAGTTCAACTAAATGTAGGGCATCCCCTTCTATGTGGTTATGGATAAACAAAGCAGGGGTAGTTAGAGTCCAGTTCTGATTCAGGATGAGACTTTCAGGAACTTAAGTGGTCTTGTGATACAAACAGTTTGATTACTAGGAATGTCAGTGTGGTCCAGGAAATAGGAACAGTGTGGTTTATATTGAGGTTCAAGGATGTCCTCCTGTCAAATGGAAACTATTTGTCTACCAGGATGGTATCACCTTCTTGTAAGGAACAATGACCAGGGATACATTGTTATCTAAATGTTATTCAGATGCATGTAGGCTATATGTAAACTTTATTTTTTTAAATTTTATTTTACTTTTTTTTGTTACTTTAAGGTGAAAAGCACATTGAGGCTATTATCGCCTTCCTAAATATGAGTGTAAAGTGTTAAAGTCGTAAGTGTAAGTGTGTGTGTTAGACTTGGGTACCGCAAGGGACGTCTAAATCCTCTCAATAGGTGCAGCTAGTCTGCATCCCCCCCTGTGGGGATGTAAACTTTAATAATGGTATCATAATTATAAACTTAAACTCTTAAGTTGGCTCTTTGAAACTTTTCATGTATCGTATCAACCTGCTTGCAACAAATAGTTCCCATTTTTCGAATGCCTCTGTCTAACTACATGTTATTTTAAAACATATTCCTTGGAACTTGCCTTAGATATTTCATGACCATTGTTTATTTTAGTCTACAGTTTAAAAAACAATTTCCTTTTCAAACTGGTATTTAACTCAAAATATCTTAAAACATATATTTACATCTCCTTGTTAATAAAACCAACCACAAGATTAAGTGCCTGTTGTAGTTTTTTTGGGGCTTTGTAATGGTTGCACTTCTGCTTGCATATCATTAGCTTTCCATGCTTTCATCTTGTGACAAAAGTTTCATGATAATCTTATTGGTATTGGCACAATTAAACATACCTTGACTGATTTCTCTTTCTGTTTGTAAATCAACAGACATGGGCCAAAATTTTTTTAATATAATTTTTGTGGATTGACTTCGTGTTGATACAGATTTCCTACCAATGTCTTATACAAAGAGTTTGCATGAATCATGTGATGGACAAAATAAATATTATACCAGATTAAAAATGCTTTTATCACTTGTAACATTAAACACTTCACACAGTGAAACAAGATTCAGTAATTTTTTTTACCTCGGTATATTTTACATGAACACCACTTTTAGTGGTGAGTTCCTTTATAAATTGTAAATTTATATAATCTACACCCAAAACCATGTTTGGCTAGGTTTGCATGTTTTTTTTAATAACAAATTTAATTTTTTTTTAATACTGTACTTGCTACCTAACCTTACATGGTTTTTGGTTGTAATAAATTATATTGAAGGTCCTGCACAAATTATATATAGTTTGAATTTAACAAATCTTGTTCATTACATGCATTGAAACATTATGCAGTTCATATTGTTATAAACATTAATGATTGAGATTGGAAAAATACTTTTTTTTAGTTGATAATTTGTAGGTGTTATAATTGTTTGTACAAAGGAAAAAGACCATGATGTTCTTAATATTTTTAAGAAATTATAAAAGTACATTATTAGAAAAGTGAGGGATACAAATGGATATTTAGCTGAAATGCAATCTTTTAAAAATCAGTACCTTGTGTAGACTATCTTTTGCTCCATTTTAAGAAAACAGTGATACTGTAGTTCCATAGAGAAAAGCCAGTATAAATCATGTTTGCAATATTTTGTAACACTTTGTTTGTGGTACAGTGCTTGACTTGGTTTACTCTAGAGCTGTAGAAAATATGTTAACCCTATTCCAGTATTTTTATAATGTTTTGTATATGTGTGTGTGTTTACCCCTTATCTATTTGAAGTTAACAGACAATTTTAGCACAACACAGAGTTAAATTAAAAAAATACTATTTGCCTTCTGTAAACATAATGATAACTACATTTTTATTACAGATAAAAAAAATCAAGTATCGTGACCCTTGTGTTTTCAGTAAATTTGATTAACTGGTATAAGACTTAAAAGTCTTCAGCGTTCTTATATAAAATGTTTACTTACATTTTACCATATTTGACCGATTTTACCAAATCGAATCTAAAAAATACCAAATTTATACAATAGGCTACTAAATGTCAAACTTTTACACAACAATTTCGCAGAGTCGAGCCTGCATATGCAAAAGAAGGCAGCAGTTTTAACTTTAAATTCTTTACTATTAATAAAACCTATATGATTATGAGGAATTTATTAGCTGGTAGATTAGTAAAAATTATGTTTTTAAATCAGTAACTGATTTGCTTTCATATTTTTCAATAAGGATTTTGAAACATTAAGGTGAAAGTACTTATGGGATAAATTTATTTTTCCAAACCATTATAAGGCATGACTATTTCAAATAGGTAAGCAGTTTACATAAATACCTCCCCTTCACTTATTTATAATCTAATGCAGACTATAGATAGAATAAACAGTATGTACCATAAATGATAATTAGGAATAATTTATACTGAATGAAGGTAACATTTCATTTCGATTCACACAAAAAATGTATATACATGATATTACAAAAATACGAAGGTAATTTTTTCAGTTTCAATCTTGTGTGTCATAGCCTGTGGAGCACTAGGAAACAGAGCTGCTCAATGAATGATAACACATCTCTCCCACTAGAATCACTACCACATCCAATTTCATTAATAATGAGATTTTAAGTCTCGTGAACGTGGTAACGATTTATTGATTTTCTCACCAAGTGCGAATTGCAAAGTATCATTTATTTTCTTTAGATAGAAGGAAATAATGCAACAGAAATTTATTGTAGAATGAGCCAGGTATGCAGTGAAAACATGAGTGAGAATGGTAGACACAAACTCTTTTAACACCCCCTCCCCAGTGAAAATCCATCTTGGTGATTTCATGGAGCAAGGCATTGCAATCTGAATGGAAAGCCATTCAGAACAAAAGATGACTGCTGTGCTGTCTTCTGGACTTGTTTTGATTCATGACAACTCACAATCACATGCCGATACCATAACCTAACAGCTTCATATGCATTACCGATGACAAGTTTTCGATAACCTGCCATATAGCTCTGATCTTGCTCTGACTGTGATTTTCATATCTGCAGTGAATTTATTCTACGTTATTCCCTTCTGCCTTAAGAAAG
The DNA here is from genome assembly GCA_022606455.1 of Callitettix versicolor. Taxonomy (NCBI): domain Eukaryota; kingdom Metazoa; phylum Arthropoda; class Insecta; order Hemiptera; family Cercopidae; genus Callitettix; species Callitettix versicolor. The sequence goes on from CM040187.1 coordinate 18,384,834, forward strand.
CTAATGACTTCATAATTTACACTTGGCAGGAGAATTAATATACTTGGCCATGTTTACAAGCCAGCAACTTGCTCAAAATGGCAATTTGAAGATAAAAGTGGAAATACTGTAGTTATAGTGGGAGATATGTGGAATTGTCCAGTGCACAAATGAGCTCATCATGTAGCTATTTGAATTACTTTATACATTTAGTGCAGGGGTCTCCAAACTTTCCAGCCTTAGGGCCATACTGATTACTCCAGTAAGTTTCGAGGGCCAAAACCATATCATCATTGTTGCCGGTGGTAAAAAGTGAAATAGTCCACTGATGAAAAAAAAAGTCCGAAAAAGTACGCAACGTTTAAAAAAGGCTGCAAATCGGACTAAAGTCCGCAAAACGGCAACACTGGATATTATTAATTTTCCTGTCATTATCTGTAATTTCTAGATTAGTCGTAGAGTACGAGCCATGAGGGTAACGTGACACGACATCTGGTGGACACAAGCGGAAATAGGTAGTACCTTCTATTGCTAACAGATGGCGCTAATAGCACGTACAGAATAATCTCGTTGGTTCGAGAAAGTTCTAGTGTCTTCCACTCACTTCTAGATGGCAGTAATTGGAATATATAAGAAGGCTAGTGGCGCAACCACAAGTCAGTTCCTATGACACTGTTGTGAAATAAAATAGTGCGTACCTCCTTAAAACGTGTTTGTGCGTGTTTAAGTTTAAGACATCTTTGTAACAGTATTTTGATTTGAATTGTTGCTTTTGTGTGTGGTTTAGTAGTATGGAAAAGAAACGAAAAATTGATAGTGAATGCAGAAAATTCAAAGATCAGTGGAACATTCAGTATTTCGTAATTGAGTCCAGTAACAAGGCGCTATGTTTGATTTGCAATGAAAGCATAGCCGTTCTCAAAGAATATAACATTAAACGTCATTATGAAACAAAACATTTTCAAAATTACTCAAAATATACAGGAAGTTTGCGGACAGAAAAATTCGAAGCTATGAAGCGCGGATTGAAATCGCAGCAATCTTCATTTACAAAACTCAAAACTGAACAAGAGGCTGCAACTCGTGCCAGCTTTCGTGTGGTTCTTGAAATTGCAAAACGTGGAAAACCATTCACCGATGGAGAAATGATCAAAGAATGCATAATTGCAGTAGCCGAAGAAATGTGCCCTGAAAAGGTAAATTTATTAAAAACTGTCAGTATGTCAGCAAACACTGTGGCTCGAAGGGTAGAAAACATCGCTGAAAATATATCCTCTCAACTATTCGACAAAAATGGACATGTTGAGTGGTTTTCTTTGGCCTTGGATGAGTCAACGGATGTGTCAGATACTGCTCAGGTGTTGATTTATATTCGAGGAGTAGATAAAAGCTATGAAATGCATGAAGAACTTCTTGATATGTATAGTATTCATGGCACAACTACTGGTACAGATATTTTTAAAGGAGTTGAAATGGCCATTAATCAAAAGAACCTTCAATGGAAAAACTTGAAATGTATTACAACTGATGGAGGCAAAAACATGAGTGGGAAAGATAAAGGAGTGGTCGCTCTTGTGTCAAAGGTTGTAGAAAATGACGGTGGTTCAAAACCATTAATCTTACATTGTATCATTCATCAACAGTCTTTGTGCGGAAAATGTTTGGATATGTCTGAAGTTCTGAAACCAGTCATATCAACTGTTAATTTTATCAGATCTTTTGGGCTGAATCACCGACAATTCCGACAATTTATTGAAGAGATTGGAGAAAATGACTCACCTTATCGTACTGCCGTACGTTGGCTTAGTTGTGGGAAAATCCTTCAGCGCTTTTTTGAACTTCGAGCAGTGATCGAAATTTTTTTTAATGAAAAGCATCGCCCTCTTACTGAATTACAAAATAACGCATGGCTGTGGAAGTTAGCATTCTGTGTTGATTTGACAAAACATGTGAACGAACTGAATTTGAGATTGCAAGGAGAAAACCAGCATCTTCCTGATTTATACACTAATATCAAATCATTCCGGAAGAAATTGATACTGTTTCAATCACAACTACGAAGTAAATGTTTTTCACATTTAGAACATGTGAAATATTCAGTCACACCACTGAGACTGAGTTTCCTATCGATTTTCAATCGAAACTTTGAGTGCTTTGAAAATAAATTTTGATACTCGTTTCTCAGACTTTGATGCCATTGTTAATTAAAAATCAAATTAAGATTTTTCAGAATCCTTTTGATACTGACATTGAAACCCTAGCCCCAGAACTTCAAATGGAAATGATTGATTTACAGTGCAGTGATATAATTAAGAACAAATATCAAAACTCATCTTTGTTGGAATTTTATAAGAGTCTTCCACTGACACAATTTGATAATTTGCATAAATTTGCTCGTGGGCTGTTTTCTGTTTTTGGTACTACTTATTTGTGTGAGAAGACCTTCTCCAAAATGAAGTACACAAAAAATGTTTACAGATCTAAATTAACTGATGAGCATCTTAAATCTCTTTTAATAATTGGTACAAGTAAAATTAATCCACAACTACAAACTATTGTCAGTGGAAAATCTCAATTACATAAATCTCATTAGTATTTCATATGTCATTATGCTTGTTATAAGCTATGTTTTTATTTAAAATGTATAAAATGTTAGTTGGATTCATTTCAATAATTTGTTAGTTATTATATACTGAAGTTAAATTTTCTGCATATTATACATGTCTTTACTCATTACAATTCTGTGTTTCTTTATCCAACTTATCACAAAAACAATAACAATAAGCCTACAACAATGTTATGAGTAGTTAGCCCATGACCATATCAATGTAGATGTCATATTAATAATTATTCAACATAAAATTAGAATACTTCAGTAAACTAAATTTAATTTGCTATAAAAAATATGTTCTCTAAAAGGAGTTTTCAAGTATGCTAGCTCTCCGCGGGCCGGATGTGGCCCTCGGGCCGTAGTTTGGAGACCCCCTGATTTAGTGAAATACACTTGTGTTTATTTGTATTCTCAAAATTTGCAACAATTTATTTATAACTTTTCAACTTAATAATTAACTTTTTAATTTTTTAGCAATGGATATTTATAAAATGGATGTTGGCGCTAAACACTCCTCAGACATAGCTTGATTATTTTTTCAACTTTATGTGGTGATGCTGTGCATGTCCAATAGTTACTTTCAAGTAGTTAGATACCCCTTTAAAAATGTGTATTCATGCACACACAACGTTAGTGTTTTCATGTGAATTATAGTTGTACTGAACTTTCAGCAAAGCATTTGCTTCAAATTCAGGATTAGCAATCGACTCCATATTTCATGTGTATGTCTTTGAACAGTGTAATGAATGAAAGCTATCACTATGTGAACAATACGTGAAAATTAATAGAAAATTTTGTTCTGAAGTGCCCAGAAAGTGAACCAAATATTATGTCTTGACATCAGAGCTTTGGATATTATTCTTGTCTATATATCTGAATATATTCTGATATACCCAAAGGTGGCCCAGGTTAATTTTCAATGGAATGTCAAATATGAAAAAGTTAGAAATGGTAATTAACAAAAGTTAATGTTTATTTCAGTGGTAGTCAGATTTTAAAAAAATGAAAGATTAAAGTTTAAATGTTTTATTTTGAAATGAATTTTACTGGTAAATAATGGATTTGTTTTTAATCAACTTTGATTTTTGTGTCACCTGTGACAGTCAAGTAACAAAATGTCCATTTACATGATGTTGGGAAATTTGTTTTTATTGTATCAGCAACACAACGGTGTGATGAGTAATGTTTACATGACTATTAATAATTTATTTTGCAGATCCTGAATGGGCTTCATACAATATCGGGATATTCATCTGTACCCGTTGTGCAGAGATCCACAGGGGTATGGGAGCGCACATTTCCAAGGTAAAACATATCAAGCTGGACAGATGGGAGGATAGTCAACTGGAGAGGATGAGAATGGTTGGCAACACTGCTGCGAAATTAAAATATGAATCAAGAGTTCCTACTTGTTATAGAAGACCTGTTGAAGGCGACCCACAGTGAGTTAGGCTGCTTGTTTAGTCTGTAGGACCTGTGAATTTTGAATTTATATAATGTTCAAGCTTCTATTAATGTCTGTAGTTAGGACGGAGACTCTGTATTTGCAATCAATCTCTGTATTTTAATACAGTTTTGAATTTAACAGTAAATACCAGTAAGAAAAAAGTAAAAACATTTTTAATTTGACATTTATAGATTTTTTTTAAGCAAACTATTTAGACATATATTTATGTTGTTTGTTATATTCCTATTAGTAGTTCTGATCATGCGGATACACATTTCCACGAGATGTTTCCTGATAGCGAAATCGCTCATACAAAAACAATTAATAGTCATTTTGAGATAACACTTAAACAAGGAGATAAGTACTTAAACAAGGAATTTTATAAGGTGCAAATAATTGACTCATTGGTTGCTGAAAAGATAGTGTTTAAATTCACATGACTAAATATTATTTATGATTTCCTAAAAATAATTTATTATTATTAAATTTAATTGACAATTACTGTACTTACTTGTTTTCCTCAAAATGTTGTCATGTTGCACAGTTGTTCATAAAACCCTCAAAATTGTGTATTTTAGAACTCTTAATTTTTGACGTAACATTAAATGGTTTTTTTGAATAATAAACTTCACTTAAATACTCAATTATATACAAATTTGACGAAGGCAATACTTTAATGACAAAGTTTTTTTGTAATGATTAACATCTAATGTGTGTGCAGTAGAGCATTTTCCTTGAAACTAAGTTTTCCTGTTTCTTTGTTTTCATTCCTGCAATTCATTTCTTGCTGTTCTGTGATTGGCTGAAAAGCTGATTTTCATTTGCTTATAAACCTGTCTAAACTTGTCCATAAACGAAGTTTGAACTAATACCAACATTTCAAAACTAAATAATTGTATGTTTACAATTATAGATTGCTGTCAGGATTGAAACATGTCATTCGCACATTAGGTACTATTGCGCTAATACATACATGTGAAAAGCATGTTATTAAGTCTACCTATGCTAATTCAATTTTGTTTATTTAATTACATTACAAGCCTAGTTCAGGAAATAGGCTGGCATTTAAAAATGTTGATAAAATTTTTTTGGTAAATGGCTAAAAATTGTCATTTTGTATTTCTGGTATACTTTTGGTAACTGAATATTTAAAAATGGTATTTATGTACATGTTCTTGTATATCTTAAAACAGTTAGTCTATGTTATATTATTTGTCATGTACTTTATATATATATATATATATATATATATATATATATATATATATATATATATATATATATATCAATAAATATGCTTATTACAAATGTTCATTTTATCAATAAAAGATTATAATAATCAAAAAAATATGTTAGTAGAAAAGTGGCAAGTCTGACTGAGAGAAAAAACAGTTTTTAGGAATTACATGAAAGTCTACAATGATGTGCAGAGATCGCTAGACTGAGCCTGGTGTATCCATAATGCACCAGTGATAATAATAAGGCACACTGATTAGGAAAAATGGTCAGTGTTTTCACCCTATTTGCTCTTCTGAAAACGCTGGACTATTGGTTAAGTGCCAGATTACAGAGGGCTCACCTATATAATTTTGATCTTTGCATAATATCTGACTCCCCCCCCCCATTACCAAGCACAATGTGTTTGAGTTATCAAAGTTTTAACAACCATTAGTAACATTATTAAGTCACTTAAGTTAAATTTTTTAAATTAATTATAGAAAACATTGCTTTATTCTCTGTATACAATAAAAAAGTTATAATATATAGTTTGTTTTATTAATCAGCTAAACATTGTATCTACTTAATTCAAACTGTCTTAGGCTGAATACATCAGCACTGTGTAAATGTTTTTTACCATTTTTTAGGTCTCTGCTTGAAAATTGGATCTGCGCAAAATATCTAAGAGAAGAATTTTGCCGCACAGAAAGACCAAGTTTCATGTCTGGTTGCCTCGAAGGTTACTTGATGAAAAGGGGTAAAGAAGACGCTCGTTACCATCCAAGGAAATTTACGTTGTCACAAGATACTTTGAAATATTATGTTAAAGAGGTATATTGAGCGAAATAATTATTACAAGAAAATATGTTGTTTGAAAAACAATGTTGTAATTAAATATTAAGGCGCAAGGATATATGATGGAAATTTCCATGATTGTGTTGTTCCCAGTATTAAATAACACAATTTGCGACAACCACACACATTCGTATGTGGTTAAGTCGCAAATTTCATTAAAAAAGGTGCTGTTAAAAAGGCCATTATGTTAAAACTTGAAATGAGCATCAATCCTTACATCTAGATCATTTTTTGGTTGGTTGTTAAAAGTTTAATACTAGCGTTCACAATTTAAACCTAATTTTTTCAAATGTAACAAAAATTTATTTTGGTAATTGCTTGGACTAGTTTGGTATCAGGGAAGTCCGTTCTATAATTGTGAAATGGCGGAACCATTAGAAAAAAATCACTTTTTTTGAAAACATGATTTTACTATAAACAGTCAGCTTTAAAAATGCTAATTTTGTCATATAAAAATACTATTGTGTTATTACTTTTTGGAAATTCATTTCAATCATTGTCTGCGAGACAGGCATATACCTCATCTCCAGGTAATGTAATAAAAGGGTTTGATACATAATGAACATTCTGGATCCAGAGGGCACCATTTTCTTGTGTAATCTATATGCCTTTTCTTTTCCCCTTTTTTTCAGCCATTTTTGTAATATAACATATGAAAAATAGTAACAAATATTGTTGTTAACTCTTTTATATGTTGTACACTAAATGTGATTGAAAAACCAGTTATCAGTAAGCCCATTTAACCTTTTTGATTCTCACAGCTGTTTTGTGAAGGTGTGTATAAATTATCAGTCAGTTTTGCCTTAATTTGCAAGCGTTTGAAAAACGTGTTGTAAAATAGCTTTTCAGCCCGTTTTCTTATTATTTTTTGTTGTTTTGGTAAAAACCAAAAACAATCTTCTTTTCAGTTTAAAACGTTCTGCCACGTCTTCTGATGCCTAGCTTCCATTTTTCCCTGTCGTTCCACAGATTTTGATCCAATCCCCTCTCTCTCACTTAATTGTCATTTCCTTCTCTCCAACTAAGTCTTGGTCTTCCTCTTTTTTTGCAACTATGTGGTTTCCATTTTAAAATCTGTTTGGGAAGTCGATTTTCATCAATCCTTTGGACTTGACCAAACCATCGAAGTTTTGTAAAAGTTTTTGTCATGATGTGGTTTACAATGGTGTGCTTCACATCCATGATTTTATAGATTCGTACATTTTTTATCTTTTCCCATTTGGACCAACCTGCATCAATAATCCATTCCTGTGGCTTCAAAGCATTTTTCTGTTTTTTGTTTCAGTGACCATATTTTGCTTCCATAATTGTGGAATATCATATTTTGCTTTATAATTGTATTATATATTTATTTATTTTCGATATATGTTGATCCCATATGATGCTGTTCACTATTCTTATTGCTCTTCTTCCCAAGGTGTTCCTTTCTTTTATTGCTGTGTCCAAAAGTCCATTGCTAATAATTGTCATTCCCAAATACTTGTAAGTTGTACACCCCTTGATTTTTGTGTTGTGTTCCAATAGAATATTCCGTCTCCGAGGAATATAATACTGTAATACTCCCAAAGTATAGCATAGTATAGTATAATAGTATATTATAAATGGTTTACAGAAAACAACAACTATTTACTTAAAAAAAAATAATAATAATAATGAACTATATATATATATCGTCCTGTCCCTTAGTCAAACTTTTCCTTAATCTTTATCAGCACATAACTTAAAATTATAAATCATAAATTTTAAGAAACCATTTTGAAGGAGGTTCAAGCAATTAAATGAACAGAATTTGAATTAATTTTGAAAGTTTGAATCCAGGGATTATTGATAAAATTAATAATATTTATCTAAACTTCGGTTGATGATAATTTAAAATTAACATTTGGACTTTATAGTTCGAGATAGGAAAAGTTTGCTTGTAAAAAGTTTTGGATGTATCTCACCAATATTGTTGAAATCAGTCAAATCAAAATATATAAATTTAATTGGATTTAAAATCTATATATATTATAGTTTTCATATTTTTTTTTGTTTTTTTTTCTTATAGAGTCGACCTTGATTATAACGTCCTCTGTTAAAAAGCTAACTCTGTTAAAGCACCATTTTCACAATGTCCCCATTATTCTAAATTAAGTGTACTTGTATTTTAAGCTCGTTTACAACGCTTTGTGTACTCGGATACAACTCTGTCACGCTGCTGTTATAGTACTGCCACTTGGTAAACAGCCTGCACGAGAATTTCTCATACATGTAGGAGAATTCCCCTCCAGCTCCCTCGAACAGTTCAGGAACACAGAGTTTACCAATCTGAGCCTACCAACTTTTACTACTCAGCAATAGTGAAGGAAAATGGAGGAGCTATGGTGACAGAGTGGCTACATGACCTCTCGCTCACATTTTTTTCTCTGTCCCACTGGTGCTCTTAATCAGCTTAAATTGTTAATAGATTTTTATTAAAATATTCTAACATATATCAAGTTTTAGGGCTGGTTGTGATGTTGGATTTTGTGTGATGCAAGTGCACAAATTTATATTGATATATAATAGTATATTTTGCGTGTTACAAGTCTCATATTAAATTAATTATAATTAAAATTTCCTGTGTTTCTGCTCAGGATTGAACTGAGGACCTTGTGCATTAAACTCATATGATAACCATTACACTACAGAAACTACAAAGACATTTGACTAATGTAAATATATGAAAAGAGTCGTTAATTTAATTTTGATAAATATGTATTAGTAAAAGATCAGTTGTTTTATATTACTTCATAATAGTCTGCTAATTTCATTGAACAGCTGATAGGCTATAAGTTTCAGATTATGTTGTTAAAAACTAGCTATGTTAATTTGTTATGTTTTAAAACAAATTATCGTAGTTAAAGTAAAAAGGAAGAGAAAAAATAATACATGATTATTTTTCGTTAAATGACAGAAATTTTGTTTTATACTTTAAAAAAAGATGGAAAAAAGACTGAAAAATAATTTATTACAAATTCTGATACATTTGCAGAAAAAAGACCCCAAAGCAGAATTAAAACTATGTGATCTGAATGTGGCATTTGCTCCTGAAAAAACAAAAAACTTGAACTCACTACAACTAACTTACCTAAAGGATGGAACTACCCGACATATTTATGTATATCATGATGATCCGCAGACTATAGTCAACTGGTACATGGCTATTAGATCTACTAAATTACACTGGCTACAAGTTGCATATCCTATGGCCAGTGAGGAAGAGGTATGTATACTTTTTAATATTAATGTTGTTCTGGCAGAATTTAGGGGTGGGGGGTTATCCTACCTACACCAAAACTCTTCAACTTGGCATTCAGCAGGTACAGTACATTTTCTTGACTGAAATATACTGATCCTCTTCAAGTGTGTTTCCAAACAGCTGTGACCTTTTGACAGAATGAAATAAGGAGGTGCCTCTTTTCTGTGTTTCTGTTTGTTGTTTCCTTATCTTGTGTTTTTTTTTTTTTTTGTGTATTAGTGTGATGTTTGCTGCTAAATTCTGGCTATAACTCATGTTTTATAATTTTCTTCTATAAACTCAGTTCAAGATTTGTGTCAGTATTTTCTAATCTGGTTTTATTGTAAATTTATGTTGTAATCTGTACTTTATAAAAAAAGTATTAGTATAATTGTTTTCAATGTTTTATTTGCAAAAATATTATTTCTGTAGTTACCTAAAATAGGCCTATTAATATATTACCATTTTTTTCTTTTTAAGGCAAAAAGCACATTGAGGCTATTATCGCCTCCCTAAATGTAAATGTGAGTGTTAAGTATTAAAGTCGTAAGTGTAGTGTTGTAAGTGTAAGTGCGTGTTAGACTCGCTTACCACGAGGGACATCTAAATCCTCACAATAGGTGCAGCTAGTCTGCACCCCTCTGCGAGGTTTTACCACTTTTATCATGGTTTATTGCTGTAGTTAGTAAACTAACAAAAAACTGGTAAGAGACTTTAATTCAGGATTGATCAAAATTTTCAAAAATTTTCAGATTTTTGAAACGTAACAAAATGATAAGTATGAAAGACAAAATTTAAATTAAAGTATATTGATACACATGAAAACAGCTAAATAAAATTTGTGTAAAATGAAATATAACTTTAGTCTAGTTTTATAGGTTTTGTAAAGAAAAACTTGTTCCAAGTTGTTTGAAATACAATTTACAAAGCTATAACTTCTGCAGTAAACATTTTCAGGTAAAATATGGTACAAGTTGCCTAATAGCAGTGAAAAAAATGTTTCTAAAATGCATGTATGTTGCAGTTACTGGAACAATTAACACAAGATTTTGCTCGAGAAGGTTGGCTATGGAAGACAGGGCCACGACCATCTGATGCATACAAAAAACGTTGGTTTACGTTAGACTATAGGAAACTTATGTATCATGAAGAACCATTGGTAAGAACTTAAATGTTTTATTACATACACGCACGGTGCCAAAACCCATCATTCTCCTCCATCTCACCCGATTCAGCTAAGTTGTCCTCAAGTTCCATTCTTCCAGCATACTCCGTTTAATTTTTAGCCTTACAATCCGCCTGGTTCAATAATGTTAAAAACTTTTTTAATAGTGCTATTATTCATTCTTATTGCTTATCAGCTTATATTGCAGGTTTAATTTCAATATTAGTTATGACCAACTTTGAGAATGTAATTCCTCATTAAGTTACATTTTGTAAGTTGATTGTGCACTGGTTTTAGGACGCTCATCCAAAAGGTGAAATATTTCTGGGACATATGCTGGATGGGTATAGTGTCCGTGTAGGTGTTCCGCCGGGAGCTAAAGACCAAGGGTTTACGTTCACGTTGCGTACACCTGAGCGTTGGTTTTATCTGTCCGCTACAACATCCACAGATAGGGATCAATGGATTCAAGCTATTGAATATGTTTTGGAAAAACCTCTCACAATACAAGATAGAGCAAGTAAGTGGCATATTGTTTATCAGGATGTAGACTCTTAATTTTGTGACTACATTAATTTTGACTGATTACTGTGGACACAATAAATTTTAAATCTTATTAAAACAAAAAAATTATTAAAATTAATATTTAAAAAAATGTTACTGTAAATTATTGTTTATAATTTATAATAAATATATAACAATAAATAAACAATAACAGTTTATAACAAATAATTTATTATTACTTTAAATGAAGTATCATGAAATAACAATTTATGACGACAATCTGTAGTTAAATGAAGATCTGCATTTGGTTAATACAGTCAAACTTCATTAATTCAGATGTTTTTAATTCAAAATCCTGTACAATTCAAAGTTTTTATCAGTTTGTAGGAGTCCCTATTTCACGCAATATTAAAAATTCATTGGTAATTTCAATTTCCATTTGGCTGATTTTATGTGAAATTTATAAAAATTACCTAACTACTCAGAAACTTAATTAAAATGTGCAATATCTTACCTAAATTTATTTGTGATCCTATTTAGGTGATAACAAAGCATGTAAATGAGCAGAGTATACCTTTTATTTGCTCAACAATAAACATTTGTATTTATTCTTCTACTTTATTGTGTTGTTTAATTTTCATTGTGTGGTTGAATTGATATTTTTATGTTTGCAGTTGCTGCTAAACTTGTACGCAAGAAAGGAGGGAGCAGTTTAAACATATTTTCATCAAGATAACATTTGGTATCTTGCCACTAAATCGTGTAAGTGTGAGTTATTTTCTTTAAATGGTTTTTTAATCCAAAGCTCCACTATGTGTCGCTCGTTTAATAACATCAGATAAACATTTGCTGCTGCTTACCCAGACCTTATGTGAGTCACTAGTTGTGGCTGGCACTGTTTTCCTGTTCAGTTCGGCTTTTGTCACGTTTTAATTAAATTACATCTGTTTGGATTTATTATTCATTCTGTTAATACATAGTTCTTTTTTTTCTCAAAACAATATTTGTTGGTATAAAAATTATAATGAACAATTTAATAAGAATAAAAATATAATTTTATTAAAAGTCATTAATATTTATTAAATAAAAAACAAACTAAGATATTCTTTCATTGACGAGCAATTACTAAAATATAAAAGTAAATTTTGAATGCACAGATAGAATTATCTCATTAAATAAATAAAACGATAACACCTGTGCACTAATTTTAAAATGTGGCTTGTTGGGTTAATTCAATTATTCCTCGAGGGATAGCAGCACTTCCCAAGTATACTCTTCCTTGAATTTTTAAAAAAGTAAGAAATAATAGTGGGACATTGAATCACTATGGGTAAAGCAGTCGAGTTGCAGGGGAAAGTAACAGGAGCCAACAAGCCAGAGTTACACAGCGCCACTTTACATTGCTGTGTGTATCAGGAAAAATGCAATGTGGTTTAGGGGAAGAACACTTGATTAATTGAATAGGGTTAGGCTGTTAATGAATAAACTAAGTTAAATACAGTAGTCAGTACTAAAACAAAATTTATGTCAACAGCATTTATTCAGAAAATTACACCATTGAAGCTACTCATTCCATTATAGTGAAATAACGTTGTATTTTGAATAATTATTAAAAGCAACTTCTCTGAATTATAAAAGTAACTAATATAATTTCTTTTAAATTATACGAAACAAGTTGTGTTATTTTACACCGATATACATTTCATAGTGAAACAATTTTATATCCTGAAACAATTAAAATACTAAATAATAAGGATTATCCTTTTTTATTTTGCAGTAAATGCATAAAAAATAATTCAGACTGCAGAAACATGGTAGGACTGAACTAATAGATTAGCTTAAGTAACTTAAATTTGAAACAGGTTACAGTACTAACCCGTACCTACTGTCTACGAGAGAAAGATGGTGCCTGGATTGGCAAGAAACTCGTGCATGTAAAACTGTAGCATTTCCTATTTTTAAGGTATTAAATGTTCTTTTTGCAGGATCTTAGGCCTATTTTGCATTATCTCACAAATTAAACTATACCTTTTTTCCTAAATTACTGCATGTAGCTTTGGTAACCCAGTTTAAATCTGTATTGTTTAATTATTATTATTTTGTTGTAACGTGTATTTAGTGCATACACTAATTTATTATTACTATGAATGTTAAACATTACAGCACCTAAATATAATGGTATTTACAATATTTCAAATTAATGATTTTTAAATATTTCCCCTTTTATTACATATTTTATTATTTAATTAAGAGATTGAATATTGCCCACAGAAGATTAAATTTTTTACAGTAAGTTATGATTTTAAGTAATTTTTATCGGAACTATATTGTGACATCATTTTTTTTACATTGCACATTGTGCTGAGATCACTCTCTGAGGTAGTATTCATTCATGTTATCACAGTCTTATTTCACTACATTGCTATAGGTCAGCTGCTTAAAAATGGCCTGCTTAGAATACCAGTGGGACAGAGAGAATGTGCGAGAGAGGTCAAATCCATACTCTCTTACTATAATTCCCTCCTTTTCTTCACTATTGCTCAGTTAATAACAGTTTGTACACTTAGATTGCCAGACTGTGTCACTGAACTGTTGGAGGGGAATTCTCCTACATCCGCAAAAAATTCTCGTGGCGACCGTTTACTAAGTGGCTGGACTATAGTTTTTATACCACCTTTGTCATTACAAGGTTAATAATTTTCACAATACTCCTTTTATACTTCCAGGTTATGGGAGGTTAATTTTTTTTCTATTTCTTTTGAACTCCTTGTATTTGCTGCACTTTTTATTTTGTGTTATTACTAATGGTTAAAGTGTTTTCGTGCAAAAATTACGAAAGTAGCCATTTGACCTGAAAAGTTGTATTTACCAAATGTACAATTTATAGTTGTATTTTGAGGTTCCAGCTAATGTCTTTTATTTACAACCAAATTTAGACATTGAATTCATATATACAATGCACTTCATCGTACATGTATTTATCTCTTGTTACATATGTTTTACATTAAATAAAATTTTAGGCATCTGGTTATTGATCACAAGCCTTGTCTATTCCACTTATCGGTTGGAGGTTATAATTTAGGTAATATGAGGGAGATAAAATAGAGGTGACAGAATTAAATCAGCATAGAAATGATAACAAAATGGAAAATTCAGCTCTGATTACACTGTATCTTGCATATTTCCTATGAACGCCAACAAAATGTTTCTAGGCAAAAGCCTGGGGATCATCTTTTCTCTCTCAAACATTACATGCTTCTGGTCCCCAAACATGTCTGGTCCATATTATTCATTTATATTTTTTTATCATTGTATCCGGCCTACTTTACAGATACAGTGAAAATCACTGAACACAAAACTGAAGGGGACTGAAATATTTTTTTTGTCTTAAAAGAATTTCGTGTTAAAGGATATTGCAAAAAAACATATATGACAAAATTAAGTTTATTAGAGTACATTTTATTTACATAGATATGTATATATGCATTATTTAATAAAAATCAATGAAACAAAAATATTCACATGAACTTAATGAAATTTAATACATATTTTTTTAATTTATTCTAAAATAGAAAAAAAACACGAACCAAACTCACTGATTTTACTCACTCTGCGATTTACTCGTCCCTGAATTCCAAAGCCAACTGTTGAGAGATGAGATGTTTTTATGTGACATTTGTAGGGGTGGAGGGTGAAAGTAGCTTAGATAAACAAAATTGGCTCGTGTCACAGGCTAACATAGAAAGGCCGTGTTAGCCTCCTTTCTATGAAACTTGTAAAACCACCTCTCTTTCATTTCACACCTCTTTTAAATATCACCTGCATGGCTAGACTTTTCTGTATTTTGTTCATTCCCAGAAGGGAAATCTTTTTGTGTTAAACGATTTTCGTTTCGTGTTAAGAGGAAAAAATGCATAGTAGTTTGTCTGTGTTAACCGATATTTTGTCTTAAACATTTTTGTGTAGTATTTCACTTAATATGTAAATAAAGAATCTTGTATCTGTAAATTGCCTCTGTAATTCATGCCCCAACACTCCTTCAGTAATGTGTAGGTAGGGCAAAGTATCGCTTCTCTTTAGCTTCAATCTTTACGTTTGTTTACAAACAAATGTTAATTACTTTCCATTATAACAAGCAATACAACACACAACTACAAGAAACAGCCACAACGAGTAGTAGTGGACAAGTGCAATAATACACAATTTGGTGCTGATAGATAGTGGGAGTTGAAACTAAAATTTAATATGTGATATGAGCAGTTACTTTTTACTTTGAAGCAGTCCTGCAGAGGCAGCTGATAGGTTTAGTGATCCCACTGTACCTCTAACTCATACTACTCTCACTCATCTACTCAAGACACACATTCGCTACTCTACAAACTTGATTAACTCTAAAAGTTTAAAGTAACGCTAGTGACATGAATGTTACCAGTCTAATGGTGTATTATACAAAGCCCTGGGATTCCTTGCGACCTCCCAGTGTACCTTAGCCTTACTCATGCATGCAAAGCTCTGTATGGGCAGACCTTATTTCCCTAGTTACTAGTTGGTGTTCTCATGAGTAAGAATGTAAAGTAGAATGAGTGGGATCTCACCGCACAACAAGATGGCCAATGGAGCAAAACTTCTGTAATGAGGGTCAAGAGAAAGAAAAATTGTAAGGGAATTAGCCGAGCAAGCATCTGCAAGCAGGTCAGCAACAAAGAGGTAAGTCACCAGTTGATGACTTATTAGAAGTGGGGGAGTTACCCACCTTGAATCGTCTTAAGACTTTATGAAGCAACTAGGGCTGAAGAAGGTGCCATAACTGATCATCTCAGGAATACAGAAAAGGGGGTGCAATAGATCTACAAAGATTGTGGTGCAATAATAACCCTACAGATTTGTTCATTTATTAATGCAGACCATTGCTTCTGAAAATTATCATATAATTTTGTTGTTTTTTAAATATTTAAAAATGTTACTTGTTGATAACTAGTTTCTTCCTATTGTTTCAGATATTAATTCAAGCCACCAAAAATTGAAGGTTTGTATATATAGAATGTAATGTTTAAGTTCATTGGTATGTTTGTAATAGTGTGTGGCAATCTGTAGCAAACTGTTGGAGAAACATTTTTTAGACAAAGAATTGGAAAACAACTAGAAAAATTTGAAAGACATAGATTACGCAAACCATTATATTTTTCGCTGTTATAAGTTTTTAATTAGACAGTGAAACAGTGTTTGTTGAATATATTCTTACAACTTCGTAAACTTGTTAACTTGCATTAAAATTTTTACGCTATTAAATTTTCAAACAAGTATGGTTTTGAAAATTTCATTAAGATTTAGTTTTTACACTTTGTTGACAAGAATAAAAAATATTTGTTAATGTTTATATAAGAGTTAAAATGTTCTGCATGTAACCAAACTACATACTTACTTTTGAATGCAGGATTTTAATAAGAAAAATCCTATGTTTGCTTGTTCTATTGAAGAAAACATTAGGTATTAAAATATTGCCTTTCACAAAGTGCGATAGTTTGGTACAGATTGCATAAATATAATCTGTATAGCTTAAAGTTTTAGTATTGTAAAAAAAGAAGATACAAGCTGTCGTGAATATGTCGACAAAGACTGATCTGCTTGACTAAAACTTTAAGTTGCCGAGACTGTAAGACCTAATATATCTCATTCTACTCATCTGATTATCTTTTAAAATAAAGAACCATTATTAACACTTTATAATTAATTGTTATTTAATAATTCATGTCCTATTGTAAGGAATAATGAATTTTATATATATATATATATATATATATATATATATATATATATATATATATATATATATATATATATATATTATTGCAAAAAGTGGAATTTTTGTGTTACATCAATTGTTTATGGAAAAAATAGCAATTCATGAAGATGGATTAAATTTCAGTGAGGAATTGTTAATTATAAATTGTACATTCAACAAAGGTTTTATTTAAAAGCATAATAACAATTTAGGAATTTGTTTCATAAGACGGAAGCAAATTTCCAACAGTAATTTTTGTGTTTTTACTGTTTTGAAAATTTGATTTTGTGATCATAATCAGTGTTAAAATGTGCATAAATTAGTAATTGAAATTTTAAAATTACTTTAAAAAATAAAAATGAACCCTAAGGTTTCAGTTGAATTTGAAAATTTTAAATGCTATAATGCTGATTGCAGTGGTGATATCAGATTTTTGAAAACTTAAAAAATAAAAAAATATGAATATTTTAAATTTCTACTATTTAGATACTCTTAAATGGATTTCCCTGATTAACAAACTTACTCAAATCACATTTTATACCAAGATTGAATCAAATATTAAAATTGTGAATGCAACTGCTAACACACACACATACACACAAACAAACAAACCAGTCATTTTATACAAGTATCAATTCAAGAACCCAGGTCTTGCCTTACAATAAAACAAAAAATGTAACAAAATTCCAGCAGTTAGATCAATGATGAATTGTAGGTTTAATTTTAATTTATATATCATACAAATATTTATTAACTTTTTTTCCAGTCGCTGGAACATTTAATGTAAGTATTATTAGCAAATTTCCATTGGAAGATATTCGAGCTATCTGCCATCATAGTAAGGCCCAGATCAGAGACTTTTGAGTGAGCATCAATCCTTACCTCTAGATCATTTTTAGAGTTCTTAAAACATTTATATATAAATGTGTTAGCAGTCTTACGTTTGCAATTTTGGTCCAGTTTGATTCAAACTTGGAAGAAAAATCGAATAGGTATTGTTAATAGTTTGAGACAAGTTTGTTTTCTAATAAAATCTCTTTAACCATATCAGATCATAAAATAATTCTTAATTGTTTAAATTATTACTGTCTTGAAAATCTGATTTAATTATTATTATCATTGTTAAAATCTACATAAATTAGCATTAAATATCTCTTGTAATTTAAAAGTTTAAAACTATAATTTGTACAAATTTTAATGCATATTATGATGGTGAAATTCGATTTTCAAAAAAAGTGATGTAGATACTTGCTTCCATCATTTTAGTGAGGCCACAGTATGTAGTGTTTGTGTATGCTTCATGTACAAGGGTCATTTTTTCCAACCTCTGAATCTACCATAAAGTGGACTGTTGTCCATTAGGATCTGTCCACTGGACGAACACCGCATCTCCCACTATACTTCCATATTCTGTACCACTATAATCATGTGGAAGAGATTTCCACTCTTAAACATGTTTAAGCTGTCAGGTAAACAATTTTGTAGTTTTTTTTAATAAATTTCTTTTTATTTAAAGCTTTACTGGTGCAAATCAGTATTCTATGTGTATGATTAAAATTATAGCATCTGTCTGATTTTAAAAAATTGTGACTCTTAAAATTATAATCA
Source organism: Callitettix versicolor (assembly GCA_022606455.1). Taxonomy (NCBI): domain Eukaryota; kingdom Metazoa; phylum Arthropoda; class Insecta; order Hemiptera; family Cercopidae; genus Callitettix; species Callitettix versicolor. The sequence continues at coordinate 18,403,262 of CM040187.1, forward strand.
TTGTATGCTTTTTTAATTTTTTTCTGCTTACTTACGAAGTAAATTTTTGTTATCAATGTTAACCCAACTTTCATCGATATAATTATTAATTTGTAAGAAAATGATGAACTAATTCATCGTATTACTTATTAATTTAGGAAAAGTTTTTGTTTTCTGCAACCTTTATAACTGTGGAAGTTTCACTTTGCATAATGTAAAGTAATTATTTTGTTAGTAAGTTGCTCATTTTATTGATTAATTAAATATTGTAATGTTTATTATTACATAATTGCATCATGTTACTTAGTTTTAGTCGACATTTCCTTTTTACAGTTTTCTGTGTAAAAAAAAGTAATGTAAAAGCAATAAGATTACAATTTTAATATATTTATAATATACTAATTTATTATATTTTCCAATAAAACTCTAGGTACTTTCGGTTCACAAATATTTTTAACACTACAAACCCGTGATAATACAACCTTCCTCCTACAGACCAGTAAATAAAAAAAATCTCTGCTAAGGGTTTACTATTAATCTAACTGCACAAACATGGTTTTCACACCAATTTAGGAACATATTTCAGTATAACATTCTTAATGTAATCATCTTTTTTCCTTTTAGGAGTGTTGTAATTTTGCAGAGTACATATCTTTGCCTTTCCTAGCTTCACACACTTCATATTTGTTGATGCGTTTCGGCATACTTCCATTTTCAAAACTTATTTATGTACTGATCCTCCAAGTCTAGATTCAATTCCTTTATGCTATCTTAAACTCTTTCCAAAATCGATAAATTTTCTGTAGACGTGCATATTTTTCAAAGCCGAATGAAATGTGTTTTTTTAACAGTTTTACCATCACTAAATATTTCACAACTCAGTTATAGTATTAAAAACTTGTTAAGTATATTTTACTCTTAATTTTTCAGTACAATAAGTTCTCATATATCCGAGTTGATGTGTACCAGGGTCATGTCTTTTAATTTGTTTGTGTGTGTAGTATTTTTGCAATTTCCACATACTTTTTTATTATAATTGCAGAATTTCTGTAAAAATTATTTTTACATGTATATTCATTTCATTCAAATGTATTTACTTTTTAGACATTTTTTATAATTTTAGAAAATTGTATTTTTTTAAATTTCATTTGACAAAGCAATTACAATACCTATAAATTATGTTATCAACTTTATATTAATGAAAGTTCAATCAGAAAGCGGCTTCTTTATGTTTTCATATTACCTGAATATGTTTTTAGAATTTAGCTGACCTTACTGTATCTCAAGAGTCAACTTTAAAAATCAGTCTGTTGATATTATATTATTAAGTATAAAGACAATTCAAGAATATTATTGTATCAGAAATGATTTATTATTTTTTATGATTATTGTTTAAATGTGTAATATATTTTATTATTTCATTGTTTGTATCTTTTTTTAAATCCTTGACTGTTTCCATTCTTTTTAATTTTAAAAATTTTGTTTTAAATTAAAAAGTAAACAGAACAATTATTTTTGTAGTTGACATAGCCAAACCGCACATAAATGAAAATATTAGGGTGAGGGATCAATTGAGTACAGTGGTACTTCGATATACGAGTGCCCTAATATACGAGTGTTTTGAGATATGAGCCACCGAGTGAGCGATATTTTGCTTTGAGATGAGAGCAAGATTCGAGATACGAGGAATCGCACACTACACTGCTGCACACAACCCCAACATGCGGGGTGCATGTTGGTGTTGTGTGCAGCGTCTAACAGTTTCTCCCACCTCAGACTAGATCTCAGTCTGTGTGCACATATTCTGGATAGATCACTTTACCATCGTGATGTGCCTAAGAATTATTGATCAGACCTGGCTGGGTGTTATAACGAGGACCTTAACCTCTGCATGTAAGAAGCTGTGGCCTGAGGCTATAGCTGAAAGGGCCTTCGAAAGATTGGAACCCAAAGTGTCTGTGGTAGAGGAGATTGTTTCTCTAGGAAAATCCATGAGTCTGGAGGTGGTTAAGAGAGATGTGAACGAACTCATTGAGGAACAGTCTCAGGAGCTGACAACCGAGGAGTTCATGATCTACATTCGCAGCAGCATACGGTGGTTCAACGAAAAATTAGTTTTGAAGAGGAGCAAGAGGTTATCTCTACAAGAGATATAAAGGAGATCTTGGGAATGTGGGAGAAAGTTGTAGAGTTCGTGGATAAAATTCACCCTGAAAAAGTTGCAACTGGTCGTGCATCGGAGTTGTTCAGCGAAACTTGCCTAACTCATTTCCGCAATATCCTGAAAGAGAGGAAGAAACAGACCTCCTTGGACAGTTTTCTTAAAACGATCTGCAGATGAAAATGAGCAAAGCGTGACAAAGGAAAGCAAAGACCAGTGACGAAAATTAAGCGCTTCCGTAAGCACTTCACTTTTTCTTTTATTATGTTTTTATAGAATATGTATTTGTTATTTATAAATAAATGTTTCTTCTTGTAAATACATTTTTCTTATTCAAAAACACTTAACAAAAACAACTGAGGTGGTGTTTTGGGAGCTGGAACAGATTAAAAGCCGCCTCGGTGGCCTAGTTGATAGTGTACTGGGCTTTCACCCCGAGGACCCGGGTTCGATTCCTGGCCAGGGCTTGACATTTTCATAAGCTATAAATCATCCCATCACCTGCATTAGCCCAAGTGTGCACAATAGTCGGACGTTAAACACCACCAAAAAAAATGGAACGGATTAATGGCATTTCAATGGGGAAAATTGCTTTGAGATACGAGCAAGGTTACAGAACGAATTAAACTCGTATGTCGAGGTACCACTGTAGTTTGTATTGGAATCTGAAGAATTGGGACATAAGGGTCATTTTGCTTTGCGATCAGTGGTTTGGTTCAACAACATTTTAAATTGTGGAGCTTATTTCTCATAAGTTAAACTGGTTTAACTGTGGGCTTAATAAACCACTTTGGCTGAAGTGTCTGATCTAGAAGCCCATCTAATTTGTGTAGTTAATTAGTCCTACTGTACATTATCTGAAGTTTGTTAGGTCAAACCCAAAGGTTTCTCTGGGCTGAAGAACTTGATTGTTTATCTTCCACTACTTTCTAAGATTTTGTTCAATAAACAGAAACTTTGTAAAACACATCTAATTTTTATTTATTGTAAAACAATGTTTATAATCAATGAAATAACCTTTTTCTAAGAACCTCCCCCTTTCCTTCAATGACTTATTTTCTTTCCCTTTCAGATTAGCCTAACCTACTGGTAAAATTAGTAGGTTCTGAGTTTTTAAGGATCAGGATTTTATTTTTTACTTTTAATGTTGGATGATCGAATTCAAGATTCAATTTGTCACATTTAAGTTCAGAGTCATTTGAAGTTTTATAACACTAAATTATTCAAATAAAACTAATACTAAATTATTCAAAAAAAAAAAAAGCGACTATGTATTTGACTGTTGAAAATACAATGTACAGTATCTAACTTGTAGTCTAAACAGTAAAGAAATGCCGAATGTTCATGCATCATATATTATCTGTAAGTGTTGTATAATCCGAATGTCTGAGCATATAGACATAGTATAGATTAGGCCTAGGTATAAGCGTGCCTGTAAGTGGAAGCGTCCTATTGTTAGAGAGAGAGAGAGAGAGGAAAAAATGTATTGGACAATCAATCATTATTTAACAGGCTTAGCTGAAATTTCTATAAGGCCAGTTGCCACCAAATGCAGAGCTTAGTGGACAATGCATTTAAAACACGTCGAGGGTGCAAGCGCAATTAACAAAGATGCATCGAAATCTTTTCTTTTGTCTCTATCCGCACAAACCTATGACAAGAGGTTGGCCTAGTTTATATTATATTAAATATGTATGTGCCTTTGAGACATACATAAAAATAGCCAACACTCATGGGATGAGCAGGAGAGTGAGTAGTGGAAATATTCATCCTCAGTGTGCATCCAACGTAGATAGTCAATATTCAATTCAACCAAACACAGGCCTAAATAGTTTGTCAATGCCAAGTATAAGTTTGTCTTTGTTATTACTTTTTGTGAGCATATAAACATCTATCAAATTCAAATTAATGTTTACTGCATTTGTATTTATAATTTTTCACGTTTCTCTTAATCCCCTACTTTGTTCTTTTGTTCTCTTAAAATTAGTAAGTGTATAGTGTATATACAACACATTATCTCTGCAACATTGCTTGCTAAATGAAATAATTATTTAAGAAACTACATGTTACAATAAATTACTTGTTCATTACGTGCACGATAACATATTTACCTGAAATACAGATACCTCTATTGTACGTATTGGTATTTAATCAGGTGAGATGCAACTTCAACCATTATATATAATATTTATGCAAATTGCAACCTTGCATCACTGGATGAGATAACACAAGACCTTGACATTGACAATGATATACTGGCAGCGGTGGAGTAGGAGTAGGAGTGGAAACTGGCTGGAAAGTGGTAGATAAATTAATCAACAATTTGCTTTTTTACAGAATTCGGCTTAATTACTTCAGATAAGTTTTTATTAATTGTACATATGCCTGCGTGCACGTAGCCAATAAAAAAATATCTCATCAGAACTGATAATGTTTTATTTTTCTAATGACGTTCAAAACTAGATATGTGAAGGTGGATAAGGGATAACAAATATGGGTAAGTAAAAATTAACAATAGACTACTTAGAAAATATTTTAATAAATTTAATAATTAATTAATAAGAAATTCTTACATTTTCTCTATAGATATACTATTACTGATATAAAAATTACGTGTCCGTTTGAAATGGCATCACATTAAAACTATTGTACAGAAGTGCCACAAATTTTGCTTTGGGAACTGTAAATCCACTTTTTACCAACTATTTTTTTAAGACATATTAAAGATTTATAGGCTTAATTACTGCTTTTCAACTCTGAAATAAATATAAGATAATTTGCATAATATGTGTATGTATTTCTTTGTGTGTATATATATATATATATATATATATATATATATATATATATATATATACATACATACATATATAAGATATTTCTAAATTAAGGGTTCAGTAAATGAGACTTGGCATTGTTTATAATTTAGTCATTAAATCCTAAACAGTTCCTGGTTTTTAACTCTCAGTCAATCCCCTGAAAAATTGGTAGTTAAAGAGTTGGTTCATATAAATGGACAGTGATGTCATCAACCACTGACGATTGTAGCCATTTTGGTTTGCCTTCACTGGCAGGGTATTACTACTCTGTCTGGAAACATTGTGTTGGCTGCTCTAATGCGTTGAACGTTATCAACATCATTCTGCAAGGTCATTTTTAACATTGTGTTACTCGAATATTAATAATACTATAAAGACAAATTTTTTTATCTTGTTAAAAATTTATTACATTTTTTTATTATTTCCCTACTTTGACTATGCAATATCTGGCATTTTTTGTCTAATTTACTTTTATCTGTCATTTTTCACAAGTCACTAGCTTTTATAATATATACACAATATTACACACTGTTAATACTATGTACACGCAAACAAAAAGTATACACTCAATAGTAAGAAGTATAGAGTTCTACTAATAAGAGTTAGAGTAAGAGTTCAACTAACGCTGTATACTAACCCCCCTGTGAAGGGCGATTCTATTATATACCAACAAATTAGACCCACTGCAGTGGACTAATCCAAAAATTTCAAGGCCACCAGTGTCTCTTTACATTTTAAACCTACTGTTGTACATCAGTTTTTCAATAATGTAACAACTGTTTTCATTTCACAACACTATTAGTTACCTGTTATTTGTGGTTCCGAAAATAAGCAACTTTTTTCTATCTTTACGTTTGAGAGGGTGAGGACTTGTGAATTATAAATAAATTAGTATCAACTGTATCTTAAAATCACTTTTAATATTGGTAGTATATTATATGAGGGCTATTTTTTTTATCAACCTCTTAATCTGCTTGAATTAGCCTATTGAATGGTAGTTGGTTGAGCTGTGTACTGGACAATAGCGTATCTCTCCCACTATAACCACTGCTATATCCAACTTTGTAACATTAGTTCAAGCTGAGTTGCAGACTCATACATGGCAACGACTATCGATTCCCCTGCAAAGTGTCATTCGATTTCTTCTGGCAAAAAGGACAATGTAGCAGAAATTCTTTGCAGAATGACCCGCCAAGTATATAGTGAAATCTTTATAAGTGATGGTGTTATGTTAGAATGGTTCAAACATAATTAAAATTCATGAACATATTCAACATTAAGTTCACAACTACCTTGTTTTAGTGTCATAAAGATGTTTTGCTTGTGGATTTCATGGAGCGAGGGCCTACGATCAATGTAGATATATGTTATCAGACATTAAGTTGAGTATAGAGGCCACAAGCCAAGTATATATGGCCATAGTCGAGCCATTCAGAACAAATGAAGAAGCCTGATGTTTTAGAGTTGTTTTGATTAGTAACAATGCATGACTATGCTCCACAGCTTGAACACAATAGTTTCTTGCACAATTCCAATGTGAACTTTTCAATCACCACCTTCCTTATTCCATCAAATGATTCAGGTCCATACTGATGCTCAGTTAGCTAGCCTATCAGCTTGCTCATTTCCTTGTGGATTGGCATATTCTTACTTTTTAGACAGCTGTGTTAAATATGCCTAAGTAGTTAGTCTCATTGACTTTTTTTGTTTACAGAGAGCGAAAAAACAAAAGTTAATTCAAATGTATCCTGGAGAATAACAGCTAAAAATCGAACACATATAGATTTCAGTTCAGGTATGTGATAAATAACTATTGTTGAAATATTATGTTTTAACTAAATTCACACATGTTAAAACTTTCATTAAATTCTAATTAATGTTTTCATTAATTTTTTCTTTTAGTAAAATAATTTTTTTCCCGGCGAAAAACCGTTAACGTTATCATTGCCGCTTTAGTAAAATAAAAGACATTTAAATAAAAATGTAATAAATATTTGATTTAAAAAAGTAATCATGAAAACAAATCTATTTTATTTTTGTTAATAAAAAAAACAACAAACTCGTTTTATTGTAAATAGAAATTTATTATGTAAATAAAACTTAATTTTTTTCTATTTGTTTCACTAAAACGAGGGTAGTTTGGAATGTAATCTCCATTTTTATGTTGCGTAAAAAGTTGTGGGAATAGCACTGTCATTTTTACGTTGCTGTGTTGTGTGATTCAGTGTGCATCCAGTTGTGTTAGTGAGAACATAGTACTGCTTTGTATTCGCTTACTAAATTTGCTTTGTATTCGCTTACTGCTGTATAACCTTACAAAATTAGAGCCACCCTAAAAACTTCAGCCAAATGGGAGGTGGGTGGTGTTGAAAGATTTTTTTTGTGAATTTCCAGCAGCAGATATTTACTGAGAATTGTGTGCTGTGTATAGTCCAAACTTTATGAATTAAAGTAATGTGCATCATTGGGTGCGACTTTTAAAAGTAACAGGACATACAAACATTCATGTTAAGAGAAGAGGGGAGATCTAGTATAGCCAGTGACAATCTTGTCAAGAAAATTGACATCAAAGTTTGTGACAAAATAAAGATTTACCATTTCTTAACTTTTAATCGGTTGGCCAGATCCAGGCTGCAAAATTTTAAGAAGAAAGAATTTGTAAATTAGAGATATGCTATGACAAATGCTCATATTAAATGGTGACTTTATTGAAAAATAATGCAAAGCTGTAGCTTGAAGTTTGTGTGTGTGTGTGTATGTGGTTGTGTACATGCACACGCAATACACACACGCATGCACAATGTGCATATTAATATTAATATTGGTGAGCTGTGGGCTTTAACCCTCCTCTAATATTAACATGTTTTTCATCAATGCCAGTTAATATTTACCATGATTAACTATTGACAAACCTACTAACGTGATGATAACTAAGGTTGATCATATTACAGTTGTACCATTACCATTTAGTTCCCATTCTTCGGTCTACAGTTCAGTAATATCAATCAGTTAATATTTATTTGTTGTTAACTGTTTCACCATTGTTTTAACACTAGTTTGCTATAGTTAACAGTTATATTTTAAATTTTTTTATAATTTCTAATTTTTGAACATTTTAGAGTTAGTTTTGTACATTTGTTATTAAGTATTTAAATAAAAATAAAATATTGAAAACATTATTTACCTATTTAGTTTAGGTTAGGTTAGGCTATGTAGCCTAATGTGTGACAGGAACATATCTTATATGTTTAGAAAAGAAATCATTTTGTCAGACTTAAAGTATTGCAGGTTTTTCTATAAAGTCTTGTTTTTTTTTTCAACTGTCGACATAAGTTACACACTGACTATTAACGTAAACTGTGGACTGTGAGAGTTAGTTGTACTCACATGAACAGGTTAGCAGTGTAAGCAGCATTTTTTATCAACATTAGCAATTTGTTAGGGGTATCTAATGTTGATAAAGGTTAACTTTGAACAGTCAACTGTTAACCGTTATAGGTCACAACCCTAATATGTATTGCATTTACTAACAAACTAAATTTCATTCTGAGTATTACACTTTCATGCATAACATTTATGAATTCTCAGTAAGGCAGTTCATTTAGATACGAGGTTAAGGAGTGTGTTGGCTGCTCACAATCAAAAGACCTGTTGTTCCTCTTTCGCTTTACTTTGGCAAACTTGTGCTCTCAAGTTCCAGGATGTAATCAGCTCTTTTCCGCCCTCAAGTTCTTTTGTGCTCTCAAGTTCTTTTCCGCTGGATATAATCAGGGTTCTGGAAGCAAAAAGCTCTCGGCATCCTGCACAATCACAGATTGTGGTCTGCAGTTTCCTTTTCCTTCCTGTATAACCTCCCGTGGTCTCTGCGGTACATTCCTATCATGTTTATGTGCACTCTCAGACCAAAGTGTCCTACAATGAATCTTTTGGTGAGTTGCCTTTTACCTCTGGGTAAAGATATTCATCTGATGAACGCTTGCTCAGGAGTTTCGGGATACAGACCTTTGCATCTGGAACACAGCCTTAGTCAAACCAACTTAACTGTTCATATAAACGATAATTACATTCTGTAGATTATATACTAACAGAAGGAACCAAGGTTTAAACAACATGAAATGATTTCTTATGTTCATATAAGAACATATAGTATATAAAATAGTATATATAGTATAATTTGTAGTATAACTATGTACTATATAAAATGTTACTGATATACAGAACATTGCAAATAACAATGTTATTATCGTAATGTTGCAAATAGTAACGCTGCAGCAAGTGTAACACAGCAGATACTTCATCACTGTTATGACTGTTTTGAATCAACTATCACTTAATATATATTAATCAACACAATTTTAATCAACGAAAAATATGGTGATTGCCAGTCCTACTTTAATGTTTCTAAATGTTGTGCAAGTTAAAATGTCTAAGAGTGATGAAATCCTTAATGGAAAATAGAACTTGTTAACAATCAGTAAAGTGATTACAATTACTCTTCACCTCCATTTATATTTTTAAAGGAAGCATGAGCATACACCTAGTTGTTTTGGAATCCCAAAAATCCATTTTCTCTTTCATTTTATATCATATTTTTATATTGGAATGTTTTGACTTTGGGAAACATTTGCCATCATTTTTGATCATTTAGCACTACCCAGGGGACATGTACAGCTTAAAGTGTGCTGCGGACGCGATCAACTTTGTCCCCCTGCACATTGTGTGAATGCCCAGACACCATCATGAACAAGGACCATCTCCTGGTCTGCAGAAAATTAGATGAAGAGAAGCAAAGAAGAGGAGATCTCCCTGGCCTCTACTGGGAAGCAAGATCAAAGATGGCGTGAGCCAGCAGAAGCCATTGGAAAACAACTATTGGAATGTGATTTTATTCATCACTCAAGGCACTACTCAGAAGGTTCGTGTCAGGTTGCGCTGTTTATATTCTTATAGCATTATGGATATTTCTGGATACAGCTTGGTAAAAGTTATGGAATAAAGTTAATGCATAAAATTCTGAAAGTGTTTTATTTCAAACAATTGTGTGTTTTTTAATATTCCAGAATCTGAGAAGGAATGGAGAGGTCCTTTTTACTTCATCCAAGGTGCTGATTGCCAGTTCGGTTTGATTCAGAGATATATAGAGAAGAACCCAGAGCCAGGCTGGGAGAAAGAACGCCAGTTATCAGAGTTAGCCGTTTCCCTGATTAATAGACTCAGGCCGAAACCGAAATTTTTTGTTATATGTGGTGATCTTTGTGATGCTTTTTCAGGTAATTATTTAATAAGTAAAGGTCTGTAAGATGTTAGTACAATATACAGTGGAACTCGGTTATAATGAGACTCAAGATATGAACCAAATATGTTTAAACTGAGTGCTCGCTACTTCTGAGTTAGGAACTCGCAGTTGTAATTTTGTATATTATTAAAATCTAACACATTAAACAAAATTACAAAAAAAAAAAGCTTTTTCACAACACTGTAAAATATTGAGTATGTAAAGTATATAGGCAAATATTGATATAGGCAACAAAGTAAATGTTAAACGTTTGTTATATAATTTTTAAAACAATAAGTTTTTCTTCATCTGGCAGAGGCAACTGAAGTGAGTAGCTGATGGGTATAGCAATTCCACCATACCTCTAGCTCATACTGCTCTCACTCATCTACTCAAGACATACACGCATTCATTACTGTACGTATCTGGGTTAACTGTAAAGTGTAAAGCGATCTTTGCTGATGGAGTGAATGATACTGGCCTAATGGTGAATTAAAATGGAGCCCTGGGAGACCTGGCAACTTCTCAGTGTACCTTAGCTTTACCGATGCATACAGGGCTCTCTGTATAAGCAGACCTCATTTACTTAGCTACTTGTGGGTGTTTCCATCAGTAAGAATATAAAATAAAATGAGCAGGATCTCACAGCACGATAAAAAGGTTGGGTAAATTGTGCAGACGCTCCATAATGAGGATCAAAAGAAAGACAAATTGAAAGGGAATTAGCAGAGCAATTATCTGCAAGTATCTCAATAAGGAACTGGGAAGTAACCAATTAGAAGTGGGGAAACTGCCAATCTTGAATCCTGTTAAAATCCTAGACATTGTAATATTAACCTTACAAATTAATTAATTCATTCAAGTTTTGCTTAAAAAAAGTTAGTGTGTAATGAATGAAACGCATATGATTTTTTTTCCAAAATATGCTTGTAAGTTTCTAGTGATTTTTCCATACTGTTGAAATTTCTGAAAGAAGAAATTTCATGTTTAAAAAAATATCAAAATTTATTAGGTCTAGTTCACAGTTCTTGGATAGTACAACTGTTTCCTCTTAACGCCCAACGTCATGCATTAAAGAATAAACCCATTTGAAAAGTAGGCCTACATTGGTTCTTAAAACACTGTTTAAGGCTAAAAAAATGAAAATACAGTCACTAACTACTGTGTTGTTATTATGTTGTATAGCACTGTATTTTACTGATGTAATATAAGAACGGATAAATACAAATACTAGAAGTGGCCAGGAACAACTGAAACAGTTTATTTGAAACTGTTTATTGAAACAGTTTATTTATATGCACACAACTTAAGTAGTTGACAATGAGTAAACTGTTTCTTTGAAACAGATTAATGAAACTGTTGTCCGTTCGAAACTATTTCGGGTGAAATCGTTTTAAAGAAACAGAAACTTAGCACACTCCTAACAAATACTGAGTTTATCTGCTGGAGTGAGTTATATAGTTTGATGGGCAACAGAACTGTTGTACCCAGTATGATGGATCACTTTTATTGTTGCTTGTACTGAGTAATGCCTGGAAATTTGTGAAAAAATCCTGATTACCTTTATTAATAATTGTACTAACCTTTCTAACATTTTTTTTTTAAGGCGAAAAGCACATTGAGGCTATTATTGCCTCCCTAAATGTCGAGTTTAAAGTGTTAGTCGTAAGTGTAGTGTTGTAAGTTTAAGTGTGTATTAGACTTGGATACCGCGAGGGACGTCTAAATCCTCTCAATAGGTGCAGCTAGTATGCACCCCCTGTGGGTGCCTTTCTAACAGTGAAACTACAGTGGTGTTACATTTTGTCAAAGAACATGTGAACAAGCCCAAGGTGAAATTCACTAATTGCATGTGATATTCTACATATAAATTATAAGTCTCATAAATGAAAATAGAATTTCACCAGTGAAAATACATTAGTACTTGATTTGTATACATTTATATATTTTGTATGATTTCAGAAAATGCAAGTGCACATTATTACCAAGTCTAAGACTTATTGTACCTCACTAAAAGCAAGTTAGTTTATCATTACGGAGGATACGAAGTCGAACTAATCCTGGTATTTTGCTTGTTATTACCGAGTTCTCATTACAAGCAAATTATAACCAAGTACCACTGTATTTTTAAGTGGGAGCAATTTTTCTCCCAACTTGTTATGCATGCTAAAATTGATTACACATAACATAAGTTATACAATACAGTTTTATTACATTTCAGATGAAGAACCAAAATTACGAGCTGCTCAAGAAGAGGATTTTAAAAGAATTTTTGGTAAATTGGATCCTGATATCCCTTTAGTGTGCATCTGTGGCAATCATGATGTGGGGGACAATCCTACCGTGCAGACTGTTGACAGGTATAAACGACAAATGTTTTATTATTTTAAGGTTTATGTAAGTCAACAACAAAATCAATTTCATTTTACTGCAATATTGTATCTCTTCTTGCATATCCCACAAAGAGGTGCATGCTTTAGTAGCACTCGCTCATTCCATTGCAAATTCTATTGATACTTTACATACATATTACAAAGGTTCTAGAAATATTCTATGAAAAGTTAACCCTTCTGGATTAAAAAAAAAAAACAAAATAGCAGCTTTTAATAAAAACATATTCTTTTTAAAATTTACCTTTTTTTTATTCATAAAAACATTTTTGGTTCACCTGAAATTAATAAATTATTTGTTTTTTTTTAAATTAACTACATCATGAAAACATCTAAGTCCAAAAAAAAAGTAGGCATAAATAAAGATTATATGTTTTTTTAAATTATTTAAATAAGAAATCTATTAGCGATTCATTGCTAGTCGTATAGTAAATGCGTTTTATGCATTTATAAAGAAATGTATAGTTTCTCCTTCAGTAACTCTATTCATTAATAGAGTTAACATTCTTCCATTAATTTTAAGGCTATAGGAATATATATATTCCTTAAATAACCTTATAAGAAAAAAATCTAGGGTCTGATGACTTCACTTGCCAACACTTCTACGAACAACAATTCACTTCTACGAACAATTCAACAACTCTGAAGGAGATCATTAAATTTAGTAACAGTTTAACTAGTTTGCAAAATGAGGTGGGGTTTATCTAACATTTATGCACCTATGGCCTAAAGTACTTATAACCAGTTTTGTTTAATAATTACTCATTTTATACTTTTTGCATAAAAGTAAAATAACAATATGTTAAAAATTATTAAATTGCACAAATTGTCAGAAAATTTAAAAGTAATTGGAATGGGAAACATGTTGTTGTTTCCTATGGCTAGCCCGGACTCCAGTCCATCAGCCTCCATGCCTCCCAATACAGCCAAGCGAAGCTTTTCAGTCGTCTCGAATCAGCATTCAATCCAGGGCAGGTCAGCAGGTGTTCCTTGTTCATATTTAAGTTTGTCTCTTGGCACAGAAGGCACATTTCAGAGGAGTAGCCTCCAATGTGCTTCAAGTGGGCGGCGAGGCAGTCATGACCCGTGTCAAGACGGAACTGTGCCTCTGACTGTCTCCTTGGTTTTTTTTTCAGTCCGTCCCATTCCTTGTCTATATTTTCCCAGCGTTTGCCTTTTGCTATGCTCTTCATTTTTCCATCTGCTGTTTGTTCATTGTACTTTTGAGCATGGCTTTTGCTTATTTGGATTGGGCAAATGTTTGTGTTGGGGTAGAAGTGAACCTTTCTTTGCCAGCTCATCTGCAGCCTCATTTCCTGGCACACCTACATGAGAAGGGATCCATTGGAATACACTATTTCTGCCTAATTTTTGAAGCGTTCTTAACATTTGATGTATTTCTTTAAGACTGTTGCCCGCTGATGATGATAGGGCCTGCACTGCTACCTTGGAATCTGTCAGTATTATACAGTTTTGGTGTTTATGCGAAGTGTTCAGCAGAAGGAGAAGAGCCTTAGATATGGCCTCCATCTCGGCGTCAAAATTCGACCTGTTCAGCCCAACCGGGTAGTGGAGGGAAAAATGGGGTGTGTACACTAACGCTCCGGTGCTTCCGTCCTCATACTTGGATCCATCTGTGTAGATTCTCAACCATTGGTCGGAGGGGTATCTTTCTTCTATTGTAGAGATGGCCAGTTGTCGGAGAAGCGATGGGGGGGACATTCTCTTGTGTTAACTTCCTCAACCAAAGACAAATTTATGTCTATCTCCAGAAGGTGAATTGGGTTAGTTGGTATAATATATGGTTCTGTAATGGATATCTGTTTATTACCATTGAGGTATTCTGATATTAAGGAAATGGGATTTTTATGGTTTTTTAATGTGTTGCTTCTGGAGGTGGATTTGGTCCATGATGTCTGAGGCAGTCCTTGCAGCCCCAAGTATGTAACTGCCGCAAGTTGTTTGACTTCTTCTGTAGGTGTACATCTGCATTGCTGTTATAGGAGTGGTTTTAACGGCTCCACAAATAAGTCTCAGAGCATTGTTTTAGCATCTTTCCAGTTGTCGTAGGGCTGGCTTACCGGCAGTGATCAGTAATTCGCTTCCATATGTTTTGACTGGCTTTATGTATGTATTGTAGGTTATGTTCAGTGGGGAACAAAGTTACTCGCGTCCGCAGCAAACCTTAAGCTGTACATGTCCCCTGGGTGGTGCTAAATGAGTAGCAGTGCTGGCATGAGCCATCCCAATACACAAAACATGGGAAACATTCACTCTCTTAAAATCTAAACTACTGAATTCATTTTCATTAATGAACACTCATTTTATTTGTTAGGGTGCAATATTTACCTTTTATTTAAAAATAAATACATTCACCATTGTAACATTGCTAAACTGCCCAAAACATTTACCAATTTTGGAATGTTGTACTTTTACTGATCAGCTGATCTGTTAAAGATAATTTGTTTAGGGATGGCAAAAAATGTTAAGACATTGGTAGCGTTAAAATATTGGGACGAAAACTTCGATGATTTCAGGATATTTAAAATAGTACTTTAGCATGTAATTAAAATTACCTATGTAATCATGAAATGTGGAAATTATATTATCATGATAAACGCGCATACACACACACACACACAAAATGGAAAATGAAGCGGTGACAATTTGACATTGGGAATCAAGCTCCAAACAGCGAGAGTGCAAGTGTTATTGTCACTTTTTGAAATGATAAGCTGAACAGCTGATAAGAGGAACAAAATCTATTTCAGTAGATCAGTGAGAACTAACACCACCACTAACCTTTTTAATTAAAATATTGGTTTATTGATATATAGGGACAAAAACGTTGGCATGAAACGATCAATAGTTTTTCAAGTGATGCATCAATTTTTGTTTGCCATCCCTATATTTGTTACTATGTGTTATAACAAATTTTTTAAAATAAATTTTTATATTATCTACAAACCAAAAAAAATCATCCCTCATAGTCTTGGGTTATAATCAAATGTAAGCACTAAAATAATTTCTTCAGTAATTAATTAGATAGTTTAGTTTATCATGATCATCTTTCACGATATTTGGTACCAGCAAAAAATACCCCTTACCCAATGTTAAAATAAAATAAACAAAAACTACCAAGTGATAAAAAATTCCCCGCAAATTTTTCAGTTAAACATTTGTTTAATCATTTCTCAATTCTGCCAAGAACTAGTCATCTGCTTACTAAGTACCTTGAATAATAGCAATCTTCGTACTCGGCGACGGCATGCCTTCCATGCTATTCCTCATTACTCACTGTAGTAACAGTGGCTTACTTCTATGTTGTTGCCTAGACTAAGCGTATTAGCAAAGGTATTAGTGCAGATGTAAAATCATTAGATTATTAACCTTGAATCATGCACTTGGGCTAGGTGGCCACCAAATGTGGAGCGAAGCTGTGCTGAGCGGAATGAATTGAACAACAACCAAAAGTAGAGTTCAATCAGTTTAAAGAATGTGTTTGTATCTTTTAAATCTAAATATGTAGGTCTACTTTAACGGATTCTAGAAGCTATTATGTTCAAAAACCATAACCTAGGTAATGAGAAGTAAGAAGTTTGGAAGCATGGTCAAGGTGATGTGGGAAGCAGAGTCACTTTGAAAACCACAACAAGGCAGAGTTAAAGCCCCGCAATGCCATGACTCCGTTACGCTTTAAGTGGTTGCACTTACATTAAAAACAATAGATTAGGTTCTGATTGCATAGTTCCCTTGCTCAGCACAACTGTGTTTCACATTTGGTGACCACCTGGCTTTATTTGGGTTTGAACAATACAATTCACTCGGAAATCAAAACCATATTATTTAAGAAGGCCTTTTCTGTTTATACTGTGAAGGCCTATCTGTTTGTTAGTAAATACTTTTAAAATAAATTCTGCGTATATAAAAACATCAAACTAAGAGAATTCTTGAACCAAGCACATTTCAATATTTTACATATACCTATCTAAAAAATGTATCTGCAATTGAAATCAAACAGCTACTTTGACAAAGAAAGGCACACCATATCCAAGTGCGAAGATTGATATTGTTCAGTAAACTGAGTAAGCAGATGACTGGTTCTTGGTAGAATTCAAAGGTGATTTAACAGCTTTTTTATTTGTAGATTTGGTGGGGAACGTTTTACTACCTGGCTGTTTTCGTTTAGATAGACATAACAGGACCACTAACTGTTGTTGCTTTCTTATTTACACAAGTTAAATATACATGCCAACAGTTTGTATATAAACAATTAAGTGTCCTTAATTTTTTTTTTTAAATGAGCTACATAATTAATTATTTTTTATTTGGTAGAAACCAGTACTAACATTAATAATTTCTATAGCCTAAATTGTACCTAAACCCTTCAAATTGTTTTTTTCAACCATGTGTGTTTGTTACACAGATACATATCAGCATTCGGCGATGATTACTTCTCTTTCTGGGCGGGTGGGATATTCTTTATAGCTATCAACTCGCAGTTCTATTTAAAGGCAGATTTAGTTCCAGAACTAATTGCTGCACAAGATAAATGGTTAGATAAACAGTTAGACATTGCTCACACTTCTCAGCACCCTGTAATCATGCTACAACATGTGCCTTGGTTTCTAAATGACCCCAAATCAACAGAAGTAAATTATTTTGAAATAAACTTCGATACACGGAAAAGAATGGTGGAGAAGTTAGTTAAAGCAGGTGATTATTTAGACTAATTATTTTTTATTTATGTTTCTTTCAATTGCTTTTAGTTTGATAAAAAAGTGCAGTTTAATAAAATTAAATTTAGATACAGTGAACTGAATTATTTTGAACTTAAATCAGTTAACTTAAATTTGCCTGTACATGCATCTAGTTACTTATAGTGAACCCTTCCATGTGGTTAAAGTAAACAAACGCGAAACTTTCAAAGGACTATATTTTTTGTGTTATAGAAAAAAATTGTGTTAAAAGTGCAGCCTTTATTCAACTAATGAATCTTTGTATGGCAACTTATTTATGTTTTTTGTGTGATGTACAACGAATCACAAATAAATGCTTCCTCAGAAAAATATTATAAGAACCATTTCTAATTTTTACAGAAACTCAACAAATTTTCTGTCCCAAATTTGAATAAATTCAGCCTGAAATAGTGTGTTATGGGAAATCTAAGTTGCTTTTTATCATTAAAATTTGAAATGACTCTAGCACCATAATTACAATCAACATGTTTAAGGTCATCACACAGTTCAAAAGACAAAATACTCATAAAGTGGAGTCATAATTTATGAATGCAACAAGAAACGCTTTTATGTTGGCTTCATGACAAATTCTTACGGTTTTTGCCAGCCATTTGCTGTTTAGATATTTGGGGACTCACTCCACTCGATTTATAGACATATTTGTGGGCAAAGTGTTGTTAGATAACAGTAACATTATTTTCTGTTTCTTGTTTTTGCTTTTTAGTTTATTATTTTTACTGTATGCCAGTCAGACTAATTAAGAAATATTATAATCACCCCACACTTGATAATTTGCATCTCTGTAATTTGTAAAACTCTTTAATTCATACTGAGACACTAGCCCCTTGAAAAACTCTCGATAAATCATATGAAGACTATTTTTTGTTTTGATATCTTCCTTATTTCCTACTGGGGAAGCTCATTGTCCACTCAGTACTCAGCCCAATATTCATATCTATAAATCATACTAACTGGGTAGATTTCTTGTCTATAATGTGTAGACCTAACATTGTTTATTTGTTGGATCGTAAATCTGTACTGTAATCAGCTCATTTAAAACACAATACTTACTGATAAAATATGGCATATCTGTCCTTATGAAATGGAAAAGCAATGTCTTAAGCATGTCAGGCATCAGCGCCACAGAGCTGGTGCACAAATGAACTGTACTGTTAAACAGAAACTACATTGTGCTTGGCGCACAGACTGAATGAAGGAAGACAGTAAATGTTTAGGTAATAAAAGATAATAGAGGCCTTTTTATTGGACAGTGTCAGGTGTCAGTCAGTTCTTATAAAAAATGTTTCAAGTGTAGAGCTGTTGTTACGTGTTAATTTGTGATAATGAGTGTGAAAAAATATAAGTTTCTTTCTCTCACGGGCAAAACACTTATTCTATATATCAACTATACTGTAAATTGGTTTCTCAAATTTTCCTTTTTATCAAACTCTATAATCTTAACTCTATATATATTTCATTTTCCTGGATAATTCAGTTTTTTTTGTGGTTTCTTTAAGCACGAAATATTGAGTGGCAACTGTACACAGTAAACACTAGTTTTAGTTAACAAATTCAAAAGTGCATATTTTAAAAATTAAAAATGTCATTGGAGCCAAAAGGTCATTTCAAAGAAACACCTTTGCGCTTAATACTTCAAATTAAAAATAGTGTATAACAAGTTATAGCGTATAATAAATAATAACTCATTTTGGTTAAGTTCTCACTATAGCAGAATCTCTTCATTGCAGTGCCGCTAGAGAGAGAGTTTACTCTATTTTTTACACTAATTGTGCACTTTATTGCCTTCATTACATTTTTACCACACAGCTAACATATATTATTATATTGTACAGCTAACCATGTTGAAAATATGGTGAATTTTTTGTACTGAATGTCATAAAATGTATTTTTATTGGTTCTTTAAAACTTGAAAATTTATTACATAAATTTTTTATGAATCCTAAGTAATATCATTTGTGTTGTAGGTGTTTCCTACGCTTTCTGTGGTCATTACCATCGCAATGAAGGAGGCATATACAAGAGTCTGGAGGTGGTGACAACATCAGCCATTGGAGGACAATTGGGAAATGACAAATCAGGGATGAGAGTTGTCAGAGTACTTGCTGATAAAGTACAACACCAGTATTATGCTTTTGAAGATTTCCCAGAAAATGTGAAATTATAATGAGCAGTTTTTATGGTTTTATTTTTAACAAATACCTGCTGCTACTGATTTGTTTTTAATTTCAGTGAAATATAAATATTTTGGGCCTTGACCATTATTGCGATTTGAAATTAAACAGGCATGGTTTTTAAAACTAAAAAATATAAAAATATCTTGCCTATAATCAGGTGAATTTCTTGTAATTAAGTAACTTTTTTTTGTAGGCCAATAATTTATTGTTATGATTATTTTAATTTTATAAGATATTATTTATGTTATATTGTTTTATAGATGCCATAAAACACAGCAATATCATTTTAACTTGGTCGACATTGAGGTATTGGAAAGTATTTCTTCTGTTACAAAGTTGAACTTTCATAATCAGCATTTCAAATTTAGAAAATTGGTTGGAATTTTCCAATATGGAGGCTAACTAAAATTTCTTATGAAAATAAATTTCGATTGGAAGTTGAGTTTCTAATGGTAGTAACTGTCCTGGTAGATCCTAGAACTGTTAGATGTGCCTTGATCATTATTTCTATACACATGTTTTAAGATGTTTTTAAAAATGTTAATAAATATGTGTGTGTGTGTGAGAGAGAGAGAGAGAGAGAGAGAGAGAGAGAGACTCTTAAAAAATCTGATTTAACGTTATAATCAGCATTAAAATCTCAACAAATATGTTCTATTTTTCAATGTAATTGTGTACCAAAATGAATGATTATGTAATGTTGTAGATTGTTGTTAATTTTTTTTTAATCCTTTTTTATCACATCATTAAGAGAGCTGTGTAGTATTATAGTTATGTTTTAGGGCTTTACAAACACGTCATATCTATATAACCTTTTTTTTACATAATTATCAGTTGTACTGTACTTTTTTATCCACAAACCAAGACTGTGGGTCTGTGCAAGAATAATTCAGCAGTCATCATGGGTGGGTTTAAGAGGGCATAAAAATGTTAAAATATTTTTTAAAAATAAAAATATATTTATTATTTACAAAATATTTACATATTTGTTTTTTTCCCAATCCAGATTATAGTTAATTAAAACTTGCAAAACAAAGAAAATGGCTACTTTGTTGTTTACAAATATTAATATCGCTACAACTGGACATGTTTCAAAGTGTGACTTTAAAGTAATAATAACACTAACAATGTTATGGTAGTTGTTAAGGTAAATTATTCTCTCGTTATCAGTTCTGCATGAGATTACAAGAAGGGTTTTTGTTGTAGGATAGAGCTTCTTGAACTTCAGTGATACGAAATCAATAAAGTGTGTACACAATGAAGAGATCACAGGTTGATGCTTTTGGGGAAAAAGAAATGCATATTTCTAATTCCGCTGATGTTTGACCATTTGCAATGATATTTTGTTTAGAATAAACGTGGAGAGCAATGTACTGCAGAGAAAAACCTACAGAGTATTTTCAAGCTGTTTTAAAATGTAAGAGATTTTTTTAGAAATTAAGAAATCTGAGAAAAGTTTCAGATATGCAATAATAGAAGCATGTGGGAAAACTGCTTGTTAGCTCAAAATGGGCAGAAGTTTGGGTAATTCCAAGGAATGCAAATCTGACAGAGATAGCTGATGGGCATAGTGATACCACCTAACCTCTATCTCATACTGCTCTCACTCGTCTACTCAAGACACACATTCACTACTCTACAGAGTTTGACTAACTCTGAAGTATAAAGCAACTCGTGCTGATAGAGTGAATGACACTGGACTAATGATGTATCAAACAGAGATCTGGTGACCTTCCAGCCAGTGTACATAGATTTATCCATGTATGCAGGGTTCTGCATGTTCCTATCTACTCATAGGAACATGAGTTTTAATGAATTTTAGGGGCTGAAAACATACTGCGATCTTCGTAGATCTCTTATGCTGCACAACATTAATAAGAACGTAAAATAGAATGAGCATGATCTCACTGTGCAACAGCTAGCTGAAAGGAGCACTGATAAGGAGCTAATAAGGGAAAATTAGCAGTGCAAGCACCTCAAAAATGAACTGGGAAGTCACCAATTAGTCGTAGAAGAATTACTCGCCTTTATTCCTCCCCAAATTAAAAATTTTATGAAGAGACTAAGGCTGGAGAGGGTACTGTAAATGAGCTTTTCAGGAATATAAAAGGGTGACACAATAGATCAACAAAGGTTGCAGTGCAATATTAACCTTAAAAATTCATTATACAAACATTGCAAAAAAGATAAGTTTCCCTATTAAGATGAAGGTGAATCTGTTCAATTTTATAGTTTCACTGAAATATAGTTTTTTTAATGCAAAAACTATTTTGTTCTTTATTGAAGGTAATTATTGTAGAAATGAATATTACCTTTCATGCAATACTTTCATTTGTTGTAGGCTATTTTGTGGTGGAGCACCAGTGTGCAGGAAGGGGACAAGGGTTTTAAAATTTAATAAAGTGATATTTAAAATGCAATTAAACCATTACCATAAATCCTTATAACAAAAATTATTTGGTCAACTAATTTACTGAAGGAATCAGTCATAATAATAATCATCAGCTATTATGTATTAAAATAATTGATTTCCAGTGTAACTAACATATTGCAAAATAAATAACATTTTGTGTGATTTTTCTGTTGAATGAATGTGAATGAAATATAAAAAACAACCTTGTGACTAAAGCACAACAGTTTGGGAGGACTATATTTTTTATCAAACCAAAATAATGAAGTTTTCTATGTACCCACTTTATTACTAAACAAAGTACAATCTTTCTTCAAAAAACCTGAAAACACATTGTTTAACAACATTTTTTCTGGACTCCTGCCCCACTTTGGGTTATTCCAGTTCTTCAGTATTTAAATGGGACACCAAATTACCCTTACAATTTCAGGTAGTACTCCATTATGAAAAAGCTGAGAACACCTACAATAGATTAAATAAAAATATATATCCTAAACAATTACTTAGGTGGTATAATGGCTGTGCTGACAGTCTAAGAGCTTATACATGTATGTGTCCATGTTTGCAAATTCGTTCAACAGTTTAAAAATAGCCATTTCAAGTCTAGTGTTAACTAGCTGTTTAAATTTTCAAAGTCCGTTGAAATTAAGAAATTCAATTTAATTTGTGTAATTTTGAATTCTCACTGTGATTTAAAATGCTAATATATGCAAATTTTAATGCTGATTATGATATTTAAGTCACAATTTTAAGAAGAGGATAAGATAAAAAATACTTTTTGGAAATTCGCTTCCATTACATTGCGGGACAGCTATGTTTGTCGTTTCTTTCTTAATACTAGACATTTATATATGCAATTGTCCAAGTTATGTAAGCATAGTTTTAGCGCATAAAGGAGAAGTGGAGGGAGGGTAAAGTGGTTTGTTAGGTGGTTGTGGGAGGGAAAGCGGGAATGTGCAGTGTTACTTCTTTGCCTATTAGGCAAGCTGACTTTGGTTGAGGCATATTTTAATAATGAATGGCACATACATTAAATGGACATGTTGCTGTCTTAATTTTGAACAGACTGACAAGTAAAGGTGGAGGGGGTACAATTGTTAGTCTCACAATGAATTGCCACGCCTATGTGACACAAAAATAATTCTCTGCGCATCTATAGACCACGCTAACATAACATAGACAAACTGTACATACAAACCATATATACTTAAGTAGATCTGGCATATAAATTTGCCTGAATATGTTAGGGTAGTATCATTAACAAGTGATGTGAGCTTGCTATGAAATTTAGCTTCACATAAAGCATTTTTACGTTTGTAGCCTGTTATGTATCAAAACCCCTCTTTTAACTAATTTGTCCGCTAATCTGTGTACACTTTTCTTTACCTCAAATCACTATAAGACCTTTACAAAAAAATCCCCCTGATTCCTGAATCACAATTTGATCACTAGATGAGATTTGTTCAAATTTGTTTTTATTTCACAAAGCACTTAGAGTAATGACACTTTGTGTGTGTGTGTGTGTGAGAGAGTATATTTTTTTCTTGAAAAACCAACAAAATGTTTGTAAAAACAACAGTGTAATTTACATGTTTAAAAGTGCTTATACAGGGAAGCCTTTTTGGATTTAAATATTAATATTGTATTTGGTTGTATAACTCTGGTTTAGTTTTTCATTACTATTGGCTGGGCAGTATTGTGTGAATTTTTAACATAAAATCAGTGCTTTTTTACATTATATATGTATATGTGTATATATATATATATATATATATATATATATATATATATATATATATATATATATATATATATATAAAACAATATTCATTATGTGTTGTCCTTTACAAACACAAAAACTACTTAACTGGTTTCAATAAAAATTTCAGTTTGTTCTTATATATATATATATATTTTTTTTTTTTTTTAACATCTGACTATTGTGCACACTTGGGCTAATGCAGATGATGGGATGAATTATAGTGTATGAAAATGCCAAGCCCTGGCCGGGAATCGAACCCGGGTCCTCGGGGTGAAAGCCCAGTACACTATCAACTAGGCCACCGAGGCGGCTGTTTCTTGTTATAAGTGCTAAGAGGTGTAGAGAGTGATTTCACCACCATATCTCTTTCCATAAGTTGTTTTCCACAGACTACTGTGTTTAGAGAATGGTATGAAATAAATCCATATATAGGTTCTTTTGATAGTTGGATTTATTTACATTCTAAAAATGCCTTCACAGAGCCCATTTGCCTAGTCCAGCAAAATGCCTAAATCCGCCAGTGAAAGTAGATTTTCACCAAATTTTAGATTATAGTAGTAATTAAAAATATATGTTTTAATACAATTTGGCATGTTTTCTCATATCTTAGGACAATTTTTTAATTAAAAAAAAATGTTTTCTTTTTAGTTAAGAAATTTTATTTTTTTTTTGTAAATCAGCTCTAACAATTTTGATCAAATTTTTTTCTTAAAAGTATCCTATAATTATTCAAGCTAAACAAATGGGTTGCTAATATAACCCAAAAATTTGGTTTTGGAAAATATAAAAAAACACCAGGTTTTGCTCAAAGTTTGGTCATGTTTGAAGGTCCATAACACAAGTCATGCAGCAAATTTGATAAAAAACTTCATTTTGGAAGGAAATAATACAATATTAGTAATAAACTCTTACTGTTGTTGGGGTTTTTTCAGTGAATTTGAAAAAAAATTACAGTTAGGGAGAAAATAAAATTTAAAAAAATATGAGCTGACTGCTATCGGTTTTTTAAAATTTTTATTTGCTCACGATCTATAAATTAATATTTTTTTAAATTTTTGACATCAGTTTTGAATCTTCATATGACAAAATTTTCAGTAAAATATGATGAACCGATTTTGAAAATTAGGCTGATTTCTTTTTTGTTATGTGTGCTTGACTGTTTATTGAACATTTTGACCGATTTTGTTAAAACTTGGCAGGTTAGATATAAAATAAATAAAAAGATGTATAAAATCAATATTTAAGAGATATTGATATTACTCTCATTGCTGATTATGATGGTGAAATCAGACTTAGAAAATATTGTACGAAAAAAAATTATCGAAAATTCGTGTCCACCACATCAGCAAAACAGCTGAGTGCGTGAATTATTTTATTTTAGAAAATAAATTGTCATTAATTTGTTGTGAAGCTATATGCACTGTGTTTTGCATATGCGAAGCTATATGTATTTCTTATACTTTGAAAGTGCGTAGAAAATTTAAATTCTAACGTACTACCTGTAACGAAATAAAAAAAACCTTTGCATCTTTTTAACAGGTGTTCGATATTTAAAAAATATTTACTTAGCTCCATTGGTCACTTTTGAACAACCGCGCATGACTATTGGTCGGACCGGTTTCCCCTCCACCGCCATTGCAGTTCCTGTCCCAGCATGCAACCGTCAATAGAAAGAGACAGAGAACAAGCTTGTCATTCCCTAGCTAAGCTAACCGAAGCAGGTTAGAGACGGTCCAAAATTTAAAAGGATATCGTTATTGTTGACAAAACAAATCAATTCAAAATGTAATTCTGTATCTTGAACTGCTTATTACAGTCAATTGACAGATTCAGTGCGTATTGTTTTGAATGAAACGTGAAGTGTTGATATTAAACTGTATAATTCTTTAAAAAAATTACTTGTGATCAGTTAGAAGTTAGTTGTTTATGTTTTTGGGAGTGATCTAATCATATAATTAACCTAACCTAAGTGTTGTGTTCAGTGCTGCGAATCGTCACTCAAACTGATTTTGAGAAATCCAACATTAGTAGAAAGGTGAGTTGGGTGTAACCCTATTGATTTTTCCTAGGGTAGTCTAGATTCTCTTCAGTTACATTTGAGCTCTGTATGGTACGTTCACCTTAACTTGTATCTTGTAAACTAAGAGGGTGAAGAACCCTTTATAGTTCGTACCTGAAAGACGATTTTTTCTTGTGTTGAAATTTAATAGGGTAATTTATAGTATGCTGCATACTTGGACAAAATTAAATGATATTTGAGTGTAACCTATCTATTAATTACTTAAATGTGATAAAGTAAAATGTACCTGTCCAAATTAATATTTGGCTGATTAATATTTGGCACAGCTTACCTATGCATATAAAATAGCTGTTGCACACACACATATATAAAAAGTATATATTTATTTACCTATTGACAGGGAAGATAGATTTGTTTTGTTTAAATCCTAAGCTCACCACCCTAGTCATATATATATATATATATATATATATATATATATATATATATATATATATATATATATATATATATATAACTTATATGTAGTCTATTGAATAGATAATTCTAGTCATTTTGGTAGGTATTTATGTTTCACATATTTACAAAATTAATTATTTTTAAATATTTTTTTATTACGTTATTATGTAATTAAAAGATATTCACCCGCAGAAGATTAAATTTCTTATGACAAGTTATGATTTTATGCAATTTTTACGGTATAATATTGTGATGTCTATTGCTGTTTACATTTCTTGGAGCATGCTAGATTTACTTCGCCAAGGTCATTCACAGAGGTAGTACCCATGCACATATCATAATCTCATTGTCAGTACATTCATAGTTCTTAAATTGATTCGCCGTAAAATTCATTATGAGATTAGTAAGTTTCACACAATACTACTTCATATAAAACCGTGTTAAGCAATACACCTCAAGCAAAACTACGTTAGGTTCTATAGGTAATTTTTTTAAAAAAAGATTCTATAGTTATTATTATTAATTACACAAATTTAATTAATCGTAAGCATTTTGGCACAAAAATTATGAAGAAAAACCAATACAAATGAAAGTGCATATTTAGGTTACCACAGCCTGTATTATAGGTCATCAAATATGAATTGTTATTTGGTGTGAGATTAGTGTTTAAGTATTACAATTTTGATATACCCTTTTTAATTTTTTTTTTTTTTTTTTGTAACATTCGACTATTGTGCACACTTGGGCTAATGCAGACGATGGGGTGATTTATAGCATATGAAAATGCCAAGCCCTGGCCGGGAATCGAACCTGGGTCCTCGGGGTGAAAGCCCAGTATGCTATCAACTAAGCCATCGAGGCGACTCGCCTTTAAAAAAAAAAAAAAATGAGATTGCGATCTCCAACTATTGAAAACTGTTTTTCCTTTAAATGAATATTTATAAAAGCATATTGCCTGTTCCAATACGTTACTTAGTGTTTTAAAGGAGCCAATTAGACCTCAGGCCTATTTACAACAGATATGAAAATTTATTTGTAAGTAACTTGGGTGTTATTTCTGTGTAACAGTGGTTGTTAATTAGCCAGAAATGTGCTTGGATTTTAAGCATATCTCCAAGGGCCTAGGTCCCTTGGAGAAAAAAAGCTGATAGATGTGTGTTGTACTTTTTAAAAACGTCCGGAATTGAAGGGGTTAAAAATATACAAACCTAAGGTCCTTTTTTGTAATATTTTAATGAAAGATCATGAACATGTAGCGAAGACAAACAAATTTGAATTAGGACATCTCTTTGATACATTCACTGCACAATTTTTGGAGAAATTTGTAATCTTTAAGGGATTTTTTGTTAAAAACGTTCTATACAATTTTTGAATAATTATTTAAAATGAGTGATTTGGAGGACAAAATGCACAGGCGCGTGCGCGCGCGCGCGCGCACACACACACACACACACACACAAATAGATTGGTAAAGGTAAATTCCTTTAGACCCCAGAACATAAGGCTACACATTTAAGTAAAAACCACTTTTTTGGACTAACAGATTTGACACAGGTTTTTAAAATACATTTACATAAATCTGAAGATTTACTCCTCTCTGCATTGGCAAGAAGTTTATACTCTCTAAATTTGTAAAACAATAAATTGAAATTTTACAGATGTTTGTATAATTTGTTATTGTTGAATGAGTATGTAAATTATTCCCTTAAACTTTTTTTGCATAACAGAAAACATAAGTAAATATTAACAGGAAATACAAATAAGGGTCAAAGTTAAGGAGCAAAGTATTTTTCTAATATATTATAAATGCAACTTCTTTACAACTTGCAAAAACTAAAGTAAGAACACAAGAATTATAAATATATGTTTTAAAAAAAAATGTGCAATTTTTTTTATTTTAAGCTATAATGTTTTAATGTTAATTGCAAAGAGTTATAAATAGCTGCGTGTCCTGGACAGACTTTGAGGGTGCACAAGGTATGTGTACTATTTTGTCACAACAAGGAAGCACCAGCACAGGGGTGTGGCAACCATCCTTCTCTCTCTGTCCCACGCTATCTGATTTAGCCGGAAAACCGGTTTTTAACTTTTATTTTCGTTACTGCATCAGGTCCGGATGCACTGTAGTTTTGTTGATTTTTTTTTAACAAGTTTGTTGACTCTCGTAATGGCGTTATGTTTCGCCTGAAATGGATTTGGTTAATCTGTCCACTGCTTAACTGAATCATTGATGAACCCGCTTTTCATATCAGCTCGGTTTCAAAACTCTGTGGGTGTGTTTACACAATCAACTCGATCTTCTGACGCAACTTGTTGATCATGCTAGTAATAACGGATGGCCCTGGATATCTATAGATTTGATTTTTTGCCAATTTTTGATTATTTTTTACTTCCTCACTATGCGAAACTTATGACAGTTGAGAAAAATTTATTTCGAGTTTTAGTGGATATCTAAATCTACTAGATTTTTACGTCTCCAAAATCTAAATACTACCAATTGACTGATTTGTTAAAATACTACATTTTTGTTCATATCTCGGAACTATTTTAATTTAAAAAAAAATTAAGAGCTTTTTGGTTAAAAACCCTTAAAAATCGGATTTTCTCAAAATCGGCTGCATTAATACTTTCAAACAAAACTTATGGATCTCTGTGTCCACAAAATGTTTGGTTAGGGAGCTATAAAAAAAACTGGAACTTAATTTATCAAAATCGATTATCAAATTTTGGTGATAAACGAATTAGCTGAACTACATAAAATCATTGTAACAAATTTGTTATAAAAGAAATTTACAGTCTGGAAATAAACTCTCCTTTATCGATTTAGAAATGACTACTTCTTACAGCTATAATTTGTATAGGCAGAGTAAAATCGTTGGAAGTGTCACGAAGATAATAGAAAAGGATTTAGGAATTCCCACGATGCAGTACGAAGTCAATTTACGCAGTAAATATATTTCGCTTGCTTCCACAAATAAATATAATCACCTAGTACCACTGCCATCTTGCGGCGATATTTACAATTAACTTTTGTTGTCTGTTACAAAATAGATTTGTTCATTAAACTGTTTAGTAAAATTTTGTAGCCGTACTGAAAGTGTTTTAATTCATATATATATATATATATATATATATATATATATATATATATATATATATATATATATGCATATATCGTATATTTTTGTCTGCTAATTTATCTTCATAATTCTTTATTCACTTCCACCGTGCTTAGTGTCGGTACACAATAGTTTCAAATTCGGCACATTGAGTTAAAAGTTACGAATCTGTATGAGGTAATAGTTTTAGCAAAACAAGACGAACCGATTTTGATTAATTAGGTCGATCTTTATTTTTTTAATTTTTAGCTTCACGGTTTCAGTGCCATTTATCTATTTTTATTATTACAGGCGCTGCCTTAAAAATTTAAAAAAAGGTATTGTTAGGATAGGTGCTATTTTTTTAATCGATTTATTACCAAACAACGGGAAAAAAGTATTTATTTTAAATTTGGTACAGTTTTTTTTTCAAGAAAACTTTGATCAAAATGATTACTTATGTAGTTAATGTTGACTCAAAAATTCCTATTCAAAAGGTAACCTAGAAAACGTGGTGAAAACCAACGTTCTTCACAACGGCGCTCAGATTTCGATGACACATAATTCTGTCTATTATATAAAATTTTAAATAACTTTAAAGCAAGTTACTGTTTATGACATAAAAAAACTGCATCTCTCTCTCTCTCTCTCTCTCTCTCTCTCTCTCTCTCTCTCACACACACA
This sequence comes from Callitettix versicolor, assembly GCA_022606455.1. Classification (NCBI taxonomy): domain Eukaryota; kingdom Metazoa; phylum Arthropoda; class Insecta; order Hemiptera; family Cercopidae; genus Callitettix; species Callitettix versicolor. Next base: position 18,433,253 of record CM040187.1, read on the forward strand.
CACACACACACACACACACACACACACACACACACACACACACACACACACACACACACACACACCATTTACTTATAAAGGTAAATGTAATGTTTATCAACAAATCAGGAAAACAATGAATTTTAACGGCTACACAATGCTTGTGAGAAATAATTGAATGAAATTGTTTGTAACAAAGATCTTTTGTCACTGTTACAGTCCAACTTTCACCGGAAATAATGTTATTGTCATTTAGAGGTTTAACATTCACGCTTAGGCTGTTTACCAGCAGAATCCGTTCAACAGTTACAAAGCGGCGGCCATTTCAACTTTTTTGAACCCTCCAAATGCTGATCACATTAACCTGCAGTGCTGAGCTGTTTTAGTGCTCCGTGCGAATGTTTTTTTAATACAAGAAATAAAACACTTCCTGTGACTGTAATAATGACTGTAATTATATATCAGTGGTTACAGAAAAATGCGTAGAATAGATTGAAAGGAAATTAAAAATTTATGCATGTAAGACTGCCTTTGACCAAATTTAAATTTCGTTTAAGCTGTCAAAATATGCGTCATTGTGATTTTAATTCACTGTGATTAGTTTTTGTAATTTTATGTAGGCCTACGTGCAATGTTTTTTATCACGCATTTAGGCGACAGACAGTGTTGCCAATATCAATCGTAATAATTACCCACAGCCACACATGAAATTAGCCACTACACACACAAATCATTAGCCAATAATGTATCTATACCCATTAGTTTTTTTTTGTGCTTAACTTACTTTTTTCTATACTTTATGACGGTTAGACTAATGAGAACGAGGGATCAGTATTAACGGTAAGAGAAAGCAACGGGAGCAACTGCGGTTCGAACTAAGAACCTTTAGATTGACATCGAACACCGAGCTATATAACACTACACACTAGCAACATAACACTAGTAAGCCCATATAGCACTATATCGGGAAGTTTGTGTTTTTTAAGAATAGAAATTAATGTCCTTTGAGATATTTGCACAAAATTACACACAGACGTTGTTTAAGGTCTGAGCGCCTACAAAAACTGTGGAGGTGGCGGACTTTTCACATCCACCCCTACCCCAAAATGGTTTTTTCTCAATTCAGTTATATCATCAAAGCAAAAAGAGATATTTGCGATATTTGGCAACGTTGTTGGTTTTAACGAGACCTAAAATTTCCTCATAGATTTTATTTTAAAGCGAAAAGCACATTGAGGCTATTATCGCCACCCTAAATGTAAGTGTGAGTGTAAAGTGTCGTAAGTGTAGTGTTATAAGTGTAAGTGTGTGTTAACTCAGGTATCGCGAGGAACGTCTAAATCCTCTCAATAGGAGCAGCTAGTCTGCACCTCCCTGCGGGGATTTCCTCATAGACCCTTGACCTCCAAACTCTCCTTCAATCCTTATTCCCTTCAAAAACTGAATTTTATGAAAAATGGTCACAAAAAGCAATGTTTTCCATAATTATATTAGTGAACTCTGAAAATCATTTTATTTAGACTAAAGCAATACGAGTAACCCATGGCTATAAACGTACGCTGTGCGTGAAATCAAGCAGCAAAATAGTGTTTGCAGAAATAATGTTAACCTAAAAATGAGCTGATTGAGGAACAGTAAAAGAGAACCGACCACTGGTCATATGTGAAAATTACTTTGAATAGAAAATGAGCTACAGAGTATAAAAAAATATCAACTCGTATAATTAGGTAATTTTTTTTTTAATTTTAAGGCGAAAAGCACATTGAGGCTATTATAGCCTTCCTAAATGTAAGTGTGAGTGTAAAGTGTTAAAGTCGTAAGTGTAGTGTTGTAAGTGTATGTGTCCTCGGGTACCGCAAAGGAAGTCTAAATCCTCTCAATAGGTGCAGCTAGTCTGCACCTCCTGCGGGGCTATAATTGGGTGAAAAGACGAATGCGAGTAAAGTAAATTTTCTTGGTAATTTTTGTATATCTCAGTGAGACCTAAATTAACCGCTGTTTTCCCTTTCATTGCCCTTAAAATTACCAACAAGCCTCAAAATTACCCGCCAGTTGGCAACACTGCAAGGTGAGTTTTTCATTCGAGTATAGTTAAGACAGCTTAGTTATTTTCTTGTCATCTGCCCAGGAAAAGTGTTGAAGGAGTGGCTCGTTTTAGGGTATTTGCTAGTGGGAAAAACAGTTCAAAGTTCTTCTTTCATGGAACTGTGTATAATGTATACATTTCTTCAACCATGAACTGGTTCCCACGCGTACCCAGACGTGTACAGTCCAATGAAGCTTGTGACGTTGGTTTACATGTTACAAAAAATACAGATAATAATTCAGTTCATCAGCTGTCCTGAATTGTCCTTTGCTTAGAATCTTAATATTCCTGGCTGGGTCATTCTGTGCTAACGCATGGATTTCTCACGGGACGCAGGGACCCACTTATATGTCAGTTTTATTGATCACAAACATTTTCTTCTGGACTGTAATTGTTTCAAAAAGTGGTTTGGCTGCCTTTATGGAGTCACTTTTTAAGGAGTCAAATTTTAAAGGATGATTCGTCGGTTATTGACCTAAATTTTGTACATCACTTTAATATATGTAGGCTATACCCAAATTTGTCATTTGTTTTTTTTAACTATTTACACACTATGTTGTTTTATTTTATGTTTTTCAAATTTTTATTCCTGTTAATCTTTGTTTATGTTTATATATTTTAATAACGTTTCCTAGTTTTAGTGTTTATAGGGTTTAGTTTAAACAGTTTAGTTTTAGGTTAGCGTTAGTTAACAGTATTTAAATTTAATTTCCACTCCGTGTAAGAGATTTCGCTGGACGGCGATGATAGCCTTCATGTGCTTTTTGCCAAAAGCCTTAATTAAAAAAAAAAGAATAACCTCCATGTCTTGATGTACTATTCCTGTTGTCGCAGGGTGGAGTCTCTTGACACCCTAGGTTTTATCACTGGGAGATCTTATAGGTTTCATTGGAAGCCAATTTGCTACCTACTCGTCTCTTTTCAGACTTTCGGTAAGTCTTGTGACGTGTGTCTGATTAGAGTTCATCCCTGTCTCCCACTTCTGCCTAGCTTCCCTAGAGTCTGATGCAATTCACTGTTTTGGGTTCCATGATATTTTCTCTCCTTTGGTCTATTTTTGCCGGTTCTCCAGGGTTTCCTGGACTCTGTAGGTTTCTTTCCAGCCAATAAATCTGGAATAAGGCTGGATGTGTGTGTGTGTGTGTGTGTGTGTGTGTGTGTGTGTGTGTGTGTGTGTGTGTGTGTGTGTGTGTGTGTGTGTGTGTGTGTGTGTGTGTGTGTGTGTGTGTGTGTGTGTGTGTGTGTGTGTGTGTGTGTGTGTGTGTGTGTGTGTGTGTGTGTGTGTGTGTGTGTGTGTGTGTGTGTGTGTGTGTGTGTGTGTGTGTGTGTGTGTGTGTGTGTGTGTGTGTGTGTGTGTGTGTGTGTGTGTGTGTGTGTGTGTGTGTGTGTGTGTGTGTGTGTGTGTGTGTGTGTGTTTGTGTGTGTTTGTGTGTGTGTGTGATTAAATTTGGAGATCAGCTGTTATAAGCTACAGAGTCCTTTTTTAAAACTTTAAAATTGCGTTGAAAACACGAAAGCGAACCTTGACCGCTGTCCAATTATTTTTGTTTAAAATCTAACGGTTTTTTGAAAATTCAAAAAATGCGATTTTTAACGCTGATTGCGATTGTGGTATCAGATAAACCTTTCAAAAATATTTTAAGGCAAACAAATGTTACGAATTTTCAAAGATTTTTTGAAATAGTCGCCATTTTGAAAAGCGAACAAATTTTGCCGGTTAACGAATTTGTTCAAGCTATTACCAAAATCGATCTACGTACCAAGTTTGAATAAAATCGGACTAAGATTGAGGTCGTGAGTTGGTCAATTCGGACCAAAACGCGCGCACGCGCACATACGCAATATACATACATATACTGTATACATTTTAACGATCCCTCAAAAAGTGATCGAGATCATTATCGACGCTCGTTTTAAAGTCCCGGGTCTGAGTCTTACTGTTTGCTTAAATAACTCATTTTCGAACGGAAATGCTTCAAAAACCGGTGGGGCAACGAGGGGCTGCAACACAACTGAGCACAATGCAGTAACACATCGAGGTTTGACAAGGGAGCCAAAGTTTACCTAGCGGTTGTGACATTTCGCTAACAAATCGTTTAGCGTGACCGTGTAATGGTGCACGGGCTCAGGCTGGGGAAACCTAATGGCACTTCGGCACTGCTGTGGTGCCCGCAACGGCTTTCCTTTGTGACGTACGCGCCTCGAGCGCCTGTCAAACTTGCCAAGAAAATTGATTTCGGCGATAGTTCGGACACGTTCCTTACCCCAGTCGAATCCGTATAACCGTTTCGAAAGTGACAGTTTCAAATTTTCATGAAAATAGGAAAAACGAAACCGAATGCTGCAATTTTATCCGTATTTAAGGCTTACCATGATGGAGGCGAAAATTTTAGAATAGATAAATATTGACACAGTAAATTTATGTAACGTTATTAGATTTTCCTACGATTTCCGTTTTTTCAAAATTGGACAAATCCATGTTATTTGGAAATAGATTTTGTGCTAATATTTTTATTCACCAGGGTGCCCGTGCGAAATTTCGCACTATGCAAGTTTTAAGTAAACACAGCCTTTTTAATAAAAGTAGTCGTTGGGGTGAGGGCGGTGGTTGGAAGAAAAGGGACAACATGTTTAAAAAATAAATCGAAAAGCGATCGGTTTGAAATAATAATCACAAATTTATGAGTCATTGTCGTATATACATTTCAATAATGCGAATCAGTTCTGCTCAGCGTAACTCCGCGTCGCATTTAGTCGCCACTCGGTCTAATGCGAGAATGTCAGTATGGTGACGATGTAGAAATAGCGAATGAAATGACTGGACTTGGAATGTGGAATACTTGTTTCGCCCCGCAAGGGGTGCATACTAGCTGCACGTATTGAGAGGATTTAGACGTCCCTCGCGGTACCCGAGTCTAACACACACTACACTTACGACTTTAACACTTTACACTCACACTTACATGTAGGGAGGCGATAATAGCCTCAATGTGCTTTTCGCCTTAAAATACAAAAAAAACCGATAACTGTTTTTTAATAGCATTTTTTTACAAGACATTACAATACCTCGTTCTAAACGATATTTCATGTAAGAGTGTAATTTTCTTGTACTTTTTGCATTTCATTTCCTTTAATAGATACAAACATGTTAGTTTTATCCTTGAAAAAGCTACATACAGTTGTCTGTGAGTAAAGACGGCATTTGATAAATACAATCCTGCTCTTTGAAGTGTTTGTCCCTGCGACTTGTTTATAGTGATAACAAACGCAATTTTAATTGGTAACTGTAGTTTAGTCAATTGAAAAACCATGCTTTATAACCTCTAACTGTATTTTGACATTTTAATTGTACTTCGTATTTTATGATGTCCTTATTAACGGTAAATGCGCGATGGAAGCAGAAATCACAAATATATTTGTGTAAAAACAGTGTCCAAAACGTGTTTGGTATTCGAAATGTTTGTCCCGGCTTGTACGACGGGCATGGATAGGGGACTGTAACCTATAAATTTAATGACTTTTTAGTAAATATTGAAATTGTTCTAGCACGTTATTCAAAGAAAGAGGTATTTATAATGGATCTATTCGTGATTAATAAGTTAGCTTCATAAAATATACAAAGTCTCATTTGTGATGCCGCGCATGCGCATTAATGATGCCATTTTGCTTATGTCAGTTAAAAGTGTCTTTTATGTTAAAATTTTCCACAATCAGTAAGTTATAGCGCAAAATCGTTTTGCAATATCAGAAGCCGGTTAAAAAAAATCTTTCTAAAGGTACCTCATTTATGCCTATACGAATAGTATGGTGCTTAGAAAAAGAGAAATAATATATATGATTATACAGCGATTCGATTCACTTCATTAGTGAATCAGTAGTATCGAAGCGATACTCCACTTCGATTCGGTTCATTAGAACGGAAATCTGAGTAGTCCCAAAGTTAAGAGGAGAAAATTGGAAAAGCCAAGAGTGTAAATTTCTGTATTTTTCTTACACATCTTCATAATTCTCCCAAAATTTTAAATAAATTAAATTATTATAAATTAGTAACAAAATGGAAAAATACGGTCATATGTCCTTTTTTCCTTTGTACGAAATACGGACGTTGGCAACTCTAGCTCTCTCTCTCTCTCTCTCTCCCCCTCCCTCCCCTCCCCCTATCTGTTTGTGTGTGTGTGTGTGTGTGCGCGCGCGCGTGCGCGCGCGCGAGCCTGTTTTTTGAGGTTTTTTAACGTTACTTATTCAAGCAAGACGTTTATAAAGTTATTTCACAAGGTAGCCAAAAAGGCAACAATAACTATAGCAGACTGTGCGACCATTGACCAGTGCAGGTGAAAGTGCGCCGCTGTGATCGCATTCTTTGCTGCATTACAACATCAGCTATACTGAGAGCTGGAACTGGTTGAGATAACCGTTGCACTCTGACTGCTGGAAAGTGAAACACTGTATCAAGCAGCTGGTCACGGTTTGCGCGTTTCAAGTAACCGTCTTCATAAATATCTGTTTGTAGTAAAATGTATGTTTCCCCAATTTAATTGTGTTTAAATGCGACTCCTGTGCAGAGAAGTTTTACGCTTGTAGTATTTTGGTTGCAAGCTTGTATGTCCCTTTTCGCACCACTACTTAAAAAAGGACACAAAGTCTGTCTACAGTTGTCTCCGTATAGTTGTACTTGAAGTGTGTGTGTGTGTGTGTGTGTGTGTGTGTGTGTGTGTGTGTGTGTGTGTGTGTGTGTGTGTGTGTGTGTGTGTGTGTGTGTGTGTGTGTGTGTGTGTGTCACCTCTCTCCCTCCCCTCCCATCCCATCCATCTCTCCCCTCCCTCCCTCCCTCTATCTCTCCCTCCCTCCCTCTATCTCTCTCCTTCTCTCTCGCTCTATCTCCCCCTTCTCTCTCTGTGTTTGTGTGTATGTGCCCGCGCGAGCGCGTGTGTGTGTTTCAAATGTTCCTCCTGAAATGATTACCTGTTTTTTTTATAGAGTTCTTGAACCGAGTTTGTCGGGGGTATGCGTCAACCCATACGTTTAGTTTGGACACTTGTTGACTCTTTGATGACATTCGTGAAATTTTTGGGATAAAATTCTGTTTCGTCCATCCGTCGTTCACGCTCTTTTAGGAAAATCGCATTTTTCCTAAAATCGTTTGTAACTATTTTGAACAAACTTTGCTGCAATGTCAAACAAAAACGAGTGGGCAGCCGTTTACTTGGAATCGTATTCTGTTATTTCAAATTTGGCACACTGATTTCAATCATGAATTTTCGTAGTTGAGCGAAATCTGACGATCGGTTGGCGGTATGTTCTATTTTATTTTGGACAGAATATGAGAAAATGGCTTGTGGTGTTTTTTTTTTTACCATTTAAGATTAGTTTTTCCTTAAGGCAGCCATCCTTAGCTATGTAGATATTTAGCCAGTTTAAAAAAACTTCTCGGGTAAAGCCTCAGAAACACTTAGGTTTAAATTTTGAACCAAATTTGACTAGTGGTGCTAACGATTTTGGGATAGAGGATGGAGTTTTTAGACAAAAACCAAACAAATGTGGTTATCATTGGCTATTTACTCTTCTGAAAGCGTTTGCTCATAAAACGCGCGCGTGCGCACACACACACACACACACACACACACACACACACACACACACACACACACACACACACACACACACACACACACACACACACACACACACGTGTCGTCATCAGTGCCGATGACGTTGTGAAGGCAAACAGGAACCCAGCTTCATTCAGTCTGTACACATTCCGGCGGAGGCAGCTGACGTGTTTAGCGATCCCACAGTACCTCTAGCTCGTACTACTTTCATTCATCATCTACTAAAAAAAGTATACATACACGCGCGCGCGCACACACACACACACACACACATACTAACACAGTGCTTTAAAGAAATTACTCTTTTACACAAATAGGGTAGAATCACGTGTTTTAAAATCCAAGACAGTTAAGTTTCGGAATGACCTTGACGTAATCGCTTGTTTGGTTGCTTTAATGTGTCATTTCCGCAAGGAGGTTATACATTAGCGGACAAGTGTTCTTAAATATGTTGACATGTTCTTTAGATTGCAGCTGTTATAAAATTCATTAATAGGAAACTAATTATAGACAACACTAATACACTGTACGGGTGGAGTGGTTATTTTTGGACTATCGGCAAGATTCCTGACGAGTGGCCAAAATTGCGAAACTTTTTCCATCACTAACTCATGAACCGATTTTAATTAAGTATCAAACGTACGCGTAACGAAAACATTATGTAACACCATGACATTTTAATGCTATACTCTAATTGCACTATAGTAATCAGTTTTTAAAATTTTCCATTTTCGTTAGTTATTGAAGCGAATCTTTTAATGTTAGCTTTGGCGAGAAGAATGGATAGAAAAAATCTGTTATTGAGCCAAAAATAAAAGTCATGTATCATGTTTTTTCTTTCTTTTTTATTTGAATTACTATAATTTGTTGGAAAACACGATGAATTAACATAGCAAGTTTTTAACAACATAACTTGAAACTTATATAGCCTATAAGATGTTCAGTAAATCTGCTGATCTTTACAAATTAATATAAAACAACAGATCTTTTAATAAAACTACCAAAATTAACGATTCATTTTATATGCTTAAATTGGTCAAGCTTCTTCGAAGTCTCCGTAGTATAGTGGTTATCACACGCGCAAGGTCCCCTGTTCGATCCCGGACGGAAACAGTAATTTTGAATTATAATTTAATATGAGACGACGCGCAAAATATACTGTTATATATCATTATAAACATATTACACGCGTCCCGTGAAATCTTGCCCTAAAACATGATGGATGTTAAAAAGTGTCTCGAACCTTTATTAGTGTAACGGAAACGTGTAAACGAATTTGTTTGTTTACGGTATTTTTCCTTAGTTGAAGAGCACGTGCACGTTGTAACCGTTTGTAATACGTTCGAAATTAATATAAACGTTTACAATAATTGCTGTTAATATTGCTAGTTTTTAACAACATAACCTGAAACTTATTCTAGCCTATCAGCTGTTCAATGAAATCAGCTGATCGTTACGAATTAATATAAAACAGTACTTTTATGATAACTACAGTAAATAACATCTAAGCTAGGTTCACGTATTTATTTATTTAAACAAAACAATATATTTATAAACATATCTGAAAACTAATTATATGTTTTTAGCAATTATATAAAACTAATTATATGTTTGCCGTCTGCAAAGATATCTTTAGCAAAAGCTTCGCTTCTGTCGGTAACTCCCCGAGTTGCACACTTACTTTTTCGTAATAAAATTTGAAATGCTAATTTATGCAAATTTTAACGCTTGATTGCGATAGTAAAATCGTACCTTCAAAAAATGTTATATTTTTTAAAGGAATTTTGAATTTGAACTGGGTACGTTCGTTTTTGTACCGTTTCAACGAACTTTGCTACTGCTAATGTAAATTTTTGTGCCAAGTTTGAAACACCCTTTCTCAAAATGTGTTCTAGATGTTTGATGACCGCGGGTCTGAGTTTTACAGTTATACTGCTTCAGTAGTTCTTTTAAATATAAATTCTCTAAAACATAATGAACATTAAATATAATCTTTCTTATAAACAGCTCTAATAATTTTTATGCTATTATGAGCATAAAGTCTACTCAAATGTAGACTTCAACCAAACAAACCAAAGGTGCAACACATTTTGTTCATCTGTGAAGATTCATAAAATCAAAATAGAAACTGAAATTTGAAATACAAAATGTACAATTCAAGAATAGATAGGCTGCGGACAGTGTTTATTTTTCTTTTACTCGCTAAAATATTTTTTTAATTTAAAATTTCGTACTGCAATGACTACTTAAGACTTGGTACTACATAAATAACTGCTTAAGATTTGGTGCTGCATAAATAACTACTTAAGACCTAGTATTATATAAATAACTACTTCATACTTGGTACTACATAAATAACTACTTTAAAGTTTGTACTATAAAATAACTACTTAAGACTTGGTACTGTATAAATAACTACTTCAGTTTGGTACTATATAAATAACTACTTAAGATTTAGTACTACAATGACTACTTAAGATTTAATACTACAGTGACTACTTAAGGTTTGGTACTACATAAATAATTACTTAAGATTTAGTACTACATAAATAACTATTTAAGACTTGGTACTACATAAAGAACTACCTAAAAGTGGGTACTATATAACCTTAAGTTGGTATAAAATTAGATCCGAGTTTCTCCAGGAGGTTATCGTAAAAATTTGAATCGACTCTTAGTCCTTGAGAAACTGTTTGGCCTAGAAACGTCAGAATTTTGTAACTGTTTTCCATCTGAAATATATATTGATGTATTGTGAGCGAGGTACAAGATGACCCGACTTTTGCATGGTGTAGTGCGTTATGTACTCGATGGACATAACCTTCCGCGCAAACGGTGACCGCGGTTCTGTATTTAAGTGATACCGTGTACTATTTTTCAATTGTGCGCATTGAATAGTTATGAAATTTCTAGTTTTTAAAAATACTTCTTATCGCTAAACTCTAAATACAGCCTAGAATTACTGTTTAAACGTCATGGCGATTTGGTCATGCCAGTTACTGTTAACCCAATGAACAGCCAGGAAATGACGTGTTTCTACCTGCTGAAGTAATTTATGTCGTCATCAGTGCCGATGACGTTGTCAAGGCAAACAGGAACCCAGCTTCATTCAGTCTGTACACGTTCCGAAGGAGGTAGATGAAGTGAACGGCTGATGGGTTTAGCGATCCCACCGTACCTCTAGCTCATTATACTTTCATTCATCTACTCAGAACACGCGCGCGCGCGCGCGCGCGCGCACACACACACACACACACTACATAGAGTGAATAACACTGGCCGAATGGTGTATCAAACGGAGCCCTAGGATACCTGACGACCTCCCAATATACCTTAGTATCCATACATGCTGTGCTCTGTGTGGACGAACCCCTTTTCTCCAGCTACTCGTGAAAACAACGTGTAAGAATGTAAAACAGAATGAGCAGGATTTCATTCTACAATTAAAAACTGGCTAAACGAACGCAGCTTCTATGATAAGGATGAAGAGGAAAGCAGATTAAAAGAGAATTAGCGGGGCAATCAGTCGCAGGCACCTCAATAACGAACAGGGAAGTCACTAATTAGAAATGGGAAAGTTAACCACCTCGAATTCTAGACTTTATAAAGAGACTAAGATTGGAGAAGGCGTTGTAAGTGAGCATCTCAAGAGTATAGAAAGGGAGGGGACAATAGATCTATAAAGGTAGCAGTGGAATACGAGTAGAACCTACACATTCGTTCGTACTGTATACATGGGCTGGGGAATATCTGTGCACGCGACCAAGTCCGAACGACCAAGTTCAGACGGGGTACTTTCCTGAAAACGTCGTTAACTATCTGTTATCACTGTTGCAGCAGGTAATGTTTTCGTAGTAAAACTACGTCGTGCCATTAAAAAACAAAAAATTCGCGGTACGCAACTGTCTCGCTGACTTGACAGAATTTCCAAAAGTCCCTTGTTTTATATTTTTTTTTAACTCCGATTTCGTCGTCTTTATTTGTAAAAAGTTTGTGATATTAAAAAATACGCTTTGAAAATCTAACCTGTTGTTTTTATTGCAAGTGCGGCCACTGAAAGCGAAACTGTGCTGAGGGGTCACATAGCTTCGCTACGCTTTCAGTGGCCGCATTTATATGTATGAGGGTTGACCGTAAAGTTCCCAAAGCGCTACAAATGCTACGAACGCTGTTAAGCGGGATCCGGTGACCTTGGCTTGCAGTTTGATTCCCCCTCTCCCAATCACCACTCCGTGAGCTGTCTGCGACGCTCGGTTTTGGCTTGGCAGCCGTTAGTAATGGAGTTCCGCCATTCTCTCTGCCAGGTGCGAATTACGCTCTGTGATTCGTTTTTTGTGTGCAAAAAACACTGTGCCGGTGGACATTCATTCCCACTGTGTGAAGTCTACGGAGAAAAATGTATGAACATACAACACGTGCGCAAATGGTGCAGAGAATTCAAAGACAGAAGTTCATTATGAACAGCGTTCCGGACGTCTATCTGTTTCGGACGAAATGATTGCGAAAGTGGAAGAAGTGTGGGTGACTGTATGGGAGCCCTCCGAGATTATTGCTGATGTCAGAAAGACTTGTATTGATAAAATTTTGACAGACCATTTAGGGTATAACGAAATTTGTGTGCAAAGTGGGTCCCAAGACAGCTTACAGCAGACCACAAACGGCAACGGATTGATGCGGCCTCGAATTTCTTCGGGCCTAAGAAACCGATGTCGAGAAATTCTTGGGCTCCATTGTTACTGGAGACGAGACCTTGGTACACTACATGACACCGGAAAGAAAGAACAATCACGCAGTGGAAACATCCAGAGTCACCGAAGCCGCGGAAGTTCAAACAAACTCTGTCTGCCGGCAAAGTCATGGCGAGCGTGTTTTGGGACAGGAAGTGTTATTATTGTGCGAATTCATGGATACCGGCTCAACAATAAATGCTGATCGCTACGGTGAAACGTTAAAGAATCTTCGCCGCGCGATTCGAAAGAAGAGGAGAAGCATGCTCAAGAAGGGAGTTTGTTTCCATCAAGACCCCGCCCGTCTAACAACCGATATTATCAACCAATTTGGATGGGATACTGTCACACATCCGCCCTACAGCCCGGACTTAGCCCCAATTGACTACCATCTCTTCCCTAAACACTTAGGTGGGACGCATTTCAGTACCGGAAGGAGCTGAAAGAAGAAGTTTTAAGCTACCTTCGCGGAGCGGCGGGAGAGTATTTCGACTCAGGCGTACAAAAGATAGTTCACCGTATGCAAAAATGCATCGATCTTAACGCGATTATGTCGAAAAAAAGAGTAAAGGGTAAGCTTTCCAAAAATGTATTATTCAATGCAAATAAACATGTTTTTCATGAAAAAGTAGTGGGAACCTTAATTTACGGACAACCCTCGTAAAACAATAGGTTCAGTTTTCAATGCGCAGTTTGCTCCGCTTTTGGTGGTCACCCGACTTAATTAAAATAATAAATTAGTACGTAAAAATGAGATAATTTAAAATCCAGCTGTTTTTTACAATATTTTACATTTGCAGATATTTTCCTTTAACAGCTACCATAAAAATTTTGGGATACATGGGTAATTGCCTTTTAGGGAAAGTTAGAGAAACGTATTTCTGAAGTTTGAACACAATTTTAGTCTGTGTGTGTTTCAGAAAGAATAGAGCGTAATTTCTTTAAAAAAATGTTTTACTGTGTAAAAATTTATAAGTAAAACTGAGGAATATTGAAAAAAGTGGAATTATTTTGTGTAAAGCAGGGAAAACATAAAGTAAACCCAACGGTGGCGGTGAGAAATTTACCGTCAAATAAAACTTCACAGAGAAGGAAAACTGTTCGTTGCATCTGTATTTCAGGGCGGTTAGGAGGGGGAGGGTTAAAGGCTTTGATTTTAATAGCTTAACGTAACAAAGCGGTGTACGGGAAGGAAGGATGCGTGGGTGTCCTGATAGGTCCTGTTTAAGGATAAATAGCGCTCGTGTAGCCGAGCGCTAATAATAACTTTCCCGCTTCCGTTCTAAACTTGACGCTGTCAGAATTCAGATTGGTTTTGCACTATTAATAAGCGCAATTTGTAATGCGCGGGAGTGTGCGTGCGTGCGTTGCCTAAAATACCGACACTGCATCGAACCGCGCGTTTGCCTCGAGATGGGTGTCGTTTCACTTGCGCGGAGGTCATATATCGCTGTTTTTTTTATAATCTAAAGGGGATTTTTTTTATAAATGAGTTCTAAACGATGTATACTATCACTGATTATTGTTACGTGCTACGTTAGTAATCAAGAAAGTTAAGCGAGTAAAGTTTTCAATTCGAAAGGACAAATTCCTTGATATTAGTTTAAAACAATATACGAGATAACTGATTACTAATGACGAAATACATTAGTAAGTAAAGACTAACAGTGACTGTCAAGTTAGGTAATGTAAATAATGTTTTCTAATCTAAAAGGCCTAGTCTTACAAAGGACTGCGAAACTGATTACTAATGACGAAATACATTAGTAAGTAAAGACTAACAGTGACTGTCAAGTTAGGTAATGTAAATAATGTTTTCTAATCTAAAAGGCCTAGTCTTACAAAGGACTGCGAAACTGATTACTAATGACGAAATACATTAGTAAGTAAAGACTAACAATGACTGTCAAGTTAGGTAATGTAAATAATGTTTTCTAATCTAAAAGGCCTAGTCTTACAAAGGACTGCGAAACTGATTACTAATGACGAAATACATTAGTAAGTAAAGACTAACAGTGACTGTCAAGTTAGGTAATGTAAATAATGTTTTCTAATCTAAAAGGCCTAGTCTTACAAAGGACTGCGAAACTGATTACTAATGACGAAATACATTAGTAAGTAAAGACTAACAGTGACTGTCAAGTTAGGTAATGTAAATAATGTTTTCTAATCTAAAAGGCCTAGTCTTACAAAGGACTGCGAAACTGATTACTAATGACGAAATACATTAGTAAGTAAAGACTAACAGTGACTGTCAAGTTAGGTAATGTAAATAATGTTTTCTAATCTAAAAGGCCTAGTCTTACAAAGGACTGCGAAACTGATTACTAATGACGAAATACATTAGTAAGTAAAGACTAACAGTGACTGTCAAGTTAGGTAATGTAAATAATGTTTTCTAATCTAAAAGGCCTAGTCTTACAAAGGACTGCGAAAACTGATTACTAATGACGAAATACATTAGTAAGTAAAGACTAACAGTGACTGTCAAGTTAGGTAATGTAAATAATGTTTTCTAATCTAAAAGGCCTAGTCTTACAAAGGACTGCGAAACTGATTACTAATGACGAAATACATTAGTAAGTAAAGACTAACAGTGACTGTCAAGTTAGGTAATGTAAATAATGTTTTCTAATCTAAAAGGCCTAGTCTTACAAAGAACTGCGATCAATGTACGGGATCACAGATCACTATTAAACACTTACAAACTGTGTTATTTTGAAAAGAGATGTGGGCTCGTCAGGTTAGGTAATGCAAATAATCATATCATACATATTATTTTTCGAGTCAACATCCCTTTTTCTCAGCACGTACTATTCGTACAGGCATAAATGAGCTATATTTAGAAAGATTTTTTAACAGGTTTCTGACATTGCAAAACGATTTTGCGCTAAAACTTACTGTTTGTGGAAAATTTTTACGTAACAGACACTTTTAACTGTCATTTTCAAAACGGCATCTTGAATGCGCATGCGCGGCATCACAAATCAGACAATATTTTGTATATTTTACGAAGCTAATTTATTAATCACAAATAGACAATCGCATTACAAATACCACTTTTTTGCATAACGTGCTTAGGACAATTTCAATATTTACTTAAAAGTTTAACTTTGAGGTTTGAAGTCCTACTAACAGTTGTACAAGCCGGGACACGCATTTCAAATACCAAACACATGTTTTGGACACTGTTTTTACACAAATATATTTGTGATTTCTCCTTCCATCGTGCATAAATATCTATTGTTAATACGAACATCATAAAATACGAAGTACAATTAAAATATCAAAATACAGGTTATTGGACTTTATGATGTACAGTTTGAGGTTACTATGGACTTCGTGATATACTATGTAGCATAATATGCTAATATTTCACACTTATTTACTTATTTGTATTTAAATATTACGATTTCTCATTACACCTCTCTTTAACAACAGATTAATGTAAATATTACGGTCAATGGCAGTCATAAATTTGTGATTATTGTTTCAAACCGATCGCTTTTCGATGTATTTTTTAAACTTGTTTTCCCTTTCTTCCAACTACCGCCCTTATCCCAACGGCTACACTTACTCAAAGACTGTGTGTTTACTTAAAACTTTCATAGTGCGAAATTTCGCACGGTGGCCCCTGGTGTTTTCTAATCTAAAAGGCCTAGCCTTACAAAGAATTGCGATCAATATGCGGGATCACAGATCGCGATTAAACGCTTGCGAACAATATTATGGCCGTTCAAATCGGGCTAATCGAACAGATAGAGCGGTTTAAAAACAGTTCTTTTTTCGTACAAAAAAATACCATCGAAAAAACGTTTTTCGCAAGATACAGTAAAATCAAAACAGATCTATACCCTTTGCAAAGTATAATCAAAATCGGTCAATTAGTTTAGCCTCCAGCAGCCGCATGGACGAACAAACATAAAAAACAACTTTTTTTTTATTCACGAGACCATCAAAATGTCAAGTCTTTTTTCACACATGGTGAGAAAGAAATACTAATCATCATTTTAACACTGAGTGCAAAACTGCGTTGTGGGTAACCGGTTCGTTTCCATAATTGGCTACACAAAGCACAAAGTAAAGAGGTTTCTTTGCAAGCGTTACAGTCACAGATGGAGTATGTCAAGTACTGTCGCGGGTATTTGCATATCAGAGGGTGTATTAACATGGTTGAGGGGACGAAATGGTCCGGAAAACACCACTTTGTCACATCCAACGCTACCGGACTTTTTAGTGTTTTGTGTTTTTACTTTCCCCGCTAAACGAAGTGTATAGGAAGTATGATCGCAAAAAATCGGTTTTATTTCCGTTTTCGCACTGCCACTGCGGTAAGGTTGTCATCCAGTGCAAGCGTGTTTAAGTGACTAGGAACGACTGAGATCGTCCATTATAACCATTTTAGACCAGGCGTCATGGATCGGCTGAGTTTCATTATTCGAGCAGTTTCGATCGTGGCATAGGTATAACCTATTGGTAAAATCGCGTACAATAGTAAAAAAAATGAATGAAGACGTGTATGTTTTTAGAGGTTCCTGCTTACTGACACGATGATTTTAAGCTCCTAAAGACGTTCGTATTGGGTGAACTCAATTTTAGGCAAACGAGTATCATTGGGGGAATTCCATCGTCGACGACTTGGAAAAGGATCCGCGGAAATTTGTTTGATTACTACCGGATGAGCCTAGAGACATATTAGAACATTCTAAATTATCTCTATATAGTTTTAATAAAATTTAAAATGGAAAAAACTAAAATTTAAAACCAATAATTTTTTTGATAATGTAAAGTTTTTAACACTAAATAAAGTTATATATATATGAGCGTGACAGAATGACAGTAAGTAGGCTTATTGTTTTTACATTGCGTCTAAGAACATATAATTGTACGAGTACTTTTTTAAATTTTATTTATACCTATAGATATAAAAACCTCTCATTACTTGACATGGTATTATTGTACAAATTTAGAATATTTCCTCTTAAAAGTACTGCCACTGACCAACAGAAATTACCATTTGAAAAATGGAATGATTTGTATAAGTGTAAATGCAGGGTGTATTTTTATTAACTATTTGACATTTATGAGAACTTGTATGATCATACATGTATCGAAGTGTAAACACCATTAGTAGAATATAACATCACCATTAATGCTTTGTACGAGATTACAATGCTCGTATTATCAGATTTTTAATAAAGAACAAAATATCAAGTTTGTCTCGTTCCGACAATGAATTCTAATTGAAAATTAGTTAACAATGTGTTAATTGATTCAGTAGTCAGCGATTTGCAAGGACGTCCAAGAAACTATTTTTTTATCGATGGTTCCAAAACAGGATTTTTTGTATAGAAAATGACGTTACAATTTGTTTGGGTGTTTAAGGGCCCCATTTTAATAATTTAATCGAATACGAGAAAGTTTGTACATAGTTTCGCTCCGTTTATGTAAAACATGCCCAGACTGGAGCGTACAGTGCTTATTGTTTGGATATTCAAGGCAAGCTTTATTGTTACAAGATGCTGGAGGAAACAATAGAACTGAGTTGCAAGCGTTTCGGTCGGGTACTTCACTTTGCGTTGCCAAGGCAACGGGGCATCCAGGCGCCGAGCCGCTGGGATTTCATCCAGATCGATAGTCATCCTGCTCTGCTCTGTACTATCGATCTGTACTGAACTCGATAATCAATCGGTTCTGCTCTGTACAGTACTTTCTGGGTTCGATAGGCAATCTGCCCCGCTCAATACCGTACTTTCTGGGATCGAGTAACCTGCTTCGATTTTTCATATCGATAGGCAACCTGCTTTGTTGTATATTGTATTTTCTGGGATCGAGTTAACGTTTTCCATTCTGTATTGTACTTTCTGGGATTGATAGGCAACCCGCTTTGCTCTGTATTTTACTTTCTGAGATCGAGTTAACCTGCCTCGCTCTTTTTTGTACTTTCTAGGATCGATAGGCAAACCTACTTCGCTCTGTATTGTACTTTCTGGGACCGAGTTAACCTGCTCCGCTCTCTATTGTACTTTCTGGGGTTCGAGTTAACCTGCTCCGCTCTTTATTGTACTTTCTGGGATCAATAGGCAACCTGCTTTGCTCTGTATTGTACTTTCTGAGATCGAGTTAACCTGCTTCGCTCTTTTTTGTACTTTCTAGGATCGATAGGCAACCCTGCTTCGCTCTGTATCGTACTTTCTGAGATCGAGTTAACCTGCTTCGCTCTTTTTTGTACTTTCTAGGATCGATAGGCAACCCTGCTTCGCTCTGTATCGTACTTTCTGGGACCGAGTTAACCTGCTCCGCTCTGTATTGTACTTTCTGGGATCGAGTTATCCTGCTCCGCTCTTTATTGTACTTTCTGGGATCAATAGGCAACAGGCTTTACTCTGTATTGTACTTTCTGGGATCAATTGGCAACCCTGCTCCGCTCTGCATTGTATTTTCTGGGATCGATAGGCGACCTGCTTTGCTCTGTATTGTACTTTCTGGGATCGGTAGGCAACCTGTTTAGCTCTGTATTGTGTTTTTTGAGATCGATAGGCAACCTGCTTAGCTTTTATCATAATTTATGGAATTAATATTTGCTACTTTTAAAAAATTGACTTAATTTTATCTATCCGAAGTATAAAGTAAGATTGGAGATAGTGCGGAAAAATCAACATCGAGATCCTTTTCCCGAAGTTCTCATTTCACCGTCATAAATGACATTAAAATCCGCATATGTTTGCGTTTGAAACTTTCAAATCGCATTGAAAGTTCAAAAATAATCCGTGACCGCCACCGAATGAAATTTCTTAATTATTTCAATGGATTTTGAATGCTACTTTATGTTGTTAAGACTGAGAAGTTATGATTTTTTAAGATTTGAAATGACCGCCATTTTGAAATTGTTGAATGAATTTCGCTGGTTAACGAACTCGTTTAATTGAACTTGAGCGTGCATTAATACTATATTGCACAATGATATATAAATTTTAACGAATTTCTAAAAGTGACAAACAAAATTATTTTAAAATGTCGAGTCTGGGTGTTGCTGTAATGATCTTTCCTAGTTTATTTTCCAATGTAAATTACCTAATAAAATGTGTAGTTTTGAGAGTTTTTGACGATTTTCCTGATAGTTTGCGAATGGTTTAATTATGCAATAGGCTAATTGAATTTGAGGTTGTGTAATGTTCCCGTACCGTTTATTTTAAGATACGTGTGTACATCCAGACGTTTTCGCGGTGTCGTCCTTTTAAGGGAAGAATTAGTAATGTTTCAACGCTGCGCGTACTTTCTCACAACCAGTTAAATAATATAAAAAGCGAGTAAACCCATTTTTAAAAATGGAAATAGTTTTTAACAGTTTCTTTTTCCAATGATATTGTCCTGAATCACAGAAAAAATGCTGAAAGTTTATGTAAAACTACAAACGATTTTACTATACTACATTTTGTTCGTGTCGTTCCAAAACAGACGCGTCAGTCATAACCCAGCGTTAAAGTCTTCATCACTGCAGAGTGCAGACAATACCCTGTGTGGGTGTGTGGGTGGCGTGTGTGTGGGTGTGCACTGACAGTACTTCAGGCATACCCTGAAGTTAGGCAGTTAATGTACAGCGTGTCCCCACGAAGAGGTTTACGCATGTGATCCTCCATTATTTTCTCATTTCTCCATTAATCGTTTTGAAACTATACATACTTTTTAAAGAAGGTGCCAGAAACAGTAGTCTATGTGTGAATTGCATCTGGCTGTAATTCAGTATGTTTTGAATTACAAAATGGCGGCCAAAATAAATAAATTCTATCCCTCTTAAAAATCTCACTGTACTGCAGTATTAAATCAGATTGTTGAACAATGTTAATTCTTTGAATGGGTCTGATTTATGAAATGTCCATCGCTATTTAGTTTTCTTTTAATTAGTTTGTATCTAATTAACTTAAAAATTAAATTAAATTTTGTTTGAAAAAATAACAAAATCAGTTCTATACTTTATTTCGCCCACCATTTTGTTTATATTGACATTAGCCAGATGCAATTTTCACATGGTATTTCTGGTACCTTCTTTAAAAAGTATGTATAGTTTCAAAATGAATGTAGGCCCTATAGATATGACGTCAGCATCGGCCATATTCTTTAATTTTTCGTGTCAAGTTAAAACTTGTCTGTAATTATAGTTCGTATTATTATTACCAAAATAAATAATAACATTTCACTTATTTTGTTCATTTTAACTTTTTAAACTTCTAATTCTACCATTATGTTACATTAATATTTATTCCATACTCGCTTTTTTCCTTAACGTCCATACTATGTGCCAGTTAGACTAATGAGGACGAGGAATGAGCGTTAACCTTAAGGGAAAAGCAATGGGAGTAACTGCGGCTACATCTAAGAACCTTTAGTTGCGCAGTTCAGAGACGCAGTAGACTGACCGGTGCTTTAGCCACATCGATCACCGAGCCCCGTCAGTATTCGAACTAAGTAGTATATGGTCAAGTCTCTTGATTTTGTAATATAAATGTAACTTAATGACTGGCATCTCTGTGATGACGTTACTTTTTCGTTAATGTTATTCTCAATTCGATTTCACTGCACTACAATCTGCCGTAACTAGCGTAAGGAAGCATTCACTGTAAAAACAATTTTCTTTGTCAGCATTTAGTAAATTCATTGCCATCTTGATACAGTGATATTTAAAATTATAGATGTGTTCATATAATTTTCTAGGCCATACCGACACTGGTTTTCTAGCAGAATGTTTAGGTATTTTTACGATGTATTCGGAAGTTTTTGACGACCAACACTTTCCCTTTAGATCTGTGTAGCAAATACTGTAGAGCTGTTTAAAAAACCCTGCATGATGAAATTATATTCTCCCTCCTGTGTTATAATGAAGAAAACAACGTCTGGTTGAACAGACTGTACTCACATTTCAATTTTGTGCAAAGTAAACGATCCGGCAATTTTATTTGATTTGATGAGTGATAGACAGATTTAGATTTACGTCAGAGTCTCGTTAACCGGACTATTTGGGATCAGACAAATCCGGACCCCCGGAAGACCGGAATAAACGGAGTGAGTTAGACAAGATTTAATGGAATTTTATGATGTTATGAATAAAACAACGTCTAGTTGAACAGACTGTACTCATATTTTAATTTTGTGCAATGAAAACAATTCCGTAATTTGATTTGATAAGTGATACACAGAATTAGATTTATATCAGTCTCGTTAAACGGACTATTTGGGATCAGAAAAGTCCGGACCACCGGAAGTCCGGTTTAAACGGAGTGAGTTAGACAATGTATGTGAGTAAAGGTGTTCAGCCGTTGTTTTTGTAAGAAATGACTTTCCATTCTCAGTAGCCTACTTAGACCACGCGGACTCATTGGAGCGGACTACGCATTCAAAACCTAACCTGTTGTTTTTAATATAAGTGCGGCCACTGAAAACGTAACGGAGCTGAGAGAAATCAAGCGGCGTTCCATGGCTAATAAAAGCAATAGGTTTTGAATGCGTAATCTAGTCCGCTCTGCATTTGGTGACCACCCGGTCTAAGCCGATTTTTTAATTTACACATTGATTTCGTTTGAACATCTGTGCAGGTACGAGGGTTGATCAAATATAAACGAGACTGATTTTTTAAAAAAATTATTGCTTACTTACAAATTATTCTTGATACAACTTATTTTTCTACATAGTCTCCCGCACGAGTAACACATTTTTCCCACCGGATTGGAAGTTTTTTAATTCCATCTTCGTAAAAAGTTCTCGGGCGTTCATTGAGCCATTGGAGCACGAAGGTCTCAACCGCAGAATCGTCTTCGAAACGCTGGCCTCCAAGCGCCTCTTTGAGTGGCCCAAACAGGTGATAGTCGCATGGTGATAAGTCTGGACTGTATCGGGGATGTTTCATTGGTTCCCAGCCAATTTGATCGAGTTTAAGCCTCGTAGCGTTCGCCGAATGTGGTCGGGCATTATCGTGAAGAAGAATGACGTTTCTCGCCGGTTTAGATTTCCTTTTCCTACGAAAAGACTGTTTTACGGCCTGTAAAACATCGCAATAATATTGTGCATTTATTGTGCGTCGTTGATGGAGGAAATCGACGTGAAAGGCGCCTTGATTGTCGAAAAATACAGTGGCCATTACCTTCCCGGCCGACGATCGTGATTTGGCCTTCAGGTTTTCTACTGCTTCCCGTCCTTCGGCGAATTCCTTGTGCCAAGCAAAAACGCGAGCTCTTGACAGGGTCCTGTCCCCATATTGAGCCGTCAATCTACGAAAGATTTCAGTCGGATTGACCCCCTCCTTGGCCAAAAACTTAATAATAATTCTCTGCTCCACGGAAACGTGCACTTCACTCTCACTCATTGTATAGTTTTATACTGAAGGGTCCGAACGGAAATGTTGCCCGTCTACGCCCGTCCCAAACCTCCCAGGCTACCTGAAACCCCACCCTTTAGAGTTCAATGTCCAACGGAAAAGTTTTTAGAAAGTCAGTTTCGTTTATATTTGATCAACCCTCGTAGTTACAGAAAAACAGGCTTGCCGAACTTTATGAAATTCCAAGTTTGTAATTTAATGTATAGACTTGAGTTACGGAAACTTATGTACTTTCGGGTGGCTTCTTCTTTGGAGCCATATTTGATTGACTGCAGGAAAATAACGACGTTTTTTAAAAGATGTTTGTTTCTAATGTCTGCAAGGCTAGTAAGCGGATCTTGTCACAGATTGTGGTCCTCTTGGTACAATATAAGTTTCGTTTTAGTGCTAAAGCGAGAAGCGTGAAAGCACTGTAACCGGACGCCTCGATGCGCTGCACTGCTCACTAGCGTCTGTTTGTCTGGGGGACGTGATATCACACGGGTCTGTCCATCCTTCATTGTGTTGTATGAAGTGTTTAACTGTTAGCAATAAAGGCGGCTTTACACGACGCCAGCAACTCGTATGAGTCACTAAAACCGGGTACTAAAACAGATAGTACTGTCCCTTAGAGGTGATACTATCTGTGAAATACTGCTGTAAATGAAAACTGCTACTGCTACTTTTCAATATATGTTAAATTAAACTGTGAACTGCGAAATAATGTCTGGCTGTCCTGTTATGTAACTATAGCTTCTTCATATAGGCTAATATAAATCAGAAAAAAAAAAAACAAAATCAGGTATTTTATCTACACAAATACAAAATTCTTCTGTACAATTATTCTTCTACACAACACTACTTGTGCAAAAAACATTCGCTATACTAAATACATAATACCAACAAGCTAAATCTGGCGGGAAACAACTGTGTGCGCGCAGTTAGTAATATCAATATTTATATCGTCAATAATTCCGCACTAATAAAAATGTGAACTGTAAAAATTTCACAGTTCATAGTATGTAGATAGGTAGGACCAAACTGTGAACTCATCACGCATGCGCAGGGCAAAGCGACGCGATTTTAGCGAAAATAAAAGAAACTAAAGGCGTGGATTGGTTGAAGAGATTTCGGAGATTTCAGTTCACAGTTAGTAACAGTTAAACTCAGCCATTCACTGTTATATAAATATGTGAAATTTGAATATCTGTGAAAAAGTAGCAGTTCTGTGATATCGTTACCATCTCTACTCTCCCCGTGTAAATTCCTGTAGAGTACTCATTGGGAGTCTCCACGCCAGTTGAGTGAATGGAAAATAATCCTATTTAATGGAACGAGTTAGTTCCCCCACATAATACTCGACTGTAGGACGTACTAGCACCGTTCGAGACCGATCACACGATTCGAGTAACACATACGAGTGGTTAGTTTAGTGTTACTGAAGTCGTTTATAATGCGTGCCACGTGTTTTGTAGTAATGATCGTTGTTTGTAGTTTTGTACAAACAAAGCGGAGTTAAGATACCACTTTAAAATTTGTGGAACTGGAGACAAAATGCTTGTGGAATACGAGCCTGAATAATTTTAAGAACAAATGGGCCCGTGAATCAGCTTTATTCGATTCACGGTAGTGTTATAGAGAACTGCCACAACTGATAACACTGACGAGCGCGCTAGGTCCGGAATGTAACGACTTCACGGTAGTGTTATAGAGAACTGCCGCAACTGATAACACTGACGGGCGCGCTAGGTCCGGAATGTAACGACTTCACGGTAGTGTTATAGAGAACTGCCGTAACTGGTAACACTGACGGGCGTGCTAAGTCAGGAATGTAGTGACTTCACGGTAGTGTTATAGAGAACTGCCGTAACTGATAACACTGACGGGCGTGCTAAGTCAGGAATGTAACGACTTCACGGTAGTGTTATAGAGAACTGCCGCAACTGATAACACTGACGGGCGCGCTAAGTCAGGAATGTAACGACTTCACGGTAGTGTTATAGAGAACTGCCGCAACTGATAACGGTGACGGGCGCGCTAAGTCCGGAATGTAACGACATACGAGTCGCACGTATCGTTTGGCCAAACCAAATTTCATCGTACGTATTTTAATCGTGTAATTGTGTTCAGTGTTTGTGACGTATGTTTTTAATGTTTTGTTTAACTTTGTGAAGACCTCAACAGAGAAATTTATCATTTTGTATCACGGCCTGAAGATGGAACAATAGAGTTTCGAAACCGCGGTAGCTTTTACGAGGTGAGTAGATAGACCACTGACGGGAAGTCATAATTAAGTCATAATCCTAATTACTTAAATATGTGGTCCGGTGGCTATGTTGCAATAAAGAGCTTTATGAAGCTGAAAGAATGAAGAAGCTGATAAATTAAGGTAAAAGAAATGAATAGGCCCTATATCTGATTTTGATGTTGTCAGGCAAAAAATAAAATTAAGAATTTAAGATCAACATATATTCATCTTAAATATTGTTTTTAAATATTCTTGTTCTTGTTGATCAACATACGAAGCTTGTTAAAATTAAGAAATCCGAACACTCGGAAGATTTCGGAAACTAATACCAGTTGCAAGGTATGCGAGAGTTATTTCCAGCTTTATTCGGCTGTGTATAGCTTCTCTCATTGTCGTATAGGTTCGTTGTATTCGTGGCGATATTTTCTCCAACAGTAAATTAAAAGAATCTGGAGACATTCGCATACAATTTCGTTATTCGAGAATGTCCTTTAAGGCCAGTTCCTTAAGAAGCACACTTAAGGCCCCACGCGCGGATCTTCTAACAGCCATTTTGTTTCCCCATGTTCTTTCTTCTGATGTTCCCCCATGGCACGTTTTCTTCTGATTCGATTATTTTCATCAATAATTCTTCGCACAAGACTTTAATACACGTCTTTAAACACTTTTTGATCAAAGAATTTTTGCAATATAGTGGTCATCTGTGCAAATAAATAAGACAGAAAACTCGAGTTTCCGAAATTGCCACTAAGCCGAGTGGCGTCTATACGTTTTTATCAAATTTTAGCGTGTATTTTTTTTTTTTTTTTAACGTCCGACTATTGTGCACACTTGGGCTAATGCAGACGGTGGGATGATTTTATAGCGTATGAAAATGCCAAGCCCTCGCCGGGAATCGAACCCGGGTCTTCGGGGTGAAAGCCTAGTACGCTATCCACTAGGCCACCGAGGCGGCTATCCCTGTAGACGCCACTATCCCTGTACAGTACTCGCCTCCTGTACAGTAGTACTCGCCTCCTGTACAGTAGTAATTGCCTCCTGTACAGTAGTACTCGCCTCCTGTACAGTAGTACTCGAGTCCTATACAGTAGTACTCGAGTCCTATACAGTAGTACTCGAGCCCTGTACAGTAGTACTCGCCTCATGTACAGTAGTACTCTAGTCCTATACAGTAGTACTCGAGTCCTATACAGTAGTACTCGAGCCCTGTACAGTAGTACTCGCCTCATGTACAGTAGTACTCGCCTCATGTACAGTAGTACTCTAGTCCTATACAGTAGTACTCTCGAGTCCTATACAGTAACAGTAGTACTCGAGCCTCAGTAATAATTGCCTCCTGTACAGTAGTACTCGCCTCCTGTACAGTAGTAATTGCCTCCTGTACAGTAGTAATCGCCTCCTGTACAGTAGTACTCTAGTCCTATACAGTAGTACTCGAGTCCTATACAGTAGTACTCGAGCCCTGTACAGTAGTACTCGCCTCATGTACAGTAGTATTCGAGTCCTGTACAGTAGTACTCGCCTCCTGTACAGTAGTACTCGCCTCCTATACAGTAGTACTCGAGTCCTATACAGTAATAATTGCCTCCTGTACAGTAGTACTCGCCTCCTGTACAGTAGTAATCGCCTCCTGTATAGTAGTAGTCGCCTCCTGTACAGTAGTACTCGAATCCTGTACAGTAGTACTCGCCTCCTGTACAGTAGTACTCGAGTCCTATACAGTAGTACTCGAGTCCTATACAGTAGTACTCGAGCCCTGTACAGTAGTACTCGAGTCCTATACAGTAATAATTGCCTCCTGTACAGTAGTACTCGCCTCCTGTACAGTAGTAATTGCCTCCTGTACAGTAGTAATCGCCTCCTATACAGTAGTACTCGAGTCCTATACAGTAGTACTCGAGCCCTGTACAGTAGTACTCGCCTCATGTACAGTAGTATTCGAGTCCTGTACAGTAGTACTCGCCTCCTGTACAGTAGTACTCGCCTCCTATACAGTAGTACTCGAGTCCTATACAGTAATAATTGCCTCCTGTACAGTAGTACTCGCCTCCTGTACAGTAGTAATCGCCCCTGTACAGTAGTAGTCGCCTCCTGTACAGTAGTACTCGAGTCCTGTACAGTAGTACTCGCCCCTGTACAGTAGTACTCGCCTCCTATACAGTAGTACTCGAGTCCTATACAGTAATAATTGCCTCCTGTACAGTAGTACTCGAGTCCTATACAGTAATAATTGCCTCCTGTACAGTAGTACTCGCCTCCTGTACAGTAGTACTCGCCTCCTGTACAGTAGTACTCGCCTCCTATACAGTAGTACTCGAGTCCTATACAGTAATAATTGCCTCCTGTACAGTAGTACTCGCCTCCTGTACAGTAGTAATCGCCCCTGTACAGTAGTAGTCGCCTCCTGTACAGTAGTACTCGAATCCTGTACAGTAGTACTCGCCCCTGTACAGTAGTACTCGCCTCCTATACAGTAGTACTCGAGTCCTATACAGTAATAATTGCCTCCTATACAGTAGTACTCGAGTCCTATACAGTAATAATTGCCTCCTGTACAGTAGTACTCGCCTCCTGTACAGTAGTAATCGCCCCTGTACAGTAGTAGTCGCCTCCTGTACAGTAGTACTCGCCTCCTGTACAGTAGTACTCGCCTCCTATACAGTAGTACTCGAGTCCTATACAGTAATAATTGCCTCCTGTACAGTAGTACTCGCCTCCTGTACAGTAGTAATCGCCCCTGTACAGTAGTAGTCGCCTCCTGTACAGTAGTACTCGAATCCTGTACAGTAGTACTCGCCTCCTATACAGTAGTACTCGAGTCCTATACAGTAATAATTGCCTCCTGTACAGTAGTACTCGCCTCCTGTACAGTAGTAATCGCCCCTGTACAGTAGTACTCGCCTCCTGTACAGTAGTACTCGCCTCCTGTACAGTAGTACTCGCCTCCTGTACAGTAGTAATCGCCCCTGTACAGTAGTAGTCGCCTCCTGTACAGTAGTACTCGCCTCCTATACAGTAGTACTCGCCTCCTGTACAGTAGTACTCGCCTCCTATACAGTAGTACTCGAGTCCTATACAGTAATAATTGCCTCCTGTACAGTAGTACTCGCCTCCTGTACAGTAGTAATCGCCCCTGTACAGTAGTAGTCGCCTCCTGTACAGTAGTACTCGCCTCCTGTACAGTAGTACTCGCCTCCTATACAGTAGTACTCGAGTCCTATACAGTAATAATTGCCTCCTGTACAGTAGTACTCGCCTCCTGTACAGTAGTAATCGCCCCTGTACAGTAGTAGTCGCCTCCTGTACAGTAGTACTCGAATCCTGTACAGTAGTCGCGTTGTACAAGTTACTAGCGTCTTGTAAAGCCACCTATAGTGTTGGGATTTAAAATACTTTTAAATATTCCAATACAAGAACTACTATTCGAATAAGTACTCATTTAAAAGTATTCAAGTAGTTTCATGAACGGTATTAATTTATTTCAGGTGAACGCCCGACTGTGTTTTCCTTTTTCTGGTGTAATTAATATTAATTGTAATGAACTGATATTAGATTATGATTTTTGCATTCAGTAATTCAATTGGAACGCTCCGCGTTGAAAACAAACAATTAATAAATTATATTTAAATATTTACAAGTCATATTAATTTAATTATTAATTAATATGATCGTTATTAATATTGCGTTATAGATTTTTTTTAATGTTTACAATATAATAAGTATTAGTTATTAATAAATTTATTATATTGTACCATCATTTAGTTTTATTATTAGGTCGGTATTTTTTCCCCAACTAAGGCAGTAATAATAAATTTCACGTATTAAACGTCATTCCAGAATATTAGTTATAATTTTAATTGGAATTATTATTTAAGAATATTTTTTCAGTTACTATTAACTTAATACGTAAAATATTCAGGAGCTATAAACTTAGTCTTAGTAAGCTAATTGTTATAAACTTAGTTTCCCGCATGGTGTGCAGACTACTAGTTGCACCTATTGAGAGGATTTAGACGTCTCTTGCGGTACCAGAGTCTAACACACACTTACACTTACAACATTACACTTACGACTTTAACACTTTACACTCACAATTTCATTTAGGGAGACGATAATACCCTTAATGTGCTTTTCGCCTAAAAAAAAAAAACAAAAAAAATATTGAGTGGTTAGTTGTTTATTGCAAGAACTAGGCATATTCAATCGTAAAGCACTAGTAGTTGTAAGGATTACCGAACGAATAGTCGCTAGGAATGATTATCTAAAACGAATACATTGTAATAGTAATGCACGATTACGAGATGTTTAAGTTGATTGTTTCGATTGTAAAAACATCTCGATGCTTCTCGATTGTATTGGACTCGTCAGTCGTCACTTGTCGATTGTTTTTCTATCCGAGTTCGTCAACTCGCCTCTTGTTGCCTACACTTGCATGTTTACTTGTTTAGTTCAAGTAGGCCTATATCATCGACAAAACAATCGAATGAATCGTCAACTTGCAATCGGAATGGGTGTTTTCAAAACCCTACAAGTTAGCATTGACCATTCGTATTAACTTTAAAAATGTATGTTATTTTGTAATAATTGTGAGTCATGGCTGTTTTTTTATGTATAAATGTACAGTTGTTTATTACACATTGTAATTGAAGTATAAAGTAAATAAATTGTTTCTTAATTTAATTCTGGATGAGTGGTTTATTAACATTATTAGTGCATGTATTGTTTGTGTAGGCAAAAACTAAAAATTTCTTGTCAGTCCAGAAGATAGTCCATTAGATCATGCTGAAGTAATGCATGTAAAAGAAGATTTTTTGAAATAATTTTGTAAAATTTTATTTTTGTTTTATATATTTTTGGTAATAATAATATATTGTTTTTATTGATAGTAATAATTAGCGCTTAACAATCGATTAGAAAAAACGAATTGTTTGTGTCGATTTGTGATGTCGAGTCAAAGAAAAGTGCATTGCGCTAAAAACCAATTAAGCAGTCATGAATCATCGCGATGACAATCGTCACACGTCTCGATTGTGCAACTCGACTGGTATTCGATTGTTTTGTTGTACGATGATCGATCGTCTCGATCACTGCAATGTAGGTTAGATGCGCAGTGGACAAGTAACTAGTAAGGATTCAATTCACAAAACTATTTGTTCATTTGCTGCCGAATGCCGTGTATAGAAGTTATGTACGTGTCTTCCACTTAGGCTAAAAAGTATTCGAATAAAAGTGAACTATTTGAATATAAGAATACAGTATGTCTGTATTCGAATAGCCCAACACTAGTTTGCAGTGTCTGTACGCACTCTTCCAGGGAAGTCCGTAGAGCTCAGGCCTCAAGGAAATACAGAAGTCTGTCTGCTTTAAGTACTAAAGGATTTGCCTGTACATGTACAAATCAAACTGTATTTTAAATAAAATTTGTTAGATTGTGTTCCAACAGCGTGTTAAAAATTGAACGAATGGTTTATGTAATTTAACCGTTAACTATCTATTTAACGGTTATTTAACGGTATTTAACGGTTAAAAAATTATAATAAAATAAGTACATCCTAATTAGCAGAACCCTCACCGCTTTTCCTGTGAACAAATTAACACCCGCAATCATGTTACAATGGTTCTTTTAATATAAATAATAATATGTTACAATGATTCTGTTTTTGTTTCTAAATAGTTCTTGAAAAGCAGCTAGATAACGTCATGAGAAAGTACGTTACAATAGTTCTCTTTTTGTCTCATTTTGTTTCTGAAATTAAATAGTTTTAAAAGAAAGGGGCTTGGTAACGTCATGAGAAAATACGTCACAATATTTCTCTTTCTGTTTCTAAAATAAAATAACTAAAAAAAAAAAAAACAGCTAGATAACGTCATGAGAAAATACGTTACAATAGTTCTCTTTTTGTCTCATTTTGTTTCTGAAATTAAATAGTTTTAAAAGAAAGGGGCTTGGTAACGTAATGAGAAAATACGTCACAATATTTCTCTTTCTGTTTCTAAAATAAAATAACTAAAAAAAAAAAAACAGCTAGATAACGTCATGAGAAAATACGTTACAATAGTTCTCTTTTTGTCTCATTTTGTTTCTGAAATTAAATAGTTTTAAAAGAAAGGGGCTTGGTAACGTAATGAGAAAATACGTCACAGTATTTCTCTTTCTGTTTCTAAAATAAAATAACTAAAAAAAGCAGCTATATAACGTCATGAGAAAATACGTTACAATGGTTCTCTTTTTGTTTCTAAAATGAAAATTTTTAAAAAAGGAGCTAGACAACGTCATGCAAAAATACGTTAAAATGGTTCTTTTTTTTGTTTCTAAAATGAAAATTTAAAAAAAAGGAACTAGATAACGTCATGAAAAAATACGTTACAATGGTTCTCTTTTTGTTTCTAAAATGAAAATTTTTAAAAAAGGAGCTAGACAACGTCATGCAAAAATACGTTACAATGGTTCTTTTTTTTGTTTCTAAAATGAAAATTTAAAAAAAAGGAACTAGATAACGTCATGAAAAATACGTTACAATGGTTCTATTTTTGTCTATAAAGTAAAATAGTTTAAAAAAAGAAGCTGGATAACGTTGCGTGAAATTTTCAGCTAAATATTTAATTTAACAAAATTAATTAGAAATTTTAAAAACCTGTTTCGAGGTGTTATCCGACCCTCTTCTCTCCACCTACATTAAACATTTCAGACCTGTACGTACCGTAGATTTGACTGTACCCCCCCCCACACAGTAGACTGCGGTTACACAGATATTGTTTTATGAACAGCCAAATTACTAATATTTGGAGGTTTTTCACGCAGGGTGTGGACAATTCGTGGATCACGACCGTAAACTAGATCCCCTGAGCCATGCCCCCCCTGGCTATTTTTGATTCGTGAAATACGAACGGAAATATTATCACGGTCTAAAATAATTCACGTCATGACTTGAAAGAAACTTGTTTGATTTTTGTTTCGTTTAGCCGGTCGTTAGCATTAAAGTCTCCGTATATAAATATTTCAAGCTTTCAAATTGCATTTAAAATACGGAAATTAACACTGACCGTAATATGAAATTTCAAAGCATTTTGAAAATGTTATTTGCTAATTTACACAGTTTTTAACGCTGATTACGTTGGTGAAATTTTAAAGATTTAAAATGCCCGCCAATTTGTTTCTTTCAGTAACTACTGAAATTGATTTTTGAAAGGAAATAGCCACACATATGTTATTGTGGTAAGTGTTTCATTTAAACCTGTTTAAAATATTAAACCTTCAAACTTATTATTTCTCGTTACCTGGCTAACCCTTGCCTAAGTTACAGTTTTAAATATAGTTTTTCTTAGAATCCATTACAGGAGGCTTAAATAGTTAAATTTAAAAGATACAAACGAATTCTTTAAATTCATTGAATTCCACTTCCGGTTGTCGTTCGTCTTCATTCCGCTCAGCTCCTTCCGCTCGATTCAGCTCAACGCAACTAGTTTTAGTGTTTAAGTTTTAGTTTAACGATAACAGTGTTTAGTTTTAGTTTCCCTTCTGTGTAACATACGCGTATTTGCTGGACGGGCGATGATAGTCTGTACGTGTTTTTCGTCAAAAACCTTATAAAAAAAGACGCAGCTTCGCTCCGCATTTGGTGGCGACCCGGCCTAAGTCTGTTTCAAATAATAGTCATAGAAAGTGGCTTTTTAACAAAAAGCTGTCTTCCAGTACGAAGAAAAACCGAAATGACAACCCAGCGATGCTAAACGAAACCAGTTTCCAGCATTTGTATACATTCTGCTTCGGCGAGTCCCTGTTTCCTTCTTTCTTTTCTGTTTGTATAATATTCTGTGTTCATATTCCAACTAAACGGGGCAAATAGCTCTCTACACCTGTAATCATTCTTTCATTGTTCTCCAGCTTCCAAGATAACAAATCTGTTTTAATTTTATTTTTTCGAAGTGAATACGCGCGGTATGGAAAATTTTGTGGTGCAGTGAAATCGAATTGAGTGTAACGGAAGGAAACAACGATTCATCAAACAGCTGATGGTTGAAACAACTGGTTATTACAGTCTGTGAGTAACAATAATATGAATTACAAAATTAAGCGACAACCATAGATAGACTACTTACCTCGAATACTGAAAGGCGAGAATAGAATAAAATATTGAATGAAATAGCGGTAAAATTAGAAGTTTAAAATGTTAAAAGAATAAAATAAGTGAAATATTGGTTTTTATAAATTTAATAGAAACTATAATTATATATAAGTGTTGTATTACAGATGTTATTTAATAATATTTAAACAGATGTTATGTAGCACGTGTTTGTGTAATTTTTAGGTTATAAAAGGCAATTTCACGTTGTGAAAAGAGTTTTTAACGATTTTAGAAAGAAAAAATGGATAGAGACGGATATTGGTGTAAAAAGGGTCAGTAACAAGTATTAACTTTTTACGGGCGTAGTTTGTAGTTACTGATTTTTTCCAAACATTTGTAGAAAATTGTAGAAGTAAATCTATGGCAAAGAGTATCAATAAATCGGTCAGCCAATAATTGAGTGCTTTAACCAGTAGTGCCTGGTGCGGGGTGCGTGAGAACCTCCACACGCGGCTCTCCGGCCATTTGTACACGCAGTAACCTATAGCTAAAAGCATCCCCTAAAGCGAATTCTATTTTTTACTGTTAGAAGTTTAAATGTGGGTTTTACTTGGATAAGGAGAAACACAGATAAGAGAAAAGTGTAAAATGAAATACTGTATTACAAATATTGTTTGATGAGTTGTTAATTCTTCAATTAACAACAATTCTTGTACTTCTGCTTTTCATCGATGGTTATGTAGATTATTATAGCTACTATTATTCAGGGTGTTAAACAAGTGGCGCAACCTTATGGGAAAGTAAGAAAGTTACTTTATTCTATGAGTTAATGATAAAAAGTGGGCTTCGTTATGCGATTCACACAACTGAATACGGCGTTGTAACGTTTGTAGAGAAATTGCAGTAACACATCGTTCGATTCCTTCTTACAGTTCGGGAATGGTGTATGGATAAGTTTTGTAAGCAACACCCTTATAAAGCGTCCCTACAAGAAAAAGTCTGGTGGAGATATATCAAGGGACCGAGGGTGTTGTACTCTCCGGGAGAAACAGTAGAAGTGCGGGCGTTTACCAGGACGCGGGCTCGCAAAGCACTCTTCCGGTTCGGAATGGTAAGAAGTTCGTGTCTCTTTCAAAGTTGGCTGAATTCTTCATATTTCCTCTCAAGCAACTTGTGTTGGAAGGTTCGGTTCTCCTGGATGTTCTACCGAACAAAGATTTTCGACCAATAGATTATGGGTGAAACCATAATTTCTCAGAAATCCGTTGTTAAAACCAAAGAAAGAACGGTGCGTTCAGGATGAGATGCAACGTGGTGCGCCGGCAGTAATGTCTTGGCGTAAATGTAATAATCTAGCGTACTATAGACCCGAGATGCACGAGCACTGTGAACCAGTCAGAAGCGAGATTGGTTGACGGGAGAATAGTAAACTTGGTTCGCAGGCGTAGGCTGTTTGAACGCCGATAGAGAAGTGGATATATTTCAGTGTTAGCGTAGTTAAGTTGGGTAACTAAGTTCCTATGTTTTTTAGGTGACAAGGAGATAACCCCTTTGAAATCACTTCTCAATGAAAACATTGTGCAAAGAAAATCATGGTGTTGGCTGTACGAGCTGAAACCACGTGTACTGCAGCTGTTCTGCAGTGAAGATATTATTGAACTGTTGCACAATCTGACAGCAGCGTCCATTGTTTATTGTGTCATGAAAAAATGTTATGAAGATTCGATTCCGTGATATTGCACACCAAACACCTAATTTTCTTGTGTGCATGGGCACTCGTGTAGCTGATGTGGATTGTTCGTAGCCCAAATGCGATATGTCTGTGAATTTACGTATCCATCGAGACAAAACTATGCTTCGTCAGGCCGAAACCAATCACTGAGCTCTTCTCCGTCGGGTGTTACAGAAGACTTGGAACAACTAACTCAGAATAAAGTGATTTTTTTAACTTCTCCATAAGGTGCATCGCTTTTTCATAAGGTGCACTCTGTAGGTGCATTATTTAATATACTGTTAAAACATTTTGTAGATATTAATTTTAGCGTTGGCAGGACGTGGGTGCAGACTTACCGGAGCTTCACCTGACTTGCCCGCAGCTTGGATTTCCGGCGCATGACTAGGCTTCATTCGTTCCCACGCCTCGGGAAATGCATTCAGTTTCTTAACAACACTTTACATGCTTTTTACGTTTCTTTGTAACACAACTGTTATAAGAGCGGAGAGGGATGGGAAGCAGCACCTAGCGGTAACCAATAGTACTACTGTATTTCGAAATAAACTCTAAAAAATTGAAGACTTCTCAAAATCAACTCTAAACTTAGCAATACAATTTTGTTCAACTGTAAGAATAACGATATATTAAAGAATGTCTTGGGTCCGGGGAATTTCGTTTAAAAACAATCATTTTCTTTTTTATTGCACCCGCACGTCGTTGCCTGTGTGAAAATAATAAACATCTGTAAGCATGAGATACTAAAAAAGATGATTCTCTTTTTGTTTCTTAATTAAAATAGTTTTAAAATAAGACCTCAGATAACGCCAGTTGTAATTTTCAATTCTTAATTAGAATTCCTGTTTCGACTTGTCCGACCTTTTGTTCATTAACGTTAAAATTTTGAGATATCTGCTTGTCATAGATTTGATTGCGCGAGCCCAGCGAAGTCGATTTTTTCACGGATTCGATACTTTGTGTATAGATTATTTCGTACAGTGAGACGTAAACGAAGTTACAGTTAATTTAACGTTAGCGGCTGCTAAAACTGTTAAGATTTTCAACTGCCCAATAATGATCGGCGATGCGATAGTTCTTAAATATTTTTTGAAGAAATGTACGAATTATAGAAATTAACGTTCGAAACTCACTTTTGTAACCTACTGATTTGAAGCTTCATCAGAGACGATCTACAGTGTAAAATCGACCAAGCCTCCAGTTGTACAGTCCTTATAAATATGTCTACGGGTCCTTTGTTCTGTGGTTTCGGCACATTCTTGACTGTAACATTCAGGCCAGGCTGGTTCCCACAGTACGGTGTAGACCTACCATTAGTCCGCTTACACAAGACATTACACGGGTCGGTACGTGTCCATTGTACTGCCTGTGTGTGTGGAGGAGGAGTTATTCCCAGGGTAGTGAGCAGGGTTGCCAATCTTCACATTTTCTCGTGTTCTCCCCCAATTTGTTTCAAGCCCCCAAACGTTATGGCTTCGGAAATAATTACGAAACTCACTGCATGCTGTGTAATTGTTGCAGTATTGTACAACTAGTTTTCCCAAATAGATTTTTTATATAAATTGTGAATTATTTTTATTAAAAAAAATAACGTTTTAGCACGAGGCAGTGCCTACTTGGTGGTCGATGTGCGCACCTTATGGTTCGTAGTTCTAGCTGCAGTTATTCCCGTTGCTTTTCCCTTACCGTTAACGCTGATCCCTCGTCCTCATTAGCCAAACTAACATAACGTATGGACGATAAGCAAAAAAGTCATTGAATATAAACGTTTTAGAATTGTAACCCTTATGAAAGCTCATTACGGGTGATAATTTGCGGTAGAGTGTTGAACTACAATTAAATAGTACTGTATATTTTTTTAAACGTCTCCCTCTGTCCTCGCAGTTTGCAGCGCTCGTAGCGGCACTTAGGTCAATTACTTGAACTTTAGCCTCTGATATCGAGCACGCTTTTTATAGTGGTGGCTGTACTTCTGGTACGTTTGTACTAAATGGTTTTATTTTTTCGCTAGTCTATTGTAATGTAATTGTTTAAAAACATTCAGTATCAATTTTAACAGGGTTATTCAAGTACAGTGACACGATAAACGTGGACACTTTGGGATTCATTTGCATAGATATGTGCCGGATCTTAGAGCTATGCTAAACCAAACCTCGAATGTCTATGTTTTTTAGTCCTAAACATGTCTTTCACGGTCGCAATATACTTTGTAAAATATGATTAATAAAGTGTAACGAATCCTCAGAGGAGATATTCTGTAATGTTTGATTTTAAGCTGCAAAAGCCTGGGCGTATTTAATAAACGCCCCTCCCGCCGGTATATCTTCTATCTTACTTCCGATTAAATTGCCAGCCAAATTTCCGTTTCCTTTTGCATCAATTTCCTGCCGCTGCTAAAGGCAGGCGCAACAAAAGATAAAAAACAACGTATTTTTATACTTTGATTAAAATTGCTTCAGGGTGTATAGAAATAGAGCGTCTACCTATAGATGGGTGTATTTGGATAGCGGCCACCTTTTACATTGTAGGAGGCTATCGGGGAATCCTTTGTAGTCCAGCCACTTAGTACGCGGCCTGCCCGAGAATTTCACAAATCTAATGTAATCTAATACAGATAATATTATTAATATATTTAATTAGATAATAAGGTCTTATAGATAATCATAAATCTAATATATAAAAATCAATGTTTGTTTTTTCGTATTTTAGGCGCTGCCATACCGTTCATACGATGTGATGGGGCTTTTTGCTAACTGTTCAGGAGTTTCCCGGGAAGGTTATAGGCTATAAGAGAGTTGTAATACTTAACCCTGTCACCCTTAAAAGTCACCCTTTGTAGTGAAAAATGCGTTTTTCAGAACCTTTGCCATAGTTCATCCGATGTGATGGGGCTTTTTGCTAACTGTTCAGGAGTTTCCCGGG
Organism: Callitettix versicolor; assembly: GCA_022606455.1. Classification (NCBI taxonomy): domain Eukaryota; kingdom Metazoa; phylum Arthropoda; class Insecta; order Hemiptera; family Cercopidae; genus Callitettix; species Callitettix versicolor. The sequence continues at coordinate 18,470,967 of CM040187.1, forward strand.
AAGGTTATAGGCTATAAGAGAGTTGTAATACTTAACCCTGTCACCCTTAAAAGTCACCCTTTGTAGTGAAAAATGCGTTTTTCAGAACCTTTGCCATAGTTCATCCGATGCGATGGGGCTTTTTGCTAACTGTTCAGGAGTTTCCCGGGAAGGTTATAGGCTATAAGAGAGTTGTAAACTTTAACCCTGTCACCCTTAAAAGTCACCCTTTGTAGTGAAAAATGCGTTTTCAGAACCTTTGCCATAGTTCATCCGATGTGATGGGGCTTTTTGCTAACTGTTCAGGAGTTTCCCGGGAAGGTTATAGGCTATAAGAGAGTTGTAATACTTAACCCTGTCACCCTTAAAAGTCACCCTTTGTAGTGAAAAATGCGTTTTTCAGAACCTTTGCCATAGTTCATCCGATGTGATGGGGCTTTTTGCTAACTGAAAAGTCACCCTTTGTAGTGAAAAATTTGTTTTTGGCATACAATTTTTTTTTTTTTTTAAGGCGAAAAGCACATTGAGGCTATTATCGCCTCCCTAAACGTAAGTGTGAGTGTAAAGTGTTAAAGTCGTAAGTATAGTGTTGTAAGTGTAAGTGTGTGTTAGACTCGGGTACCGCGAGGGACGTCTAAATCCTCTCAATAGTTGCAGCTAGTCTGCACCCTCCTGCGAGGGCCGACTGTGAATACAGTTTTCCTAGATCGGTACATGCCTACTTTCACATTTCAAGAACGGATATCACCGTGTTGGTTTGTTTCTACCAGTTCCGGACACTGAACATAAATTTCTACAAATCTACTTTACGGATGACGATGCTGCACAAATTGATCAACGTTGCGATGCAATTCCAGGCACCGAACGCCACATAATGTGTTATTTGCAAACGTTTTTCCACAAATACAAAAGCATTGATAACAGTATTCAAAACTTCAATTGACAATTTATCGGTGGATCATTACGCAATTCAAATACGACCCGACAAAACACCACTCGGACAGCATGCCGGACGCTACAATGCACCTACCGTCAATGAAGTTTCGATTGTCATAGTTAGCGAAGAACGTGATATGCGTGATATTATTCTTCAGCGATAAAATAATACAATTCAACGTGTCGCTGAAACACATCGATCATACGATGCGCTGCAAAATACCATAATTTATTGGGAGTAGCAAGAAGGGTATCACTTCAATATTATGCACATTAATTATATCAGTAGAAACATAAATATAATTTTTTAAATTTTTTTATGCTACAGCAACGCGCCGGGTACTAGCTAGTCGAACTATAAAAACTGAAAATAACATCTTATAACCTCAAAACACCAATAAAAAAAATTAATGAGAGAAAAAAATTGTAATAGCGTACAGGTGCAACTTCACAAGTACTTAAAGATTTTATGGGTCATAATTTACGTTAGAAGATTTTTATGTTATAGGTTTTGTATTGTAGGTTAAAATACACTATAATTATCATAAGTTAATATACCTATTTCAATATAAAGCAATTAAAAATAGTTTAATACTTCTTCTATTTTATTCCATTCTTTTTAATATTTGGGATGGGATAGATCGTATAAAAATGTGCACTTTTACACATTCGATAAGTTCTTCTGTCATGTTTGATTCAGAGGTGCCAATGTCCACTAACGGCGCATGATCCCCCTACAAAATCAATTCCCCCGCTCAAAATTTTATAACTTAAATGCTACCATTCAGTGGCAAAAATATCTTTAACTACTTTTATTTTTTTGTCGATCAATTTTTTAAGGGGAAAAATTAAAACGAACAAAATTTTATTTCGTATCGTATTAAATATTAAATACACTTCATTAGTTTAGAACAGAATACTTTTTATATTTGATACTTTTTATATTTTTTGCAGTTTTAAATTTATTTATTTATTATTATTATTTTATTTTAAGGCGAGAAGCACATTAAGGCTATTATCACCTCCCTAAATGTAAGTGTGAGTGTAAAATGTTAAAGTCGTCAGTGTAGTGTTGTAAGTGTAAGTGTATTAGATTCGGGTACCGCGAGGAACGTCTAAATCCTCTCAACAGTAAATCCTCATATTAAAGCTAGTCTGCACCCCTGCGTGGTGCAGTTTTAAAATTGGACTATAGATAATAATAAAATTTTATCTATAACAATTTGAAGATTTTTATAACAATATTTATGTTATCCCTTTTTAAAATAATTATGATACAAATAAATTTTGCCCCCTCCCCTAAAAAACGTTGATGGTGCATTTTTGGTGGTGCAAAAAGTTGTACCACGATCAGCGGGCAAATCAATCAAAACACGTTCTATCATTGCTAAATTGAAAGCCATGTTGCGTTTGCTTGAATACACATATCTGACTAATGAGTTACATCTGATAGTCACCGCGACCGTATCTGTGTGTGGTAGCCTTCACGTGTTGCGTCTACCTAGAGTCTAGACTGTGATAACAGTATAATGAACAAACTAAAAATATACATCGTTACTGCAGGATAGATAATTGCAAATAATGTACTGAATTTGCAGTGCTACGGTAACAGTAGTGCTTGTGCCAGCTGGACCCAGTAGTGTCACTTTGTGCCGGCTAGACGTGGTGCAATGCTCTGTTACAGCGGCAACAAGAATGCGGTATTCGTATCACTGTAGTGGACCTAGGTGTAGATGAAAGGGAACGTGCGTAGTGGGGGCAGTGACCTGACATTGGCCTTGAATTCCTCCGACTTCCTTCCGGCGTCCTGAGGTCCTGAGTGCATCTTCAGGCGCATTCGTTTCTAAATTCCGCTGCATAACTTAGAAAGTGGAAAAATTACTTTTTGTTTCTAAGTTCAAGGGGAAAATTACTTCTTGTTTCTAAGCTCAAGGGGGAATTACTTCTTGTTTCTAAGCTTAAGGGGGTAATTACTTTTTGTTTCTAAGCTCAAGGTTTACTGCCCAGTTTGAAGTGGGTTTTCATTAAGTAGCAGAATATAAGTAGACTATGTGTCATTTAAAGTCACTACCGTAGTCACCTATTACGGTAGTTGAAACGTATCGTAAACTAACGTGTGTAGAAATATCTTATTAGTTTACATTGAAATGGGAAACAAGAAGCAAATAGCTTTATGTTGGCTACGAGTGTAAAAGTAATTGGTAACTTGGGAATGTATGTTTTTTGATTATGCTTTTAAAACTTTATCAGTGCAAATGGTCCGGTATTGACGTATGTAAATCGTGCCGATTGAGTGTAGTCTTTTGGGGATTTCCAGCATTCAGTGATTTGACAGTTAACCAAATACTGGCTGTTACTTTATTGTCAAATCCTTTAGCTGTGATTCTTTCAGAGCCTCTTTGAAGTTCCAGACAGAGTTGCCAGTTAAAAAGAAAAAAGTGAACGAGTATGTACTGTTTAAAAAAACAATACACAAACAACTGAACAACAATAATTTTTTAAACAAAAACAAACCAAACCTAAATAAACGTAAATTTTATTCAGCGTAAAGTATGTTTAAATTTCTGTTATTGAACCAAAAGTAAAAATCGTGTATCACGTTTTATCTTTCTTTTTATTTTAATTGCGATAATTTGTTCGAAAACACGACATAACAGAACTTATTATAGCCTATCAGCTGTTCAATGAAATCAGCGGATAGTTACGAATTAATATAAAACAGCTGATCTTTTACTATAACTATCATAGGTAGTTTTTAACAACATAACCTAACACTTATTATAGCCTATCAGCTGTTTAATGAAATCAGCTGATCGTTACTAATTAATGTAAAAAACTGATTTTTTACTGTAACTACCAATATAATAATTAGGTTAACGATTCGTTTCATATAGTAACATCGGTCGAACTTCTTCGTTGTTTCCGTAGTGTAGTGGTTATCTTGTGCACCTCACATGGCCGGTTCCCGGATCCCGGGCGGAAACACAGGATATTTGAATTATAATTAGTTTAATATGAGGCTTGGGACGCGAAAAATTTACTAATATGTCTTAATCATATTATATTTCTGAAAGTTTGTGTGTTGGTTTGTTTGTTTGTTATTAATCACGCTTTAACTACTGGACCAATTTTATATGTTTAATTTAGACCTACATTGGTACGTGTGAATAATAAATATTTTTACATTATTTTAAACACCATTATACTACTTACCCAGCCAATCATAATTTAGTATTTAAAATATATATATGGTAGCTGTGAATAATAAATATTTGTTATGTTAAACGCCATCATACTACTTACTCTATCCAACTTAATTTTTTAGTATTTAGGAACGTGACAAGTTTTAATTGCATAATAGTAAAGTTTTATACGTTTATTAGGTTTATATATTGATAGGTGTAATTAAAAATTTTTAAGTTATTTTAAATGTAATCATACTACTTCCCCAGTCAAAGTTAATTATTTAGTATTCAAGTGTTAATTGTATAAAAGTGACGTTTTATACGTTTATTATATAGCCTATTGGTAGGTGTGATTAGTAAATGTAAAAATAATTTAAAAACCATAATACTACTTACCCATTTAAACTTAATTATTTAATACTCAAGTGTTAATTATATAACAGTGACCTTTTATACGTTTTTATGTAGGCATGTTGGTAGGTGTGAATAATAAATGTTTTAAGTTATTTTGAACGCCATCATGCTACTTACCCAGTCCAACTTAATTATTTAATATTTAGTTTTGTGACAAAAGTTAATTTTATAATAGTGACGTTGTAATAATATTTTATTAAAATATAACAGAACCCTCTTCTAGAGTATCGAGTTACAAAAATCTATATGTCTTGGCCGAAAACCATAAATCGAATAACATTGTATATAGAAATATGTTAAATTGAAATGGACCTTTTCTGATTTTGAAAATCGACTATGCATTTTATTACCTACATTATAATTGCAGGCAAAGCCGCAACGGGTAACAGCTAGTCAAAATATAAATTTGTGCACTCGCGTGACGCAAGATCCAACATCACAACCAGCCCTAAAACACGATACATGTTAAAAGTCTTTTTGAAGCCCTAAATAGGTTAACAGGTTAAACAAATCAATTGGAATTCGTTTCCATCAGCACCACTTTACAGTCCTTTTCCATTCCTCCGACGCCGTGACCAATCAGACACAGTATTTTCTTTTCCACTTCAATTCCGTCTGCACTCATTTCACGAGCGTCCTGCTGTCGGGTTCTGTTTTTAAATTCAACATTGTTCGAACGCTGTAAAACAAAATGTAGTACGTTCTGCGACAGTTTCTCCTCTTACATTTAAATTCACTTAAATTTTCCATTTCACAGAGTCGCAGTAAACAGCTGTTCGAATAGAAAGACGACTGCAAATACAGAAAATAACCTCACTGTACTAAGCGGACCGGCCGATACAGTTATGTAATAGTGATTTATGGATTCGAATTAAAAAAATACTTGTTAACTCGAATACCAAAATACTCGTTCATTTGAATATCAAAGTACTCATTGATTCGAATACCAAAGTACTCGTTGATTCGAATATCAAAATACTCGTTGATTCAAATACCAAAATACTCGTTGATTCGAATACCAAAATACTGTTGATTCGAACAAAAATACTCATTGATTCGAATACCAAAATAGTCGTTTATTCGAACACAAAATACTCGTTGATTCGAATACCAAAATACTCATTAATTCGAATACCAAAATACTCGTTGATTCAAACACAAAATACTCGGAATATTCCGATTATTGAATTCATTTACTCATATATACGAATACGGAACCAGAAGCAAAGAATTCGAAACAAGTATTCCACATTCCAAGTCCATTCATTTCATTCGCTATTTCTACATCGTCACCATACTGACATTCTCGCATTAGACCGAGTGGCGAATAAATGCGGAGCGGAGTTACAGTGAGCAGAGCGGACTCGCATTCAAATGTAACCTATCGCTTAGAACAGGGGTCTCCAAACTTTCCAGCCTTAGGGCCATACTGATTACTCCAGTAAGTTCCGAGGGCCAAAACCATATTATCATTGTTGCCGGTGGTAAAAAGTGAAATAGTCCACTGATGAAAAAAAGTCTGAAAAAGTACGCAACGTTTAAAAAAGGCTGCAAATCGGACTAAAGTCCGCAAAACGGCAACACTGCATATTATTAATTTTCCTGTCATTATCTGTAATTTCTAGATTAGTCGTAGAGTACGAGCCATGAGGATCTACATGGCGTACGTAGAGTACGTGACACGACATCTAGTGGACCATGAGTAGTTAGCCCATGACCATATCAATGTAGATGTCATATTAATAATTATTCAACATAAAATTAGAATACTTCAGTAAACTAAATTTAATTTGCTATAAAAAATATGTTCTCTAAAAGGAGTTTTCAAGTATGCAATGCTTGAAACGTTATTCTTTCAATATATTATTATATATATTGAAATATATATATATTTAAAAAAATATATATATATATATATATATATATATATATATATATATATATATATATATATATATATATATATATATATATATATATATATATATATATATATATATATATATATATATATATATATATATATATATATATATATATATATATATATATATATATATATATATATATATATATATATTATATATTATATATATATATATATAATATATAATATATATATATATATATATATATATATATATATATATATATATATATATACAAATATATTATTACTCTCCCTACATAATTTATAGGGGAGAGTAAATTATGTCTATTTACTCTCCGCGGGCCGGACAAAATCTGTCCGCGGGCCGGATGTGGCCCTCGGGCCGTAGTTTGGAGATCCCTGGCTTAGAATATAAGTACGGCCACTGAAAGAGTAACGAAGCTGAACTAAGTCAAATGGCGTCGCTGGGTTCCTCTCTGCGTAGTTTCGACTCTGTCTAGGTTCGGTTTCAAGCTGAATCCGCTTCCTCTCCACCACGCTGATCACGCCACCTATTCTTAGGTTACGGTTTTTAAACGTAGTAGGTCCTTAGAATCTGTTAAAGTAGACGTAAATATTTACATTTAAAAGATACAAACGCGTTTTTTAAACTGACTGAACTCCGCTCTCTGACTGCAGTGTTCAGATTCGGTAAGGAGTTAGACATTGTGTAGCTTATTTAAATCTTTAAAATCCGTGATTAATAGTTTATATGTTGCTACTTGAATAGTTAAAAGTGTACTGTAATTTAGTTTTACGCATAGGTAGTGTATCACACATACACACTCACTACTCTACCTAACCTGGCTTTACGTGTATGGTGCGCACTCGCGTGTGCGTCTTTAGTAAATGAGTGAGAATAGTATGAGCTAGAGTTACGGTGGGCTCGCTAAACCTATCAGTTACTTCTGCCAGATCATTCAATCGCACATATATAAAATGAACAGGGAATAATTTTTTTATTGATTAATCAAAACATGTTTCTAAGGCTTATGATCAGGGTCCGTTTCAATGGTTCTTTTTCCAATTGAATTTTGCTTCGCACGAAGTCACTGCATTGTTTTCCATTTTGCTAACATTTCTGGAATGCACTTTAAAGAATTCGACATGACAATCTATATGTGCCAAAAAGTTAGTGCTGTCTGCTGTAACATTACTTTTTATATTCCAGACAGTGTTACAGGCACCTCTGTCGTTTCTGTGGTCTAAAATTAAAACCCACCTCTAAAAACAAGACGTTAAATGTTAGCTCAACCCCCGTAACAATCGATAGCTGTAGCAACAGATCTACCTTGCCACTGTCTTACACTGTGTAAAGTCTGTCGGTATCGAGTGACGTCACAAATCAGCTTCAGATGATGTGCCTGTTGATATTTGCCCAATACAAACACTGCTTACCCCGCACACAAATATTTGCAACGTTAATTTCTTGGGGGGGGGAGAATTTCTAACAGAAAGATATACGTCAAACAGTTCGTGAGGGTAACGTCTGCACGTTGAATTACTCTCTTACTTCTATAAATGGCAAAAATGCACAAACTTTCTATCTTTTATTGCCTTTTTAAATAATTTTTCGTGGCTAATGTGACAAGATTTCTTCGATACGAACAGAATATTAAACTAGTGAAATTAGAGAAGGTTACCATCTTTTTAAAGATGGAAGTCATGTTTTCAGACTGGAGAGGTGACCGTAACTGATAGTCTTTTAGGAATACAGGAACTGTTTATGCCGGTTACACTAGTGAGGACGAGGAATCAGCGTTAACGGTAAGGGAAAAGCAACAGGAGTAACTGAGGCTGGAACTAAAAATCTTAACGTGCGCAGTTCAGAGACACAGCAGACTGGCCTGTGCTTTAGTAACATCGACCACTGAGTCCTCGAATAGATTTACAAACGTTGCAATTTATTTGTAATCCCAAAAATCAATGTTGAGGATCTTTTTACTTCCATAGTTTATAGAGCTGCGAAACCGTAGCGAACAATCACGAAGGTCATTGCTGCAGACCGAGAACTGGGTTAGTCTGCAAAGCGGGCAGGAATTCTTCGAGTATTAAAACAAAATGTTAAATAATTGCGAGCCGTGTCGTGGGTTACAAAGAGAAAACACTAAACGCAATACCGAACCGGAAGTATCGGGATTGGTAATCAGAGCTGATTTCCGGTAACCATTCTCTGCAATTAGCTGCAGCCGATGGGTCAGGACTTTTATATCGTGTATCAAATCATTTACTGTCAGCTCATTAGCCGTGGGGCTTATTTTCTGCTCCCCAAACTTCATTTTGTAATTTCGATGAATCTCAATATTGATTACGATTATGAAATTGGATTTTAACATCATGTTTTAGGGCTGGTTGTCATGTTGGATTTTGTGTGATGCAAGTGCACAAACTTATATTTATATAACAGTATATTTTGCATGTCGCAAGTCTCATATTAAATTAATTATAATTAAAATTTCCTGTTTTCCGCCTGGGATCGAACTGGGGACCTTGCGCGTGTGAAGCGCACGTGATAACCACTACACTGCGCAAATTACTAAGAAGTTTGACCGTTGTAAAATATATGAAATGAATCATTGATTTAATTTTAATAAAAATGTATTAGTAAAAGATCAGTTGTTTTGTATTAATTCTTAACGATCAGCTAATTTCATTAAACAGCTGATAGGCTACAATATGTTTCAGGTTATGTTGTTAAAAACTAGTTATTACATATAACAGAAATTACCTTTTTTTAAGAGTCAGATTAAAAACACTTCTGTTATTAAACAAAAAATAAAAATCATGTTTTATCTTCCTTTTTATTTTAATTATGATAATTTGTTCGAAAACACGACAAATTAGCATAGCTAGTTTTTAACAACATAACCTGAAACTTATTATAACCTATGATCTGTTAAATGAAATCAGCTGATCTTTATGAATTAATATAAAAAAACTGATCCTTTACTATAACATAGCTAGTTTTTAACAACATAACCTGAAACGTATTGTAGCCTGTCAGATGTTCAATGAAATTATGTGATCGTTACGAATTAATATAAAACAACTGATTTTTTACTATTATATATCAATATAAATTTGTGCATTTGCATCACGAAATCCAGTATTGCAATCAGTCTTAAAAAAAACATGGTAATGTTAGAAGGTTTGATCCCAGGTCCGATTGGCAGGATAACGTCCTAGGTCCGATTGGCAGGATAACGTCCTAGGTCCGATTAACGGCCGATTGGCAGGATAACGGATAACGTCCTAGGTCCGATTGGCAGGATAACGTCCTGGGTCCGATTGGCAGGATAACGTCCTAGGTCCGATTGGCAATAACGTCCTAGGTCCGATTGGCGGTCCTTGGCGGGATAACGTCCTAGGTCCGATTGGCGGGATAACGTCCTGGGTCCGATTGGCAGGATAACGTCCTAGGTCCGATTGGCGGGATAACGTCCTAGGTCCGATTGGCAGGATAACGTCCTAGGTCCGATTGGCGGGATAACGTCCTGGGTCCGATTGGCAGGATAACGTCCTAGGTCCGATTGGCGGGATAACGTCCTAGGTCCGATTGGCAGGATAACGTCCTAGGTCCGATTGGCAGGATAACGTCCTAGGTCCGATTGGCAGGATAACGTCCTAGGTCCGATTGGCAGGATAACGTCCTAGGTCCGATTGGCAGGATAACGTCCTAGGTCCGATTGGCAGGATAACGTCCTAGGATTGGCAGGGATAACGTCCTGGGTCCGATTGGCAGGATAACGTCCTAGGTCGATTGGTCCTAGGTCCGATTGGCAGGATAACGTCCTAGGTCCGATTGGCGATTGGCCGATTGGCATAACGTCCTAGGTCCGATTGGCACGTCTAGGTCCGATTGGCAGGGATAACGTCCTAGGTCCGATTGGCGGGATAACGTCCTGGGTCCGATTGGCGGGATAACGTCCTAGGTCCGATTGGCGGGATAACGTCCTTGGGTCCAGGATAACGTCCTGGTCCGATTGGCGGGATAACGTCCTGGGTCCGATTGGCAGGATAACGTCGTCCTTGGCAGGATAACGTCCGATTGGCAGGATAACGTCCTAGGTCCGATTGGCAGGATAACGTCCTAGGTCCGATTGGCAGGATAACGTCCTAGGTCCGATTGGCAGGATAACGTCCTAGGTCCGATTGGCAGGATAACGTCCTAGGTCCGATTGGCAGGATAACGACGAAAGTAAACCTTGACCACCGTCGGGGTTTGTTGATTTCTTATACTTGTTATTACTTATACTTGTTATATTTAATTTATTTCAAATTCGATGCAGCAATAAATCTTCACGCGCGTCAAAATGCTGAGCGAAATCTGACGAGTTGTGTTTGAGAAATTAAGCCTAAATTTGTTTTCTTCGTCAAGTTTTGAACCGGACATTTGGAGGGTTCATAAAAATCGATTTTTGTGAAAACAATTTTATTTTCGTCTATCGAAGTGTTGCTACTTTATATTGTATTGCTTGGTTTCTGTTGTTTAGTCTACGTTGTCAGCGTTTCGGGGATTCGAGGCCATCTGGTTTTATTTCTCAAAAGAAAAGTCTTTTAATTCTTGTTTCCGGTGTCAATACGGTTCATTTTGTTTAAACAGAACTTACTGGAGTGTACACACGGGCTGCCGCTAACACAATCAGCCCGACTTCGGTTTTATGTGAAAACTTTGAATTAAATCCGGAACAAAGCGCCCCCCCCACGCCCGAGCCCGGTGTTTTATTCAGTCTGTAAATTACAAAAACTTTAAATACTCTTGCCAAATGTAATAAATTGGATACTTCATGTCTGGTGGTCGCTTTGAACAGCTCTGATGTCTTTGTTTCAAGATGTATGTACAAACCAAAAAGCGATAATAAATAAAGTGATCAAGGTCGTAGGTTCTTGTCATTGTAATTGATTTTTTTCGTCATAACTTCTGTACTTTATGCCAGTTAAGACTTTTTTTAAGACTAATGACGAGGAATCAGCCAGCGTTAACGGCAAGAGTGAAGCAACGATAGTAACTGCGTCTCGAACACACAAACTTGAGGTGCGCAGTTCAGAGACGCAGTCGTCTGATCCAACAAGCCTACATTGTAATTGAAATACTTGTTCCAATATAATCATGCAACGTCACGTAGGCTGTAAGCAAACTTCGTTTGGATTTCTTTTGGAGCGCAGAAACTGACTTTCCTAATAGCTTGAACAAAATGGCAGCCTTAAATAATTTCTAACTTTTTTCTCTTAAAAAAATTCAGGAATATAATCAACATCAAAATCTGTATAGATTAAAATCTACATTTAAAAGCACAATTTTTGATTGGAAAATGGATCTAATTTTGCCGGAATTGCTTAAACATTTTTGTTACGGAGCCCAAAACTGAATTATCTTACAGTTGTAGAACCTTAGATATTGTAAGAAATAGGAAATTTTATGCAGGTAAGTTAAGCAAGAAATTGAATAAATTTTGTTACTTTGTCGAATGTGGGGCACAAGTAAGAAAAAGAATAACAGTTTTTGAAAAATAAAATGTACGACACTATATCGGCAAACTCAAAAATAGATACGAAAATCTGAAATTTTGTGTGCAAGAGTTGTGCGAGTAGGCGTGCAGTTTTGCCCGAAAATTTCGATATCAGAACTTAAAATGAAATAATTTTAAAATTCTCCACATTTAATTGTTTCGTAGAGTTACAGCTAGAAAATAGAATTTTATATGCCGCGGTAATGTCTGATAAACAGAGACTTTAGAGAATGCATGTTATAGCGATAAATTAGATTATAGATTGTAGCGATAGATTATAACGATAGATAGATTATAAAGTTAGATAGATTATAGCGATATATTATATTCTAGATTATAGCAATAGAATAGATTATAACGATAGATAGATTATAGCGATAGATCAGATTGAAGATTATAGCGATAGATTAGATTGTAGATTATAGCGATATATAGATTATAGCGATAGATTAGATTATGGAGTATAGATATAGTGATGGATTAGATTATAGATTATAGCGACGAATAATCTTTTCCAAAATGTGTTTTTCTTTGCCAAAGCTGTTTTTTGAACACTTATTAATTTGTAAATAAATGCAAATTTCGTGCAACTCAGAAACGATCACCGCCCTCTGTCTTACAGAACATCCAACTCGCAGGCATTTACGTTTCTACTTCGGTTTTCGAAGCATGAAATCCAAATTATCCTAAAGCGTGGTTATGCAAGCAAGGAGTGTCCTGGTGGACAAAGGGTTTGTTATTTACACTGGCTAAGCAACCCCACTTGTAAGCCTTCTGGACCTTCGTCGTTAGAAATGCTAAACATCCCTTCCCAACCCCAAGGCTGCAGTTATGAGGGGTGAGCGAACTAAATTTACATTCACAATAAAAAAAATACTGTTATTAAAACAAAAATTAAAATCGTGTATCATGTTTTCTTTTCCTTTTTATTTTAATTACTATAATTTGATCGAAAACATGATACTCATGTTTTTAACAGCATGACCTAAAACTTGTGATAACCTCTCAGCTCTTAAATGAAACCAGCTGATGTTTACAAATTAATATAAAAGACGATATAACCTATAACTTATTATAGCCTATCAGCTGTTCAGTGAAATCAGCTGATGGTTAGGAATTCATATAAAACAATTGATCACTACCAATATAAATTTGTGTACTCGCATGACGCTACGCGCAAAATCCGATGTCACAAACAGCCCAAAAACATGATACATGTTAAAAGCAAAATAGTTTTATAAGCACCGACTAGATTTTGGCGTTCTTACACTCCTTTTAAACAATCTTCATACAACTGAAAAAAATCCTTTTGGGTTCTGTTACAGTTCCGTAAAAAAATATTTTAATAACGTTACGTTTTAGGTGTTGGATCTGCCATCATGGTAAGACCCAGTTCTGTGACGTTGAAATAAGCGCCGATCCTGACCTCTACATAGGTAATTTAAAAACAATCTTAACTTTTTAACATGTATCATGTTTTAGGGCTTGTTATGATGTTGAATTTTGCGTGATGAGAGTGCACACATTTATATTTGACATATAATAGTATATTTTGCGTGACGCAAGTCTCATATTAAATTAATTATAATTAAAACTTTCTATGTTTCCGCCTGAGATCGAACCGGAGACCTTGCGCGTGTAATCGCACGTGATAACCACTACACTGCGCAAACTACGAAGAAGTTTGACTGCTGTAAAATATATGTAATGAATCGTTGATTTAATTTTAATAAAAATTTAGTGGTAAAAGATCAGTTGTTTTTGTATTAATTCGTAGATCAGCTAATATCATTGAACAGCTGATAGGCTATAATACGTTTTAGGTTATGTTAGTTTGTCGTGTTTTCGAACGAATTATCGTAATTAAAATAAAAAGGAAGAGAAAACGTGATACATGATTTTTATTTTTGGTCCAATAACAGAATTGTTTTTTTTACCGTACGCTATTTTGAAAATCTGATTTAAAGTAGCAGAAATTAACGTTTTAAATTTTCAAATTTAATTGAATCAGTCTTGCTGCTGTTAGGGTTCGTTTTCGTATATTTTGCATTGTATTTTACAATTTTAAACCGATACTTGCAAAGAAATCGGTCGTCTGGTAAATTCTAAGATTAAAAAATAATGCGGAGATTTGCTTCCATCACGTCAGCGAGCATTCTTTCAGCTATTACTGTATTGTTTTAGGTTAGGCACTTGAGAAAAAGATTTGATAGATACATAAAAACTTCGTGTATTATTTTATACCACAAATGATGTCAAATGCCCGAATAAATAGTGATAATAACATAAATATTGTAAAATCGGTTTCTAGTTTCCGGGTTGTAAACTCGGGAAGATAACCCATATTTTGTTTTTACGATAAACTATTATAGGCTATTTGAGCCATTTTTGTCAAGTAAGTTTATAATTAACAAGCCTGTGGCCCTTTGACGAAGGCTTAGACAAGACTAAGAGGGCAGGTATGGTATAGCAGGAACGTGTGACGTCACAGCCCTGTATTATCGATCCGTTGCAGCCTGCTGCCGCTACAGTCCAGGTCCGTGCTTCGACAGTCCACGTTGATTCCTGATTCACATACGCCCTACATAATACTTCCTCGTATAATAATATCCGTTGTTAATGACCTCTTAGCTTCTTGGTGAATAGGCAGGATCGTTTGTGAGGAACGTCGAGAAATAATCCGGTACGTGATGGAAGCGAATGTTCCAAGGTATTTTTTTCCTTAATCGTACTACTTTTTTGAAATTCTGATTTCACCGTCATAATCGGCGTTTAAATCTCCATACATTAGATTTTTTTAAAATTACATTGAAAATACGAAAATGAACCCTGAACGACATAAGATGAAAGTGATTGTTTTCAACGGATTTTGAAAAATTAAAACCCTAATTTATGGTGTTTTTAACGTTTATTGTGATGGTGAAACCAGATAAGACAAAAAAGTTACGGTTTTTAAAGATTTGAAAATGGCTGCCATTTTGACTCCGTTGAACGCGAATTTTTCTGGTTAACGTACTTGTTCAAGGGACCGTCATCAGAATCGATTTTTATGCCAAGTTTTAATGAAATCAGACTAAGATTTCGAACGTTAGTGTGCTTAAAACACGACAGAGAGAGAGAGAGAGAGAGAGAGAGAGAGAGAGAGAGACGCGCGCGCGCACACATAAACACACATACACAAGGGCCTGGGTCTATGGTCGTACCATGATGTCTGCTCCAATAGCTCATTAAAAATTCGTTTCTAATAGAAACGACTGTTCACGCTCTACTTCAAGTCGCTGAAGCGGATTTTAAACAGAAATTGATACCCGTTAGGGGCAGTGGGTAAATAGACAGAACCAGTCGGTGTTTATTTGTAGTAAATACAGTGAAGTCGTGTTGACAGAAAGGTAACATGGAATTACTTCAAAGTGAGAGGTTTTTGTGCGATCCAATAAAGGAAACGAAGCTGTAGGAGGGGAGAAGTGATTGGGTCGGTGTAATCGGCTACGGGAACTTTTTGTAAGGACAAACTTCCGTGTCCACAAAGTGTACAGTGTTTCCCGTCAGAAGGATTTCTTTATAATAAAATGTGTACCCTATACTTCATTGGAAAATTTAGTTAGTACTCTGTGACTGTACAAAGGAAGGGTGGCATGCGTTGAAAACCGATCTTAAGGTTTTGATTGGATCGCCTGACTAAAAAAATTCGTGATTTTTCTCGAGTGTCTGTCCGATGGAGACTCGATGAGTGACAGATTTTTATAAAAGTTTACGTGTTTAAACATGACGCGATTTTAAACTGTTTGATGCATTTTTCAAAGCTATTAACAAAACCAATTTTTTGTGCCAAGTTTGAATTGAACCGGATGGAAATTAAAACACACACACACACACACACACACGCACACGCATGACCTCTGAAAAGTGATCTAGAAGTCAAGATTGTTCCTCATTTCAAGAACCAGGGTTTTGATTTTACTATTATGGGAGCTTAAATAGCTAATTTTCCATTGGGAATGGGCTATGGTAAAAAAAAGAATTATCTCCGACTTTTCCGTATATTTTTAAACAAAATGGCTGAAATATGTCTTTTCCTTTCATACTGTGTTTGGTTTATGTTTTCCTGGATATCCTGATTCTGAAAATTCAAGAATATAATATCTGTTTATTGAACACAGTCGGTATTTCGGTACGGTATCTAAAGATGCCAGGCAGCGAAACATACCACTAAACAAAACAATTTTTATGAAACTATTAGTGGTCTCATTTTGCTTATAATATTTACTTCGGTGCGAAAAACCATGGAAAAGTTCGAAGTACCATCCATGCAGAAGTTAAAATGAAGTTTTAAATGTCAAATTGTAAAATGTAGATTGCATAGTTTGTTTTTTTTGTTGTTTAACCTGAAATTATTTGATAGTCAGCCTTTTTGGTAATTAAAAAAACAATCAATCCGGTTTATCATTCTTCGTAAATATTACAGCATAAATTAACTATATTTTCTTTTCTTAAGAAATTCTCTGACCATTGAAATTTGTAAGAAACTTTCCTTAGGTTTTGTAAACCTGCTCCAAATGATCTCCAAAAGAACCAACTTGATTTATTGAGCGGTAAACGCTTCGCGTGTTATAGATACAATTCAGTGTAAAGTTTTAACCTAACAAGAACAGCAGTTTCTTGTGTCCAGCATACGGCAAGTGTCGCTGAATCTTATTAAAATTCAGAAATCAATTTCAAAATGGCGTGTAGCTACTTGACCCTCCCAGCTGCGTGTAGCACGCAAGCCGTACATTACGGCTAAGGTAGAATTATCCAAGAATGTGTTTTTATACAATTTGCAGTGGTGTAACTATTAAAAACCTCTAAACGTTTGTTTATTTATTTACTTCTCCGTAACCTTTATTGAACTGTATACAGGGTCGCCCGATGTTTGAAACTGGGTCAGTCTTTATTTCTGGAAGTGTAGCAATAATAATAGACCAGGCGTAGCAATATATTAACTATATTGTTAATATAGTTTTACAATAATTTAATTTTTACACATTTTCGTTTCAGACCTTTAACGAAATTTGGATTCTCAAAAAATCAGCTGTAAAAATGTGGACTTTTTTTCAAACATAGTCCTAAAATAAGTACCCGCAATATAGTACCTATATAGTATAATAAAAAGTACAAAATTTATTACCTAAAAGAGCGTATGTGTCGCTGTATTTTCAAATATACGGTTTAGAAAATACAGTAGAGTCTCGATTAACCGCTATTCTCGGGACCGTTAAGGTGATGGAAACAGAAATAGACCACCCGTACTTTCGGCGATCAAGAAAAAATATACTGTACTCTTCTTTATAGCACATAGTGTTTTATTAAATTTTCTATATATATATATATATATATATATATATATATATGTATATGTATATATGTATATATAATTATACACATTTTACTTACATAGGTCTTTAATACAGTAAATTATCCGTGCTTGAGTAATCACGTTTCTTTTACGTGATCGACTTATACGCTGAATGGTACTGTCGTAAATACTGTGCGAATGCTTTTCTTTCAATGGAAGCATTCATGCACTCTTTCCGAATTTGTTGACACTACTTGAAGTATTTCTATCTCATTCATTGAGATGATAAACTCATTTACTTTTCGATTACCAATGTTTACTTAGGGTAGCAATTAGTGTCAGCTGCAACTTGTGCTATAAGTAAGTCGTGTCCAGTTACAGTTTTGTTCTGTCGAGAAGGTTACTTTTACTATTTATTACAAATTATTTACTATGGAAGACTGTTAAAATTGTCAGATAACAGAATTAATCTGGGTTAATCGAGATTAATATCGATTAAGAAAAACAGGAATTTTTGAATTCGCTTACTTAATAATTCGTGGCAGTGTAGTAAATTTCAGATTGAAGAAATTTATGTTTTCTGATTTGAAATAGGCTGTCACCCTACTGTCTGCTACAAATCACTGCTTGTGGGTTCCATGAGAGTTTAAGTACAATCCCAATTCCTTACCTGTCCATGCTACTTTAATTTCCCAGGTCAACGTTTGTCTGTTTCCCGGGGGGTTTTGGGGTTTCCAGCCGTCAAAATTCCAAAAATAGCTAAGGTAAATGTCCTCCCTTAACTAGAGGACGCCATGTATCCTGAGTCACTTAGCATTGAGTGTAAACGTTAATGTAAACTTTACATGAACGATAACCGTTATAAAAGATACGTGAGCGCTGACTGCTGGTGGCATCTTGCAACAGAGGATTCAAATACAGGTAAATAGGCAAATGTTTCTCACTGTTCTTGCAGCTTGCAGCGTTCATAATGGCAAAGAGTCCAATTACGTGGACATTAGCCGCTAATATTGAGCACGCTTTTTGTAATAGTAGCTGTACCTCTAGTACGTTTATATTCAATGCCCTAAGCCATGCACGTTCCACCTTGGTTTGACATGAAAGGATGTAATCCAATTGTACATAGCTGAAGAAAGGTTAGCTCCAGCTAGGGCACCTTATGATTGCCAAACCTCTACTCACAATGTGTGAGCCCTTGATATGATAAAGTATCCCATATTTTAATCCTAATGCTTGCCGAGATAATTTTTAGAAAAGGGCGCCAATGAGGCTTTGCCCGAAAAGCCAGAACACCTTGGAATGGAATATATAAAAAGAACCGCAGGAGCAAAAAACCGAGATAGAATATAACATTAGCGTATTAGTTTTATTAGTAGAACAGTTACGAGTATATAAAAGCCAGTGGGCGAAATTATATTATAAATAAAATAGTAGAATTGGTTTTGAAAATAAATTTTAATAATACATTTTTTTCCAGGTAAGGACTTACGTAGCAGATGTCTGCCTGAAACGAGTGAGTATCTACATGTGTTCACTTAAAACTAGTTCGGTACCGTCGTCGGTCGTTACAGTACAGTACTGTATATGTGTGTAGGCCGAGTCCTATGCAGAGCGGGGCCGCGGCGTCACCATGGCAACGGATAAATAATCTAATACTTCGGTCGTGTTGAAATATTCAATCGTTTCCTGGTCAACCGTCGTCTTGTGTGTTGTACGGGAACACAAACTTGAATTTAATTTCTGTTTCGACACCTGAAGCCTAATTGTACATATCTACTTGTACAAAACTTTTTTGTATACAGTTTATATTATTGTAGAATATTAGAAATGCCTTAAACACCCGAAATAGGATTGTCACGAAAACTAACAAGAAAAAGACTACTCAAAAACGTTCCTATTAATTTCAGAATTGTATTTGTATTGATATTATTTTGTAATTAATGTCCATACTCTATGCCAGTTAGACTAATGAGGACGAGTTATCAGCATAAACGGTAAGGGAAAAGCAACGGGAGCAACTGCGGCTCGAACTAAGAACCATCTGGTGCGCAGTTCAGAGACGCAGCAGACTCACCGATGCTACAGCCACTTCAGAATAAAGTATTTATTATTATTTTATTAAAAAAATTTGCAAATTGACATTAATTATACGATCAAAATCTGAAAGTCCATTTTGAAAAAGCATGCCTAATCTCAAGTTTTTTTATAGCAACCAAGACTACTCATATGGACTGAATTAATGAATTTCTGGGATTATTATTTCACAGCGACCTTTGTAGATCTATTGCGCCCCCTTTCTGTATTCCTGAGATGCTCAGTTACAGCACCTTCTCCAATCCTAGTCTCTTCATAAAGTCTTGGATTTTGAGAGGATTCAAGGTGGGTGACTCCCTCACTTTTAATTAGTCACCAACTGTTTGACTTACCACATCATTACTGACCTGCTTGCAGATGCTTACTTTGCTAATTCCTTTGAAATTTTCTCTCTCCTTCACCGTTATCAAGGAGGTTTTGCTCCGTTTTACCAACCTTTTCATTGTGCTACGAGATCCCATTCATTCTGTTTTATATTCTTACTTAAGGAAACACCCACAAGTAGCTAAGAAAATGAGCCCGTACAAGGCCAATCATGCTATGGTACACCGGGAGGCCGCCACATATCTCAGGGCTCCATTTGATACACCATTAAGCCTGTGTCGTTCACTCCATCAGCACGGGCATTGAATACTGGAGGGATAACTCTTATGTGAACGCTCGCCACAAACCTGCAGGCCAAATTACATAAAAATTGAACAATCAGTTTACCTAGCGGCGATGTTCACAGACAAGCAGATATCGAAAAAATAATTTATTTATTTCGATACAGGGAACCTAAAATAATAAGATAAATTTTTAAAATCCCAAATAGAGTTTTTACAACCACCAACCATTCTTTATACTTTCCCTACTGTACAGATAAAACGCTTAATTTCAAGATGGCGGATACACATCTCAAACGTAACGTAAAAGTGGTTTTTTTTGTTGTCTACAAAGATGTGCTTCTTGTTCACTTTTCTTTGCATTAAAGCACTCAGATGTTCATGTATTTCTTACACCCTGTATAAGTATCCGTGTGTATTAAGATTTTAGCTGAAAAAAGGGGTAAAATTAAAACGATTAAATTTTGTTTAGTATTTGTAGGTGTGAGGCCGGGGTGGGGTGGTCGGGGTGGCTAGGCCAGAGGCGCCGTGTTGATCAATATATAAATAGAGCCGGGGCATGCGCACACGGACGCACCCTGTACCATGTACCAGGGCTTCAGACCCGCCCTGCAGTGGCGAGATACAAGTGATAGTTCCTAACGTCGGACGGGGTTCTGAATCTGTTGTAAGTGTTTTGAATTGTGTATAAGTTGGCTAGACGTAGGCTGGATGTTGTATAAATGTAGTTTTGGAAACGTATAGCGTCGCCCGTACAGCGCGGTTAGGCTGGCTGTTCAGCTCGCGTGAAGATGTTTGTGACGAATATCCGTGCATCACTGTCGGTAGAAGTATTCTAAACAGTCGAGGATGTCGGGGACATCGAGTATGTCGAATGTGTTCTGGAACCCGTGTTCTGGGTCTCTTGAGTTGTGGAGGTGAGTATTTCGGGGCTGGTACCGTGCTAATGCATTATTTGTAATTGCGAGTAAAGGTTCTTAATTTAAAAGTATTTCGTGCAGGTTAGAAAATTGATACGTTGTAAAAGCACACTTTGGTTTTTAACAGTGTCGGTCAGTATTTCGAATACATGAGCAGTGTAATTTTAGTGTGTGCGTTGCTTATCATCGTTATTTATTGAACACAGTCGGAACTTTGTGAAACTTCGTGGTATCAAGGAAAAAGACACTGATAGAGTCTCAAAAAATTGCTCTATTGAGTGAAACATATGTCACTTAATAAAAGACTTTTGTAAAATTATATTAGTGGTTTAATTTTGCTTGATATTGTTATGATTGCATTAATGGTTATGATTTTCAACCTTTTTTTATGATAATTACAAACAGTTTTAAATATTAGTACTAGAAGTACGTTCTTTTGGGTTATGGATAATCACGAATTAAACTTTAAAAAGTTTGGTTTGCGCTTTTATTACTTAGTTTTGGAAATAAAGTTTTTCAAGTTTGCACCTTGTTAGTGAGACATTTGACAGTTGTAGTATTTCGGTTCGGTTCAATCAATTTCAAGGATGTGTGTTATCCTGAACGAAATTTCAGAGTACTGTAGATAATGATAGTAGTTTTTATCATTTTTAGGTTAGTTGACATTTTTAGGCAGTAGCGGTGAATTAGGTTGCTCTTTTGATTTAATTCGGGCTGGGAGGGTGAGTTTAGGTTGCGGTTTGTAGATTGTTTACATTTTGGTTGCCCAGATCAAAACTTTACAGTTTGCACTAGTTTCGAAGAGTTGTCGGTCGCTTTTAAAAGAGCACCTTTGGTTTATTAAGATCAGTTTGAGTTTTTGATTACATTGAATTGTCGTTTTAAACGGTAGTTTGCTGTTTGGGTCAGCACAACATTTTGCACTCGGTTTGGTTGGTAATTGCTGTTTTTGATTTTATGAAGCACTTTGCAGCGAAGTGGATCAAATTGTGTTGTGGATTATAGTGGACTGGTGTTTAAAATGTTACTGGTTATTTTGCTATTTAGGCCAGCACAATATTTGGCACTCGTTTTTGGTTGGTAATTGCTGTTTTTTATTTTATGAAGCATTTGGAGCGAAGAGGATCATATTGTTTTGTGGATTTTAGTGTATTGGTGTTTAAAACGTTACGTTACCCGTTTTGCGTTACGTTACGTTACGTTAAATGTTTTGCTATTTAGGTCATCAAAATATTTTGCATTCGTTTTGTATTCCGTGGGTAATTGCTGTTTTTGATTTTATGAAGCATTTGGAGCGAAGAGGATCATATTGTTTTGTGGATTTTAGTGTATTGGTGTTTAAAACGTCACGTTACCCGTTTTGCGTTACGTTACGTTACGTTAAATGTTTTGCTATTTAGGTCATCAAAATATTTTGCATTCGTTTGTATTCCGTGGGTAATTGCTGTTTTTGATTTTATGAAGCATTTGGAGCGAAGAGGATCATATTGTTTTGTGGATTTTAGTGTATTGGTGTTTAAAACGTTACGTTACCCGTTTTGCGTTACGTTACGTTACGTTAAATGTTTTGCTATTTAGGTCATCAAAATATTTTGCATTCGTTTTGTATTCCGTGGGTAATTGCTGTTTTTGATTTTATGAAGCACTTGGATCGAAGAGGATCATATATTGTGGATTGTAGTGGATCAATGTTTAAAACATTACTGGTCATATTTTTATATATAGGTCAGCAAAATAATTTACACTCATTTTGGTTTGAATTGTTTGAATTTTTGAATGAATCACTTTCGAGTTAGGCTGGTAACTTTGTATTGCGGTTTGAACTTGTGTTAACTTTTTTAAATTTAGGTCAACCTAACGAATTTAGATTGAATAAATGATGCTCTTTGGATATACGAGTCGGTTAGAATTATGGGTTATAGTGAATTGGTGTTTTAAACGTTTAGTGGTAATATTTTGCTATGTAGGTCAACACAGTATGTTACATTTGTTTTTGTGAAGTAACGGTGGTTTTTAAATCGAATTTATGAAATACTTTGACGCGGGGATGGTCATTTTGGGTTGCAAATTGTAATGAATGGTTGTTTTTAAAGTCAGTGGTAATATTTCGCTGTTTACGTTAAAACAATATTTTGCATTCATTTTTTGAAGGTGGCGGTGGTTTTTAAATTTATCCTATGAAGCACTTTGGAGCTAGAAGGATCAGTTTGAGCTGTTTATAGTGAATTGGTTTGTGATTGAAAGTTTAACGTGATCAACACAACAGTTTGGACTAGTTCTGAGAGGTAACGGTGACTATTAAACTGATTTTGTTGAGCACTTTGGAGCCAAGAGAGTCGCTTTGGGTGTATGGATTATAGTGAATTGGTGTTACAAGAGTGCACCATTCATTTGTACTGGTCTGCACACAGAGTGCACACAGTTTGTACTTGTCTGGGAGGTAATAATAGTTTCGATTGATTTTTGTGAAGCAGTTTTTAGCCAAGAAATTCGTAAGGGTTGTGGATTATAGTGAATTTGTTTGTGATTAAAAGTTTTATGTTAACAATTTTTTCTGTTTACATCAACACAACATGTTGTACTTGTTTTGGTGCGGTTACCGTGGTTATTAAGTTGATTTTGTTGACCATTTAAAAAACTAAATCAATTTAGGTTGTGGATAATTGTGAATTGGTGTTAAATTGTTTAGTATATCATTTGTTTTGTATTTAGGTCGACACAACAGTTGTAACTAGATCAGGGATGTAACATTGGTTTGTTACGTTAATTTAAATTAATTAAATTGATATGGTTCGGATCTTACGAAGCACTTTGGAGCTAAGATGATCAGTTTATGTTGTAGGTTATAGTGAATAGGTGTTTAAATGTCAATATCTTTTTATTTAGGTCAAAAGCAACAGTTTACACCCGTTTTGGGGAATAACCGTGGGTTTTAAATTGATTTAGTCAAGGCGCTTTGATGAGAGAAAGGTCGTTAAGGTTGTAGATTAACAGTGTTAATTGGTGTTTCAAAGTTTAATGGTCATATTTTTCTGTTTAGATCAAAGATTACCTTGTTTTACAGGTGTTGTGGTGGTATTTTTGGATTTTATATGAAGTCTTTGAGACACTTCTAAACTAGTAGGATCAGTTTGGGTTGCGGATTATACTGAATTGGTGTTTAAAAGTTTAGTGATAATATTTTTCTGTTTAGATCTAGATTACCTTGTTTTACTCTTATTGTGGTGGTATTCTTGGATTTTATATTAAGTCTTTGAAATACTTCTAAACTAGTAGGATCAGTTTGGGTTGCGGATTATACTGAAATGGTGTTTAAAAGTTTAGTGATAATATTTTTCTGTTTAGATCTACATTACCTTGTTTTACTCTTATTGTGGTGGTATTCTTGGATTTTATATTAAGTCTTTGAAACACTTCTAAACTAGTAGGATCAGTTTGGGTTGCGGATTATACTGAAATGGTGTTTAAAAGTTTAGTGATAATATTTTTCTGTTTAGATCTACATTACCTTGTTTTACTCTTATTGTGGTGGTATTATTGGATTTTATATTAAGTCTTTGAAACACTTCTAAACAAGTAGAATCAGTTTGGGTTGCGGATTATACTGAATTGGTGTTTAAAAGTTTAGTGATAATATTTTTCTGTTTAGATCTACATTACCTTGTTTTACTCTTATTGTGGTGGTATTATTGGATTTTATATTAAGTCTTTGAAACACTTCTAAACAAGTAGGATCAGTTTGGGTTGCGGATTATACTGAATTGGTGTTTAAAAGTTTAGTGATAATATTTTTCTGTTTAGATCTACATTACCTTGTTTTACTCTTATTGTGGTGGTATTATTGGATTTTATATTAAGTCTTTGAAACACTTCTAAACAAGTAGAATCAGTTTGGGTTGCGGATTATACTGAATTGGTGTTTAAAAGTTTAGTGATAATATTTTTCTGTTTAGATCTACATTACCTTGTTTTACTCTTATTGTGGTGGTATTATTGGATTTTATATTAAGTCTTTGAAACACTTCTAAACAAGTAGAATCAGTTTGGGTTGCGGATTATACTGAATTGGTGTTTAAAAGTTTAGTGATAATATTTTTCTGTTTAGATCTACATTACCTTGTTTTACTCTTATTGTGGTGGTATTTTTGGATTTTATATTAAGTCTGAAACAGTTTGGGTTCGGATTATACTGAATTGGTGTTTAAAAGTTCAGTGTTAATTTTTTTTGTGTGAAGGACAACGCAATAGTTTGTGTACGTTTTAATGAGGTTGAATTAGTTCCAAGAAGGACTTTCGAGCTATCCGTTTGGGTTTTGGAATTTAAGTTTAAACTTTGGGCGGGTGAGATTTCTATCTCTGTGAAGATTCTTATCACGTGACGTCCTTTCAGAACCCCTTTCCAATTTTACTTGAAACATTACTGTAAAGAAACTTTGATGTTAAATAAAAATTTTATTCAGATTGTAGGTTGATTTACAAAATTTTTTTAGTCTTGGACTGCCATGTTGGAAAATTTACTTACCTAACTTAACCGTTGTAGAATATTATTTCTGCAAATATCAAATGCAAAAATCTCGGAATTGGTTATTTGGGACAGACATTATAATTGGGTTTGAAAGTTGTGTAGTTAAAAGTTATAAGATTTACAAACAATTTCTGAATGATAAATAACGGTTGTTTAACGATCTGTGCATTTTCTAAGACTTGTAGGTTCCCCATTGGTAATATTACTTCTACTTGATTATCGCGACGCTGTATCATAACATCCCCTATATAACGCGATTTGCCTGACAGTTGTTGACGCAACAATCAATCAGCTGATGTCAATCTGCTCGTTACAGTCGTGTATATATCTATTCATCATCGGCAAACAATCAGCATAATTCTACAAAAACGTCCCCCTGAGAAGTGTCTTTTAATGTATTAAAGTATGATGATCTGATGATTGATAAAGGTGGGACTATGAATGCTATCACTGCTACTGAGAACACTGTTATTGAGACGAAAATGTTACGGATTTTTAAAGGTTTGAAACGACCGCCATTTTGTAACAGTTGAATGAATTTTGTTGTCCATTATGCGTGCACGAGCGTACACATGCATAGATACACATACACAAATTTATGCTATAAATCTTCACAGAGTAAACGGAAAACTTAAAAACGGCTTAAATATATCCCAAAACGTACCTTATGTACCTTTATACAGCACAAAATTCAGTTTGTATGGTGTTACTGACGTGTTTTTATGGAGTGAAGGTACATCTTGCTATATTCGGTACTAATATTGTGCAGACTTTAACACAGTTTAAGATAGTGAAATCACTTTTCAAAAAAATGTGTAAATCATTATTGCGACGTCACTTTTTGAAAATTAAAGGCGGGGATTGCTGCATTCCGTGATTAGTCTGTTTGTGATGCCCGGTGATTTTTTCAGGTTTTCCTCTCCAATCACAATCTGTAAATCTCTTCCTTTAAAACATATAATACCTGGCGGCCATTTCAGTTCTTTTAAAATTCATATTTTTAACCTTAAACATTTAAGAAAAATCTGTTTTTACCATCGTAATCAGCGTTGAAAACTGCATAAATAACATTTTGAATTTTCAAAATCGGTTAAATTAAGAAATTTAATTTGGCGTTCAAGGTCCCTGTTCGTATTTCCGGTACAATACGAGAGTTTAAAATGTTAATATATGCAGGTTTTCATTCTGTACGTGTCGTTGGAATGAGATTTCCAAAAAAAGGTTAAGATAAACAGTTATTTTTAAGCGTTAATGCCGCCATTTTAAAACTGTAGGAAGGATTTTGCTTCGTAAAGAACTTGTCAAAGCTATTATCATTAATAGTTCAAAGAATATTAGACCTCGAAATAATATATGTTATTGTATATTATATATTATTACTGTATATATTATATAGAATGTAATATATTCTTAATTAATATACAGAGCGTTGTAATGCCTTCGTATTTACGACAAACGTAATGTTTAGGAAAAATGTTATTGGACGAACTTTATTGGAACTGTTATGCTCTTTCTTCATAAATGCTCTTTCCACACAAATATACACACACACACACACACACACACACACACACACACACACACACACACACACACACACACACAAACCCATATGTACACACACACACACACACACACACACACACACACACGCGAAAAAGTTGATGCAAACTGTGTGTTCCAATTTATACATTTTATTACCAGCATTGTACAAGAAGCAGGCGCAAGTTAGGCAATATAGGTACAGCATACGTGAAGGCTATACATAGTAAGTTGGTTTAATATTTGTCTTTCAGTAACACAAATTTACGAATTTCAACAGGCGAATTGAAGCCTCCATCATGGTAACACCCGAATTCTTGAAATGGGCACTGATCCTGCCTTCTAGATCACTTTTTGACTGGTCGTTAAAAATTTTACATAAAATTTAAATGAATGAAACGCTCTAGTATTCGCAATTTTAGCGCGATTTGATCGAAATTTGGCACAGAAATCGAATTTTCACGGGTCTCTGTTTCAACTCGACCGCTCGGCATTCGATAAAACCCGAACGACGTATGCGTAAGGTTTTTCCAAATCACGTGGCCTTGTCTTGAGTTATGATGCCGAAAGTTTTGGCCAAACGCATTGGTCGATTGTTTTGAAATTTGGTAAGAAGGCATTTTTTATAATGCTTGAACGTCTTATGTGTAAGATTTCTTTCCATTCGCGTTCACATCAAAATGGCTTCTTCTGATTGGACGGTAAGAGTGAAGTTGATGGCTGTTTTCTGTAATACTGGCTGAACGGCAAGACCTATCATAATTTTGATCGTTTCATGGAAAAAGAACAAAATTTCCAGTAAAGTTCGTCCAATAACGTTTTCTAAACATTACGTTTGCCGGATAAATACGAGTGCGTCAGAGCTCTGTCGTGGAGCGCTCTGTGTATTAATAAGGAATATAATATATTATATATAATATATACAATAATAATGTATAATATTTAAAAAAATATATATATTATTGTAATGTCTGTTGTTCTTTGAACTAGTGGTAACAGCTTTGACAAGTTCGTTAAGAATCGAAATCCTTTCTACAGTTTCAAAATGGCGGCAGTAACACTTGAAAAATAACAGTTTATCTTAGCCTACAACTTTTTTGAAAAATCTAATTTCACCGACACGTACAGAATGAAAACCTGCATATATTAATATTTTAAACTCTCGTATTGTACCGGAATACGAACAGGGACCCTGAACGCCAAATTAAATATCTTAATTTAACCGAGTTTGAAAATTTAAAATGATAATTTATGCAGTTTTTATCGCTGATTACGATGGTGAAAACAGATTATGTTTAATGTTTAAGGTTAAAAATATGAATTTTAAAATAACTGAAATGGTCTCCAAGGTACTTAATTTAAGATTTATTTAATTCGACGGCGGTCAGGGTTTGTTTTCATATTTTCGATACAGTTTAAAAATGCTAACAGGCTATACACCGACGTTTGCTACAAAAATGATGGTGAAATTAAAATTAAAAAAAAAAACGGGCAAGATGAAAATATTACTTTTGGAAATTAGCTTCCATCACGTCAGCGAGACAACTAGCTTCCGTCACGTGGCGCGTTTATTATAAAAATGTCTGTCGTTTAGTAACAGAGTGAATAATTTCGAATACTTGAATTCACTCTGACGACGAAAGAGTTTATTATCTCCCGGGATCAAACTCTCGTGCTACTTATCACTCAAAATGTCAACTACTACGTGTGTATGGGGAGGGTGTTAATATTAAAAAAAAAACCAGGAGCAGAGTTGTGCTGATATGCTGATTGTTTGTTGTTGATAAATGATGTATACATGAGTGTAGCGAGCAGATTGACATCAGCTGATTGATTGTTGCGTCAACAACTGTCAGCCACGTCAAGTTATTACAGAGCATGTAACGGTGCAGAGTGTGATTGTTAAAAAGTTGTTTTTTTGCAAATTTAATATTTTGTAGGCCTTTTGCTGTATGCTATAAAAAATTATCTAGCTAAAAATCGATTTTGACTGATTTTTTTCATTTGCTTTGAGTGTTAAATGATGTTTACATGGAGCCTGTTTCATAAAACTTGGCAAGTGTAAATTTGTTGAAAAACACCGATATTTTGAAGCGTTAGCTTCTTTTACCACATTGTGCACTTTGTATTTGTCACCATGGAGTGATTCGGTTTCATCGAATAGGCTTACGAAGCGTAAGTAACGCGAGTAGGGGAAGTATTAGACAGACCCCCTCCAATTCTCAGCTCTTCTCCTTTCTTTCGTTTGCCGGTTTTGTGCCTCATGTACATACAACGTACATACTTCTCTCTCTCTCTCTCTCTCTCTCTCTCTCCACTTTTCTTCTCATGTTCTCGTCGCGCGCGCATGTAATGATGTTGTGTACATTGTGTATATTTCCAGCAGCAACAGTTCAGTGGTATACGGTTTATATTATCTCTCTCTCTCTCTCTCTCTCTCTCTCTCTCTCTCTCTCTCTCAAAAACCGCTCTCTCTCTCAGGAGAATCTCTCTCTCTCTCTCTCTCTCTACATCTCTCTCTCTCTCTCTCTCTCTCTCTCTCTCTCTCTATCTCTCTCTCTCTCTCTCTCTCTCTCTCTCTCTCTCTCTCTATCTCTTAAGCTCTCTCTGGCCTCTCTCTCTCTCAATCTCTCTCTCTCTCTTAAGCTCTCTCTCTCTCTCTCTCTCTCTCTCTCTCTCTCTCTCTCTCTCTCTCTCTCGAATTAACTCTCTCTCTCTCTCTCTCTCTCTCTTTCTCTCTCTCTCTCTCTCTCTCTTAAGTAACAACACATGCGTTTGATTTTATTTTTCTTATTCTCGAGACGTTATATATATATATATATATATATATATATATATATATATATATATACATTAAAACTAGATAATTATCAAAAACCGCGTGTCACTTTTAACAGGAGAATTTTTGTAATTTTACAAGTCTAGGTTCTGTAATACATTTTTGACACGTACATACTGTGATTGAACTTTGATAGTACAACGTAAAATGTACAATATATTCACTATATAATATAACTTTATACGTATATAACTTCATAAATTACAATTTTGTATTTTACGCAGTTTTGGCCAAACGCATTGACCGATTTTGAAAATTGATACGATAAAATCCGAACGACGTACGCGTAAGATTTTTTCCACTCACTTTCAAGATGGCGGTAATAGTTGCTGTTTCGTGTAATACTGGCAGAACGGTAATACCAATTATAATTTTGATTGTTTCTAGTTTTTTTGATAATTCTTTATACACTGATTTTTTTAACTCGTTCGGGTACTTCAGGGCTAAATTTAATGAAAATCGTTATGGTGAATTTTTAGAAAAGCTTACTTTTTTACCGAAAAGGGCTTTAAAATTTTGTGTCGTCGAAAGTCTGTCATTTAGTTTAGACACGGATCGAAGTCAGACAGATTTTACAAAATTTTAATCGATTTCCCCATTTCCTGGTTTGTGTGGATTTTTTTCTTAATGTCCACACTTTGCCGTACTTTATGCCAGTTAGAGCACCTTAGGTGCACAATTGAGTGACACAGTAGACTGATCGATGCATTAGCCACTTCGACCACCCAGCCCATTTTTGTGGAGATAAAAAAGACATAGTTTTGTTTTTTCGCAGTGCGATCAAAATCTGTAGATAATTTAAATCAAAAGTGTTTTGACCGTTTTCGAGGACGTTTTTTTGTTAAGAACTACCTTAAATATTATTATTTAATGAGAAAGTTATTCTTTCAGAATATTATTTCTGAAAGTTTCTGCATTTTCGTTTAATTTTATTTTGTAATCTCAAAGGAATGCATCTTAAAATTAAAAGTGATTGAGTGTATTCTCTTTCATTGTTCCGAGTGTGTTCTTCCAACTTTCCTAGCTTTTGTGAGTTTGCCTAAAACGTTTTGTTCTATTTAAGTGTCGTTGTACTGTATTTAACTTTTCTTGTGCTGTATTTGAGTTTTGTTATACTTTATTTAAGTTCTGTTGTACTGTACGTTCGGTTGTACGGTATTTAAGTTCAGTTATACTGTATTAAGTTTTGTTGTACTGTATATACGTTTTTTTGTACTGTATTCAAGTTTCGTTGTACTGTATTTAAGTTCTGTTAAACTATATTTACGTTCGGTTGTACGGTATTTAAGTTCGGTTATACTGTATTAAGTTCTGTCGTACTGTATTTAAGTTTTGTTGTACTGTATTTACGTTTTGTTGTACTGTATTTACGTTCGGTTGTACGGTATTTAAGTTCGGTTATACTGTATTAAGTTCTGTCGTACTGTATTTAAGTTTTGTTGTACTGTATTTACGTTTTGTTGTACTGTATTTAAGTTTTGTTGTACTGTATTTAAGTTCTGTTGTACTGTATTTACGTTCGGTTGTACGGTATTTAAGTTCGGTTATACTGTATTAAGTTCTGTCGTACTGTATTTAAGTTTTGTTGTACTGTATTTACGTTTTGTTGTACTGTATTTACGTTTTGTTGTACTGTATTTAAGTTTTGTTGTATTGTATTTAAGTTCTGTTGTACTGTATTTACGTTCGGTTGTACGGTATTTAAGTTCGGTTATACTGTATTAAGTTCTGTCGTACTGTATTTAAGTTTTGTTGTACTGTATTTACGTTTTGTTGTACTGTATTTAAGTTTTGTTGTACTGTATTTAAGTTCTGTTGTACTGTATTTACGTTCGGTTGTACGGTATTTAAGTTCGGTTACACTGTATTTAAGTTCTGTTGTACTGTATTTACGTTTTGTTGTATTGTATTTAAGTTCTGTTGTACTGTATTTAAGTTTTGTTGTACTGTATTTACGTTTTGTTGTACTGTATTTAAGTTCTGAGGATGGAGGTAATCTGAAAGGTGTTAACGAATTTAAAATTTACAAAACTGAGAAAGGCTGAAGAATTCAATCGTTTTGAAGGGTTACACGCTTGCTTAAATTTAGGGATGATTGTAAAAAAATTAACAAAACGGTAACTAATTGCTGCAGGCAGCGTGGAGAAGCCAACAAGAGGCGCAACAAAACTGCTTGTTATTTAGCCTAAATAATGTGAACATGAAATAGGATATTCTGATTCCGCCCAGGCTTGGCTTTGTTTGTCGAAGCAATGGTTGAACACGTCCTGGCCAAGGGAGGGAGGTTGTAGATATTGACCTGCCCACCCCCAACCCCCCGTGCAGGGGTGAGGACTGAAGAGCGAGCATTAGTTTCTTTCACAGATTCCACACAAAAATAGGAACACGTTGCATTACCGGCCATTAGACGTTGGATGGCAAACTTAATTAATGGTGCGAACCGTCATCGATCTCTTGCAATTAATATGGTGTGGGAGAACTGAACAAACTTTCTTGCGTCTGTTTTGTATTAATAATACCGCCCTGACGTGATCGAAGCGAATTTTCAAACTAACTCTTTTCGAAACTCTAATTTCAACCAATAAATAGCATTACAGCCTGCCTGTATTAGGTTTTAAACTTTCCGATTGCATTGAAAATACGAAAATAAACCCGACAGCCGTCAAACTAAATTTATTAATTTCAACGATTTTCAAAAAATTCAAAATGCTAATTTATGCAGTTTTGTCGCTGAAATAAGATTTTCAAAACAATTTAAGACACAAAATGACCGCCGTTTTAAAACTGTTGTGGTTTAATTTCGCTGGTTAATTAGGAAACTGTAACACGCTTCAGAATCCGTTTATGTGCCAAGTTTGTTGGCTGAAATTGCGAACGTGACCTGCAAAAAAACGAGCTCGTGCGCGCGCGCACACACCCACACACACAGATAGATAGATAGACAGATAGGCAGACAGACAGAGACAAACAGACAGACAGACAGACAGACAGAGAGAGAGAGAGAGAGAGAGAGAGAGAGAAGAGAGAGAGAGAGAAGCGCGCGCGCACACACACACACACACACCATAGAGTTCTTAACATTATGGCTGCGCTCCAGTAGCTCATTTTCCAATGAATATACGCAAGAAAATAATACCGCAAGGTCCTACGTATTAGTTGCTAATTTGGAATTCACTGGAGGATTGAATTGAATTGAATTGTGATTAGCAGCAATCGGTTTTATGTGTGCGCGCGCACGCTCATGTGTCAAAAGTTGATAAGGAAATCGGTTTCAACGATTTGGAACAAATTTTTCTCAGAGATGCAGTGTCTAACACAAAACAAGAAATGTTGATACATCACTGAAAAATCCCCCGTGAAATTTAAAATTAAACGGGGGAAATCCTGACATTTGTCAAAGTTTGTTTTAGTTTTTTTATATTTATTAATAGACTAAATAATTATATAACTGTTTATTACTAAATATTACTTTTATTATTGTTAACTAAATACTAAATAAACATATTTTTTTCATGTTCCCAAGAGAGTGTGAAATAAAAAGTTAAGATTTTTTTAAGCCGCCATTTCAAAACAGTTCAAACGATTTTTACGCTATTTGTATTACCAAACTCTACTTTATGAAAAGATCGATTGTCGCATTCCGAAATATTTGCGATGCAGTATTAGTATTCACATCAGTTTTTGAAAATTCGCTTCAGCTGCGTGCCACGTTTAAACGTTTACGATCCGCATCGAACTGTACTTATATTAGCCTTTGCAGGTATTAATACCTTAATGTAATAAGTGTCCGATTTAAAGTTAAAGTTAGAGTTTGTACAAGTATTGTGGCTGTGCTAGCAGCACACGTCTTCCAGCTGTGCAGAACTGCGTCTTCAGTTTCTTTTGTCTCAGCGTTACTGGTGTATACCTTTGAGACGCACGTGTAAGCTTCCACAATTCAAAGTTTTCCTTGTGACCCAGTTCGCGGTTATCCGTAAATACAATACTCATAATTCCACACAAAGTATTCAAACAATGTTATTATTGACATTCGTTTTATTTGTGGATAAATACCGAAACACACACACACACACCCCCCCCACACACACGTTGGTCAGAATTAGATTTGTTTGATTTTTTACACGTACCATGTTTTAGGGCTGGTTGTGTTGTTGGATTTTGCGTGATGTGAGTGCACAAATTTATATTGATACATAACAGTATATTTTTCGCGTCTCAAGTCTTATATTAAATTAATTATAATAAAAATTTCCCATATTTCCGCCCGGGATCCAAGAACCGTGGACCTTGCTCGTGTGAAGCGCACGTGGTAACCAATACACTACGGAAACTACGAAGAAGTTTGACCGATATAAATTTATGAAATTAATCGTTCATTTAATTTCGAAAAATAAGTAATAATAAAAGATCAGTTGTTTTATATTAATTCGTAACGATAAGTTAATTTAATTGAACATCTGATAGGCTATAATAAGTTTTAGTTTATGTTGTTAAAAACTGGCTATACTGTAGTAAAAGATCGGTTGTTTTATATTTATTCAGCTGGAACGATCAGCTGGAAGGCTGTAATACGTTTTAGTAAAAGATTATTAAAATAATATTTTAATGTTTAACGATCAGATGATTTCATTGAACAGCTGATAGGGTACAATAAGTTTTAGGTTATGTTGTAAAAACTAGATAGTTAATTTGTTGTGTTTTCCAACAAATTATCGTATTTATAATCAAATATAAAGGAAAAAACAGGATAATGATTTTTATTTTTGGTTCAATAACAGAATTTTTGTTCCATTTGTCGATTTCACAACTTTGACGATTGTACACATACATTTTTGGCCAAACGTATTAACCGATTGTTTTGAAATACGGTAGAATATATCTTGTACAAAGCACAAATGACGTATGTGTAAGAAAACATTTTTTCTGTTTACTTACGTTTCAAAATGGCGGCCTCTTGTTTTAACAGTTACGAATGTACGCACTTTTGGTCAAACGCATTAACCGATTGTTTTGAAATTTGGTACGTAAATACTTTGTATAAAGTCCGTACGACGTATCTGTAAAATTGTTCCCTATTCACTTTCGTTTCAAGATGGCGGCCTGTAATTTACAAAAACGAGTGAACGCAATTTTTTCTTAACTCATTGACTGATAGTTTTGTATCTTTATACGAAGGTACCTTGTATAAAGTCCGGAAGACATACGTATAAAATTTTTCTCCGTTTATTTCCGTTTCAAGATGGCGGCCTTCGATTTAACAGAACGAGTGTAGTTGCTGGTTATTTTCTGTAATACTGGCTGAACGGTAAGACCTATCATAATTTTGACAGCTTCGTGGAGAAAATTACAAATAAAATTGGTCCATTTATATTACTCTAAATATTACGGTTACCGGTTAAAATAGCAGAAAATGTTACGATCGCTGTCGTGGATTTTATTGTTGTTGTTATTTTAAAGCAAAAAGCATGGCTATTGCCTCCCTAAATGTAAGTGTGAGTTTAAAGGGTTAAAGTCATAAGTGTAGTGTTGTAAGTGTAAGTGTGCATTAGACTCGGGTACCGCGATGGACGTCTAAATCCTCTCAATAGGTGCAGGTAGTTTGCACCCCCCTGCGGGGCGCTGTCGTGGAGCGTACGGTATATTAATTGAGAATATTCTGCGAGGTCTACTGTTCTGTTAAGTAATGGTATCACTACGGGTTTTTTTGTTCGGGATCTGGTTAATGTATTTTTACTTGATTTACTTAAGTGAAGACACTTAGGTTTTTCTTTTTTGATTATGAAATTAAAATCTCTGTAATGGTCATCGTGATTACTGGTTAATCGTATTTGAGAAAACGTTATTTTTTTGTGTAAAGTCCACACTTCGTTGGTTCTTCTCACCAGCCGGTAGGGATAAATAAAAGTGGTATTTCAATATTTGAGAACTGTACTTTAATAAATTTTGAAAACCTTACATACAATAAGTAAACGCCAGTCTGCTTTTCATAAATTGCCTGTTTTGTCCTTTCGTTGCACGAAGGTTAATAACAAAGGGTTGTACAGTATTTCCACCAAGCACAGCATGTAAAGTTGGACCCTTAGTGTTTTGTGGCGGGCAGCAATTTAATCCCAATTAGCTGGGTCAAGGTCAAGGGATAAACGAGTACATTCCTCAAGATCCTCACTGTTGATTGTAATTTCGTTTCGGTATTCCATAATTTGTTTTTGTTTCTCCTATAATTTCTTGTTTGAAGCTTGGAAACACTGGAGTTATAAATGAAACCTACCGCTTCGTTCAAATTTCGTTAGTTATGTTAAAAGATTAATATCGTATACTTATATTAAATATCGTATTGTACTGTAGGGAGAGACAAACTAAGCAAGGCGTGGTGTAGCGGCGGGTTGAAACAGACCAAAAGATGTGTTTGTCTACAGTAATGCATCGTTGTCTGCGGGAGTTAGGTTAAAATATTCTGCGGATCTGTGAGCCAATATAAAACATGGGATCAGGGCAGTATATTAAATGAACACCATAGAAAAGTGCCAGTACAGTATACAGTTGACAAAAACATTAATAATTTACAGTAAGCACGAGAAACACTGTGTTTTTGAACTTGTTTCCGGATTTTTTCCTAAACTTTCCATCATTTAAACTGCATTCCTCTTCCATCCAATTGGAGGATGCGGTGTTCGGTTTAAGAAAACATTTAATGTGTTTTATTGACAAATTTGGCTTTACAATTTCCACTTCTTCTTTGGCCCTTTATCAGGGATTGTGACAACCTCGTCTAGTTCCTCCAGTGGTCACTGAAATTGTTTGATGAGACCATTTCTTTCATCGTCGGTTTCATTTATTTATTGTATCAAAACCTAATACATTTTGTGCTTATTTGCTATTATAACGATTGTATCTGTAGTTCAGCTATCAGTTGCGCTTAACAAACTGTGTGTGTGTGTGTGTGTGTGTGTGTGTGTGTGTGTGTGTGTGTGTGTGTGTGTGTGTGTGTGTGTGTGTGTGTGTGTGTGTGTGTGTGTGTGTGTGTGTGTGTGTGTGTGTGTGTGTGTGTGTGTGTGTGTGTGTGTGTGTGTGTGTGTGTGTGTGTGTGTGTGTGTGTGTGTGTGTGTGTGTGTGTGTGTGTGTGTGTGTGTGTGTGTGTGTGTGTGTGTGTGTGTGTGTGTGTGTGTGTGTGTGTGTGTGTGTGTGTGTGTGTGTGTGTGTGTGTGTGTGTGTGTGTGTGTGTGTGTGTGTGTGTGTGTGTGTGTGTGTGTGTGTGTGTGTGTGTGTGTGTGTGTGTGTGTGTGTGTGTGTGTGTGTGTGTGTGTGTGTGTGTGTGTGTGTGTGTGTGTGTGTGTGTGTGTGTGTGTGTGTGTGTGTGTGTGTGTGTGTGTGTGTGTGTGTGTGTGTGTGTGTGTGTGTGTGTGTGTGTGTGTGTGTGTGTGTGTGTGTGTGTGTGTGTGTGTGTGTGTGTGTGTGTGTGTGTGTGTGTGTGTGTGTGTGTGTGTGTGTGTGTGTGTGTGTGTGTGTGTGTGTGTGTGTGTGTGTGTGTGTGTGTGTGTGTGTGTGTGTGTGTGTGTGTGTGTGTGTGTTGTTCTGTGTGCGCGCGCGTGTGTGTGTACGCGCGCCTGTCATAACGATTTATGTCATACTGTATTTAGTTTTACACATTTTATTAATACTGCAGTTTCGAGGAATGATTGCCTAAAATAGGGTCTTTGACTAAAAAAATTTAAAAATAGGAACTTGCGCAGATAATTGAAACTGTGGATAAAGGAAGCACCGCGGATACGTATTTCTTATATGACTTGGGACGTCTATCTTTACATAAAAGTGAATTCTCTCTGGTTATATTGAACATATACTGAGGTACTTCTCAACCCAATACCCAATAAACCCTTAAGTGCTGACTTTATAGCAGAGCAAAGCTATTGGGAAAATCCTTAATAGTCTATATACAGTAAAATCTCTCTATTGCGATCTCTCTATTACTACAAAACATGTTGGCACATTCCTATTCGTATAAGAAAAATATGTATTGTAACTTCCTGTATCGAGGCCAACAAAATTCCAGGAATATCTCTATAGCGGCGAAATACGTACATATTTCCTAATCTTGTAACCTATCTTTCTAAGCCAACACGTCATTCGACTGTTAAAAGCAGTGCGTAATGCGTCACCAGAATCTAGTGTTCTGTGACTAGTAGTGTTATATTTTTGTAATATAGCGTCTAAACGGAAAATTTTATCGTTAGATGTAAAGGTTAGAATTTTGCAAGAGTTAGAGAAAGATGTGAAGCAAGTATATGCTTGCTGAAATGTTAATTTCAAGGTAAATAGAATACAAGGTATGGGCCACGCGCATGTCCTCCCCACCACTTGTCGGCTTTGGCACGTCATTGGGTCAAACTCAGACGTAGTGTTTAGTAGAAAACAGTTTATAATGTTAGTTTTAGTAACTGTATTATAGTAATTACAATAATAATTCTTTTTGTATAACATTATTAACGATATTAATTACTATACTTACTGAATTCGCACATTGTCAAAACAGAGACTTTTTATTTTATACAATATTACATAATATTAAAGTAAATTATATGTCCTTAGCTTGACAAATTCAAAGTTATTTTTTATTTGAAAGTTAAAAGCACATCACACTATGAATTATGTATCTGAGGATGTTCCTTGACAATTATTTGGTTGACTGTGAAAACATACATACAAAATTAGCAATCAATTAAATTACAAAGGACCAACCTATGTACGGGCTTTTATGCCCCCTTTAGGTCCTTTTTTGTATATATTTTTATATATAATAGGAATTTGGTAGTAAATAAATAAATAGCACATAGACGTATTATACAAACAGTAAAATAAACATACGTATTTATTTTATACGTATGTTTAGAAAATATGGTACGGACGTAACAGGATATGGCAAATTTACCTACTGAAGAATAATTATTATTTAGTTTGTCTGTCAGATTTTTCATCACACATTTTTCTTTATTTAGCCCATTCTCACCGTGATATTTCAAAAAGTCTCATTCCATTTTTACCACGATGTTCAACCATTCTTCAGTAGGATACATAAGGTAGCCTTTTGACAAAGTTGACAACCAATCCCTTTGATTATTATGGCACTCGTTTGCTGGATGACCGTATACAAAAGTTGAGACGATTTTTTTTCTTAACTCTATACGCTTTATAGCCAGCCATCATCTTCAGTAGATCAGAGTTCTCCTGTAGATCACATTTCACATCATTTTCACTAGCTTGCAAGTCATTTAAGGCTCCTCCTCTTCGTCGGATTATCAGAAAAAAATATTCTTAAACTTAGTAACATTGCTTTGTAAAACCACATTTTTATTTTTAACCGAGGCCAGTTCTTGTAATGCAAGTTGAATTTGTTCCTTCAAAAGTAAATTTTCATTTCTTAAACATTTCATTTCTTCTACAGAGGCATTATTTACAACGATATTTGTATTAAAATTACTGATTACGGAAAGTGGGTTTAATTTACAGAATTACACGTTACAATTGCACCTACGTCATTTCAGTTTACATGTGATTTTTCTTGTAGATGAGTTTTTTTAATGTTTCTTGGTTTTAAAATTTTTTAATCCTTGTCGCTCGTTCAGAATCAAAACATTTATTTTCAACGGTGAAAATGTTAAAATGTGGAATGGCACCGGATTTCACAGGTTTTGTATTTAATAATTAGGAATTAAAATCCCTTTCGAAATCATCGTCATTAAAATGAAGTGAACAGACTTTAACATTTTCAAAATTAAAATGATCTGTTCGTTTACACGCATGAAACCACGCTTTTCTCAGGCCTTCATCTTTTGGAATTCTATGAAATGTAATTCCTTTCCCTTTACAATTCCTATCATTATTATGGCAATTGGCAATAGCGCAACCAGGCATTGTTATGCATACACAATTATACAATACTAAACAAAATACATTTTGTTATTTTTTATGATTCAAAACATACTTAAATTTTTTCTTATATTTATTAAATCTCAAACACAAAACAAAATTATCGTGCAGTATTGTTGTTAACACCTTTTATTTAAAACACAACACCTGCAGATTAAGTAAACACATCGAATCTCCAACTACATTTATAACATCGAATTGTTTAGCGGGAAACTACATACAGTAGCAGTGAAGAGTTTGATCCAGTGACGTCACGCGCGCGGTAGTCTACTGCGCAGACCCACCGTGACCCCTACCGTGTATTCTATTTACCGTGGTTAATTTAGCTTGTTCTTCTGTTGAAAAATAATAATAAAATAAAGGAATAATTTCAAGAAAATTCGAAAACAGGAATTTGAAGGAATTCATAAAATGGTAGTCTTTTCCTCACAATTACTGTATTTTATTCGTATAGTATTAGTTGATAAATTTTGTGTTTTTTTAAAGACGATACGTGATATAGTTCTATTTCAATAACATTAGCACTCATTTAAAAATTAAAATAAAAAAATAGTGTATAACACGTTTTACAAGAAAAACACTTTTTTTTAAAATTTTGGTTGAGCTCTCCGTATAGTGAAAATCTCTTAATAGAACCGAAAACTAATGTTTCCTTTAATGCCGCTATTTAGAGATTTTACTGTGTATAGAAAGTTGTATGCGTATGGTTTTGGTCATATGAAAATTCAAGAATTCGAAATTTGAATGAATCGAAATCAGTGGTCATCAAGAAGAAAACGTAAAACTGTCATTAATCGCTGCCGGAGTTATGAAACTTATCAGCTGTTTTTTATAACAATACACTTGAGGTATATATTTTTACATTATCTATACAGTTGTATGAATAAACACGCATAAGCGTGTCGCATGGCCGAATCTCCACTGTTGACACAAGGGTCGGGCTATTAGGGAATAAATTATTTCCCATCATGCGACCTCACCCCACGCATTACCGCGAGTCAAGTAGCTGGATATATGCTCCGTTCACGCGATAATCTCAGCTGGATTAACATACGCAAATCATGAATACCTCAAGAAAACGTCTTCTAAGGCCCGGTTGGAAGTACAGTTGCAGACTTGTTTGTGAATTTCATTTGGGAAATGAGATTTTAGATCAGCCATTACGGTAATGCCCAGACCCGGGGTAATGAATTCCCGACCTTAAGAACACGTTTGAAAGGTTTATTAAAAATTGTATGATTGTAAAAATTACTCTAGCATTCGTAATTTTGGTTACTTTAAAGCTGGACACAAAGAATCCGTTCAGATGTAATTTAAAAAGAGGTTCAGACGTTTTTACTTAACACGTTTTAAAAAATCTGATATTGTCTTGTCTTCTTCAGCATTGAAATCTAATGTTTGTGGTTACATTGCTTCAATTTTTTTTTTTTTTTTTTTTTTAACGTCCGACTATTGTGCACACTTGGGCTAATGCAGACGGTGGGATGATTTTATAGCGTATGAAAATGCCAAGCCCTCGCCGGGAATCGAACCCGGGTCCTCGGGGTGAAAGCCTAGTACGCTATCCACTAGACCACCGAGGCGGCTACGTTGCTTCAAAATTGAATTGCCCAGCTTTAGTAAAATTTGGCTTCTTGGCCAGCAGCATATTGAGATCTTATTTTAGGGTCCATATGGAAAGCCAAAAACCCTTATAACTTTGCATATCTGTCTGTTGTAACGAGTCTCTAATTCATAGACAATGTGGCCACTGTACACTTGAGCGAGTATTGTATTTGTAGCTATCTGAATCCAGAAAAAAATAGAAGATTTCATGCCCTCCCACCTTAATTTTGAGAATTTCAGTCAGAAAAATCTCGTGAAATGTATTAAAAGTGTATGAAAACAAAAAAACAGCAACGTTTTTCAATATTTTAGTATTTAGGATCTCAAAAAAGTTTTGAAAAAATCACCAACAACTTTAAGACGTTTCTTTATGTCGCTCGATCTTTTACAGAGAAAGTAAGAGTAAGATCCGAAAGACATTTTAATGTTTGGGCATCAGATACATTTCAAATGTAGACCAGTTTAAAGAACGCTTTTAAAGTGTATAATCGCTAGAAGCAGTACAGACGATACGGAAGCCAGCTGATTGTTGTTAATATGATACAATGGATTGTTTTTAATATGTAGTTTATATTTGATATGTGCGATTGTAACCATCAAAATACAAGTAGGCATATATACTCGATACTATGAATAACAATCTACAAGGACAAGAAACAAGGCACTCACGGAGTCCAATAAATTGATAATGGGAAAAATCCGATGATCTGATTACACAGATTTTTGCTGACCAGGTTTTGATAAAATAATGATACATTTTGTTTGTGTGCGACCTATGTGGACCCTGTCAGCCATATTGAATCTGTTCTCTGTAGACTAATGTT
The DNA here is from genome assembly GCA_022606455.1 of Callitettix versicolor. Lineage (NCBI taxonomy): Eukaryota > Metazoa > Arthropoda > Insecta > Hemiptera > Cercopidae > Callitettix > Callitettix versicolor. The sequence goes on from CM040187.1 coordinate 18,513,134, forward strand.
AATTAACAATATATATTACGCTGATATTTTTAAGGTAAACTTACGTTTGATATCTTAGTTTAAAGGTCTTGGAAGTGGGAATGTGGGTGTATAATTTCTGGACAGGGTGGTGCCTAGCATCACAACTAAAAGACCTGTTGTTCAAATAAACCTTTTGGATTCTAGTAGATTGATATCCACAGTGAGTTTTAGCAGTCTACTGACTTGCTCATTCTGGTGGAAGTCCTGGAAGCCGAACACCCTTTGCCTCCTGCTGGCAAGAACTTTACATTTACAAATTGCGTAGCCTGTAGTTTCCTCTTCCTTTCTGCATAACCTACACACAATTTCTAAGTACATTCCTGTTCTGTTCGTGTGCACCCTCAGACCACAGTACCCTGTAAAAAGCCCCATGGTTTGCTCTGAGTTGCCGTCTGCTCAGAATATTAATTTTCCTGACTTAGCCTTTCAGTCTTGAAGTAAGGTTCTTGTCAGCATTATCATCACAGCTACTTATTGTGTTTCTCACATCCTAGGAGGTCTTCTACTTCTAGATTTAATTAAAATCCCCTTTGCTACCTCCTCCTCCTCTCTTCTTAGTTTGCAGTTTTGTACTCCCGATAGACATTTGTACATCTAAAAACGTCTGATTAGAAATCTGCTGATTTGAGATGATTAACTCCACTCCTCACTTCTTCCATGCAAGTTGAATACATCCACTTAGCATCACTCTCCTATAATGCATTGCTTGTGAGTTCTGTGAGGTTAGATACAATCCTGGTTTCCTCTCCTTGCATGGTATTTTTACACTCCAGGTTCACTTTTACTGGTTCTTCAGGGTTTTCTATGCTTTGAAGGTTTATTTTCAGCCATCTAAATTCTACAAATAGTTAAAGGAATACAAAGTTCCTCCATTCAGAGCCTCGACAGGCTGTAGTCGCTGATATCCAGAATCCATGTAGTTAAACTAAGCTCTGCCTTAAAACGCAAGCCTTCAGTGGACACTGCTCCACTTTAGCTTAGATTGTTTAGGGCACTTCGGAATTGCCAAACCTGTATTTACAATGTGCGATCCCGTGTGAAGTAGGCATAATTTAATTAAATGTGAAAAGGTTTAACAGTTTACTTATTTGATTATTGGTAAATAAATTTAAGAAAAATTAATGTTCAATAACTTTCTGACTTAGGGTTTAGATCTTAGAATCACTTTAATGTTAGTTATATTTATTAAGGGTTGTATACCAGCTAACTTAGATAGTCGGGGAGGAGTGGAGGGGTGCACAAGTTGATGTTTAGAAGTAGGGGAGAACCCTTAGTGCCTATGCAGCGTTAACTCAAGTGCTTGAACCCTCTTCCAGTAATTGAGAGGCGAAGGGAAGCATTGTTTTATTGTGGAAGCCTAATCTGCCCTTTCGCTGTTAGGAATCACTTTCTGTAGTTTTAGTAGTTTATCATGTGCCTTTAAGAAGTTTGATTTTAGGAAGTGTTTGTGGCAAAGATTTAGGTTTGAGATTTAACTGGTATCAGTACAAAAATTGTTAACACAAGATTACTGTTACTGTCCAGTTAGTCATTGATTTAAGTAAATTCAGCAAAATTTGTCATACAAGATCAAAATTTATTAAAATTTTCTGAACCAGTTTAAAAGAAAAATTATTTTTTATTCTTTAACTGTATTATTCTGCTTCAATCTTGTAGTGTATGCAGAGAGTTGTGTTTTGTTCAAAATTTTATATTATAAACTAGTTGTGTACTTTTTTTTTACAAGCATTTTTCTGTAACAAGGTGAACATGTTTAATTGCTGCATTTGGGGTACTAAAACCGTCATGAACTTGGCAGCTATTTGTGTAGCTCTAAAGTCGTGTTTTTTTCATCTTAGCAAATGAAAAGTGTATACGGTACTTGTTCAAAGAGATTGCCTTACATGGCATCTTGTATCAGGATATGCTGGAGCATTTTCTAATTCCTTCGATAAGAATGGCCAGTATCAGCTTTCACTATTGGAAAAAATATACAGGAAGTTTTGAAATTTTCTACTAATTCCTCAAATGATCCGTTTCACTTATTAGCTAAATGGGACAACACTTCACTAGAATGCCATGATTTTCTTGTTACCTGATCACACATTTCTGGTTTGATATATTAATTGTGCAGACCAAATTACATGGCCACTTCGCTCCATTGATATATTTTTTTTCTAATGAAGTTTTATTAAAGATTGGACTTTTATGCCACGTTTATCTTACTGAACTGAGACTTCAAATGACATCAGAACTGTACAAGTAAACCCTGACATTAGAATCTGTAATGAAATCGACTTCAAGCTGGATGTTGTGAAATAGTAACCACATGAAACAAAATGAATATTGGATGATAAAATTTTATGATATGTAACCGATTTTGTAAGTTACTTTAATAAATTTGTATACAGTATATGTTTTTGAAGCTAAAAAAGTACTTTTTAAAACACTAAGAAATAGTTCTCTCATACAGGACACCCTTTCATTCTGTGAACTAATTACAATCAATATTTTACCAGTACAGTTTTATAACACTGTTAAAAGATTTATGAAATATTATTTTCAATAATATTTAAACTACAATTTTAAAAAAGATACATATTTTATTTCTGAAACTCTAATACAAAATTAGTAGCTAATCACCATTAATTAGTAATTTAGTATAATCACCAGATTAAACTAAAGACTGGCATACTTCTGTGTCATAGTTTGTTTTTAATGATACAATGTATTGTATTCGGAATATTCTCTTCAAGAGACCAAAGTTCAATTTAATCAGTAAAGTTTGATTTATGTCAAGGTCATTTTTATTAGCAGTGGAGTAACTCCAATGTCATAGTAATAAATTAAAGTGTAGCATTCAATAGCAAATACATTACACTATTTTGTTACATTTTTTTTTTTATTGCTAATGATCCAAACAAATGTACTTCAAATTTAATTTTTGTTTTTTCAAATCAAATTGTATTAAAATTGCGACAGTTAGAGTACTAATACTAATACACCAAAGTGTAGAGGTCGATGCACATTACTTGGTCCTGGCCTTGGGTCTTAGCCATGATACCTGCTTCAGTAATTCTTTTTCCAATGGAAATTCATTATAAAAACGTTAAACATTTAAAATAATTTTAGTAATGAACATTATGATTAGTAGATTGTAGAGTGCACAGTACACCAAATAGAAAAGTTACACAGTGTGTAGATAAATACAAAAAAAAATACGAATGAATATTTTTTAATTTAATTAAAATAAATAAATTATTAATTACTGTTTAAATTTGTTATGGAGTAGCATAAGTATGTAGTATTTGCTCAGATTTATTTTTATAACCAAGGGTTTCTGTTGTCGGCCATTTTGTGGCTTCAGAGTGATAAAACCACAGTTTATGACGAGAACTGCCCTCCAAAACAAAACATTTATTATCTGAGAGCTAAAAATTAAATTTCCTGTTCATTTCGTTCAACTAACCCTTCGCGTATTGTTTCTTGTAATTATTATATTCTCTCCAAATTTTGTTTCTGACTGACATTACTGTATATTTGTTGCAGGTGACAATGTCAAGGGAGATGTAGCAGTTACTATGGAAACAGAGGGATGGGCATGTGTACACAACACTACCGAGCTCTGTACAAAGCTGTCTGTACTTTGACCGTCTATAGCCTAGTTTCTGTGTTATTGTGTGTTACTGATATCCCAGGTAAGGGAAATTTTATAGGCCATATTTATTTCACTTTAAAGGCCATATTCACTTTTATAAGGTTAGGCTTCTGCACGAAGTTCTATATCTGATGATGTATCTAACTATAAGTATGACTAACTATAAGTCTAAGCTATAACTGTAAGTCTGAAGCAGTCGCTGATTTACTTGGAACCTACGAGGGTCGTTTGGGAAGTAAAGAACATTTTGACTTGATAAGCTACACAGTTACCTCACCATTGCTGCTGTCATGTCATTGACTTTCCCAATCCTTTCTGCCAGCCTAATGCTAACAGCGAGCCACTAAAGTCATTTATTGTTTACTTAAGCGAATTAAAAATGTATAACAGAATTAACAATTCTGTCAGAAGATTGCCTTAAACAATCCTACTAACCTTAACAAGTCTTCTTAGGTTTGTGGAGTAATACGCTTTTTGAATGTGAAAAAACATCTGACCTGTCGAAATTTATATACAGACAACTGGTGTTTATTGTAACATGACCTGGCATCATTCCCGATCAACATAAAAAAAGAGGGAAACAATTTATGAATTCCAAGAAGGTTATGATTGTCTGCAGTGTTTTGGGATCGAAAGGGTGTCCTACTCATCAAATACATTCTTAGAGAGAAGACCATAAATGCAGCAGCCTACTGTCAGGCCCTTCACCAACATTGCGCCATTCAAAACAAACGGTGTCGATTGTTGTTGAGAAGCGTTGTGCTTCTTCATGATAATGCACGTCCGCATGCTGCTGCATTGACAACAAATTTGCTTCAGAACTTTAAGTGGAAAACTTCTGAACATCCGTGTTATAGCTTGAATTTGGCTCGGATAGATTACCATATTTTTCTCAAAGTAAAGGATTTTTTGGGTGGAAACAACTATGGAAGTGAGAGAGAACTGAAAGAAAAGAGCGTTAATGAGTGGTTCAACAACTTGATGGCAACTGAGTATACAGAAGGCTGTTGAAACACTACAACAGATATTTATATTTGAACGTCAACTATGCAAAAAAATAGATAAGGTGACAGGTAAACATGTCACAGAATAAATTTTGTTTCATCGTCTTAAAAAGAGTATCTAGAGAAAAAATGTTTTTTATTTTCTAAATGACCTTCATATTTGAATTATAGGCTTTCAGAGGCGCTATTATGTAAAGGAAATCTGCATGTCCTAGTTCCTAAATCTAAATATTTTAATTTTTGATGATTGCCTTGTTATAAAGAACTTTCATAATATCCCTGTAAAATCTGCCATAGTAAAGTCAATAGTCTTAGTGCCAGCTCAAACTTAAGTAGATTCTTCTGGCATCTAACTATTTGTTTCAGTGAGTTATAACCTTACAGTATAATTTTGTAAAATAATATTTTATATTCATTTGGTCAGTGAACCAATGACCAAGACTTAGTTGGAGGGTATCCTCACATTGAAGTTATGTATGGCTATTTCATCCCAATATTTTTAGAACCTTTAGTCATTTATTTAGAGGTTATTTAAACCAGCGTAATGATCTGCAATACGTGCAGTATTACAAAACCTAAGTAAGAGTAAACACTTATTGAAGATAGTGTAAGGTGATTTATTGCTCAAATAATGGGCAAATTAAAAACAAATTTAACTTTCTACAATTAAGCTTTTATTGAAACTGTTAGGCCAAGCGGCCAATAAAAGCGGAGTTGTGCTGAGGTGAGACGAGCGTAGCGGAGCTGAGCAGAATGAAGTTGAACAGCAACCAGTAGCAGAGTTCAGTCAGTTTAAACAACGCATTGGTATATTTTAAATATAGATATTTAGACCTACTGTAACCTAGGTAACAAGAAATAATAAATTTGGAGGTGTGGTCAGCGTAGTGGAGGAAGTGGAGTCAGCTTGAAAATGAAACCAGGGCAGAATCAAACCACTCTGCTACGCTTTCAGTGGCCGTACTTATATTAAAAACAATAGGTTAGGTTTTGAAAACGTATCTGCTTCGCATTAGGTGGCCATCCGGCCTTAAACTTATAAATTGAAAGGCTGTTAAATTGTCAGAACACACATTATGATGAAATGGAGATACCAATGGGAGGTAAAAAGTTTAGATTTGCGAACAACCAGCCAGTCTTAAAACAAAGATTTCTACAGTTTTTACAATCTTTAGTTGATAGTGGAACAGCTGTAAGAGAAGTATGAAAAATGTGGTTAAAAATAATCCACGACAATAAGTTGAACAGTTTAAACAACTTTGATACTTTTCTTCCAAAGTTAGTTGGTATTAAGGTCAAACTTTAAATGGTTGTGGTTTTATTATTTGTTGTCCAAACTGCAACACATATTGTTATCTTTGTCATATGCATAATATAATTGGAATTAAATAAAATGTCAGTTCTCTTTTAATTTTGTTAAGTTTTTTTTAAAAAGGTTTGAAATGGTAACACAAACACAATAAAAATAACAAAATTTTATTTGAATATACTATCCATGTAGTAGCAGAACTGTGCTGAAAATACGTAATTGAAAATATGGTATTTTTGCATAATGGAGCAACTTACATTTTCATCCAGTAAAATTTTAATTATTTGAGATCTTTAATAGTCGTGTAATAGATGAATAATCTATGTAAGATCTATTTTTATCTCTAGCTTCAATGTACCATACAAAAACAGCATCTATGGAAGACCTTGAAGAAGTAACTATTCAAAACTTAGCTTGTTAGAAACGGCTAGGCATTGGGTAGAGAATGAGTATTGTCAACAGGGTCAACTTATGACAATTAGGGATACTTTTCGTTTTCGGTACTTGGCAACACTGATAAAAACAACAGAACTAAATAAACTGAAAGTTGACCATATATTCTCAAGGAATATATATATTCTCAAGGAAGAGAATGACAACCACTTCAAACACCAGTAATAATGACCATAACAAGTAGGGATTAGCCATAAAATTCTGTTTTAATTCCAAAACAATTTATATACTTTATTTTTTGTTTTAAGTTTTTAAAGTTTTAACTTAAAACTTAACTAAAAAGTTAACTTAAAGTTTTAATTAAACTAAAAAGTTATTTGAAATTTTAACTTTTAAAAGAACCCAGTACATTAATGGTTAGATATAAACGTAAAAATAAAATAAAAATTATATCTCAGCTGGAGAGAGCTAGAATGTTTAAGCTCTCTTTATTAGGGTAGAGGTTTCTGTTGTGGGAAAAAGAAGAAGAAGGTCAAATAATGGTAGGATCTTGCAGTGTTATAGTTGTAACAAAAATATTCATTTGGCTGTGGATGCAGTAGAACCAGCTGTGAGGAGGATAGAAAATAAAAGTTTATACTAGTTTGTTTTAGAATGTTTGATAAATGTTGCCTTAGAGAATTTATCAATGGAATCTTGTTAAACTTGTGGGTCAGGCTAATTTCATAATAAATGTTATTCTTTTCATTATCTTTATTTTCTTTTTCTTGCCTGATGGACAAGATATTTTTCCAGGTGCGGTGGGCGGATTCCAAGATGCTGTCCACATCACCGCAATCCTGGGTGAGTCCGTCGTGTTCAATTGTCAGGTGGAGTTCCCAGCCGACCATCCCGTTCCTTATGTGCTTCAGTGGGAGAAGAAGGTAGGGGAAACGGTAGGCCATCCCAACACACACAACATTCTATACATATCTCTCTCTTGACATGCATTGTGCTAACTGGCTTGGTCATTGCTGGTGGTCAACCTAACCTTACCTAACCTAATCTGCGAGTTGTGTTACAGAAATATGTGCTTAATACAAGGCATGTAATTTTGAGGCGTATGTGTGAAGATTGTTCATGGACTCATTTTAATTATCAATTAATTGGTGCAAAGCTGTATGTTGACAGAATATTAATATTTTTGTTATTGATAAAATATTAATTTTTTTTAACTTTTAGACATCTACTCGTTAGGAAAACAGTCTATGATTGCTACTTGTCAAAGCTCAATAGCTTTGTGGTGTGACTATCTGGCTGTGATAGCTTGTATAGTGTATATCTCCTGCATTTGTAAAATTTTTTTTTTAAAAGTGGTTTTTTTTTTGACACAGGTTAAACAGACAAACATCTGTACATATCAAACACCATATAAATTTTTTTCAAGTTTTGTTATAAGGACTTACTTTTTCCTTAAATGGAAGAATTAAAATCAGTATTTTTCAAGAACTTATGGGTAATTTAGAACTTATGGGCTTTATACCAAAATTTTATCCAAAAGTAATCAGAAACATTTTCAAACACAGTAAAAAGAAATTGATTAAATATAGCTCATGTACATATATAGAATGAAAACAGTGAGTTACTTTTTCAGTGGTAATCTCATTAATTCATCACAGGATTTCTACTACTTCTAAGTTATACCTTTTTCCTCACCAAATCTATCATCCCTTCTTCCTTCCTTGCGTGTCTGGGCCCTCACATCAGCTTCGGAACAGCACGGACTCGGGCACTCCCAGCGACCACCGGCATGGCAGAAGATCCGTACAAACCCAACACTAAGCTTGGCGACGATCTTCACATTGTTTGCAACAGCTTCTGTTATTGGTTTGTTTTTATTTAGAAAAGTAGATTTTTGAATTTGAAATCGTACCGATACTTTCAATCATAAACGGTATTTTAATAAAATGGTTAAAACATGGTTATATTATAACATCTTCCTTTTGTTTTTAATTTGTTTCTATTCTTTATGACTGTACAATAGTAATGAAAAAATCTCAGTAGACTGTCAGAATTACCTTTATTGTTTTAGAAATTTTAAGGTAATGGGCTTTACTCAAAAGAAATACTGTGTCGTATAAAAATATTAGAAAAATGTTTCTTCAAAGTCCAAAGTCAAAATAATCAGTTATAGAATTACGAAAGCTAATAACTTTGAAAAATAGTAATAGAGAGTTTTTACTCCAAACAATTTAAACATAGAGAATGGCATAATGAAGAGAATATAGTAAAACCTCTGTTGTCCAAACTAATTTGGGTCTCCAGAAATTCATATAGCGGATAATTCAAGTTTTAATATTTTTTGATATTAAATTCGTTATTTTCAATGTCTAATTATTAAAAAGAGGTTATTTATACATTTATTTAAGTGCTTGTTTTAAGCATTATGAAATATAATTATTTGGAAAACAAGTTTTGAGCCATTGGTGTGTAAATTTTTTTACTTAATTCATAATTTGTTTAAATAAACTTTAGGAAACATATTAATTACAAAAATGTTTGTTTCTTTAATGGTAGCAAGTCAAAACTTCGAAATTACAACAAAAATACCCTATCTGCTAAATTATATTCTAGAGTCCAGATTTATACCATTGAGAAACAATTTTTTTACTTATCTGTAGGAAGTTTGTTTCTAATTTATTGTTTATTTTCTGTAATTGTTTATTTGGTTGTCGACAAATATTACATAAAACAGTGAAATACAAGACATTTGATTTCTGAATTTCTCGTCTTTTATGTATAAGACATACAATGATCTGCATGTTAAAAAAACTCATATTTCAATAATAAAAATATAATAACACATTTTTTGTATGCAGTTTTTATTAATTAATTATTTATTTATGAGTATTTTTTTTAAACAAAGTATTATGATAACAATAATGAAATGTATTAACTTTTAATTCATTACTATCTAGCCATTAATACTAAAATAATTATTAAACAAGACGTTCAGTTTTAATTAGTTTTTATAATGTTTTATACATGACATGATTTCAGTAATGCATCATTTAGATGACAGGTATTCATTTCAATTAATAATTATTAATTGATTATTAATAATCAATTAAGCTCTGCAGGGAAAAATTGATTTTTAAAAAATTCTTGATAATTGATATTTTAAATTGTTTAATGTTTACTTTTGAATAGCTTCAAAACTGAGTTCATTAAAATAATAACAATAATAAAAAATGAATTTTTTTGTAGGCATTGGAATGAATAACAAACAGTAATACTCAAATAGGTTTTTTTAAATTATAAACTTTTTTCTTATTAACTGCTTTTTATGTAGCTTGTCTTTGAATTCTTAGACATAGAACATCATATACAAGACAAGATATTTTTAAGTACTTTTTTCGTAAAGAAATACATAGCCATTTTCAAACAATTTTTTTTAATTTTAAGCCATTAACCTTAATCTATTTTTCAACATAGTATCCACATGTAATATTATACAGCTTGCTTCTGGTCCTCATAGAAATCTGTCACTGTTTGCTAACCATTACAGCACAGCTGTTTTGATTTCTTCATCATCTGTTGACTTTCAAGGTCAGAACAAGTTTTAGTTACTGGGTTGTAGGTCAGGGATATTCAGAGAGTGATCAAGTTGTTCCTGGCTAACCAATACGATGAGATTTCTGGTTCAGTAAGTCATAATGTGAACAAGTATTGTGCAACAAAACAAACCGTCTTCTGAGCATGCCACATCTTTTGTTTTGAATTGAAGTATATTTTATTTAAGGCCTCATGATACATTTCAGCATTTATTGAGTCGCTCTATGGCAAAAAAAGTCAACATGCAGCGAAACTAGATGTTAATGATTTTTTTATGTTGAAATTGTTTGTTTGCTTCATCTTTACTTTCTTTGGTGATATTGAATGCTGGTGACATTAAATAAAATATGTTTTAATTCAACTATAATTTGAGCGACCCATGTTTTGACGATTTGTTTTAAAAACTTATCCCCTTCATATACTGTACATCTTGAGGAAAGTTGGATCATTATCTAAATGATTGGTTTTGGGCAACACAGCTTGTGTTTTTGGTACTCAGCGTTTGCAGAACTTACGCTTTCATTAAGCTTTCATTAAACTTGTTGGAAACGATAATAACAAAACTGTAAAGCATCTGGTCTCTTGAACTTTTTCATTAATTTTTTGTTATGTCGTCATTAATAAGAAATGTTAATCCACATTGTTCTGTCATGGTGTGCATTTGAACAACCTATTATTTTACCATTCCATAATCTCTCATTGGATTTTGGCTGCTTTCTCAATTCTCGAAGAAGTGACAGCTCATAATTCACAATCTGTAGAGCAGAATTAATGACATTTGAAACATCCAAAAGCAAATGTAAATTTGTATTAATGTTTCCTTTATGGCATCTTTTGCTTGCCTGTTGGATACAAGTACTCTGCACATGAAATGAAGACAGAATAGTGCAGTGGTCGTATTTAAAAACAGTTTATACTTAAAAAACATGCTTCTAGTTTTAGTAATACTGTATTTAAAAGTAAAGTGAAGTAATATTAAAGTACAGTGAATTAATTTCTTTCTTCAGTACTTAATCTTTATTGTAATATATTTCGAATGTGTAAGCAAACAACAGTGTATGTCTGAAAAGTAGAACCAAAATCATTCTGGTTAACTGTGATTTTTTTCTAAAAAATGCCACAGATATTTATAGTTATTCTCAAACCTTATCGAATAAATCACTACCCAAGTTATGTTAGTAGCGTTGCGCTTAGAAAGTTAACAATTATATTGGCTACAGTAAAATCGACTAGGTAAGTACTACCACGGAGGCAAAAGGAAGATGTTATAATGGCCACCATGTCTTCCTTAAGCCAGCAGGAGAGATCACATGTCACAACACACACAACATCTCTCTATCATTCATCTGGTGTTCTGTTTATTGAATTTGGTTCTATTCTGTGTTGTAGCATGTGTGTTGTGTTTGTTGTTAGCTGTAGTTGAATTTGGTAAAGAACATATCCTGTACTTCCCAAACAAATTATGTCGGTGTAATATTTTGTTGTTTCTTGTTCTAAATTAATTTATTTTTGTACTTTATGATGTATATAGAGAATAAAAAACGGGATAGGTAAAAAACATTCAGTGTTGAATGCTTAAGATTATCTGATTTCATAAAACAAAAGTTTTACACCACTGTCTTTTTCTTTTCTTTAAGAAACAGCATCCTGCAGTTAATTTTTATTGGAGTTTGCTGCTTTTAGTGCCCTTTCTACTGACAATTTCACACATGTTTTGAATTTCTAAACCTAAACTATTAGTTACATGTTAGATTTGTTATAATATAAGAATATTTGTTTAAAAAATACTTTGAACAATTAGAAACCAAATTAAATTTTGGAGAAAAAAACATTCTCAAGAATTTGATCACAAATTATTTGCAAAAAGTTTATAAGAAACCCGATTAAAAAAATCACTTCTATAGTTTTTTTTTCAAAAATTGTTAGTTGAAGATTTAATACATAAAAATTTTGGAATGTTAAATTCTATAGACTGTTTTTTCAGTCACTTTTAATCAAAAAGTTTGTAATGATTCTGTTGGTCTAGTGGTTACTAGATAAGTTTGAAAAAGATCAATGGCCAGAATTGTACATTGCAGAAGTTAAGTAATAATAAATACATTCAAAAAAAAGTATTATGTCTACATAAACGTTGGTTTGGTAGCCATTAGCAAAAAAAGAGCATCCGATTTTGAAATTAAAAGAAATTCAGTTGTAAAAGTTAGTTTGAGGGAACCCTGTAAAAGAAATTGAGTTTTGCGATAGAAAATTTTGAACTTGTTGAAAATACCAGTCAAACAGCAAGTATCATTGGCAGACAGAATATGTTCTTTGGATTTAAAAGTTAGAAACAAAGTAAAAATAAGTAAAAAAAAAAAAAAAAAAATTAATTGGGTAATAATAGAATATTTCTGCATGAATTGCAGTTTGTAGGTTCTGACAATAATTCACAGATATAAAAATTAAGTTTGGAATGTAGTTTAATCTGTTTTGTAGTGAATTAGACTTCTCAAATTCGAGCTTAGCTTATCATTCGTTAATAATAAGTAGCTGACATATTTCAGTGACAAAATCACCATTGTTATCAATGGCTACTGTTGTTCTCAAGATACAAATAATTTTTTTTTGTGCTGCCTGTATTCTGTTACAAGTTGTTTTTTTTGTTTTTGTAGTAAAATTGAATTAAAAATTACATATTTTTGAAAAAATTGTAATAATAATTTTAAAAAAAATAATGCAAAGTGTAGTTTTTGAAAACTTTTATCTTTTTAATTAGAATTTTATTTATCAATTATTAAAATCTTTAATTTTATTTTTTAATGGGTAAGTAAAAATCAAATAACTTATTTGGTTTGAAAAATTATTTAAAATTTATTATATACTTTTTTAAATTATATTAAAAGTTCAGTCCTAATAAAACGAAAAGGAATGGATCGTTTGGTTCTCCAACCGTGCCATAAGTCGCACAGATTTTTGTATTCCACTCGTGCATGATTTCGTTTTTAAATTTGCACTTTGCGCTTACGGCCAAAACTTTTTATATCCAAGCACAAATTACAAAAAACAGTTTTTTATAAAACAAATACACAAGAAAAGAACAAAAGCTACTGGAAATGTAAGCATGTGTTGTTAGCAGGATGTATTCTAGAGTTAGGTAATGTTTAGTGTGTATTTTGAGTTTTGTGAGCTGAGTAAACACAGGTGGTACCTAACGTGCTGAAGACAGCATTTAAAGAACTTACTGTCCTATTCACAAGTGATAACTATGATCTCTATTATTTCCTTAGAACTTTTTAATGTTATCAAGCCTAAGATAATATTCCTCCATCATCTGGTACTGAAGTGACAACTGTCATGGCACTCTGAAATCTATCGAGACGTGAGTGATGTCTCTGAATGTGATATATAAAGTATTACAAGTTATTGCTTGATAATAGCATTAAGGGATGCCCAAAGTATGTTATTTCACATGCTGTAGTGACTGCATCACAGATTCTACAATGTCATTGTGAATATTAAAAATTAAATAGCCCATCACCTCACCCTGACATTGCCTGTAGGCCTCCACTTAGTAGGTGATTGTTGGGGTGGGGTTCATGATTAGTGCATCACAGTTTCTTAACCATAATTCAAACCCTAACAAGCAGGATAATTACCTATCATATGTTTTAAGTGTTGCTCTTAATGCTACATGAACACAGGACCGCTAACAGAGGATCATGAGTACAAGTACTAGTCACTGGTCCAGAAATAACTCTTAACTGTCAGTAATCAGCTACTCAGCTCGCAAAAAATTATTAGGTCACTAGCATGGATTTGTGCTCGTCAGATATGTTCTACAATTAAATTTGTGTATTTTTTTGAAGGTATACAATGTTGATTATTACCAAAACAAATGCATATTGACTACAGTGAAAATGTTAATATTAACATCAACTCATGACAAATATTAGTTAACAAAATATATATATATATGTTAAAAGTTTTAAGAAGTTACCATGAGAATTTGATCTTCAAGGAGAAAATTCTCTGCTATGATCAACTCCAAACCTAGTAAAGCAGTCTCAGTCATTATTAGTGACTCTGAATTGTGTTTTCAGCTGTATCCTTAATTTCAATTCATTTTTTTTTTTTTTTTGTAAAGGTGTATAATTATTTTTGCGCCATTTAAATTCTTCATGACACTGTATACCTTCAATTAACATGTTCTTTGTTGTTCGTCTTTATTTGTTGATATTTCAGTTGGAAATAAACACAGATTTCCACCAATACTGCTCACAGTTTGTTAAATTGTGGTAAATAAAAAATATTTTGTTTAAAGTTTAGAAAGCAATAGCATTAATTAGTTGCAGTAAAAACAAAATTTAAATCGTAGCCACACTTTGCTTTAAAAAGCGGTCAGTCTCCCGTGTGAGTAGACTCAACAACACTAGACTATGTTTGTATTTGTGTTGGCGTAATGTTGCTGTACCTGTTCAACGTGATGTGAATTGTTTTACTGCCTCGGGACAAGGGCCTGGAGATTCCCATCTACATCTGGTATGACAGTTACCCGACGCACTCTGGTGAGGGCTACGAAGGAAGGGTGTCCCGTGTTTCGCCGGACTCTCCGTTTGGCCTTGCATCGCTTAACTTGACCAATATACGGGAGAGCGACCAAGGATGGTACGAGTGCAAAGTTGTCTTCCTTAATCGCTCGCCCAACTCGCACAAGAACGGCACTTGGTTCCATCTGGATGTCCATGGTAAGTGGTTTGTCTATATATTGCTAAAAATCACACGCTGTCTATTTTTTTTTTTTTAATATCGTGTCGGAGAATTGAAATCAGCAAATTTTCTCTTATTAAGAATTTGGGATCTCTCCTAAATCAAGTCCTTTAAAAAATCAACTATCGGTGGTTCAACAAAGCCCTTTAATACATATAACTGTATTACAATATTTCTTATGTTGCTTTGGTTAACAAATACACTTGATAGCAACCCAAGAATGAGCACTATTGTATTATCCGATCAAAATGTTTCCCCTGAAATATGTCCTAAGATCTTCTCTGGAAACCCATGCCTCAGTTTGTTTGAACCAAAAAGAGAAAGGAGAAGTGTAATAAAAAAAAATGTCTACTTAGACTGTCAATTCGTTATTTCCCAGCACCTTTGATTGGAATGTCCTCGTGGAACACTTCTTGACGTTAGTTGCCCTTTAGCCCTTCGGTCTCTCCCAGAATGGACTGACCTTCTGGTCCCCTCAGAATTGACTGACTATGACCTACTTTTTCTTCAAGCTTTTATATAAACTGCTGTTCTGCATACCTTGTTGTATATTGCAACAGGCAGTATATCAGTAGTTTCGTAATTTTTCTACGTCTTTATCAATAGTGTTCATTCTTTGGTTGTGACCTCTTTACAATATTTAAAACTAATGATTAGTCACAATTTTTAATTCATGACAATACTGAGCCCTCGTAGGACATTATCCCCAATGACAAAAACAGGTCCTCTATACTAGTAGGGTTTACATTGGTTGATAACCTTTGCAGGGTAGGGAAAAGCTACATTTTGATTTAGTTACATATACCATAATAGCAAGATAATATTACCAATGTTAAACCTGAAATACATGTTTATTTGTGTCTGCAGCGATGGTACTCATGAACTGTTGCACAACCTGAATGTAGCATTTGCTATTTATTATGTTATACAAAAATGCTAATGAAGATTCTACTTCGTTTATACTATACACCTAATTTTTGTGACTGCAGAAGGCCATTTTGAACAGTTTTTGTACCTAAATTGTAAAACAAAGTTAACTTTCTTGTATCGCCATAAGGTTCTCTCACTATTTGTACATTCCATACTTGTAGATTTCTCCACCATTCCTCCTTATATATTTTTGATATATAATTTAATTTAATTTTAATTGTAATGTTTTAACAATTACCTGCTGCTCAATTAATGTTGTAGCGCCTCCAAGATTCAGCGTCACTCCTGAAGACATAATCTACGTTAACTTGGGCGATGCCATTATACTCAATTGCCAAGCAGAAGGCACGCCTACACCTGAAATACTTTGGTACAAGGATGCCAATCCGGTAGAGCCATCTGCTACTATCGGTATATTCAATGATGGGACTGAACTGCGGATTGCAAACATCAGACATGAAGACATCGGTGATTATACATGTCTGGCTCGCAATGGTGAGGGTCAGATCAGTCACACAGCAAGAGTCATTATCGCAGGTAAACTACGTGCAATAGAAAGTAGATAATCTTTAAACGCCATTAGATCTTTATTTTTCTGTAATTAAACCTTAAGAATATTTTATTTTCAAGTGATAACAACTGAGAATGGTTTATATTTTAAAATAGAATTCAACTAGTATGATTATTTATTGGTTGATGTTTTGACGCAGGAGGAGCAGTTATAATGTTACCGCCGACCAACCAGACAAGATCGGAAGGAGAGAAAGTCCAGTTCAGTTGTGAGGCTAAGGCTTTACCAGGTAATGTGACTGTAAGATGGACGCGGGAGAATGTACCTGTAAAAGAAATCCCTGCATTAGAGACGAGAGTGATCATCAGGCGAGACGGTGCTTTGGTGATCAATCCTGTCAGTGCTGATGACTCGGGGCAGTATCAGTGTGAGGTCACTAATGGCATCGGAGAGCCTCAGTCTGCGTCAGCGTATCTCAGTGTTGAATGTGAGTTAGAAAAGAGATAATAAGTAACTTATGTGTTTTATAACTACTATGCATTATTTCTGACAAGTACTAGAGCAGTTCAAGATATTAGACATTGGTCTTTAAGTACATTATAAAATCAATGTTAAGCGATTCTCTTTTGTGTCAAAAATAGATCATCTGACTCATTAACACATCAAAAATTTCTTTCAGAATACAGAATTGTATTTTTTTAATACAATTTATCAGAAGGAACACATAGTTTTCTACTTTAACGTTTTTATTTTGAATCTGTGTAAGAATCAAAATACACAAATAGGTCATTAATATTATCCTTCCTTTACTGAAACTAAAAATGTTTAACTGCTGCATGTTGTCTCAGTTCTGGAAATATAGATTTACATTATCACTGTTATCTCAAACCAGAGATGATTGATCTGCTCCACCTGTTTGAACTTCACTTTGTGCAGACTGACTTTCTTCTCTTCAAGTACCATCTAGTACCATTTCTCCATTGCTATATTTTACTAGGTACCAAAGAAAATTGTTTTATACTGATGATATTTTTTTATCTGGATCTTCTGAATGCATTTAAATCAGTGAGATACTGTACAGGATATGTCAACATTTGATTGTAAAAAAATATTGGCATTCATACGAAGAAATAATTGCAGCGAATTACAATAGTCTACTGATTTGTTTTAACATACAATAAAACTTGCTTTTCATTAATTTTTTAATAAGTATATAATGTTTTGCAGACCCGGCAAAAGTAACCTTCACGCCCACAATACAATACTTGCCTTTCCGTCTCGCTGGTGTAGTACAATGTTACATCAAAGCCAATCCTCCACTGCAGTATGTCACCTGGACGAAGGATAAACGCCTTCTGGAACCTTATCAGACCAAAGATATAGTCATCATGAACAACGGTTCACTGCTGTTTACCAGGGTTAGTATCAATCAGTCACCAGTATGTGTGTGTGTGTGTCGAGTAGATAAATGAGAGTAATGTGAACTAGGGGTACAGTGAGATCGCAAAACACATCTATGTTCATTTCAGCTGCCTCCGCCAGAAAATTTTGATTATACACTGAAATAAAAATTCAGATTACTGTTCTACCCCGTAGTTTTGATTAACCCTAATGTACTTTAATGTTTTAGGTAAACCAAAACCATCAGGGTCGTTACACGTGCACACCATACAATGCTCAGGGCACACAGGGCTCCTCAGGCCAGATGGAAGTGTTGGTTCGCAAGCCTCCTGTATTTACCGTGGAACCTGAAACGCTTTATCAACGCAAGCTCGGAGAGACTGTAGAGATGCACTGTGACGCACAGGAAGCTGAAGGAACGCAGAAACCAAACATCCAATGGCAGAGGGTAAATACACTGAGCCTAAATCACTTATTGGAATGTTTTTAACAATTTTTTTTTAATTTGTTTTAATTGGTAATTTTGTATAGGCAATCGGTATTTCAACAGCCATTATGAGAATGATTATATTTAGATCACAAGAAATTTTTTTTTTTTTGGGATGATATGAATGATTTTTCGAAACTTTAAACAAAAAACTCATTTTCTAAATTTTACGTTCACAAGTTAGAGAAATAAAATTGAACGAGACAATTTGCAAAAGTTATAGAGATTTTACATCTATTAAAAGTATTTCTTTCTCATTGTTGTCAATTCCTATAATTTCATAAATTATTTTTTTTTTATTAAGGATTTCTTTATTGTTTAATTTCAGTAGAATTTCAATATTAATTCAGTTATTTTGTGGTATAGTTTGTGTATTGCGGCAATACCTTTAATGTACATTACTTCAAGGTACATTTCTGGGAAATATATTTTGTCAAAGAGGCAGTTTGAATTTAAATATACTAGAACCTTGTCTATCGTAAATTGTTCATCCAAAATAATTCTGGTTTATATATGAAAAAGAAAAAGTTATATTTATTTTTATAAAGATTTTATAATAATTGAACATATTGCTTCCATGTTGTATTGAAATGTCTTGTTTTTTGTTAATAAAAACAATAATTACAATAAACTACACTCCTTTGAAATGAATACATGTTAATTATCCTGTTTAAACCAGTATCCAGGATTGACTTTAAATGAGGTTGATGACTTGTACTTTCCCTCTCATTGGTCAATTTGCATTATATTATTCTCAGTTTGAGTTCACTGCACCACAAAAATTGAATAATATCATTTCAGTTGAGTTTATATTTATGTTTGTTTATATGAGTACAATAAAAGATAATTAATAATAATGATGTACTACTCCATGTTTTTTTTTTTTGTATTTCTATAGAAAAAATAATAAATGTAACCTCTTTTGAAATGATATTAATAGTTATATGAAATCAGCATTTAGAAGAACATCAGCCTACCTCCATGCGCTGCATTATTATACCTTAGCAATTTTTCAAATGCATATTAAACATTTTTTTTATAGATAAGTGACTTTAAAAATAATATTTCACTTATTTTATTCGTGTTAAAATTTTGAACGTCTAATTCTATAAGTCTCTATTTTAAACGCTGACTCACATTACAGTATGCTCAGATAGCAGTCTTAGTTCTGGAATGAATTAAGACCGTTAACTGGGGTAACACTGAACTCTTCAACTCATTAGTTATAGTTCATAAGGCGATTTCAGAGTATGTTTAACATTAAAAAAAATAGGTATCACATGGGCAATAGCAAAATAACAGATGACAATGCTTTTTTTATTTTAAGGCGAAAAGCATATTGAGGCTATTTATCACCTCCCGAAAATGTAAGTGTGAGAGTAATGTATGAAAGTCGTAAGGGTAGTGTTGCAAGTGTAAGTGTGTGTTATACTCGGGTACCGCGAGGGACATCTAAATCCTCTTAATAGGTGCAGCTAGTCTGCCCCTCCTGTGGGGATTCCTCATTTCTACCAGACAACTGTGTTGATATTTTGTTTTAATCGCATAGTTGTTTTGATGTAATTATAATTAGTAAAGTATTTTCTTTGTAATCAAGTACTAAAAAGGATCAGTTGGTAAAATAAAATAAGGCCAAAGAGAAGCTTTGTATTTTCAACATTTTGTCCAAATAAACTAGGCCAGTTCCTAGCCTACTGTTGATTTTTGAACATCATCATAATCTCTAGCAGAAAGAATTGATGGTATTTATTTATTTATTTACTAAACCAGTATTGTCACAATGATTGACATATAACTACAGAGGGAAATAAATCCCTGCACCCGAACTGGTACCTTAAAACTACTTACAATAATAAAAAGTATTCAAAAAAAGTTATCTTACAACATGTTTTTACATATTTTACACTCAAAAGCCACACCCATCAGCCCATATTCAATACCTGTTCTACAGGGTCTGCCAATGAAATGGGATGATTATAGGTGGCCTTGAGACAAAGTTGGCAGGTAGTGGGGGGGATGGTTACTGGCACATCACTACTTGCACAATCTACCATTTAGTTGCAATGGATCATTGGACGGGTGAACAACACTATTACGCGTGAAATCGTATTGTCGAAATGTCAAACATTTTTTGCAAACTCGATGTGCTTTCCGACATCATTTTAACATACTACGTAACGAGCCTGTTCCGTCAGATAATGCAATTCAAACATGGATAAACAACCTCAAGCAAAAGGGATCAACGTCTTAAAAAAGAGGCAGGAGTGTAAAAACTGTTCAAACAACTGAAAACATCGCAGCTGTTCAACAGGCTATGGTTAGAAGTTCTCGCCGATCAGCCAAACAACATGCCCTTCACCTTGGAATAAATAACACATCTGGGGGGATACCTGCTTTTGTTTTATGGGGATACCTAAAAACAAAAGTGTTTCAAGCACCCACAACCATTCAAGCCCTCAAACAACGAATTATAAACAAGATTGTGGCAATACCTGTCAACATGCTGTGAGAGGTCATGCAAAACTTCCAAACCAGGCTCCAGGAATGCCTTAACTGCAATGGAGGACATTTGGAAGATGTAGTGTTCAGAAAATATTTTTTCATATTGTACCCATAATGGCTATTCTTGTACTTTCAATTATTTACTAAAAAAATATTAAAGTTTTTTTTCAACAACCAATTACTTTATTTAATCATCCCATTTCACTAGCGGACCCTGTACTTAACTTTCATTTTTCATCCTTATTTAATGTGTTCTTACCGAGTCAGTGTTTTTCATATCTTGTATATATTTATTCCTGTTATATAACTGTTATTCTCACTTACTTTTTTGCTATTTTTGGGTAATATTATGCTTTTTTTTTCTTTGTCATACTATTTGAATTTATGTATATATCTTTTAAAGTTTCATAATGAAACAATAAAGACTCCAATTGGAAAAGTTACACTAGTGTTAAAGGTTTCTTATCTGTTAAAAATTAATTTTTATTTGTAATTTTTGAAATTATGTTTTGCAGTGTTTGGAGGAGAGGCATTCAATTATTGTACGCCCCACCGCAAGCTATTATACAATAACTTTCAATACTTTGGATAAAAGTGTAATATATAAGCAGTAACATATATCATCATTCATTATTTTTCACAACTTATATAATGCAAAAATAAAATATTTTATTTTTTTGATTACATATTCAATGTGTTTATCCCACTTGACATTAAAATCAAAAACAACACCTAAATAAAATCAAAACTGACTTAATATCAATTACCGATACCAAGTGTTGTCTCAAAAATATGTGGTATCAAGAATTAATATTTGGAATTGATCCATCCCTACTATATTTATTTATCTTTAATCCTAAGTAGAGGTATAAGGAATACACATCTTTCATAGTAGTTCGAAATTTTTGAATACTGAACATACCTACAGAATATTTTACTTTCCTTAAAAATATTTAATTGTGGTAAAAAAATGCAATTTTGTTTTATTTAAAGTGGTCAATTATTTTTGTGTTGGTAAAGCAAAAATGCCGTATGAACAGGTGAAGCTGATAATTATAACACACTCTTTGTATTATTAAAATTACAGTGTATATTTACTTTCAAAATAATGCACTATGTAAATCACACCTGCATAAAGTTGGTCCAGGAATTAATTGTATAAAAGTGTTGTTTGTCATTTTGTAGCAAGATGGACAGCCTCTGCAGAGGAACCGTGTACGAATCACTGGCGGCAATATTACAATAGAGAGTCTAAGAAGGACAGATTTCGGGTATTATCAGTGCGTAGTGAGCAACGAAGTAGCAACCATTGTTCAGTCAACGCAGCTGGTGGTCGAAGGAACACAACCCCATGCACCTTACAATGTGACGGGAAATGCTACGGAATTTAGTGTTACTTTGCAATGGCTGCCTGGCTACAGTGGAGGTCCTGACTACAAGCAAGACTATACGATTTGGTAAGTGTTGTAACCCAACATAACCTCACAGGAGAACAGTGTTTTAGTGTTCCTATTGTTTATAATTAGAAATACTAGGATGAATTACAGATCTTCAAAAAAACAGATGCCAATTTTCTAGTTTTCTAGATTTTCTCATTTTTTTCCTACACTCACAGATGTAAAGCATAGCTGAAGTGGGCTTTCCTGTTTACTTTGTTACATGGGTGTTTTCGGATCGAGAGAGCTATTTAAGTGTATGGAAACATTGAATTTTTGTTTTCAAAAAGTACATGCATTTATTTACTGTCTGCAAAAAATCGGTATTAATATTAATAAGAAAAAAATTAAATCAAATTGTTTTGTTTCAAATTGACTTGAAAGTTTGTTCTTCAGGTACAAAGAAGCTGGCGTAGTTGACTGGTCAACGATCCCAGTCACGCCTCCAGGCAGCACTCAGGTTACGATAAACAGACTGTCACCTGGTACTACGTATGAGTTCCAGGTTGTTGGCAAGAATACACTTGGTGACGGGATGCTCAGCAAAGTGGTGACTGTGAGGACTTTGGGTAAGTATTGTGTAGACGTTCCCAAAGCAGTTTTGGATAGGGACAACATGTTTACTTTTAATATATGTGGTCTGTCTCACCTACGCAACACATTCAGAGGTAAATGTAGGAAACTAATCCTTAATAATATTTTTTTTTTTTAATGATAGAATATTTATGTTATTATTAAAATTTATTGGTACATTTGCTATCATTTTTGTATATTAAAACAATACGTAGTATGTGGAGTAACTCTTGTTTTCAAGTGCCTGCAACTAGAATGTGTTGTATATAATTTCAATTTAGAAATGAGTTCAGTAAGTTATACTAAAATTTAAGTGACAATGAGGCAAAAGCCAGTCAATAGACCACACTATAGTTTCACCAAGCTCACCCAGGCTACTTGTCAGCCTGTCACTAATCATAGCAAGATGCCTAATATGTTATTATTTGCTATAATTTTTGATAATGTTTTTTTATGATTACACGGTATATACTATAGATTATTATGATATATACTAACAATTAAAAAAAAAAAAGATTTGAAACTTGACCGTAATACTGTAAAAGAAGGATTACTTGCAACTATTAAACTTATGTTAATATTGGAGGTACATAAAAAATTGTTTTAGTAAATGTTTTGATAGAATTAACTCCCTTTTCATGTGATTATTTATAAATTAAAGTAATAAAAGCAAACGTAAGTTGTTTTTAATGAGTCCATTGTGCTAGCATTCCTTGACAGGTATCAGTGTTCTGAGTTAGTGAATTATGGTTTATGGGTGGAATATAAGTATACAACTTTTATTGTTTCAAGGAATTTAAAAAACAACAACTAATTTTATCACATCTTAATCGAATTTTTCTGTTTGTTTTGATACCAATTAGAAGAAAATCTTTAAATTTTGAGAGCAAAAAATTTATAAATGTAATCACTGTAATAATATTGATTCAGTTCTTTATAGGACAAGTTTGGTATCGAAATGAACTGAATGTTTAAATAACATGTAGTAATTTGTTTATTAAAACAATAAAAGTTCATTGTGGTACTGCAGTCAGTTATTACCATGATTTACTGCTTTTTTTATTGACTACTTTGTCAAGCGACGCTTGCGCTTGGAATAGACGATAAATGTAGTCGACTGGTCTCCATCTCATTCTCATTAAAATTAATAAGTATTTATTTTAGATCCTCAAACTATAAATTCTATGACAGTGTACAGTACAGATGAAATGAATAGAATTGTGCTCCGCCATCTTACTTCACACATACTGTATGGAGTCAGTGAAGCAAAATGGATATACGAGGAAGGGTAGGGGGTTGTAAAAATGAAAGCACCTCAGGTGGGGTCAGTATGGTAGATTTCTAAAATGAAGTGTGGGTAGTGAAACGACAAAATTAAGGCTTGTAGAAAGGAAATTCACAAGTTAATTCTGGCCGGTACTTGAGAAAGAGTTGATCTATACTTTCCAAAAAATTGTGCATTGTTCTGTATGCACAAATGATAGTAAATGTACAAATAAATTATAATAATATATTTCTTTTATTTAACTTTGCCAGACTGTTATTTTTACACGGCTAGTAGAAGATTGGACTACTGCATACTGTTATCTAGAAATACATTTTCTGTAGTTGTAATTTCAGATTTTGTTTGACAAGATTTTAAACCCTACTCCTTTCTTAATTATTCAATGATATGGATGTTCAACTGGAATCAGTGTTCCAAAATTCACTAAGTATGACTTAAAAGGTCATAGGTACAAGTGGAGGGGTTAGCAGCTATAATATACAATAGAACATTAATGTTAAAGTAAGAACTAATATTTTTTTCAAATTTTGCTGTGCTAAGTTTTAAATTTAAATAAATTTTACATATTTTCTCAATGTTTGAAAAAATATTATCAAGTGCCTTTGTGAAGAAATAAAATAATGAAAATAAATTAATGTACACAATTTTTTTCTTGGCTTCCGAAGGAGAAAAAGTAAACTCTCAGGCATCAGGTACGTATGCAGATTTTTACTGCAGAACTGTTTAGAATATTAGCTTTAGTTGCTTTTTTACGCTTTTTTACAATTTTTTCTTATCTGAAGATTAACATAAAACAGACTTTGTGTTGTGTTCAAAATTATGTTTTTTCCATTCTTTTGTCAACGTTTAATATTACTGAATACATTTTTTTTCCAAATGTTCTTTATTGTATCTTAAATGTCATAATTTGTAGACCTTAAAACAAGATTCTGTGGACAATCTTTATTTCAAACTTCATTGCCCTTTTGTGTCTACATTTGTTTCTCTGCTTAAATTACATTGTGTAGACATTAGTGTTGTTACTTGTTTTGTATAAATATTTTTTTAAAACAGAGTTCCTGGTCAATAAAATAACATTCTATGACTACAATAATTAAATTTTGTCAGTGAAATCGTTAAAACATTATTGGAGTCTGAGAATGATGTTACTTTGATTGTATATGACAAGCTGCTTGTGTTTGTGATAGTTTTGACCCAATTTCATTCAGGTCTCTTTTGGTATTAGCCTGGACAAATTCGTTTCAAAGCAAACTTCATTCATACATTTTAAAATGGCAGCCATAAAGAAAATCTTAAAAAAGCTTTACTTTTTTTATCTTACACTTTTTGTGAAAATTTGATTTCACTATTGTTTAATCAGTGTTAAAAAGATTGATGGTTTAATCAGGATTACGAAAAAGTTATGTAAATTTGAATTTTTCAACATTCAGGGTTCATTTTCATACATATTAATATTGTGAAATACAAAAATTGCTCACATATTAACCCTTCAACGTGTTAGAGCATATGCATTTCCATCGCTATAGTATTTCGATGTAAATGAATTCTTGGTGAAAACAATTTGTTCCTGTATTCTGTTGGATTCTTAGGTGAACTATTTCGGCTCTCGAATGTTTAAATTATCTATTATTTTCCTTTGTTAGTTTCGCCAGAACAACTGTTCATTTTTTGTTATACAATTCAAAAAATAACCTTGGTAACAGATGTTTTTTATTATGATATACTGCTGATTTATGTCACATATACGTTTTACAAGTTTGTTTTTAATAGACATTTTTTTAAGGTATATTTCTTTTTACCTGTATCTACGTTTTGATCATTGTAACATCAGGTAATATTTTATCTTTAACTTTGAATAAAATTAAAATTTTCTTTGCTGTAAAGCAGTAAAAAAAATTATTAAAATATCAGTAATATTAACTGAGTTATGGTAGTTTTAATACTTGGTAAAATCTCCCAAAGAAATAGATAGTAGTGCTTAAAATAACTAACATGTTGAAAGGTTGAAATGTTCATTTATGTGCTCCTTTATTAAATTTTGTTACTTTTGGAAATTTCCTTCACTAGATCAATGAAACAACTATAACAGGAGATTGTATCACATTTTAAATATACCCTATACTTCCTCCAAAAATTCAGTACTAACAATGAAGAAGCATGTAACAAATAAAGAACAAAAATATAGTTATAAATATTCAGACTCCAATGAATTTTTCCCAAATGTTGGTTAATTACACTGAAGGTGTATTGCCTTAACCTGTTTCATGACTGAGGTACATTAATTGTAATACATGTCCAGACAAGAGGTTGAGGAAGGAAGGAACACACTTTATTTTCCTTATTTTGGTAATAAAAAAAATGTTCTTCTATTTTAGCTGAAAAGAAAGTATGCAGTTTTAATTTCACAGCTGTTAAAACCATAACAGTGTTCAAATTACTTGTGACTGCTTTAAGTAAAATTTAAACCAGGTCTGTTTTATTTAATGTGGCAAAATAATAAAAACGAACTCACAATTTTTTCTAACCTTTCTAGTACACCAATCTTGCTATGATATTTTTGTACCAATAAACAGCTGACACTGAACTCCTTTTATTAATCTGTAGCAATCTGAGTGAAGTGGCCTTGCTTGCCCTGCAATAGTCTGGACATATCTTGATTGTTGATCTGGACATACTAAAAACCAATGATAGTACTTTCATTGGAACCAATAAATACTGCCATACTGAATATGGATAATTAAATATTTCACCTAATATATAATGTACAATTATTTCCTCATGTTACTTTTTACAAACCATTAAGTGTTTTGCTCCTGTAAAAAAAACATTTAAATTGTTTAAATATAATCTCACCTGTCACATCAATTGATAAATAATAACTTTTATGACATCTTACTTTTAAATATCAGTAAGAATAACTCAGGCGTAAAAGTAAAATGTCAAAATTATATAAACGCCAAGAATAAATTAACCTAAATGTAAATCAATGTTCTGCATTTCAAGGTTAGAAGAATGTTAAACCTCTATACGGGTGTAGAAAAAACTGGTACTAGAGTGTATGAAATGTGTTGTACAGTCAGTTTAATAGTGGCAGAAAATTATATTGAAGCGTTTTTTACATGGATATTTTATACACAATGGTTATTGTACACATTTTAAATATTTTTTGCAAGCGTATACTTGCATTATAGATTGGAAAAGTCTTAGTATTGGTATGTTATAATTTTACTGTAATAATGTCTCCAAATATCCAGTGTATAGACAACAGCAAACAACACTTAACCATGACAAAAAACTGAAATAATTACTATCTAGGACTTTGACACTAGTCTTCCATTGCTTTAGTGCTTTTATTGTTTCACTACAAAACCTTTTACTATGATATCCCTTGATATATTTTTAATAAATATGAGCCTGCCCCCTCCATAAACACCTGGGAATGAAACAGTTGTATGTGCTGCATTCTGTAGAGAACTTAATGAACTCCTCAAGTAATGGATTTGTGTTAATTAATCATCTGATCAGATAAAATTATAAAATAACATGAGACCTGTGAAAGCCAATGGAGCAAAGCTCTAAAGAGGAAATAATAGTCTATAAGTAGCTGATGATAAATAACTATCATTAAAAAAATTAAAATAAGGTAGATGGAACAGTGTGACTAACTTATATTAGGTTTCATAAGTTTTTGTAGTATATATATTTATTAATTATACAGTCAAATCTGGTTATTTCAAACATTTTTTATTTGAAAATCTGGATAATTTGAAGTAATATATATATGCATAGTTATAAATCAGTTCTTCTTAAAATTAAGTACAAAACATTTAGTGTTAATTATTTATATTCTGAAAAATCAGTTTTACTTACATATTCAAGCAAACATAAAACAAATTGAAAAAATGATTCAGTATAATAACCAAAAACAAAAATCTTCATCAACCCTTTGATATCATTAATCATTAGTTCAAATGATAATTTTCTTTCTTCCTTACATTTGTGGAAATTGCCTAAGAGTGTCCAGGTTGGCTGTGT
Organism: Callitettix versicolor; assembly: GCA_022606455.1. Taxonomy (NCBI): domain Eukaryota; kingdom Metazoa; phylum Arthropoda; class Insecta; order Hemiptera; family Cercopidae; genus Callitettix; species Callitettix versicolor. The sequence continues at coordinate 18,540,998 of CM040187.1, forward strand.
TCTTTTATTTAAAATGAAAAGTCGCAGTGTGAGTTTTATGCAATGGTAATTTTTATAAAAAATAATGTCCATGTTTTGAAAAATCGTGTGAATAGTATAAAGTTTTAACTTCCCGCAATACTGTAAACTTCATGTCCTGATCTGTTTTTAAAATCAAAAGTCCGTAATATCGCAGTTTCAGAGAATTTGTTAACAGTTTTATTGTACTGTAATAAGTTTATATTTTCATCTTTTATAGCAACATATGTTTTGCTGATACATTTATCAATTTACAATATATTTGGAATAAAATATTATAAGTATCAAAAAAAATTGCTGTATATAATGTATTTGTTTTGAATTTCTTCTAATTTAAATTATTTTATTGATCCCTTCAAATTATCCAGAGTTTATTATTACTAAATTTTGAATTTTTAAAAATTCATTACTTAAAAAATAACTTTGACACATTTAAATAATGCAAATAATGCACAATTTTCAATTATTTTAGAATTTGCTATTATTGAGGGAAGGAAAATAATTTATCAGCTTTCTTATGATATCTTGTTGCTGAAGTCCAAATACACATGAATCAGTGACACAAATACTGTGTAAATAAAAGTGGTTGAGACATATATGAGGGCTATTCAGAAAGTAGATTACGTTTTTGGATAAAATTTTCCTAGGTTTGGCCGCCTGTGACACCAGCCAGTCAGTCTTACGCAAAATCTGTAATAGTATTTCAACTTACTGTAGAGATGACCACACAGATACTTATATAAAAACAGATTCCTAAAAATGTTACAAATGAATACTTAATTAGGCCTACTAGTTTCGATAGTTTATGCACAGGTTTCTAGGCTAATGTTTTGTCTTAGTTTGGTCACTCCTGTGATATGTGTTAATGTATAACAGCAAATAGAGACATAATTAATAATATCCATCAATATTACATTACTCTGAAAACATAATCACCAGCTCTAGTACCTGGTTTTTCAAAACTGTAATAGTATTTCAACTTACTGTAGGTCACACAGATAACAGATTCCTAAAATGACAGACACTCTAACAGATCGTACTTGTTTCTAGGTCTGACCAAGAGTGAAAGTGATGGAGGTTTGTCAATATGTTTTAGTATTTGCTTCCATTTCATTTTTCTTCTGACTTTTTTCAATATGTTTTAGTATTTGCTTCCATTTCATTTCTTTCTTTTTTTTTTTTAATTAGCGGTTTAAGCTTTTTTTTTTAGTGGACTGAATGTCAAATGCATTTCAGAAACATTTTTATGGAAATCAATTTTCACCGAGAAATGTAGAGCATTGTTGCATGTTTTTTAAATTCAATTTTTATATTTAATAGTTTAAAAATGAACCAAATTAAAAATTTGTGTGCTTTTTTTCAGTCTTTTACTGTTGTATGCCTAACAATATTAAAAGTTTTTTTTCTGTTAGGCTGCCATATCTATTCAGAGCCATATATATATGTATATGTAAAATCAACCTCTAAATTTTACACAATACCTAACAGTAAACATTAATAAATAATATCAACACAATATATTGGAATAAGTGTTTGTTTTTATTTTGAGCCGCTGAAATTTTTATTTAAAATGTAGGTCATTGCAAGAACCGCTATATTACTTAACATTTCTGTTGTATCTACGAAACTAGCAAACTCTTGTACAACTCAGATCTAAATATCAAATTAGGTTTTCATTTTCCCAGACAATTTAAATATATGTCTCACATTAAGTAGAATAACATAATTTTCATTGTTGGAAGCACGATGAAACAACATTTAATACTGATGGGCATTTAACAGCAAAGACCTATATTTTTTTAATTAATGCATCCAATTTGTTTTTTCATAAAACTTTAATTTTGCCTGATTAAAAATTAATAATACTTGTTAATGTTGTATAAATTAATTGAAAATTCAATATTTTGGGGTTGAATTGGGACAAAAAAAAAACAAAGAAAAAGTTACTTTTTTACTACTTTAAAAAAATTAATTTCTCCTTAAATATTAATACTTATTGGTCTAATTGTAGGGAAGGATCTAGAGCCCTACTTTTGTCTAAACATATACTTATTTTAAATTCAAAACAGATTCATCAACTAATTTATAGTATGAATGTGTGTATGTGTGTGTGTGTGTGTGTGTGCTTGTATTTTTACATTTAACAATGTTTATTCACATATTCTTTCAACACTACAGTTCAGGTCTCCTTATCATACAATATTTATAAACTACCTATCTTAAAAAAAAAAAAAAAATAATAAGAATGTCTTCATACTTTTGGTAAACTATTCTGTAGAAAGGTTAACAATTCTATTTAACAACTGATGATCAGAAAACTGGCTTTTGGGTGGTATTAACGTATGATTATAAAAAAAATACATTCAAAATTTCAGTGACTGTAAATGCTTCTTTTAAAATCGAAATAAAGTCAATCTTGAAATCGCATATGGAAATGAAACGATGATACATTTGCACTGAACGTATGACTGACACAGTACTTTGTTTTCAAAATAATAAAGGTCAAAATTGTTTCAACCCTAGTCAGTGTTCACCAAAACTAATTTATTTTCAAACAAATTATAAATTCCCAAAATCTTCTCTACATTTGGTAAGTACACCAGTCTTGTATAGCTTAAGGACAATAATTATCTAAGAACTATTATTGTTTATGTTTAAAAAAATGATAAATGTGTTTATCATCAATAAATGTATTGTTAAATGTATTTATTTGTTTGTTCACTTGTAAGTAGTTAATGTTTAAGATATTCTTGTGGCTGTGAAGTGTGTGACCTACTTTTATCAGAATTAAATGTAATTTAAGTAAATAAAATTTGATTAGCTACTAAAATTCTTAAAATCTAGTGGTTTAATGATAATGATATTGCTAAGATTTTTAACTTTTATAAACATTTCAGGCTTTTTGGCTATCATTACTAAATGTGTTTAGTGTTTTTGTCAACTATTGTCCTTTTATGGAACAACTATAATGGTCATTATTTACCTGCCAGCTCTTCTGATTTTAGTAACAAATTCCATGTTTTATTTTGTTATTATTTTTTTAAATTTTAAGGCGAAAAGCACATTGAGGCTATTATCGCCTCCCTAAATGTAAGTGTGAGTGTAAAGTGTTAAAATCGTAAGTGTAGTGTTTTAAGTGTAAGTGTTTGTTAGACTCAGGTATCGCGAGGGACGTCCAAATCCTCTCAATAGGTGCAGCTAGTCTGCAGCCCTCCTGTGGGGATTCCCTGTTTTATATCCTTCACTGCACTCCCAGTATATGTGCAAAACTCACTCTTTTTAACATAAAAAAGAAGATATTTATATGCAATAATTACTTATGCTTAATTAATAGAGTTCAGTAAAAACTGTTGAATTTCTGTATTAATAGTAGGAACACACTGAACAGCCTTGTAAAAATATGCCACTGGGTGTTTGTATATGGTTGTTTCTAATGACTGTCTTTCTATATTTCTTGTTTTCTGTCTTCGCTGGACGTAGATTCACAAACTAATAAACCACAACCCGATCAGGTTACCGGGAAAAAAAATCCCTTCAATCCGCCCCCGGATGGTAAGAAGCTTTGTTTAGAACAGCATGCTTAACTTCGACCTAAATTCTTTATACTCTAGGACATAAGGTTTGTTTATTTCAGCATGCCTAACCTGTATTGTTTATCTCATATATATGTCATTATTTAACTACAACATGAAGGTTATTTGAAAGTATGGGTACAGTCTTTGTATCAAGTAACTAACTGATAATTAAAAATCAATGTAAGCATATTAAAAATATTAAATGCAGAGTTTGAAAAAAACATACTGTTTTAAAGATTCTAGCATCCATGGATGCAGTTGAAGGGCTTAGTGATCCCACCGTACCTCTTGCTCACACTACTCTCACTTATTTACTAAAAACACACACACATTTTAAAGCGACCTGTGCTGATGAAGTGAGCGACATCGGCCTAATGGTGTATCATCAAATGTAGTCTTGGGTACCTGGTGACTTCCCAGTATACCATAGCCTTACCCATCCATGCAGGGCTCTATGGGCAAACCTGTTTCTTTAGTTGCCTGTTGCTGTTTCCATAAATAAGAATATAAAGCAGAATGAGCAGAATCTTATCGCACAATAAGAAGGTTGGCCAAATGGAATGAACCTCCGTAATGAGGTTCAAGAGAATGAAAGAGCAGATCAAACCTCTGCAAACACCTTGATATGGAACTGAGAAGTCACCAACTAGAAGTGGGGGGAGCTACTTTCTGTGAATCCTCTCTAAATCCTAGATTTTATAAAAAAAACTGGGACTGAAGAAGGCGCCGTAACTGATCATGTCAGGAATATAGAAAGGAGGCACGATAGATCTATCAAGGTCGCAGTGCAATAGTAACATTAAAAAATTTATTCATTCAAACTTTCTAGCACACACATATTTGATCTCTGAAAGTTGTATTTATTGACTGTAGTGCTACTAATGTGTTACTACATAGGTTCTTTGTCATTTATTTATTTGGCACATCGATTTTGTTTTACTGTATTTTCCTTGTTTCTTAATAGTCCTTTTTTTACTCAAAGCTAGCTTTTTACAAACACAAGCTACAAACCTATGCCTATGTTGGACTTTAATTTGTGTTAATGATTTGATGATAAGAACGATCCATACTTCTTTGGCATTGTTTATTTTACTTCTAATACATAAGTAAGGGATACCTAACCTTATGTCCTAAAAACCTCAAATTTCTTTTTTTTATTTAATTTTTTTAACATTTTTAATACATATTGTATGTGCAAGAAACTAAGTCGTTGATTGTATGTCAGGTAATCTTTGTGGAAAATTTGTTTGCATGCTTTATTTTGCTTAATTCTGGGGGAATGATATGTCAATTATATATGATCTGAAGTAGGAAATCAAGGAAGAAATCAAAATAAAAAATCTAAATTATTAAAGTTTTCCTGGAAAAATTTGTATCTATCCTCCATTTAACTACGTTTAAATTAAAAATCTCTTTTAATAACATGAGCCACCTGAAGATGACAAGTAGCCGTTATCGAATAAAATTATGTTGTTGTTATCTGTACAGTTAGATCAGATGTGGGTTATTCCTGCCTGTCTAACGATGGACACTTGACCTGTCAGAGGTTTTTAACAAACCTAATAAGGTCCTGGACTATTGCGTGTGCTATTGTTTGTAAACAATTTGAAATCGTTTCGTTGTCAGCTTCGCATGCCGCTTCCTTAGTGCTTCATTCTTCTCTATCTTATTGTTTCTTTTTCCGGGCACTTTTTTTTATTTGCTGTAATCGTTGATTTGTGTTGGTGTCATTGCATTTTATTTTGCAGACATTTCAGACAATTCCGTTGTCATATTCCCGACAGATTCAACAGGAGCGACTCTCATTCCCCCTATCTTTAGACCTAAAGGTACGTTGAAACCAGTAACCCATTCTGTCTTGTGTCACTGCGGGCAGGACTCTGCGGTCAAGTTCAAAATATTAAACAATAATAATTATAGGTGTACAAAATACAAGTGATTTTTATATTTAACTAAAAATGTACATTCTTGGCTAAATCATTTTACTTTGTCTTAAACATTACAGACTGATTTAGATTTATTAGTGATTTTGACATCTTGAAAATTGAATTTCTTGAATAGTTTCCTATACTACTTGCATTTTTAGGTCTCTGTGTTCATAGTTTTGGATATGTTATGTATGAATGATGACTTGGACTCAATTAGTCAAAGATGTGTCTCAACTTATATTGCTTACAAGTTTGTAGCAGTGTTAATTTTTTTTTTTAATATTTAATAACAAATATCTGTCCAGTTTTAAGCATGGGATATAAGTTAATAGTAATCTTGTCAATTTACACTGTTAAACAATTTTATTTCAAGGGTCCGAAAGATGTCATTTTTTCTCTGGGAAAGTTTATAATATTTTTTTACTGTAGATTTAATAAAGAAGTTAGAATTTAACATACTTTACACATCTCAAATGCTTGAATTTATGAAATATTTTTTTAAAGGCTTATCATTTGAGATTTCTTTAAACGTTTGGCTAGTAGGTAGTTTCTAGAGTTTTTCATTCCAGACTTCACTGCAACCTTAAATATTATTTAAGTGTGTTTGTGGAACAATGTATGTATTTTGTATATATAGGATGTTTATTATCTGAACTGCTGTTGGTGGTTCACAAGATTGATTTAACAAAATTTTTCAGAATGGAACTTTCACTAGTTTGTCATGGTATATTGAATCCAGATTTCATACAAAGTTTTAAGATGTTTTTATTTTTGGGTGTTGTTAAATTTTTTGAACAAAGTGTATTGTTTATAGAGCTTAAATTTGTTGTGAGAAAATTAGGAAGAACCAAAATTAACCCTGATTTCCATTATTTAAAATTTTCACATATACTTTACATTTTACGATTTATATTAAGTGTACGAATTTTAGTTTTGAATTTTAAATTTGACATAAATTTTAGTACAATTATAGTCAGTGTTAAAAATAGGTCTTGTACATTTCCCCATGGCAGATATCTTGGTTTTTCATTATGAACTATTAAACAGAATATTTTTACCATTAAAATTAATTTTCGGAAATTTAGATTTTCCTGGCTTTTTCTGTCCCTTAATGCTTTTGCTCTGAGCGAAATATGTACACTTATAAAGCTAGAGAATATTAAGAGGTACTCACTAAAATTTTAACTTACAGGTTGTTTACCTATTGTAAAAACCCTATAATATAAGAGTAACATATTTTATTGTATTGTTTAATTAGCAAAACGTTAAATATAAACATTTAAATTGTTAATGCCATCAAGATGTCAAAAACATATCCTAAAAGTTGAAAGTTTTTCTAACCTAATCCACATAAACATCGATGAACTGTTGACCGGATCGCTCATTAACAATCAGCTTGTGATCCTGCAGTGAACTACTCGTTGTGACACATTGCTTTTTAACTGCTGTTTGTTTTTACTAATCAGCTTTTCTAATTGTTAAACTTATTGTAATTAACCAATAACTCAATAAGTGGTGGGATTTTTTTTTTGTTCATATTATTTTTGTTTGGGGACTAGATGGTCAATGTGGCTAAAGCAGCAGAGTCTGCTGCGTCTCTGAGCTATGCACCTTAAGGTTCTTAGTTCTAGTCGCAGTTGCTCCCGTTGCTTTTCCCTTACTGTTAACACTGCTCTCTCGTCCTCGTTAGTCTAACTGGCATAAAGTATGAATGTTAAAAAAATAATATGATTGTATTATGATTTTAGTGTTGTCATCTATTATTAAATAACATTTTTAGGGCAGAATATTAAAATTTTGCTCACAGAATTTACCCAAAAGATGTTAATTTTTTTATAAAGACTAGGAACATTTAAAGAAAGTATACTTTAAAGAAAGTAAATATTACATGTTATTGAAATTCTTAAAATTTTGTTTGTTAGAAACCTTAAATTAGCCTTGTTTCAAAGTTTTGGACATAATAAATGTCATCATCTTTAATGGTTTTTCCATCTGTGTTATGTTGAAATTGTGATTTTACTAGTAAAAATTATTAATTATAGTAAGCGCGGTATAATTATTAGTAAAAACATTTAAATGCTTTTTAAACTGAAAATACAGTAATTAAGAAAATACTTTTCAAGATAATCTAGATTTGAATAACCTATAAAAATTAATTAAAATGTTACAATCATTATTGTAACTAACAACATTAACCACAAATGTTTTATTTTGAGAATAATTGAAACAAAACAATTCTCACCTGACTGGTTATATATCAGGTTATATTATGACTTTAATGATGAAATTAACTCCATTCGTAATAAACTGTAATCATTTTATTTTAGAAAATTAATTAAATTTTTGTTGTCCTTTTTTTTTTGTAATGATATAATAAAATTTTTACTTTTAATTATTAATTTGTTAAGTTCGATTTGGTTGCATTTTTGAATGAAAAGTAATTCAGTAACTATAAAACTGTACTGGAGTCTGTACAAAGATCTATGAAAGAATAATTTGATATTACACATTTAAATTGAAACCACAAATAGATTTAAAAATTTAATTAACATTTTTGTGTGTTGTCGATGTAGGTGCAAGACCGGGAATGCCACGAAATGTAACTGTGACTGAGATCAGCAATGGCTTTGTAATTTCATGGCAAGCACCATTGGAGAGAGCCAATCTTGTACAGTATTATGTGATCAAGTATCGAACAGATGGTGCGTGGAAGGATCTTAGTAAGGGTACCATTAGGGCAGAAGAAACTTCCTATTTAGGTTGGTAACACTGGTAGTTGTATTTTGTTTCTGTGTTTATCTTTTCTTTGTCATCAAGAATTGTAAAACCAAGAAAACAGTACTGCTACCGCAGTCGTTTGTTTAGATTATTCAGTTTCTCGTAAACCATTCACTTTTTTAATAAAATTTTTAGAGAAGTTTTAAAGAAATTAGAACTTTAAAATTTTCCTCATTACTGATTATTTTTTAGGATTTTTTTCAAAACAGTGGTTTTGTTAAAAACCACTTCAACAGAATATTGAATATATGAATAAAATATAACCATTATATATAAATTGTGTTCATTTTTTATTAATGTTTAAAATAAGTGTTCAACTAACCTACTTCTATTATTAATGAATGATCTAGTGACATTTCAATTTAAAGATTAAAGTTTAATCTATAATACTTAAACTTTTATTTTTATTGTGAATGAAAGAAATGTAACAGACATTTCGGCAAAAATAATTTATAATTAAGTTTTCATCTTTATAACGACTGTGAAAATCTGAATAAGTTAAATGGTTTTTTCAGTGAAAAACCTTGTCGGCGGGCGCACGTATCACTTCCGTGTGCTTGCTCACTCATTGAAGAGTTATGAGAGCAGCGAAGAAGTAAAGTTCCCAGTGCCTGCAAGAGTCAAACACAAGGCTATAACAGCGGGCGTCGTTGGAGGCATCCTCTTCTTTATCGTTGCCATTATCCTTTCCGTTTGTGCCGTTAAGATCTGTAACAAGAGGAAGCGGCGGAAACAGGAAAAAGGTTAGACATCGTTTGGTAAATGCTAGATGGTAAAGTGAGAAATGTTTATCTGATATATGTGAAAATAATTCCACAAACATTTTTGTAAAAATTAAATGTTTATAGCCATAAAAAAATTTTTGCTTATCAATAAATCCATTGAGGTGGAAATGAGCTTTGACGTACACGGTTTGTTAACATATTAATTGTCCTCAGAATGGTAAAACCAATTCAACCATTATTTTCACTTTTCGTAATTGTTTTGGTTTGTGTTATTTCTAGATGATCTGCAACTGGTACAGATGGTAAAGTATATCCTGCACTAGTTTTCTTCATACATTTCAATTATGCAGCTGTAAAGACAAAGTCTAATTGAACAATATGTGGTGACAATACAAGATCGTAATATCTTAAATCAAAATTGTGAAGAATTTTTTGTCACTACATTACTTACACCAACATTACATTAGTTGATTAGGTGACAATAGAAGTGTATGTTTTTAAAATCAAACGATTGTAAACCGTAATGCATTTGTTGTAGCATACAACATGGTGGCCTGCCGCATCACAGACGCCCGCAATGGGGGCCAGCCCCCCGGAGTCAGCCAAGTGCCTTTGAAGAAGTAAGTTACCCAACCTGTTCACAAAACTTGTATTAGCCATAAAATATGATCATATCATAAATACTAATCAAGGTAGAGTTGGTATTATTGTAGATTACCTTACATAATGTATAACCATGCTAATGTTCCCCTCAAGAAGCAGAGAGATTCAGGGAGCAAACATTTAACAATGAAGTTGTTACATATTCAATAAACTATTCTTGTCTATAACGCCTGTCTTGATGTTACATTTTAAAACAATAGTGTTTTGTGTATCAAAAATTTATGTTCTACACTACAAAATATACAAAAATATCTTATATATAAAATATAAATAAATAAATATATATATATATATATATATATATATATATATATATATATATATATAAACAAACAAAATAGCTGATTCAGTGTGACAATATAGAAATGTTATTTATAAACAATTATTAAAAAATATCATTGTTAACTTCTTTATTAAAAATGTATGGGATGGTGTGTATATAAATTTTTTGTATTTTATTTTGGTCATTTGTGTCCCATTATTGAAACATTTTTGGGTTATAAAATAATTTTTATTTATAGCCAATCTATGAAAAATAAATATGTAATAAATATTCTGTTAAATTTTGTGTCAACATGTAAAATTACTTTTAGATTTACTATTCATTAAAAAAAATTAACATAAAGTTTACAAAAGGTAAGGTAAATGATTAATCGCATAAAGCAAATGTTTTGAAAATCACTCATTATGGTTGGGTTGAAGAGAAATGCTTCTTTTTTTCTGTCTAATTTTTTTTACTTGAAATTTAATGTTTATCTACTCTTAAAAATCTATCTTTTTTGTAGTTGTTTCTTTGTTAACACCATAATATTATTACTTGCATCATTTATATTAATCATAAACATTCTTATTTGAGCTTAACACCAAGTTGATGAAGAAAAAAATATCAAAAAATAAAAGCCAAGTTATTCAGAACTGTATGAGAAACAAGCTTATGTATTTAATTTCATTCAAATTCAGTAATGATTATTTTATAGGGATTCGAAATATCTGTTGAAATAAATTTACTGAAAGTTTTGTTTGTTTTAAAATTTATTTTCAAGTAAAAAAAACTGAAAATAAAGACAGAGAACAGATTGAACTAGCCTACCTGATATTTTTGTCCTGCTAGATAAATGAATAAAAAATAATTAAACATTCATTGTGTATCAAATTATTAATTTCAATTTTTTCAAAATTTCTCAAATTTTTAGAAAAGAATATTACCTTTAAAATTTGTATTACATTTACTAAAAACATTTTAGAAAGTCTAAATTTGTACCTGACATGCTATGTATACAAATTATACCTTGCTATATAAATGGATTGATTGTTCTTTGCTTAAGTGTCAGTTGGTATTTACTAACCTAATTACATAACTAACTTTAACCCATTGAGAATTGTCCAAGTTATTAGCATATATTTCTTAATAATGAGTACTACATTATCTTGTAGGTACTGAATCGATCGTCCTTTCTGTAAATTACAACCATTGGTAAATGGGCTTGATTTAATAAAATTCATAGGAGTCACAAAACTTTGTCTTAGAATAAAATTTTAGAGATATGTGGTGAATACCCTGCTATCTTTGTTCTCTCATTACACTGTTGCAGTTTGTATAGTATAATTACTTAATATGTTAATTAAACAATTAATTACAATCATCATTTTAGTTTTTTTTTATTTTCCTAAACACAAACACTTTAATATTGACAATAGCAATGAATAGTACATTGAAACTTTGACAAAACCAATTTTGAGAAGTTCTTGAATCACTTTTTTTTAAGATACTGACAAATATGTTTCATTTGATTACTCAGATTGAAGTTCAATGTAACACACACACACACACACACACACACACACACACACACACACACACACACACACACACACACACACACACACACACACACACACACACACACACACACACACACACACACACACACACACACACACACACACACACACACACACACACACACACACACACACACACACTTTTAATTCAAATGATTGTAGTCAACATAATAAATTTTTCCACCACAATCTCCATATTTTCTTTAAAAAACAAGAAAATTATAATCATTGGATTTAATAAAAATTGTGAATGTAATTTAATAGTTTATGTAATGGAGAGTTTACAATGATTTTGTTTTTCAGTTCAAGTTAAAAGACTTAAATTGTGGGTCTTGTAAAAAAGCAAATAAAATTTAATATTAGATTTGAAATTGTTTTTATTTTAAGATCATGCGATGAAACTTTAAGCCTTTGAGTGCTGCAGCGCATCCTGTTTGCTATGTTTTGTATATCGGTAGTATTTTTATATAATACATGTTATACTAACAGGAAAAACCTATCTAAAGCAGTCTAAAAGTTTCAAATTACTCTTTATCAGTTCTGTTACTCTTTGTCCTTGTCAAGCTTGTTTGTTTGCAGTCTTAATGCTGACCTCATCTGTAATGTCTACGATAGCAGCTGTTGCTGAATCATCAGCTGCTGTTTTGATTTTATAGATAGAATACTAAAACATATGATTTTTGTCTGTTTTTTTCATACTTTTTGACATGGTATTTATGGAAAAACATAAATTTTATTTGTTACAGTGCTCTTTTTCGAATGTAAAATTTTAATTTGATATGAACATTTTCAGTGGGTTAACTGTCAAGTTTTGTAATCATAATGTAATCATAATTAACAGCTATTGTACTGATGTAGAACTGACAGGGTTGTGTTTTCCTTCTTGTAGGATTGTTGAGTCGCGAACATATCGAGATTTCAGTCTAGAGCTGACTTAAACGCAGTAAGCACAAACATATGCTTTTCTTGTGTTCAGCCTCGCAGTATCTTTCTGCTTCTAATCTCACTTTCGCACTTAACTAACCTTCTATAATTAGATGCAGTGCACGAACTTCTCTCTTGTCTCAAAACAGTGTTTGGAAAATTCTTTCTAAAAAGGAGAACTAATATTATAATTTACTTCTTCTTTTAATTATAAATTTAATGTTTTATTCCAAAAACAAAATTTTTTAAATTTTTTCCCCGTGTTATCTTATTTTTCTTTAAAGGAAATGATAGCTACTAAGATTATTCTGTGTTTTAAGAAATTACCTAATCATTTTTTGACACTACTTATTAAGATTATATTACACCATTGCTATCAATAAGTCGGTCCATAATTTACCATAATTTTGTTTTAGATTATTTATCTTCCAATACAGATAATCATGAAAGTTATTAGAGGAAATAAATAAATTTTTGGAATGTAAATTTGTGTGTTATAATTGTATTTACCAGTTCAGTTTTATACATTTCCTGTAAATTGAAATTTTATTACTGGGTCCTGGGTTAGATTTAGTTATAGATGTTATAACAACATGTTTAGGCGTAACTAGCCTAGACGTAATAATGCTGACTTAAGATACCGATATAATCTGTGAGTTGCCATCGTATACTGCCCATTTGTTATCTGTGGAATTGTTTTCCACTTCAAAATGAATATCATTTTATTCTTTTGAAGATTCAATATGGTTTTTGCCATAGAAATTAGCTGTATCATGAGTTCTTATGCATAGTCCTAACTTTACATTCATTGCGTATGAAACACCTTTAAAACACAAGTCAGGGCATTTCATACTTTTGTGGCAAAAAAGTGTAAATAACACTAGTTTAAGACAATCAGAGTGTACAAGTTTGGCAAACATATTACCATATTGCGGATTTGCTTTCCGGATCAATTTAAAAAAAAATTTAATTAAGAAAAGGATTTCTTTTTGTCATTTCCATAGTGACAAAAGTTGACCTGTTGTACAGAATTTACTGCTTTTATAATTTAGGAATATTTCAAAACAATAAAAGAACCATTTTTTATTGGCATCACTGACTGAAATTGCTACTATCATATTGTGACAACTAATCACAGTGTATGTCTCAACAATGTATCAAATTTCAAAACAAAACAGCAGCATTGTGACAGTGTTGGGGGGGGGGTGTGTGAAAGTTTGTAAATGTGTAAAGATGCTGTGTGACCTTGATAGCTGGACAGTTTTGTTGTAGTGTAATTGTTTAAACAACTGATATAGTGTTGCATAATTTGAATATGGCCTTATATTGCCAATAGTGCAATTGTGGGATTAAAATTATTACCATTTTTCTATAACAAAAATAAATTTATGTAAAGTAAACTTGTGAAACAGTTTTGGAATTTTGAAATCATTCACAAAACATTTGTTCTCATAGTATAACGCAATAACATATAATTTTAATTAAAAAAATTAATATAAATTCATGATTCAATTATCTTTAGAAATATGCTAACCATCGATATTTCTTCACAATCTTGGCATCTTCATATGTAATTCTTAAATTGGAAAGTGAGTGCACTGTGTCTATTTACTAAGGTCACATTAGTGCAGCTGACCTATTGTACATCTTCACATACTATATGATAAAAAAGTATCTGTATAAATTTGTACAGATGTAATGTTCAATATAAGAAATACGAGGGCTATTTTTTTTGCAATCTCCGAATAACATGTGGTGGCTTGTCGAACGTTAGGAAGTGGAATAACACTCTCCCATTATAATGCACTGCCACTTCCAACTACATAACGCTATTTTGAGCTGAGTTGCAGATTTGTAAATATGGTCACATGATTGATTCTCCCAAGTGTGTTCCATTTTATTCAGGCAGAAGAGAATAACCCAACAGAAATCCATCACAAAGTGAGCAAAGTATATGAAAATCACTTAGATGAAGATCCAGGCTGAACTTCTAGTGACTTCCATCTCGTCATAGTTGTGCAAGAAGCTGTTGGATTAAGGCAAATGACATGTGGTCGTGTGTTGTCATGAATCAAAACAACTCCAGAAGAAAGCTTGTTCCGAATGGCTGTCACCAGAGTCGACGAAATGTCTGACAATACACGTCTGCATTGATATACAAAATCACTTGTTACAAAAGTCACTTGTTATACAAAATCTACCAGTAACACACCCCAAAAAAACGGTAGCCATGACTTTTCTGTCATTGAACATGTTTTTAAATTTTCTAGGTTTGTGCGGAAAGTTTGTGTACACCATTCTTGCACAACATTGTCACTCACAAGTGTATGAATGGCACTGTACATTTGACTCATTTAAGATGAATTTCATTTTGTGTTATTCCCTTCTGCCTGAAGAAAATGACTGACAATTTGTATTCGACAGAAGATTCATGTTTAAAAGTATGAAACTCAAATTGAAATGGTTTGAAGTTGGAAGTGACAGTGATTTAGTGGAACAAATGCACTACTATCCAGTGCGTTAGTCTAACTCACATCAGGACATTTCATGCTACATTCATACGATGAGAAAAAAAAATCCCTTGTACATTATGCTACATTAGTATCCTTTTAAGGTTAAACAGGATTTAATAAAAGTTGTTTTAATCTGCTAAATTCTCGCAAAGGGAATTTTATTAAAAATTTGTTATCGTAAATGTAGTGCTTACCTGAACATTCTTGATTATCAGTGTTTTTACTATTGTCAGGAGTTTTGTCGATTTATTTTTGGGGTTGAATTGTATAGTATATAACATAAAAAATTTTAGAACTGCATCACAGCTTAATCAGTATAGTAATACAGTACAATAATATTGAAAGTAAATAGTTCATACCTTTAAGCCATTTTGAATTTATTTAATACTGTTGGCTTTTTCTGCTTGTTACATTTTTTTTATTATTTGAAGACGAAAAGCACATTTAGGCTATTACTGCCTATTATTAATGTGAAGTCGTAAGTGTAGTGTTGTTAGTGTAAGTGTGTGTTAGACTCAGATACCGCGAGGGATGTCTAAATCCTCTCAATAGGTGCAGCTAGTCTGCACCCCCTGCAGGTTACAACAATTACCTTTGGTAGATGTAGCTGAGATGAGCAGCTGATGGGCTTAGCGATCCCACCATATTCTTTAACTCATACTACCCAAGACACATTCATATATTCACTACTCTACAAAGTCTAAAATGTAATAAAAACCCTTGTATAAATAAAATAATAACCCTTGAACTTCATTCATTCATATACTGATTCCATGTCTTCATTAGTCTAACTGGCATAAAATGAAGACATACCATGAAAAGCTTTTTAAAATGTGTGTGTGTGTATCACACTATAATACTGTATGAATAAAATACTGTACGTGTGAGAAAAAGACATAATTTTTTCGAAACTACTGCGAAACCACTTCATCAATTCTTTTTAAATTTTTTTAAAGTTATTTCTATCTCTGTCAGTTTTCTAGCTTGTCGATTGTTGTATTTGACAAGTGTGACTAGTAAGTGTGACATCTTTAAACTGCAAAGATATTGATAATCAAGAATATTCAGGCAAATACTATGTTATTAAGGAGCATTGGTTAGGTTAGGCTATCACCTAGGTCAAGTTTGCTAATTGCTAGCAAATAATTTGGTCTGTTTTACATAAACTTAGTGTATTGGTGTGTCACAGTATAACTGTGGTTCAAAAACAAAACAAAAAATGACTTAAAAAATTAAAATTCTATTTGTTAATTAGGCAATATTGCCAGATTTAAAGAGATTATGCTGTCTCATCTATATTTTCTGCTGTTGTAGCAGAAATTTATGAGGCAATTCCTAGTCCAATTTTGGCTACTGTATCTTTTCAAAACATCAGATTATTAAAACAAACAAAGTTTTTACAAATTTTATTATATTTAAAAAAATTGCATGCATAACGGGTGAATAGTTGGTGAGACGAAACATAGTCAAATGACCTAGTGTGACCTTGACTTGTTATGCAACCTAACTTCTCTTTCAAACCCCACTTTGCAAAAAAATCATTCTTCCAACTTTTAAATCACTCCTTTCCTATATATGGTGTATTGATGTTCAATAAGTTTAGTACTATAAGTTTTTGATTTAATTATAATAACTTGATTTATAATTTGTTTTCAAGTCTTCTTTGTTTAACGATTATTTTATTCTTGTAAAAGGAAATAAATATTGCAAAGACATTGCTCGAATTTTTTTGTAATCCAGGTAATATTTTTGAAAATCATTTGTAAATTGGGTAACTGAGTTACAAGGCCAAATGTTTCTCGTTATTTGAATTGAAAAATTGCAAGGAACAACTAGTTTTAAATCAGTCTGAATTAAATTTACCTTACATATGTAAATATTTACCAGAAAGTTCGAAACATCAAAGAACTTTTTATAAAGTAATTAAATTCCCACTGAAAGTCTTCAAGGATTCAAAAATATACAGTGTCTTTCTCTTGGTTTTACCAATTCATATGCGTAAAGATTATTGTGATTTAATAGTTATTAGTAGACATTTATTACAGCCTGTAACAATAGAAGTGCATTTTAACGGTATGAATTTTGCTTGAACAAAATTGCGTGCTATCTTATTTGCAGCCTATTTCAAAATACCTGCTTTGAAATCAGATGAAAAATCACTTAAGGTTATTTATTACTAAATGTGGAACCAAAGTCAACTGTGCTCAAAGCAAATGTTAGAAAACCTTTCATAAATTGTAGAAAATTGTATTTCTCTAATGTGTCACTTTAAAATCACATTCGTCAAACAAAGAAGATAAATTAAGGTATTCACAAAACAAATCTAGAATGCAAACTATATAACAGATGAACTGTTTCACTATAACTTTCCATAATTTTATATTGTTTCAGCACTGAACTAACATAGTTTAGCAATACTTTAGATTTTAGTTCTGTATAGGCACAACCAATTTATATATATGTTTATCTTAATAACTTGTAAAATAGGTTAGGTTAGTTGCCGAGCATGAAGTTTCACAGTAATGAAATAAATACAGAAACGATAATGTAACAAGTACACTATAGCTGTGTGCCAAATAGGAATTTTCTGAATTATATCTTTGAATAAATTGCTTTATTTGATTAAATAAATCAAACTATTGGGTGTTAAATATTTAGATAAGAAACAAAACATGCTCTATATGTCTTGTAAAAAGAAAACATTTTTTTTTAACATACAAGCATGAAACACATATAATATACAAGTGTTTACAGTATCGATTGTTTTTAAACTTGATTAATACTTAATATACTTTGTATTAATAAGTTTGATGTAAAATCATGCTCGACAACTACTGTAGTTAGGTTAGGTTAAATTTTGTTACTAACTGATGGTGTCCTTGTCACCTTGCTGGCCACAATACAGGAGGACTAAAGGTGAAGAGTATGGCAGCCATTGTTGATCACAACATGCACCCGGTACACATAACACTGTGCATGCATTCCCGACACCTCAGTGACATTCCTCAAAATCAAAAAACCTTTTTTTATGTATTTATTGTGTCAGTTTTGTTGTGATAAAATTTATTATCTGATTGATACATGTTAGTTTATGACTAACATGACTAAAAATAACTGCCTCAAAAAAAGTTTTTGCAATGTGCTGCCAGGAGAGCTGAGATTCGACAAGAGTATCTCATCCATTCATATAACATTTAAATAAAAGTTAGAATATCTTAATTTTTAAAGAATTGGTCTTTTTTGATCTACAAAAAAACTGATTTTCTTTCTGTGAGCATTATACTAACACTATTCATTTTAAATTAAATAAGATTATTTATGAATACTATTGTGAAGATTGTGAATGAAACACTTTTTCCACTTGTATACAGTTTTTTTTATATATCAGGGGAAAATTTATGTATAGGGTAAAAATCACAAAATGTAGCATATTCCAATGCATGATTTCACAATACTTAATAAGTAAAATATTTTTTTGTTTCTTGGTGGTTGTAGTGTGACATACTTGGATATAAATGATATTTTATAGCTGCAAAGCCAAACTAAAATCTAAGATTTCGTTAGTCACCTCTTTTAGCAAATTTAAAGAGATATCAGTGTCAAAAGTGCTGCATTTGATTAAAAAACAACTGATTTACACACTGTATTAGCTTGTGTTAATATGAGGAGCCCTCAGAGAGGACTCCCCTCTCTTGCATAAAGCCTTTCTGTTGTATGTAATGCATTCTTTGTGTTCAACGAAATAAAACTTAGCATCAGTTTCTTTGGCCCAATATTAAACTCCCTATGAAAAAATATGTTGGTTCATGAAGCATTAAATGAGTTTTGAGGAATGTCCACACAACGCATGATCCTTTTTGGTGTTAGTGAGTGTTTGCACTGCATGTTTTTCTTTGCAATTTCATTGTTTTAAAACAATAGTTTTATAGAATAATATTGATTCACAGTTTTAAAATTGATGTTTAACGTTCTTAAACTCTTTTAAGATAAATTCTCCGCTTTGTTTTTGTTGGAATAGCATAAATAATTTTTTTCATTCATTTTGTTTCTTTAACTAAAGAATCATTTAAAGAGGCCATCTGATTAAGTCTATTAACAAAACAAGCAAGGATGTAAAAGATAAACATTGAATTGAAAGGATCATTCTAGTTTGTTAATAAAATTAAGTACAAGTATCTTTATGACATGAAATGTATTTTAGTTTTTATTAAACTTTATCAAATGTTGTTTTTTAAAATTTAATGGGCCTTCTAAAATGACTATTCATTTATCTGTAGATCCTTTTCTAAAACTATATGGCCAGATATTGGCTCACTCAAACTTTTCCATTGTGTAAACCACATGTACATGGCATATTCCAATATGATGTTCCTGATAGTTTATGTTTACAGCGTCCCTACTTTTTAATCTCACTGCAAATTAATCTTTGTTTCGACGATTAAAAAGGTTGGCATTAAATTTCGAACTTGTAATGTTTTCCACTATTCCATAGAGTTTATTGTTGAACCATGTTCCTAAAGATAAACTATCCAAATATAGTAGTATACTTCCTATTTTGTAAAAACAATGTTTGGTTTTCTGGATGAACTGCGTTTCATTTTCACACTCTGTAATATTTTTCTCAATTATCATGCTTAATCAAATTCTTGTTCCCAATAATGATACCATAATAAGCGAATCACCATCTTTGCCAAACCACTTAAGAAATGTAACATCTGGGTTACAATTGCATAAAATTAGCTCTGTGAAATTTCACACAACTCAAACAACAGCTTTTGTTATCATATAACGATGATGTCACAATTTTTTTTACTGATTTTCTCAACAGTTCAGCTGTTATAATACTTAATCATCCACTTTGGTCTTATAAAAATGCCGCAACACAACTCCTCTTTCAGTCATCACATCCTTCCTGTGTAATACATACAGTTCTTAATCAGTGTCAGTCGTTTTAGTATTTGCATCAACAAAAATCACATGACTGAGCACTTCACAACTGGTGGGATTGAATTTATTTTAAACTTGTATTATGAACAGAGTTAAAGCAACAATAGCTTCAAACTTCCACAGTTAAATGCGTAATGAGCTTGAGAAATCTTGCTGACTAGATTGGCTGCGATCGTTCCACTACTAGCATGTGTTACTTTGTGGACAGCCCTCCTATAGTTTGCTCCTTCAACACGGACAAGTTACGAGGTGACAAGTTTATCGTTTTTACATTTTGCTTTGTTTCATTTAACTTCTCTCTACATTAGTCATTTGATAGGTGAAGTAAAGATAGCCTTAACACAAACAAAACTATTTAATATACTGGCGAATGATGATTGGAAACAGAGTTGCTTCCTTTCTCTGTGGGTATATTGTAAGAATCAAACATAATTGTACATGTACCTATACTTTGATAACATGGACAATGACTAGAATTTTAATTTTTAAGGAGAATCTGAAATATATATATACACACACACACACACACACACACACACACACACACACACACACACACACACACACACACACACACACACACAAGGTGTGTTCAGAAAGTAACGAGAATTTTAATTTTTTGTTCCCCATTTGAGATTATGCACTTGTGCCAGCGCTTCTTCCAATCCTCGAAACACTTGTCAAACTCAATCTTTGAGATAACCTTTAGTTCTTTCAGCGAACTAAGGTTAACTAGAGGTTAACTTAGATGCGCTTTTAATGTCATCTAAGGCTGTAAAACGACGGCCCTTTATTTTTGGAAATAGGAAAAAGTCACACGGAGCTATGTCTGGCAAATATGGAGGCTGGGGCATCGTTATAGTACTGTTTTTGGCCAAAAATTCATGAACAAACAATGAAGTGTGAGCTGGTGCATTATCGTGGTGCAAAAGCCATGAATTGTTTTTCCACAGATCCAGGAATTTTTTTCGGATTGCTTCACGCAAATGGCGTTGAACTTGTATGTAGTTATCCTTATTGACCATTTCACCTGGTGGCAGGAATTCATGATGCACTATGCTATTAATATCGAAGAACACAGTGAGCATAACCTTCACATTCAACTGCACTTGTCGAGCCAGAATGCCTCCACTGGGATGATTGAGCCTTAGTTTCAACGTCATATCCGTAAACCCACATTTCATCACCTGTTATAATATGTTTCAGTAATTCTGCATCATCGTTGACTTCATTTAGTGACTCCTGAGCAACTTCCACTCGCCGCTGTATTTGTTCAAAATTCAACAATTTTGGAACAAATTTTGCTGCCACACGTTTCATACACAAAACACTGGAAACAATGTCATGACATGATCCAATCAATATGCCAACATCATCAGCGACCTCTCTAATTGTGATTCAGCGATTGTTCATAACCATTTCTTTCACTTTTTCCACATTTTCATCAGTTTTTGATGTGCTGGGGCATCCAGCGCGTTCGTCATCTTCAACATCTTTTTGGAAACGCTAATACCACACGTAAACTTTTGCTTTACTCATAGCAGACTCGCCATAGGCCTTTGTTAACATTTCACACTTTTTGTTACACTTTATTCCATTTTTTACGCAAAATTTGATTACGCAAATTCTTTGATCTATTTCTTTTAACAAACGAAAATCGCTGAGCTCATAAAAACACGTCTAACCTTAGTGGCTGTCACAAAGTCAACAATGAAAACAGCTGAAAGTTTTATCATACTTCAAGGGCATGTAAACCAACATAATAAAAAAAAATGTTTTACAATCGGACTCTCCAAGCCCGCAAAATTTAAAAATTCTCGTTACTTTCTGAAAATACCTTGTGTGTGTGTGTGTGTGTGTGTGTGTGTGTATATATATATATATATATATATATATATATATATATATATATATATATATAATAAAATACCTTGTTTGTATAACTTGATGATCCTGCAGACTCAATGTGTATCAAAATGAAAGCTTATGAAAAAGTAGAAAATGCTATAAATAATCTTTGTAAATATTTCATTCCAACAACAAGACTATGTTTCATCAAGTAAGTCATCTTTGTTCTTAGTGTATCATACAGTAAGCAGTGGGTGACTCACTATAGATGACTAAATTGTTAAACACTGCCTAGTTGATGGTGTGAAGGGCATGCAAATGTTTATAGTTTATGTAATAAATAATGTATTATGTAAATTACATAGTTACTCTTACTTTCAGTTTAATTAAATTATAAATATTGTACTGCTGTAGTAAAAAGAATTTTTTTCCAAATAATATAGTTGAATTGTGTTATTTTAAAGCATTTATCTCTGTTGAGTTTTTTATCTATACAAGATCATGCAATAAAATTGGACAATTTTGTTCTTTTTCTTATGTTTTTCTGATTATCAACACTATCTGTTTATGAATTTTTATTTTGTAATCAAAATTATATGTGTAGCTGTCAACTGATAGTAATGTTCCTATGTTATTTTAAATACAAAAATAATAAAACCTGTAGTTTTTTTACATCCATATCCAAATCTTTTTTAAATTTCAAAAGTAAAAATGGTGAATATAGAAATATTTGTGTACTAGCTTAGTTGAATACAATAAAAAAATAATAATTTGGATTGTCTAAACATAAAATAAAGGCACTTGATATTATATGCTTTTAGCCCATTTCTGGTACTTTCTATTCAACTCTAAAAACTTTTGTTACAAATGTTAGAAACACTATAAGTGACAAACTACTTTTACAAAGCTGATGTAGAGTCCTGGCTACTCGTGTCCTACAATATAACCGTGTACAAATTTGTCTACTTCGTTTATACATTCCAGTTATGAATTACGAAGTTGTTCAATTTTTTTGTTAGCATATTAAAGCACTTTTCATTGTAAATACTGAAGTTTATTGCCTGCTTGTATATAATTACTGTTTTATTAATTAATTTTTTTATTGTTGTTATAAGTTTGTAAAAATGTTAGTTCCAAAAGTATATATATATATATATATATATATATATATTTAACTGTAATTATTTCGTTGCTATTCAAACATTACTTTATTTGTTCTAAATTTCAGACTGCAGAAATTGTATTATGATTCCAACATTCATAAAATTTTTCATATATTCATATTCATTCATAAACATATTAATAAAATTTGTACTAATTATTTAGGTTCATCTTTTAAGTGTCCATATTCAGAATAAATTTAAACAGCAACGATATTCATTTAAAAAAGTTTATTTAGACAGTGTCTGTAGAACTTTACACTAAATCATCCTAAACAATTTTAATAATAAACAAATTATGCAAAAAGTGATTTCCAAACAATTTTTGTTCTGTTGTAGTTCTGTGTTGCAATCTGATGTATTGAAAATGTGATATTAGCGTTTATCAATTTACAGTTTGTGTTAAAAAAGTAATTGTGAAACCTGTTGGTTTTAGATGTACGTTCCTTTTGAAAATATGTCTAAGGGCAGGTCCAGAGTTTCATATGGCAAAGCCAGCTGCATTCTAGAAAAGAGCAGTTTACAGGTCGGTAGATGAGGGGAAACAAAGTTTGGGGTATAGGATCAGTCCTGTTAACACTGAAGAACTACAATCAAACAGATCTTGGTGGTCAAGGTGGTAAAACATCGGTCAGTGTGCTGCATGTCTGAACTTGCTCACTCGAATTCATAGGTTTGAGACTTCAGTATGAATGGCAAATTTATAAATGTATGGATCAGGAAGTCTTAATCAGTAAAAATTTTGTGGGCGCCAAAATATTTGTTTAAATTAGGGTGTTGCTTTATGGCGAAGAAAATTGTCAAAGCTGGTAAAACAGGGCTTTTAATTACTTCTTATACAGAGTGATAAGAACTAATTGTGATATTTTGTCGGAAATATCTAAATGCGGCAAAGTCTATCAATAGAACAACAACAAAGTTAGTCACCTGTATTTGAAAAAATGTGAATCAGTTGCTGTCAAGAAGAGAACAGGGAAACCAGTCACTTTGAGTGATGCTAAACATTGATCAAGCGATCACCTTTAAAAAGTTTGAGGATGATTTATATTATTACTGGATTCAACAGGACGGAGTGCCACATGTCACACAGTGAATAAAAAAAAAACAATTTGTTACACAAGTTTTTTTTGCAAACATATCATCTCTAATGGATTATAGTTCTACATTCATTCAATTTTGTAATCCAACAGATTTCATCCTGTAGGATTACCAGAAAAGAAAAACATATTAAAACTGGTTGCGCACTTTGAGGGAACATAACACGGATTAACGTCATCAATGTATAGGTGTTCCACAAAATGGCAACAAACGTAATAAGAGTTTGTGTGTGCATTACTGAATGAGACAGCCATTTTATAATGTCATCAATGTATAGGTCTTTCACAAAATGGCAACAAACGTAATAAGAGTTTGTGTGTGCATTACTGAATGAGGCAGCCATTTTAAAACAAATTATCAAATTGATTATAAATATTATACTAATAATGTAACATTTACAAAATTATTAGTTATAATTTTGTTTAAAATTTTTAAACAAACTTATTTTACTTTATTACTTTGATTTACATGACTTTTGGATCACTTTGTGTAACAAAAATGAGGTAAACATAGGATATTGTCTCTTGTATAATTTTTATAATATTGTTGCTGTTTGAATGGTTTTTGGAATACCAATTTATCTTCCAAGATATTTAACTTCTAACAAGATACTTAAGACTGAAACATAAAATATTTTAAAATTTAGATTTTTTGTGTTGTAATTTTTCCAAATGGTGATCTTTGGCTCTATGTGATTTGTTCCCACAGACATGGACAGAGCGGAATACCAAGTATGAACATGATTCTTCGAGGTGTGATTAAGAGATTTACCCGTCCTTCAACTTCAGAAGGTTCTAACTGGGAAGCGGATTTCTATTTGGGCGGGACCAAGAGGCTCGGACGGATCTCACGTGCGCCGGATGGAAGATTTGTCATTGTCGACTCAGCTGCCAACAGCGTTAGCTCTAGCAGCGATGATGGTGGCTTCCTGTCACGTCCTTGTTTTCGAAACCGTGCATCTTGGAGACGTCCATTAGTCGGCTACCCTAGTGATTTAAGTTTACGATCCAGTGCATCGGGTGATAGTTTAGCTTGGACACCACGAAGGACTCCGTTACAAATAATTCCTGCGATATATACTCCACGAGTTACTCCATTTCAAGCCAGCAGTCCAGCGTCATCTATGCTCTGGTCACCTGTGTCTACGATCTGGTCTCCTGCGTATTTTTCTGATTTAAGTTCAGTTCGTCAACCTAGTTCGGCCGAAAGAACGTTACGAAGTGTTCATGAAAGGTACAGTCAAGAATTACCGAGTTTGCGTGCAATTCATGAAGAAAATCAACGAGCATTAGGCAGTCAGTCTCCTCGTGGACGGCCTGGTCGAGCGAGATTGCCTCCAAGACATGCTCGGCATGCAAGATCTGCTCCCGAACTGGCAGACCTCACCCAGGAAACATCACCGGAGAGCCGATCCAGTAGCAGTGGATTTGGTTCCAAGAACACTTCTTCGCAAAGAACTGGTTCAACAGGTACAGGAGAGTGGCGAATATTACCTCCTTACCGCCCTCCCCCACCCCCACCAATCATTGGACATTGGTTAGAATATACTTCGGAATTCCCGTCGCCGACACATTCGGAATTAAGTCACAAACCATTGAGTGTCGACGATCATTACGAATTTGATCCTATTTTTCCAATTTCACCGACACCGACTGATATGTGCCGTACATTGACCCCTGCTCAACACATTCGTACGCCAAAGTACGATAACATTGAAGCTCGTGTCCAAGCGATGAAAGAAGAGTTTCATGCATTCAGACAGCGCCAAGCTAGACGACGGCAAAGTGAAGAGTTGGAGAGTGCATGCTGACGTAAGCTGCCACATTGTGTTCCTCCTGTGTATAATGCCTTTACTTCCTTCGGTATTTCCTATCATTATATGATGACAAACATTTGTTATTGTTTCAGAATTAATTGAAAGTTACTTAGCACAAACTTTAAATTACTATACAAGAAGCTCAAAACTTGCTTTAAGTGCTTCAAAGTGTCTGTCAAATAATATGATCATTTAAATCTATCTGTTTTACTTCAGTCAGTTGAAACAACAGTGAATGATTATTATTATTTTTTTACCAATCAACTAAACTACTGATGTTTCTCTAAACCCCAGTCCTAAAATTTCTTGAACAATACAACGAAATGAATATACAATGTTTATAGTTTTGTAAAGTTTTACTAATGTAATTTAAGTGTTACGTCAGTGACTGGAATTCCGGAGTAATAAGATGACAAAACTTATTAACGTTGTTTGTACACTGTTGATACTATCGCCCATTCTAAAAATATTGTGGCTTATATTGACTGCTCAACGAGAAAACATTGTGTAAGTAGGGTTATTTAGAAGCGAAACGTAGTTCAACCATGTTTTTGGTTTTTAGAAATGTAGTTAGTTTGTTTCCTTTCTACAACATAAGCAGTTTTATATGGAAGATAAGCAAATAATAGTATTGAAATAGTAATAATATTTTCGAAAGTAAGAAAGCATAGATCCAAGTATCCAAGTATCTTGGCTTCATAGATCCAAGATATACTATACTTTTGCATAAGGGTCTTTTGGGAAATTATTAAACTTGACAATATGTATTTAACAAAACAAGGACAGTTATACAATTTTTTGAAGTAAGAACACTTGTATTTTAAAGTTGTTTCTGTATTTTATAGAAGAGAAAACATCTATATTAAGAATATTTAACAAGACCATACAAATTCAATATGTTGTTAAAAAAAGAAATGTACATCTCCATTATTGAAGTAAATAGGAAAAGAAAATTTGAAAATTTCTTAAGTATTTTTCAAACATTAAAACTCAGTGGTGTGCAGAAATTAATGTTTGTTAAAAACATGTCGTATAACAATGTAAAATGCCCTACTACTTAATTAGTCATGTTAAAGGTTGATTGACCACCTTATCACCAATTGCAGCAGATTCTTATCTGGAACATTAGGTAGTGCTAACATCGCAGGTAATACAATCTGCAGAAAGGTGAAAAACTCCACTTATTATATAAACCTTTAAGTTTAGGACAAAACTACAGTATGAATAATTACAGCAAATTAAAGTTATTTAAAGTACAATACTATTTTTATGTATAAAATTTAGGGAAAAAAGTAATATTATACAGTTGCATTGGCATAGAGTAATGTTTTTAAATTTTGTAACAAAACACTTTTCTAACATGATAATGTACTGTACGTAGCGTGTAGGATGTCTTCATGTTCCTCGAAGTATTACAGCTGTCTGTCAACGTTTTGCAGTACAGCCTTATGAGTCATTATTGTCTGCGTAGCTGTAGGTTCCTTCTCTTCACTGTTGTATTTAAACGAAGAAGAAAATGAAGGTGTATTCAATAAATAATATTGTTAGTCTTAACATTTTCTCAGAGCTGAATACGATGAGAATTTATATTTACCATAGTAATAGTCCCTATCCATAAAAATTTTAAGTAAATGTGCACACATTAAAATTTAAAATTCATTCTTGCACATTTAAATTCATATTCATCACAAGCATATGGTTTTTCTCTGAATGTATTACAATATGTATTCTTCTGTGTATTACCATGTGACTACCTGCTGTGGTACTTTTGTAAAGACACAAACTACATCCGTTTTTCTTGTGAGTTAACAAGTGTTGGTTCAAGTAAGCACTTGTGCATTCTTAGGCCGCCCTACTGTGCACTCCTATAGTTACACAGAATACAAGTATAAGGCTTCTTTTCTGAATGTGTTCTCAAATAAACTTTAAGAAGAGAATTTGAGGTGCACTTATTGCATGTGTAGTCCCAGGTCACTGTTCCGTGAACACTGAAATCCACATTCACTGAAAAAGTTAATTGAGTCTTTAGGAAATTCTTCTGTATCTCGTTTTTAAGAAAATTCTCCAAGAAAGTGTGCCAGTCTGCAGATTTCATCATAAAGAAGAAAATGAAGGTGAAGAGAAAGGAACTTGTGCGCAGACAAGAATGACTCGTAAAGCTGTACTGCAATATGTTGACAAACTGCTGCAATATTTAGAGGAACAAGAAGATGCCCAACAGGCTAAAAAATGTAATGTTTAGAATACAGTTTAATTTAGATCTACAGTTAATATGTATGTGCTGTACTGTATTGTAAAGTACATAAGTTGGCCTGCCTCAGTACATAAGTAATTAAATGCCTCAGGTGAATTTTAGCTGTATTTACAAAGTATAGTGGTAATTTGTTCTCACGATTTTCACATCTTATTTATTAATAAAAAAAAAAATGTCTTTTGGACCTTGCGGATAAGCAGGAGTCTGCTGTATATAAGTTAGTTTGGACACCTTGAAAGTATACCCAATCACTGAGCAAGTGTCTAGATTATTTAATATGTCTCAATAACAGGATTTTCTCAAAATTTTACCAAGTTCATTCAACTGGGCAATTAGTGTCTAAGAAAGTGTAAAACTGTAATTTTTAAAATGGAAATCTAGAAGTAGGAATTATGCAAGTGTCTTGCAGTCGTTGGTTGTATACTTTTAAATAGTTTATGTTGTGAACGGAAACAAACAAAATTAATTTTTTAGACATATTTGAAAACTAAAGGTCCAATAGTTTGGATCGTACGTCCGCCCGCGCGTGTGAACCATGATGGAAACTAAAGTCAGTGCTCCGAAATGCGAACTGTTGATTGTTAACATGCACATATTCTAACTAAGGACGTTTATTTTTAAACGCAAGAGGACATTATAAATAAACTATTGCATACTATGTATTATTATATATTATTAAAAAAGAATACATTTAAAATTAAGTTAAAGAAATCAAATTTATATAAATATGCATCTATTCAAGAAGAAAAACACTTTGATCTTTGTCTGTTTCAACTGAATATGCCAAGTACTGCCAAACTCAAAAAAAAAAAGAAAGTAATGTCTCACCTCTAAGTTGTTTTTTAGACAAACGTTCAGACATAAAAGAAATGGATGACCAGTTTTTTTCGAGTTTTTAAGAAGCAGTTCTATATAGTTTCAAAGTACGTAAAAAGTATATTTATTTTATATTGTTAATTAATTCTGATTCAGCAGCTATTTAGAAAGAACTGAAAACCTTCAGAGAAATTTGGGAAGCCTAATATTTTCCAATAATTTATCTACAGACTCGCAACTGCTCCAAATTTCAATTAAAATAGTGTATGTGATGAATTAAAGTTATGAATTTTTCAAAAGTCAAATAGGCTTACAATCTTTAAAGTAGATGTTTAGAAATTGGTCAATTATCATTACAATGTATTATTACTATATAAGAAATACTATTAATTGAAAAGCGCAGTGATTCTAATCCTAAGACAGGTTACTGCAATCAATAATATTTGCCCAAACAAAAACATTTAAAATGTCCTGCTTTGCATGTTCAGTTCTAACAGAAACACTTAAACACTCAGACAAACGTCTGTCTTTCCCAAGTATTAATCTATTTAAGCTCTCTCCTATCTTTTAGGGATTGACCGAGTGTAGCTCAAACATTAGTTTACTCAACATAACTGTGTGCGTGTGGTGTAATGGTGTTTTACATTTGTGGACTGCACAATTCAATTTTTTTAATATTAAAAAAAAACAAAAACTAAAAAATTGTTTTTCATAAGAGAAACAGAGGATTGTAGAACGGATTAAAGTCAGGAGAGAAAAAAAAATTCTAACGCTTTCGACCTCTGCGACTTTTATTTATTTTTCCTAAGTAATGAAAGATATTATGCAAAGTGATAATGTTATTCTTTATTTTAAAGTATTTATATTGTACTGTTAGAAAAGATTATAATTTATTTTTTAAATATTATAAAGTTTGGAATAGTGGACAAAATGGGAAACTTGTTTTATAAATTTTGATTTCAATTTTTGTAATTTATCTAGAAATGTTTAAGAACTATGAAAGTGTATATAGTAGTTCTTCATAACTTAATAATTTGAAATAACAATCTGATTAAATACAAATTTGTATTTTTTCAAACCAGAAATTATTGGAATCTGTATCAGATTCTGCTTGGTTTAGTCAGTTAGCTAGCATGTGGTTCCCTTGGGTCCAAAATATTTTTGGGTGATGTATTGTTTTAGCCAAGAATATGCCATTTTTATCGTAAAAAACAAATTAAAAAAATATTAAAATTTATCTTTTGTCAAAGAGTCACAGTTGCCATTTTCTTTGCAGAGTTCAAAGGTTGTCTGCCAGTGTCAATTATTTGCTTCAGTACACTCACCTGCCTTTCCTATGTGTTGATGTGTTTTGGATTACCCTTAATATGAAAACATGCTGATCCTGCAGATGTGGATTCATGCTTTTATACTACTTAGACTTCTCCATCACTTCAGCATATCCTCTACTCTATTAATAAACAGGTAGCAGAGTAGAGGATATGGTGGGTGTTTATGTATTAAAAAGAAGGAACACATATCTTGAGGAACATCGGTAAGTTTTGACAATGGAGATAATCTGAAAACACGTCATCTAATAAAAAACTGACAAAACTAGGAAAGACAAACTAACATACTCAACATGATGATAACATTCTTAGCAGAAATGAAGCAGATTATATTGAAAATAAAAATTTTTCTTTCAATAACATTTTTTGTTTTTTCATGGTTCAATTATTGAAATTCCACTGTATGGCTTTCTTAGGGATTAAGTTTATATATATTTATAAAGTGAACTATCATAAGGATAAAATTTCAATGATTTCACAGTGTATTTTCTTTAAGGTTAGACTTTTGTTTTAAATCAAAGTCATTGCAAAATGATTACACTTTAAAGTAACAATAGTTGGCAAAATTATGCTAATTAAAGCTAGAAAAATATTGTTTTTTTTATTAAGGAACAATAAAAGATGTTTATTTCTTAATTGAACCTTTATAGATTTTAATGGCAATCAATTGTTTATATTGTACTTAAAAATTACTAATTAAGAAACATTGCAGTTATATTTTAATATAATGCAATATTAGAGTACAAGTTACGCAGACAGCTGTAATTCCATTTAATTTTTTTTATTTGTAAGCCAATGTAAGTTTAAAAAAAACATTATACAAACTTAAAATCACATTGGTTATGTTAAAATAACCATTTTATCTAAAAGTATTATAGTTCATGAAGTGTGATCAAGTGTATTGAGGGAAAGAGATCTACAAACGCTCAACAATGAACAAATATAAGAGATGAAACTTCAATAAGAATTTTGTTTAGCCATACATTTATGTCTACCATTTTGTTCACTAAAATCCAATCTATACAATTACCTAGATATGTAGTTAAGTTATTTGGCTGGGTCCATCTTTCTGAGATTCTAAAGCAATGTCTCATTCTATTCATAATTAGAATGAAAACATGTAGTCACTGTTTTGTATAGTTTTTATTTTTAAGCGATGTATTTATTGTTGACTGACGAAGGAGCGCAAAGCTACGTGCAATAGTTGTTGTCTTATTTTTTCAAGTACAAAATATGTTTTATTTTTTAGGAAAGCTAGTTTTGTTCTTTACTGTGTAAATATTGTTTTATTTGTAGTAGGTGTAGTTAATGTGTTATATTTTTAGTTCTAAATACAATATTTATTTTGTATGTTTGAGGAAACAAAGAATGTAGAACGGACTTTACAAATCCCTGTCTGCGGGATGTCCATTCATACTGACCTAACCTGTAACACATTACAAACTGAAGGTTAAGGAAAGTTTTTGTATTAAAAATTCCGTTCTGAGTGTGCACAATGTCTTTGTGATTTAAAAATTTTACAAAGGAGCAATCAGGTGAACTATCTGTCACAAAATAATTTTTTCGTGCTCTTTAAATGACTCATTTTAAAACAGAATCAATTTTTTTTATGTACGAATAGTTAAATGTTTTAATAATCCTAGAATATTTTTTATATTAAATTAATATATTAATTTCATTAATTAATATATTAATGACATAATTAGTAGTATGAACATTATCAGTAGTAGACCATAATTAGGTAACAAAATTGCACTTTTAATTAAGCAGAGTAAACCTTTAACGTTTTGATGAATTGCCTGCAAGCTTTTTTTTGAATTTGTTATTACGTCAAAATTACCATTTCATGTGGTACTCAAAAAACCAAATGAAAAAGTTAAGTATATGTTGAAATCACAACACTTAAAACATATACAACAAATAGCATTTTGTATTATTATTTTTTTTTAATGGACAAACCATTATATTTTTAATTTTCGCGTTCAAGTTAGGTCAGTGATGAAAGGACAAGTTTTGATTTGTTTGCACCATAATGAGGTGAGGTTATGATTTTTAAAGTTATAAATTTTAAGTGATCTCATTGTTTTCAATTTAAAATTGTTATGAGTGGTTTTTGTGACTTACTTTTTAAGAATATTAGTTTTAATTGCCGCATCATGACAAATTCATAATGGCCTACAATTTTAAATTGTTTTCTCATTTTAATGTAATCAAATTCACTTATTTTGTAGATTTGGAACAAATTGTACTTCAGCAACAAAAAATACAGAATGTACGAGATTAAATTGAGACTCATGTCAGGAAATGTTTTTATTTGTTTGCCTACATTCAGAATTCTGTGAATGAATTTCATCTTATGATTGCACTTCAACCTTTGTAGATCTTTTTTCTTTATTACCGACATGCTCAGTTACAGTCTCTTCAAAACATCTAGGAATTGGAGAGAATTCAAGATGGGTAGCTTCCACCACTTCTGGTTGGTAACTTCCTAGTTCATTATTGAGGTGCTTACAGATGCTTGATCTGCTAATTCCTTTTAATTTTTTTCCTCTTGCGAATATTATGGAGATTTTGCTTCATTTAGCCAGCCTTTTTGTTGACCACTCATTCTATTTTATATTCTTAATTATGGGAACACTCACAAGTAGCTAAGGACATGAGTTCCGCCCGTACAGAGCCCTGCATGCATGGGTAAGGCTAAGGTACACTGCAAGGATACCAGGTATCCCATGGCTCCGTTTGATATACCATTAGGCTAATATCATTCACTCCATCAACACGGGTTGCGTTACACTTGGGTTAGACAAGCTGTGTAGTATCTTGAGTAAATGAATGAGAGTATAAGCCAGATGTGGAATTGCTAAGCACATCAGCATCTTCTGGCGGTACCTTTAAAGTTACAATAATGGTATAAGCAGAAGAGAGTGCTGGCTCTCCCGAGAGTATGAAACCAAATTACCAAAGAGGATAAACCAGTATTAAGAGCAAATTACTAGGAGGGGATAATGGAATCCTTACAGGGAAATGTTTGAATTAAGAATTTTTGGCTCTCTAAACATTATACTTAAACATAAAATGACAGAATGGTTTTAGTTTTAGAACGCTGACACTAGTCCTACATCCAAATGTTATACCACTGTTACAGGAATAAATGTCCGATTTATTGAAAATACATTTTACAAATGCAAACTGATTGAAAGGAAAAGAAAGTTGAAATAAATCTAAAATTTATTTCAGACACACAATTATTCATTTGTTTATAATATACAAAACTACCTTGCCATAAATTATAACCTACACTTAACAGTTATTCCTTATACACAAATATTTCTAATCTGTTCTTTAATAATAACTTTATTTAGAACAACACAAATTTAAGAAATCTTGCTCAAGGTAACAGACCGTCACTATAGTTAAATTATTTAATAATTTTATAACAAAGTATAGTACAATTTTTCATATCTCAAATCTGATATAAAAATACATCTAGGCTGAAACCACTTAAAATAGATCTATAGGGTTATGACACGCATAAGTCTACTTGGAAGAAGTGGATTGAAGACAAGCAAAATTAGGACTACAAGTCCTACCTTACATTTAGCGTCATTGGTAGATTTATACATACAGACTTGTGGTAATCTAGCTTTCGGTAATTTAGTCCTCCAAAATGTTTTTGATATAAAATACAGTAGTTATGACTATTTTATGGACTATAAGCCGCACTTTTTTCTTCGAAAAATTGCCTTCAAAATTCA
Source organism: Callitettix versicolor (assembly GCA_022606455.1). NCBI lineage: Eukaryota > Metazoa > Arthropoda > Insecta > Hemiptera > Cercopidae > Callitettix > Callitettix versicolor. The sequence continues at coordinate 18,574,986 of CM040187.1, forward strand.
GGTGTGTCTTATACTTGAAATTAATATAAACAAATTCAGTGTTTGATTTAAAACTCCCACCAGTCTTAAAAATGGCCATATATTTGATGCTGCAGGAAAGCCAGAACACTGTCTAGCCTATGATGTGTTATTGAAGTCTACGGTGTCAGTGAACTTGAATTAAAAGTAATATGTGTTATTGGTAACAGTACAATATTTTTGCTAGTACTTAGTATCATAATGGAAGATTCATCTTCATGTCTTGCAATATGCCTACCGATCAGAAAAAGGCTGTGAGAGTGCACTTCATATTTTGGTTCACAAATTATATGGGATCTAGAGTCGAAAGAATAAAACCTCGGTATCTTTCTAGACATTGAGGGGGGTTTTGATAATACCTACCATTCTTCAATGCAGGATTAATAGTACCGTGGAGGACATGCTGAGAGGGAGAACAGTTGTGGCTAAAGCCGTAGAAGAGGTGAAGGTGGAAGTTGTCAGGGGCTGTCCGCAGGGGGAAGTCTTGTCCTCTCTCTTATGGAACCCGGTGGTGAACTCATTCTTGGATCTTCTCCCTTCGGAGGGATGCTGTACCCAAGGATATGCAGATGATGTGGTGGTGCTTATCCGGGGTAGGAGTGGAGATACAGAGGTGGATCTCATGAAGAAAGCCCTAACACTAGTGAAAATCAGGTGTTGTCAGTAGAACCTAGGGGTTAACCCCAGGAAAATAACTCTTGTTCCTTTTACTAGGAAGAGGATCACCCTGTATTTAGGAGGGCTTAAGCTCTTTGAGGAGACAATCCCTGTTGCGAACAAGGTGAAGGGCCTTGTGTTGCATACCAAATTAACCTGGAATGCTCACCTTGGGGAATGCCAACAAGTCTTTGATGGCAGTTAGAAGAATGGTAGACAAAACATGAAAGCTGAGACCCTGGTGATGGTGCCTGCATGATGAAATACATCTATACTGGGATCATTAGACCTATGGTTCTGTGGTGTGATAGATTAAGGCTGAGCAGAGGGGGCCAGTCTCTGACAAAAATTCAGAATTTTGGCGCTGCCTGTGCGTTACTGGCTCTATGAACACGACACCAATGGTGGCTATGGAGATTGTTCTTAGGTTTCCCCCATTGACATTTACATCTTGGAGGAGGCACGAAAAGAAGCATACAGACTGCAGGTAGGTGATGTCTGACTATCCTCAACGTAGGGGCATGCTAGAATCACAGAAAAGATCAGTGACCCAATTCTAATGATGGGGACTGATCAGATGGTCAAACGACACATGGTCACTAGACCTTTTGATGTCAAATTGATGTTTGAGGGTGGAGATCGTGTGTTGGGAAAATCTGGAGACATAGTATGGTATACAGATGGCTCCAAGACAACGACAAGCACTGGTGCTGGAGTGTACAGCCTGAGACTGAGGTTAAAGAAAGTTATTACTGTGGGACAGCATACAACAGTATTCCAGGCTGAAGTATTGGCCGTTAATGACTGTTTTCAGGAGAACTTGAAACAGGCCTTCAAGAAGACTTGTATTCATATACATACCGATAGTCAGGCAAAAAAGCAATTGTGAATCCTACAATTCAGTCCAAGCTGGTCTGGCAACGCTCTGTCCCTTGATAACCGGATAACTCTTTACTGGGTTCTGGGGCATAAGGAAGATGAGGAGGCAGACCGATTAGCTGGTTTGGGATCTGCATCTTGAGTTCATCGGACCAGAGCTGGCTTTAGAGATCTCTTTGTCGTTGGCCAGTTCTGATATTAATAGGTGGATTAATAAGCAACGCCAGGCAAAATGGGATAATCTTCATGGGCATGCCCATAGTAAGTGCCTCTTAAGCATAGTTATATGTGGAGGACTCAAAGGGGCAGCAGACGTCTTCGGCAGAGCACAACTCAGGAAAATCATGGGGCTTATTATTGGGCACTGTGGTCTGAGGATGCACATGAACAGATTAGGTATTTACCATGGAGAAACCGTGTATACATTGTGCAGGAAAGAGGAGGAGACTGCAGGACACATAATCCTTCATTGTGAAGGTCTTGCTGGTAAGAGGCTAGGGGTTTTTGGTTTCCAGGACCCTAGGGATCTTCAGCAGAATGAGCTAGTCAGTACATTATTGGAACTTACTAAGGGTATCAATCTGCTAAACAAATACTCAAGAGGTTTAGTTGCACAATAGGTCTGTTGATCGCAGTGCCTGGGGTTGTATTATCCCTTCCTCTTGTTTGAATCTAATCTTCGTAACGGGAAAAAAATAAACTAAGAATTATTTTTTTGTCTGACTTTACAACCTAATAATAAAAATGGTAATTTTTTAAAAATTGCTTAAAAATTAAGGTGTGTCTTGTAGTTTTGTAAAATATGGTAAATACATTAGTTTTTGACAGAGACAAATCCATAAAAAGCTTGTATACAGTCTCACTACTAGAGATTCCAATTAAATTCAAGACAAACAAATTTGATTAATAAAAGTACTGTAATACAGGACATAAAAATTTGGTAGCAACATCTTTAACTCCCTCACAGATTTAAGCCAAGGTGTTTGTAATTGCAGCCAGTCTGATATTAGTGATCATAGTTGTCACGAAACTTACAAAACCATCAGAACACTTTTCGTTCCACAACGTCGACACATTCTTGCTTGTATGTTGTTTTTATTATTTTAATTCTAGATCTCGAGAAAACCAAAGTCTGATAACAAGATAAGAAGAAAACTGGATATCATGCAAACCAGATTGACTTTCAGCAGTTCCTCCCTAATTATTGTTCATTTCAGTTACCCTGCAGGTTTGTCTGTGTAATACACATGTTGTATGGCACAATAGTTCACAGTTTGAAACAACTCAGAAAAAAGTAACAACAGCATTCTTCCACTCTGACAAGTGAAAAACGCAATACATCTCCAAAGACTGACCACTACACTGTACTGGCTGCAATTAGGTCACATGACCTTTTTTTTGTTATTTTAAGGCGAAAAGTACATTGAGGCTATTATCGCCTCCCTAAATGTAAGTGTGAGTATAAAGTGTTAAAGTCGTAAGTGTAACTGTTAAACTCGGGTACTGTGAGGGACGTCTAAATCCTCTCAATAGGTGCAGCTAGTCTGCACCCCCCTGCAGGTACATGACCTTCTTATTGCTGTTATGATTGTAAAAACAATTCATAAAAAACATGTTTGTTTTGGCCACCAGTACATACTTGGCGCCTAAGTAGCAAATATCCTGTAAGTGGTAACGAGCAAATAACTTCCCAGAGTATAAGCACTTTAAGAAGACAATGCCACTATTGCATAATGCTGGCAGCCTGTAATGCCTAAACCGGAGATCTCAAATTAAAATATTAAGGGTTTCTTTGGTTTATATATGTGAAGGAGTACCTATTAACTTTTCAAGTGTTCTTCACAAATCCCATAAATGGGGAATGATTTTTTTTTAAATAATGGAGAAGACTGGTAGAGTGCAATGCTGAACAATATCATCGGCTGTTGTTTTCTTTACGGATAAGATTACAATTGTTATTTGTCCTTTTTGATACTGTTTTAACCAGCTTCCGCACAGTACCTTGAGCCTACTAAAATAATGAAAAAAAAGAAAACATTTAGCCACAACAAGATTATTTAAACTACAAATAAGAATTAACAAAATAAAAATACAGCATGATTGAAAACAAAACAAAAGTAGAAAATTTACATATTACATAATATAATTAATTATAAACTAAAATCTTAAAACTTAACAAAAAAAATATTGTACAAGAAAAAAGTAAATTAAAAATTCTGACTCCAATACAATATTCAATGCTGTTGGTGACTTATAGGCATCGTTTCTGTGTTTTGTAATAATAAATAGATTCATCAAGAATCAACAGAATTTAAGTACCTTCAGAACTACAAACAAACCTTTATGCTACATAGCGAGGCAATCAGTGAGCAGAATAGCATGCAATAAGACCATAATTTATAACGTAAATATAAAAACAAAATTTTATAACACTTAAGTTAAAAAATTAATGATAACAATAATTTTGAGAACATTTAAAGATGGTGCACTAATGCTTTTGAACTGTACAAGTTTTATTATGTATATACCTTAACAGATTAAAGTATAATCTTTACAAATATGCCTGTGAATCTTTCTAATGATATCTATATATAAATTTAAAAAACAACTAACTTACGAGGGTTGATCAAATATAAACGAGACTGACTTTCTAAAAACTTTTCCGTTGGACATTGAACTCTAAAGGGTGGAGTTTCAGGTAGCCTGGGAGGTTTGGGACGGGCGTGAGCGGGCAACATTTCCGTTCGGACCCTTCAGTATAAAACTATACAATGAGTGAGAGTGAAGTGCGTTTCCGTGGAGCAGAGAATTATTATTAAGTTTTTGGCCAAGGAGGGGTCAATCCGACTAAAATCTTTCAGATTGACGGCTCAATACGGGACAGGACCCTGTCAAGAGCTCGCGTTTTGCTTGGCACAAGGAATTCGCCAAGGACGGAAGCAGTAGAAAACCTCAGCCATGATCGTCGCCCGACCACTTCCGTCCACGGACGAAAACATTGATGCTGTTCGGAAGCTTCTGGACGAAGACAGACGTATATCGCTGCGATTTATTGCAGATGAACTCCAGTTGAGCTATGGTAGCGTTCAAAAATCGTTACATCAAACCTGGAACTCAGCAAAGTATCTGCAAGGTGGGTTCCACGAATTTTGACCGACGTTCACAAACGGAATCGTTTGGAGATTTGCCAGCGACTATTGACCCAATTTGAACGAGATGGTGAGGCATTATTAAACCGGATTGTCACCTGTGACGAAACATGGGTTCACCATTACACTCCCGAGTCGAAACAGGCAAGTATGGAGTGGCGGAAGAGGGGAGAGAGGGCGCCTCTGAAGGCCAAATCACGATCGTCGGCCGGGAAGGTAATGGCCACTGTATTTTTCGACAATCAAGCCATTTATTTTTCACGTCGATTTCCTCCATCAACGACGCACAATAAATGCACAATATTATTGCGATGTTTTAGAGGCCGCAAAACAGTCTTTTCGTAGGAAAAGGAAATCTAAACCGGCGAGAAACGCCATTCTTCTTCACGATAATGCCCGACCACATTCGGCGAACGCTACGAGGCTTAAACTCGATCAAATTGGCTGGGAACCAATGGAACATCCCCATACAGTCCAAACTTATCACCCTGCGACTATCACCTGTTTGGGCCACTCAAAGAGGCGCTTGGAGGCCAGCGTTTGAAGACGATTCTGCGGTGGAGACCTTCGTGCTCAATGGCTCAATGAACGCCCCAAGAACTTTTTACGAAGATGGAATTAAAAACTTCCAATCCGTGGGAAAAATGTGTTACTTGTAAAGGAGACTATGTAGAAAAATAAGTTGTATCAAGAATAATTTGTAAGTAAGCAATAAATTTTTTAAAAAATCAGTCTCGTTTATATTTGATCAACCCTCGTATATTAACATAAATACATTATGAGTTGGTCTGCTATATTAATTTATTTAAATTCACATTCCAAATTTTAAAAATTAATGGTTATTCTCTTGCCATTTGATGCACTATGCAACTCTGTAATAATGATAACAAACATAACCTCAAAGTCAGCCGTTGCTTCCTTCATTTTTAAGAGGAATTCAATGTTTTTTTAACAGTTTATAGTCTTGAAGATAAACCACATTTAAATAACATTAAGCGTACATTGTAAACAATTATTATAGTTAACATACATGTAAAAATTTCATCTTTATTGCTTCAGTGATTTAGTAACAAATAAATCGCATTGCATTCGCCCATATATATCCTGTTTTCACATTTATTTATCCGTAAAGATATATATTATTTATGCACTGATTAGAGAGAAATTTAATTAAATAGATTCAAATATTTTTCGCATTTCATAGAAAACAATACATTTCTTTAAATAGTTAGAATTATTTTAGTATCAAAATTAACTGTAGAAAAATTTATGTTTTGTTCAAATACTTTAATAAAATTTGTATTCATTTACTCTACAGGTGTCTAAATATAAACAAATCTTACAATAAGTTATGTACTCTCCTAGTTAATATACAAGCACTGTTAATAGCAGAAATTTGTATCTGACTTTCTGATATTTGTATTGTACTGTAACTGAACAAGTTAAATGTTTACAATATTTGTAAGTTGACTAGGTTTTTTTACTAACTAAGTAATCATGCAATAAACTTATTAAAGTGAGAGAATTATAAAAGTAATTGTTTCCAAAGAATTCGCTTCCCTCTTGCCAAATAACCAATCTCTTGTAAGAGATGTCCTTTAGAGACTGACTTTTGTCAGAAGTTTTTTTCAATACATTTTGTCTCATTAAGGTGTACATGTTTTGGATTTATTATCACTCGTTTATTCCCAACCGATTACATTTAAACTTTACTGGACCTTTTAACAAAGGTTCTAAAAATAATCACTCTATTTATAATATTCAATCTGAGCATCTGTTTAATCATCATGTGTTTTTAATTTTTTTACCAATTTTTTTTTTTTGTTTAATAAAAGAAATGTCTAATAAAAAATTGATTTTTTTAATCTGGAATTTTACTTCTGCACATCCTAGAAAGCTGTAAATTTCACAGAACATTTTTTAGAACCTTTGTTAAAAAGTAAATCAGTGAGGGAACTGACAGATTTTGCATATACCTAACCAAAAAATCGTACACCCCTTTGTGGGACACACTGTATGTAACATGCAGCAAAAAAATGTTGTTCACAAAGAAGCTATTGACTATTTTTAGCTTTAAACCAGTCTTGTATTCTCTTGTATTATAACATTAGCAGGTTATATGATTTAATCCTATTATGCACTAAATAATTGTTAAAATGCTTACTTGCTTCAAGCATTTGGACAATATTACAATCATAATTAATATTATTATCAAAACCATTTAAATTGTTTGAAGTTAATTTTATACAAAAACCCACAATGTGGATACAGAAGTGAAATGAGGAGGAGTTATGCAAAAGTATAGACAGTTAACAGTTGAAGGCTTGTTTATAAGCGCAGTTACAAAGTCAATGCGAGCAATGCGTACAGCATGGCCAATCTCACATTGTGTAAAATGATGGCCCAGTGCCAGGACAAAAACACAGTAGAAAGAATTAAACTGTTTGCACGCTGGCCAATACAAATGGCTACTTGTTTGGGTGGGATAGCACAATAAATTAATAGTTTATTTTCTTGTTTGAGAAAACAATATTCTTAGTCCAGGAAAGTTAGAACACACATTAAGTATTCTAGTGAAACTATATAAAATTTAACAAAAATTCTTTTTTATTCAGTGACATATTAATTCATCACGATCTGTTAAATACCATCAGAATGTTGTAAATAATAAATAGAAGTAAAATTTTAATGGAAAAGCAATCATTAGTAACTAGTATGTTGTACAATGTAAATACATTAAAAAAAACACAAAAATATTATAAAATACCATTTTTAGGCAATATAAGTTAAAATTAGAAATTTAATCTTAGATAAGGCTACCTATAAGCCTGGTTTTTACTGTTCATTGAATTTAGAGAAATACAATGTCAACAATAAGGATTAAATTGATCTTTTTATTCTAAAGAAGGTATATACACAGCGAGGCAGAAAAAGTGGACGCTTTTTAAAAAAACAATATATCGTTACTTGTCCTTCGAAAAATCTTTATTTATAGAATAATATTCACATGATGATGCAATTTTATAAAATTAATGTTTGGAAACAATACCTCCCAGGTGATAGCTCTTTTCAGCGATACACCTCTCAAGCCACTCTCGGAAGTTGGTTTCCACTCTCTCCAACATTGCTGTGTCAATTTGAATGACTTCCACACGAACAGCTTCCTTTAGTTCTTCAAGTGTGCATGGTTTATACTCATATACACATGATTTGAGATAACCCTACAAAAAATAGTCGCACATAGACAGGCCTGGGGAACGAGGAAGCCAATTAACGCCACCAAGCCAGGAAATGATGTAACATTCTTGTTGTGTGGCCTGTCAACTCATCCTGCTGAAACCACACTCGCTGGATAAGTGTAAGTTTTCTTCATAAGTTCAGGTAGGAAGAATTCGGTGATCATCTGTCTATAACACTCCGAGGTTACAGTTACAGTATTTCCGTTATAGCCTTAGAAAAAGTGTGGACTAATAACACCTGTACCGGTCACCATATGTCTCTCATGCATTAGTTTTGGATTTTCACTGGCCCAATAACAACAGTTCTGATTTACCATGCCGTTCACGTGAAAATGAGCATCACTCATAAAATAATGTCATTTTGCTCAAGTGTGGCCTCCATTTCTTCAGCAAAATTTTGCCGCTTTACATAATCTCCTGGATTCAATTGTTGCACAGTGCTAATTTTTTAGGAATAAAACCTTAGATCTGTATGCAAACTACGCATTACCGAATGATTATCAACGTGCAATTCATCAGAATGCCTCATACCAGATGAACTATGATAGCGGAGAATGGCCTAACTTTTTCCACATTTTCTGAAGTGCATACTGAGCAAGAAGCCCTGACGGTTTTCTATTCATCACTGTTCCTCATAAACAAAATGATTCAATCCAACGTAAAATGGTTTTATGAGTGGTAACACTATCATGTCTCGCAAGATTGAGATTATGACGAAACTCATGCTGAACTGAAATAACAGACTAATTACTCCACAAAACTATCATAAGCAAACACACGATGTTGCACAATCCACGGCACCATGACCTTCACTAAACAAAATGGCAGGATCTACTGAACACGGGATCACTTCCACTACCTGAATACTAACTGTTCAAAAAATGTCCGTCCTTTCTGCCTCATCTTGCATAAAGTTCTGTAAAGGTACCCTTGTGAATATGTAGTACAATGTGGAAGAGCTATAAAGAACATTTCAATTGTTGGAAGTACACAAAAAAGATTCAAATTTTGCAAACATACGTTAGAATCTGGTCATTCCTTTAATTTGAACAATATTACTCTAATCCATAAAAACCAAAAAAGTGTAAAACTAAATATTTTAGAAAATGTGGATACATATAGATCTATTTGTAAAAACCCTAATTTTGATTTAAATGAGCAGTAACTTCAGCCCCTCTCCCTTACTCAAGCCTATTGTTTAGGAGTTTTCCCAAGTTGCTGCTCACTGATCTTACACTGTAAATCCTTCCTTTCTTTACCTTCTTCCTTCCACTTTTAACATTAACTGTATTACTATATAAGCACACTTTATAATTTTTAGCTTCACTGTGTCTGAAGATGTCTCACAGCAAAACATACGTCACTGAATAAAAAAGAATTTTTTAATTGTTCTAATTTTTTTGGATATCAAGGAGTTTCACTAAATACCGACTGTTTGCTCAATAAATAATAGCCTTAGTCTTAACATTTTCCCAGAGCAGAAAGGATACAATAGGAATTTTATATTAAAGGAGAAGTTTCATTTGTTTCCCGGAACTGAGATTTTGACTAGTAACTTTAAACACTTCATGTTAAGACAAAATAAAGTATCATTTGACATTTTTATGCACTCTATAATACTGTTAAAAAAAAGTTTTATAGTTTAATATATAACAGACTTAAATTAAGAAAATGATTTTTGGTTAGTTAAAAATATTTTCATTATTCTTTTCATTCATGCTTGTTAATCTCAACAACCATGTTTTGGTATGTTATCCATAGTCTAACTCTCTTTCTTAATGTGAATAATTTACATGTTTAACTGTATTTAAAAAACACTTAACTAATATTAAAAACAAAATTTCTTAAATTTTCATACAGCTTCCTTGCTTTTGAGGAGGAAATAATTATGTGTTTTCTCTTTTCATATTCACATATTTCTACTTTCATCATGCAATGTGAAATTTTATGTATAATGTTTTAACATTTAAAAAAATATTAAAAATTTTAAAATAAACCTGAAGTTACATTCTGCTTTATATTTCATAACGGCGCTGGGAACTGTAAAATATTCTACTGTAGTAAAATTCAAGAAAATTGTTCAGTGTTATCTCCTCTAGCAATTATGCAATACTACTTTATTAAGCATAATGTTTTTAGGTAACAGTATTGCTTATTTTTAATAATAGTGTTAATTTCCAATTTGTTTAAAATTTCATTAAGTTTTTCTTCAGTTATTACTGTATGGCTCATAAAATTTGAGTTTTATCTCACATATTTTAATTGTTTAAAATAAATTGTTCTTTTTTATTGTTTCATTTATTTTAGTCATTTCAATGAGTTTTTTTATTTTCATAATTAAGTATTTTTCATTAGCTATTTTTTTTTTTAATTACTGTTTTTATCAAATCATCAGACCGTTTTTTTTAATGATAGATTAACTTTCTAACATAAAAAAGACTTATGTTTGAAAGCTAAAAAAGGTACCTAAATATCTTTTTCACACTGTCCAATGATTTTAGTGTGTGCAGTTGCCACCGTTTATTTGCAAAAATTAGTAAAAACAGGACATTTTAAAAGCAACACACTTGAACATAATTTAAACACATTTGAAAGAACTTCAACTTGGCAACACCACTTACTGTTTTCCTGAAATTTACTCTAAGAATAGCTCCTATATACAAAAATTTTAAATAAATCAAATTACTTCAATATACATCTCTAGGAGTAACATATCTGATATTATCACTAATTTGTAGTATTCTTTGTACAAACACTAACACTAAGATACCTGAGTGGGAACTTTTGTACTTTTAATACTTTTTGAAGTTTGTTTCTTTGATCTGTTTTTCTTCGCAACTGTTACTTTTTTAATTTCCACATTTTGTTCTGTTTCTCCAATATTATTCTTATCATCAACTTTCTGCTTAACCTTAGCAGGAAGGTCTCCATTCCTCTCGTGCATCTTTAAGTGTTGCTTAAGATGACTTGTGGTTTTACACTTGTGAGGGCAAATTGTACAGCTAAACGGTTTTTCTTCCGAATGCGACAGCATGTGTATCTTCATATGGTATGGAACATGACACTTGTATTTGCATAGCTTGCACAAAATCGGTTTATCATCTACGTGCCGCCATGTGTGTTGTTTCAGCAACGCTTTGGTCTTACACTTGTACGGGCAGAATCGACAGCTGAACGGTTTTTCATCTGAATGTTTTAGCATGTGCATCCTGAGTATACTCGGATGTGCACTTTTATACGGACAAATATTGCACTGAAATGGTTTTATGCCGGAATGAATTAGCAGGTGATTTTTCAAATTACCAGCATGTGTAGATCTAAACGAACACTGATTGCAAGCATACGGTTTCTCCCCTGAATGGTTTCTCATGTGCAGCTTCAAATCACCAGAACGCGGGAATGTTTTTGGACAATGATTACACGCAAACGGACGTTCACCATTGTGTTTTCTTATGTGTAATTTTAAAGAATACGACCCAGCACACCTGTAAGGGCAGATTTTACAAAAATACGGTTTCTGACCAGAATGCAATCTAAATGTGTGTTGCTTTAAAAGTTTTTTTGAAGAACAACGGTAATCACAATCGGCACATTCGAACGGTTTGATGCCAGAATGTATGACCATATGTTCCTTCAGGTGACTAGCAGAGGTACATTTATATGAACAATGATTACACTCATACGGTTTTTCTCCTGTATGCACTGCTTTATGCAGTCTTAGGCTATTCGGTCTTGCACATTTAAATTCACATTCATCACAAGCATATGGTTTTTCATCTGAATGTATCACCATATGTATCTTTAAACTACCCGCTCTGGTACATCTGTAAGGACACAAACTACATTCAAACCGTTTTTCTTGTGAGTGGGTTAACAAGTGTTGATTCAAATGAGCGCTTGTAGTGCCTCTATAAGGGCATAAAGTACATGCGTATGGTTTATCACCTAAATGCTTCCTAATGTGCGTTCTTAGGCCGCCCGACTGTGCACTCCTGTAGTTGCACAGAGTACAAGCATACGGCTTCTCTCCTGAATGTGTTCTCAAATGAACTTTAAGAAGGGAATTTGAAGCACACCTGTAAGTACAATAATTACAACTGAATGGCTTCAGTCCAGAGTGCGCCTGCATGTGTAGTCTCAGGTCACTGTTCCGTGAACACTGAAATCCACATTCATTGCAAGATAATGGATTTAATAAGGAATGAGTCTTCTTGTGCTGCTGAAGACGATACCCAGTAGTACACTTAAACTGACAGAGGTCACAAGCGTGTGCATACCTTATGGAATTTTTCTCTATCTCGTTCTTAACACAATCCTCCAAGAAAGTGTGCCAATCTGAAGACTTCACCTTTTCCTCTGGTTCAGAATCATCACACTTGATTTCCAATCCATTTTCTAATATCATGTGCGTCTGAATATCAACTGAAATAAAGTAAATAGTTTCACATGAAACAGTATAGTATTAGTTCACTGTTCATTATAAACTAGCCTGACTTTGGTGTAGTATTACTTTACAGCTCATTATAAACTAGCCTGACTTGGGTGTAGTATTACTTTACAGCTCATTATAAACTAGCCTGACTTTGGTGTAGTATTACTTTACAGCTCATTATAAACTAGCCTGACTTGGGTGTAGTATTACTCCCAAGTCTAACTAGCCTAATTTTGATATAATATACACATACACACACACACACAACATAGATTTCAGAGGGGCAGATCTACCATTGATGGTATTAACAGTGTCATTACTAAAGTGAGGGAAGCTACTGAAGGCAAAAGGTGGAAAAGAGGTGCTAAAAATATTGTGCCATTGTCACGCTGGACGTTAAAAATGCATTCAACTCCTAAGTAATGCATTGCAGATCGTAAGTAGCATGGGAGTTCCAGTGTATCTCCAGAAGGTGGTAGGGAGTTACTTTGAAAATAGAACTCTCATCTATGACACTGAGAAAGGAGAAAAAAGGTACAGAGTAACAGCAGGAGTACCACAAGGCTCTGTGCTTGGACCCCTCCTTTGGAATATCATGTATGATAGGGTCTTTTTTTTTTTTTTTTTTTTTTTTTTTTACCCCGTCCGACTCCTTTGGGCTAATGCAGACGGTGGAAATGATTTATAGCGTATGAAAATCTCGCCGACCCGGATCCTCGGGGTGAAAGTCTAGTACGCTATCCACTAGACCACCGAGGCGGCTTTGTGATGATAGGGTCTTACGAGTCAGCGTACCATTAGATGTGAGTCTTTGGATTCGACGATGACCTTGCGGTGGTTGTTGAGGGGAAGATTTTGGAAGAAGTTGAGGCTTTGGGCCAACGAGGCAGTGAAGTCAATCCGAAGATGGTTGACATCTATGGGTCTGCAGCTCGTCGATCATAAGACGGAGGTTGTGCTTGTGACCAGCAGGAAAAAGAGGGAAACAGTAACTCATACAGTTGGAGATATGCAGATAAGTTCCGTCCCAGCCCTTCGATACCTTGGTGTGTGGGTTGACGCAAGACTCTGCTTCAGGGAACATCTCAAGGCAGTTAGTGAAAAGGCAGCGACCGTGGCAGGAGCCCTTTGCAGGCTCATGCCGAATCTGGGAGGGCCAAGACAGGCACGCCGCCAACTCCTGGCTGTAGTATTAAGCTCAGTGCTCCTTTATGGAGCCAGGCTATAATGGTCGTGAGCTATGCGCGCAAGGTTAATGCGGTGCACCGCCATGCGTTGCTACATGTCATGAGTGGCGGACAAACCAATGGAGCTGATGACTGATGAAAGAGCAAGGCTCTACTGGCACAAGCGAAGTGCTGAGCCACAGTATAGTCATAGAGTGGCAATTACAGAGGAGCGAATCGGACCCTGGAGACATGGCAGCGACAGTGGGATGAATTAACAAATGGACGATGGACATACCAACTCATAGGTAACATCCAGGATTGGTGCAACAGGGATCATGGGGAGGTGGATTTCTATCTCACACGGATTCTCACTGGGCACGGTTGCTTCCGGGCTTAGTTGTTCCGTTTCAGGCTGGAAACAGACTCGGCTTGTCCCTTCTGTCTTCCAGCAGTGGAGGAAGATGCGGAGCATGTGTTTTTCTGGTGTCGGAGATTCGACGAGGAAAGGATGAGGCAGCATTGCACCGGAAAGTCTGGTTGAGACAATGATGGCTTCAGAGGCCAACTGGAGAGCCATTGCGGGATTTGCTGCAGTGGTCATGAAGAGGTTGAGGGCTGATGATCGAGAAAGGAGAGCCAACGCTGTAGAAGAGTAGGCGGTCAGCCAGTCCACCTGGCGGCGATTCCGTGGGGGCGGGGGGTTTACAGAAGAGGAATGCTTTTGGTGGTTTTTTCGTAGGTAACAATGTATCTTAACTTGAGTTTGAACTTCATTTGAGTCCCACACTCTGAGGTAGTGCATACCCTACCGCAGGTAGTCTATAAAAGATTTTTTCCACCTTTTTTGGCATCAAAAAAAACACACACACAACCAATACAGAATTACATTGAGACATTTGTTTCTGAACTTACTTTCATTCTGCTCATTATAATCTTCCATTTGTTCTTTAAACTCATCCCAGTCTTGCGGCTCGGTTTTAATGTATTCAAAGCAGACTTTACTTTCCTAAAAAGAAAATATCAACTAAAGGTAACTGAAAAAAAGGATGGTACAAAAACATAGCGGAGACATTCTTACATGTTGCTCTTTCCTTCTAAAATCCATTTCACAATTAAAACATACAAGAGTCTTACAAGTACGAGTAATTAAGTTACTAGTATTAAACATTATCAAAGGCCAAAGTTCATCGAAACTTTAGATTTATATTAATTTAGGAAATTAATAATGATTTTATATAGTTTTCAACTCTTTATCTCTTAAAATAGCTTTTTTAAACAGATTTTTACAGATTAAATACTTTATAACGAATACCTACACAAATTCTTGAAGGCTTCACTAGTATTAAAGATATTTACAGAAATAATATTGTCAAGGTCACCTAAAACACTTTGCGGAGTGTAACATGATCTCTGACATCATGTCATTCCTTAAAATCATAAAATATCACTGACAGCAAAGAGTAGAATAAACAACAAAAATGGAAATAATCGAACTGATTGTCTTACAAACCAAGCATTAGCATCGACTAAATCATTTTGAAGGTGATTATGCGAGCCATCAAAGAACATGGGAGGACGTGAAGGAGTGTAGCAGGACTACAGACGAGTAGGCTAACGTTTCTTTGATCCCCTAAACTAGGACACATTGACACATTGCTACTCCCCCAAAATCCAATGCTCAAGTTATCAACAAAAGAATAAAACAGAACTTCAATGATGAGATTTTTGTTAACATTTTTGTTGTACAAGGAAAATATTCCAAACTCAAATCATATCAAACTTTGGAGTAAAACAAAATTACTTCAAAAGTAAGTAGTAAATATTTATCTGGTCTTAGCATCAAGAACTGTCCACAGTGGCTCTAAAACTACAAAAAGTTAAACACTTTTTCAATTATGAAGTAACATTTAAAACTAAAGACAAGGAATGATGAAGTCTGCATGTTAACACAAGTCTGCAAAATGGAAATAATTGAAAAAACTAAATATGGAATTTTTTTCATTCATATCCTGTGCTGCAAGAGCTAGTATTTCTCAACAATCTCAAGTAACTGTAATGTTGAAAACGATAGTACAAAACTGACATAAATACCAGTTGTTTTATGTTTAGGGCTTCAAGTTTATTTTACGATACTAAAATTTTCTGAAATGAAATTATGGAAATTAAGCATTCATTTTATCCACTAATATATTTTTCAGTTATTGTTCTCATTTTATAACTGACCAGCCTTTATTTTCTAATCATATCTTATACAAATTACCAACAATTAATATGTCTATATATTTAACTATTATAAAAAATGGTACAGTCATTTGGACTGTCGGCAGAAGCATTAGCTTCTTAATATATATATATATATATATATATATATATATATAATGTCTCGAGAATATAAGAAAAAAAATCAATCACACGTGTTATTACTGAATATAAACCGTATACCATTGAACTGTTTTGCTGGCAATATACACAATGTACACAACATCATTACATGCACGTGCGATGAAAACATGAGAGAAAAGAAAGAGATAGAGAGAAGCATGCACGTTGTATATATATATATATATATATATATATATATATATATATATATATATATATATACAGGCACAATATATATGCGCGCGACCAACTCGGTCGGAACCGGCAGACGAAAGAAAGGAGAAGAGCTGAGAACTGGAGGGGGTCTGTGTAATACTTCCCCTACTCGCATTACTTATGCTTTGTAAGCCTACTCGATGAAACCGAATCACTCCATGGTGAAAAATACAAAGTGCACAATGCGGTAAAGAAGCTAATGCTTCAAAAATACTATATAAGAATACCTATTTACAGATGAAAAGTAAATTGCTTACTTGGTCAAAAATGCTTTGTTTGCCATTAGTGATGATACTATCATCAGTGAACTCGGATGAATCTTGCATTCTGTCCTGCAAACTTCCTGTGACAAAGCGATTAGGTACAAGGGAGTCGGCACCTTCAGCAACATTTTGCTTACCAACTTCAAGAATACAATCAGGTATGATAAGATCATCTGACCAATCCTGCAATATTACATTCATTAATTTATTACGAACATTTACATCGACCTTCATAAATTCATTCACTTTAGTATCACATAACAGTATATCAATTAAATGGTATTTAAGAGATTGAGATTAAGACTACATACTAGAATTTAAGGAGTTCTGCATTCCCAGGCACAGTGATCAAAGGACCTATTGTGCAACTAAGCCTCTTGGCTACTAGTTCAGTAGACTGGTGCCCTCACTGAGGTTTAGCAGTCTACTGACTAGCTTATTCTGCCGAAGATCCTCAGGGTCCTGGAAACCAAATACAAAGTCCCACTATCATAAATTACGTGGCCTGCAGTTTCATCTTCCTTCCTGCATAACCTGCACATAGTTTTTCCGTGGTACATTCCCATCCTTTTCACATGTGTGCCCTGTAATTAGTCCCATGTTTTTCCTGAGTTCTGCTCTGCCAAAGATACCTACTCTTTCCAAGTCCTCCTAGGATGGACTTTTTTCAAAGGCGTTTACTATGGGAATGCCTTTAAGATTATTCCATTTTCCTGGTACTGATAGGATTAATAGATTGATCCATCTATTGATAGCAGACCCAGCCATACACAGAGAAACCCTTACTACTAGCTCCAGTCCAATGAACTCAGATGCAGATCTTAGTCCAGCCAATCTGTCCACTCCTCATTACCGTAAACCCACAAGTGCTTCAATTGCTGTCTGATTTGTGATAAATGTGACTTCAGGCCTTCTTAAAAGCCCACCTAAAATTCTCCAAAACACAGTCATTAATAGCCATAAACTCTCTCTGGAATACTGTCCCAGAGTAATAATATGTTTGACCCCCAACAAAAGCCACAAATGGCTTTTGCTGGCAACAGTGCCCTCCTTTGTCTTGAAGCCATCTGTATACCATACAAGGTTTCAAGAATTTCTCACCACTTGATTTTCCTCTTAAAATGTTACCTTAACATCAAAGGATCTTGATAAAAGTCCTATCAGTCCCCATCATCAGAATAGGATCTCTGATATTTTCTGTGATTATGGCACACCCTAAAGTTGAGTTTATCTACACTACACTTTCCAGCTAGGTTTCCTAAACGACCTATTTTAAGTACGGCCCGATTAGGACCTGCCAATTTTTTTACTTGAATTTGGGCCATACAATATTCTTGAGCCTAAGGATTTGAGTTACTCAATAATCTTGAGCCTACGGATTTATGTCACTCAATATTCTCGAACCTAAGGATTCAAGTTGCTCAATATTCCTCCTTAATACCCCGAATCCCTTAATTCTCCTTACTATCCCGAATTCTTATTCAGGTGCTCAATAATCTTAGGATTCAGAATGCTCAATAATCATTACCTTGTTAGATGTTATTTGCTTCCTGGCAAAGTACCTCTTTCTACAGTAGTCAGCAATAAACTAACCACTATGCTTGATCAGAGTCAGCGATATTCTGCTTTATCTTCTCAAGCGTTGTTGAAGATCGACTGCTTTTCTATTCTTGATTGAAGTCGACGATAGATTGCTCAATAATCTCGAGCAGAGTCAGTCATCGACAGCCTCCTTCTATACGCCTGAGCAACGGGATGCAAACAAACTAGCTTTTGGTTAGTAGGGTGCCAGAGCTCGGGTTGATAGGTTGTATTTAGGTTTGGCTAATGAAAGCCATAAACCCCTTGTATAGAAAATCATGTTTCTGTTGCCTATGTATAGGCACTTTAGGTTAAATAGGAGTAGTAGTGTGTTTTAGTAACGGGGTTATTTTTAACCTGTCCAAATTCAAATCTTAAAGTTTTATACAGTAAACATATTAATCAAGGATCATACTTACTTCAGGCTCATCAGACAAAGGATCTTTATTATTTTCCACCAGAAGATCTTGTTCAGGCTCATCAGATAGAGCATTTCCATCATTTTCTAACAAAGGATCTAGTTCAGAATCTGACAAAGGATCTTGTTCAGGCTCATCAGATAAAGGATCTCCATTATTTTCCAACAAATGATCTTGTTCAGAATCTGACAAAAGATCTTGTTCAGGCTCATCAGATAAAGGATCTCGATAATTTTCCAACAAAGGATCTTGTTCAGGATCTGACAAAGGATCTCTTTCATTTTCCAACAAAGGATCTTGTTGAGGATCAGACAAAGGATCTCTTTCGTTTTCCAAAGATTGGTCCCTACAAAACAAAATAATAAATTAATTGGAATCTTCATTTGTGTTATGTGAATCTTTTTTGTTTGTCTGTTTGATTTTGTAAAATTGGTTTGAATCAATATGCTTATAAATTCACAAAATTGAAATACTAATTTCTCAGAGGTGTAATGCTAAACCATGTTTTTGATTTTGAACATTTTAACAAATTCAGCCACCAATATTGTATAATAACTTGAGAATTGTAATACCTATTGCTGTATCACAATCCTAAATAATTTTTCTATAATTCACTGACCAGTTTTGACAATTTGTATTATAATCATCAGATTTAACAAACAAAATCAATACAATACAGTGGTCAGTGGTTATACCATAGGTTTGTCATGTCCCCCCCTTCTCAACATTTGATGATTCATGCGGATAATACATAACTCACGTCAAATTACAATTTCTGTAGGCAAAGGATGACTGGCCCTTTGAAAAATATTACTGCTTATGACAAACAATGACTCTCTCTGACCCATTTTTGTAATGTAAATGCACAGTCTATTAAATCACCGTTTTCTAACATTGCACTCAAACATACCAAACTGCATCTAAAAGTCTGTTCAACATTTCTCGGCCTGATGTCAAACAAATGCCACTTCAAATTGATTGGTTTATAAGATTACCCATCATGCACTAATCTGATAAGGCAGTTGTCCACTGGTTGCTAACTGATAAATACAACCAGTTTCTATTCAAAGTTAGCACTCTGACTGCTAGTATGTTTAGTTCATTATGACAATTACAATAATTTAACTATTTTTATTACAAGCTATTGGTTATGTCGGTGAGTCATAATCGGAACTAATTATTTATCAGATAATTCAAACATAACACAAGGTAAGTGATAATTAGGCCTGCGCTAATTTACAGAATCTTATATTAGTGTTCTACTGTACTCTCAATACGTTCAGACAGTACACATATCTGCTCGTTACCACTCCCATCTGTTTACATCGAGTCCAGACTAAGGATGAGCAGACTGTACTGCCTCATCCTAAACAGTACTTCTACTTTTCATTCCATATTAATACTTAAGGAGAGTAAGGACAAAGAAATATACTGTAATAAACCTGAGGCCTACTTTGATTGTTTAATGTTATTAATGTAGACTTCTAAAAGCATGTCTATAAAATTATTATAGTCACAGTTTATCCAATATACCGCAGTTAGCTCGATAACACGGGTATGTTTTGTCTGTGAAAATGCGCACTATGCAGTGGCCACTGTACATCAAAATATTAAAAATGTTCACAATACACTTAACCAATGTGCACGGTTCAAAGTGGAATGTCAGTTGTGCACTGATTTTAATGGTCTCATTAGTAACAAAAGTATTTTATTACTTTAATTTATTAAAAAAAAATAAACATCTTGTTGATATTACTACAAATATTCTTACACTCAGGGTATGTTTAAAAATGGCCGCACTAATGTTCACGATGAAAAGCTGACCAAGTACTGTAACTGATGAACTGGTGTCAAAAGAGAATATAGAAAATGTATATACAAAGCTGCTTTACAATTTCAGAACTCTTGATTTTCCTCAAATTTCACAAAGTTTGTTGAATGAAACTGTAATGGATAAGTTATGTTACCATAAATTTTGTACCAGATAAAATTCTCGACAAAAGACTACAAATAACGTCTGGTGGTATCATTAACATTTCTAGAAGCTTACAACAAAGATGGTAACTCACTTCTTGGATTGTGTTGTAAATGGTAATGAGACTTTGGTAAAACATGCTATTACAACAAAACTATCTGCCGAATAGGAATACACAAGTTCCCTCAGGAAATGTTAACAAAGAAAAATCATGGCAAATGGTTTTTTGGATGAGAAAGATGTGCTTCTTGTTGATTTCTTCGAACATGGTTCAACAATAAACTCTGATACTATTGTGAAAAATTTTAAAAATTAAGGAGAGCAATCCAAAACCAGTGTTGAGGAATGCTAAGTTCAAAGGTTATATTTTTTCATGACAATAAATGCCCACAGTTGGCCAAGCGCACTAGGATGGTTTTTCTTGTGAAGCGTTCCACCATCCTCCCTCCATATAATCCAGATCTGAAGCCAAGCAACTATCACTCATTTTTGCACATGAAGACCAGGCTTGTAACCAATGTTTCGATGATGATGAGGAACTGCAGGAAGGCGTGAACGAGTAGTTAACTCTCGGGAAGCAGAATTAAATGACGATGGTATCAACAAACTAGTACATCTTTGATAATTGCCTCAAACTGAAAGGAATTTTTAAGCTTTTTCAACTTTTCGTAGCTTAAGAGTTCAGCTATGAAATGTACGTAATTTTTATTAAAACAAACATAAGTTACTTTCAGAACAATTCTTATATCACTCCTATCCCGAAATTTTTTTATCACCTAAATTATATTTAAAAAATAATCAATTCACATTTTTACCATTACCAGACTATAGGCCTACTTAATTCTTAATTTAAAATAATTTACTTAAACAAATTGTAAACTGTATCGTCATAGACTTTACAACTGTGATAGTATTACTGCAAATATCTGAGAAGTTTTTATTACAATTATATTAACTGAATTTTTCATTTACACCAATAACATAATATTAATTATTTAGATTTAGTGATTTATTTAAAACACATCTGTTGTAAAATAAGCATTAGAAACTTACCACAAATCCTCGTTTTCTTTGATAACAACAATTTCTTCTTTCACCATGTTATTGTATTCCATTATTTGGCTCTAAAACATAAGTTTTGAAATAAATATTTTTATTAAATTTTACAAACAAAACAATCATTAAACATTTCTTACTATAACAGATCCAGCGACAAGTCAAAAAATAAAGAATAAACTTTTCTAGAATAATAAAATTAAATTAACAAAAAGTTTTTATATCACAAATATTATTGTAAAATACATTTACAGTTTGCACTCAAAAAATATTTCTTTGAAATAGTTTTTTTATGTAGTTCTACCTTTCATAAAAGGGCAGAAATATCAGATGAAATACAATATGGACTAAGTATCCTAAGGAAAAAATTATACTGAAAAAAATTAAATTGTATAAATGGTTCAAAGAAGATTTAATGGAAGGGAGAATACCTTTCAAGTTTATCTTTTAATTTGAAAGTTTAACCTTTTAGTGCCATGTACAAAAATATAATATTTTTTTACCTTTGGACATATTTTAAAGCCTCATAAACATATTTAGTGATAATAACATTTTTAACTGAACATATACAATATACAAATATACTTTCTGCATTCTGTAAGAAGTAGAAAAATACTATTTCTACTTAAGTATTTTTCTTAAAAATATATAAAATAATAGTGAAAAATACGAGGTGTGGCTATTAAATAATGAGACTAACGCTGCAGCGGAATAAGTACGCACGCGCCAACCGCCATTGACCGACAACTTTTTAGTGTGAAGTTTTCTCTTCAGAATGCAGTTAATCTCGTTTGTTATAGCAACACTGTTTAGTCATAACCTTCATTTCCGTTAGTGTTATTTTGTTTTGCCAGAAAAAATGGTACTGAAACTTATAATTTACTGAAAGAAGTGTATGGCAGTGAATGTTTATCGCGGGTACGTGTTTTTGAATGGTTTAAGCGTTTTCAAGATGGCTGACAAGACTTTGAAGATGATTTGCAGCCAGGTCGTCCTTCAACGTCAAAAATAGATGACAATGTCGAAAAAGTTGCTAATTTGATTCGGTCTGACCGTCGATTAAGTATTCGTGCAATTTATGAAACTGTAGGATTTGATAAAGAATGTGTACGGCAAATTTTACTTGACAATTTGAACATGCGAAAAGTGTGTGCCAAAATGGTGCCAAAAATTCTCACATTTGAACAACAAGCAACTTGCAAAAATGTTTGTACTGACACTTTGCATGCCATTATAAATGACCCAAATTTATTGGAAAGGATAATAGCATGTAATGACTGTGGTTTTTTTATGTATGATCGAGAAACAAAGCGCCAATCCATGCATTGGAAGACCCCAAATTCATGGAGAGCCAAAAAGCAAGAATCAGCAAATCAAAATTTAAAGCAATGATGATTGTTTTTTTCGATATTCATGGGATTGTGTACCTTCACTGGGTTCCTGAAGGTCAAACAATTAATCAATATTACTACCTTGAGGTACTTGGTAAACTACGTGAAAAAGTAAGGGAAAACGATCAGAAATGTGGAAGGACAAATCATGGGTTTTCCACCAAGACAATGCGCCAGCTCATTCCGCGTTATCTGTCAAGAGGTTCCTGGCCAAGTACAGCATCCCAGTGTTAGAACATCCACCTTACTCACCAGACCTTGCACCATGTGACTTCTATCTGTTCCTAAAGTGAAATCTGCATTAAAAGGGACAAGATTAGAGTCTATGGAAGCTGGAAAATTGAAAGCAGCAAGAGTTCTGAAGGAGTTGACAGAAGATGACTTCCAGCACTGTTTCCAACAATGAAAAATGTGCATAGAGTATTGTAGGGATAGAGAAGGGGTGTATATTGAAGGTGATAATAAGTAATTATGTATAAAATAAAAATAATTTTTTTTTGTCAGTCTTGTTATTTAATAGCCACACCTCGTATATATTGATCCTTTAAAAAAATCACATCATAATAATTCTAATAAATCTAACTTTAATATGCTGACTTAATGTTTATTTATGGTTACATATTCACTCTGTTCACAAAAAAGTTTATAAACCACATTTTATTAAAAGATACTACACAATGTAATATATTCATTCAACTACAACTTGCTTCTAAAATGTAGACCAACTATTTTTAAATAAATGTTTTACTAACCTTCTTATAACCTTTTTATTTAAATTTTTAAAAAATGGTACAGTCATTGGGACTGTCGGTATAAGCGTTAGCTTCTTAAAAAAATATATATATATATAATGTCTTGAGAATATAGAAAATATAAATATAAGAAATTTAACGTCTCGAGAATATAAGAAAAATAAATCAAACGCACATGTTATTAGTGAATATAAACTGTATACCATTGAACTGTTGCTGCTGGCAATATACACAATGTACACAACATCATTACATGCGCGTGCAATGAGAACATGAGAAGAAGAAAAGTGGGGAGGGAGGGGAGGGGAGGGAGGGAGGGAGGGAGGGAGGAGGGAGGAGAGAGAGAGAGAGAGAGAGAGAGGGAAGGATGGAGGGAGGGAGAGAGAAGGAGGGAGGGAGGAAGAGAGGGGGAGAAGGAGGGAGGGAGGGAGGGAGAGACGGGCAGGAGGGAGGGAGGGATGGGAGAGGGAGAGAGGGGAGGGAGAGAGGAGGGAGGGAGGGAGAGAGAGAGAGGGAAGGAGGGAGGTTTTTTTAACGCATCACCGTGTTAGGCCTAACAACCGTGTTAGTTAAGTTATGGAGTACTTTTTTTAAAAAATTAAGGTTTTTTTCCTGCATCACCGTATTAAGCCCGACAACCGTGTCAGTTAAGTAGGTATGGAGTAATCTTTTTAAAAAAATAAACAAAGGTTTTTTTTTAATGCATCACCGTGTTAGGCCTAACAACCATGTTAGTTAGCTTATGGAGTATTCTTTTAAAAAAATATAAAGATTTTTTCACGCATCACTAGACCTAACAACCGTGTCAGTTAAGTTTGAAATACTCTTTAAAAAAAAATAAAGGTTTTTTTTTCACACATCACCACGATAGGCCCAACAACCATGTCAGTTAGGATATGTAGTATTCTTTAAGAAAATATAAAGGTTTTTTTACGCATCACCGTGTTAGGCCTAACAACCGTGTCAGTCAGGATATGTAGTATTCTTTAAAAAAAATATACAGTGGTACCTCGACATACGAGTTTAATTCGTTCCGTAACCTTGCTCGTATCTAAAAGCAATTTTCCCCATTGAAATTAATTGAAATGCCATTAATCCGTTCCAGCTTCCAAAACACCACCTCAGTTGTTTTTGTTAAGTGTTTTTGAATAAGAAAAATGTATTTACAAGAAGAAACATTTATTTATAAATAACAAATACATATTCTATAAAAACATAATAAAAGAAAAAGTGAAGAACTTACTGAAGCGCTTAATTTTCGTCACTGGTCTTCTCTTTTTTCGTGACGCTTTGCTCATTTTCACCTGCAGATCGTTTAAAAAAACTGTCCAAGGAGGTTTGTTTCTTCCTCTTTTACGATATTGCAGAAATGAGTTAGGCAAGTTTCGTTGAACAACTCTGATGTACGACCAGTTGCAACTTTTTGGGAGTGATTTTTATCCACAAACTCTACAACTTTCTCCCACATTCCCAAGATCTCCTTTATATCTTTTGTAGAGATAACCTCCTCCATCTCTGGCTCCTCTTCAAAACTAATTTTTCATTGAACCACCGTATGCTGCTGCGCAAGTAGATCGTGTAACTCCTCGGTTGTCAGCTCCTAAGACTGTTCATCGACGAGTTTGTTCACATCTCTCTCATCTACCTCCAGACCCATGGATTTTCCTAGAGAAACAATCTCCTCTACCACAAACACTTCGGGTTCCAATCCTTCTAAGACCCTTTCAGCTACAGCCTCAGGGCACAGCTTCTTCCATTGAGAGGTTAAGGTCCTCGTTGTAACATCCAGCCAGATCTGATCAATAATTCTTAGGCATATCACGATGTTAAAGTGGTCCTTCCAGAATAAGCGCACACAGACTGAGATCTAATCTGAGGTGGGAGAAACTGTTAGACGCTGCACATGACCCTAACATGCACCCTGCATGTTGGGGTCGTGTGCAGCGTGTAGTGTGCGATTCCTCGTATCTCAAATCTTGCTCTCATCTCGAAGCAAAATATCGCTCTCTCGGCGGCTCGTATCTCAAAACACTCGTATATTAGGGCACTCATATATTGAGGTACCACTGTAAAGGTTTTTTTACGCATCACCGTGTTGGGCCTAAAACCGTGTCAGTTAGGATATGGAGTATTCTTTTTTAAAAAATGGGTTTCTTATCACCCAAAACCCGTGTTAGACATATTTTTTATTGTTTTACAGATCTACAACACTTTACCGATTTTCGCGTGGTAGCAATTTTGAGGTTATGTTGATCACTTTTATTTTTGATTTTTATCGTACTTCTCGTAGTTTCCGCTCTTTTATAGTTTGGGTTCTTGCATATTTTGGGCACGTAATAAAGCAGTTTAGCAAAAAAATTATCGAAAAATCCAGGTCATGCTACACTGCATATTTATCATTTTTTTCTTAAAGGTTAAGTTTTTTTTTACGCACCACCATAATAGGCCTAACAACCGTGTCAGTTAGGATTTCTTATCACCCAAAACCCATGTTAGACGTGTTTTTATTGTTTTATCGATCTACAACACGTTACCAACTTTCACGAGGTAGCAATTTTGAGATTATGTTGGTTACTTTTATTTTCAATTTTTATTGTACTTTTCATGGTTTCCGCACTTTTATATTTTGGATTCTTGCTTTTGGGCATGTAATAAAGCTTTTTAGTAACAAAAATATCGAAAAATCCAGGACATGCTACACTGCATATTTACCATATTTTCATATAATGCAATTACATAAATATATATACTACCTTACAATTAAAGTATCCTAATAAAATTGTATATGTTATATATTCTGCACTCTGCGTCGAAAATACTGAAAAGTCTTAAATGAGAAATACCAGATTGTGATTATTTGATCTAATAAAACTTAAAATAACAAAACTACAAAAAAAATGAAGCAAACCAGACTTTCAAAAGAGAAAATACTTATAATTATAGTAATTTTTAACGTATCATAACCTACACTGTAGGGATTTTTTTACATTTTGTATTTAAAATTCAACACAAAGTAACAAGTTGTAGTTAGTTTTGACAAAAATTTCATCTAAAATAATTGAAAATGTAACATTAAAAGCAATAATTTAGCAA
The DNA here is from genome assembly GCA_022606455.1 of Callitettix versicolor. Lineage (NCBI taxonomy): Eukaryota > Metazoa > Arthropoda > Insecta > Hemiptera > Cercopidae > Callitettix > Callitettix versicolor. Next base: position 18,601,657 of record CM040187.1, read on the forward strand.
TAAATAAAACACAGATTAAGATTCTTAAAATGGGATTAGATCTATGTCAATCATAGGTACCTAAATCTCAGGTCCAGTAAACAGTAATTAAACATAACTACAGTTAACACATGCCACAAAACTAAATACTACATAATTATGTTGGGCTGGGTAAGTAGTATAATGACATTTTTTAAAACGGGGATAGGCCTATGTTTATCTCAGATACCTAAACCATTTTCGTATCAAGCTTCTTCTCAATTGGTCCAGTGGTTAAAGCGTGATTGAAAAACAAACAAACACACAAACTTTCAGGAATATAATATGATTGATTACTTTATTTCAAGTTTTATACGCACACACACACACACACACACACACACACACACACACACACACACACACACACACACACACACGCAGCACACACACACACACACACACACACACACACACACACACACACACACAGCACCATAGCACTACTAATGCACCATAGCATGCAAATTGTGCCTATTTTTCCATATTTTTCTTGTATTTGTGCCTGTTTTCCCATATTTTTCTTATCCATCAAGTTCATCAGAACATGCCTTGTTTACCTTTTAAGCCTGTTTGTTTAGCCTGTGATAACCAAGGAGGTGAGTGTTCATTTTTAATGACTTTTATTAGTTATGCAAAACTTTTAAAAACATGTACAATTTGAAACAGATTTCTCCTCTAACATTTATAATATTTTATAACATCCTTCTTATCACCATGTTTTCTGAAACACTTATATTTAACATTTGATATTACTATTTACACATATATTATAAATTCACAATTATACAATTCAATTATTTACACATTCTAAAATTAATATACAGCTTGTTTTATATCATGTTTTCATATTTTTTGCACCTTTTTCTGGAAGGCATTTTTCTGCTTTTCTGAAATTCAAAATTTTGCAAATTTCATTAATATACAGGAAATTCAAAATCAGACTCTTGCACTTTTTATATGATACCATTTTTCCCAACCATTTCATTCGCATGAGATCACTTTACACATTTTCCCCACTCTAACGAATTCATACAATTTACAACCAACGGCTTTCTTTTCGCAAACTGGCTGGTCATAATTCATCTGTACTTGCAAGTTAATTACCAATTTCAAATTTTCAATTTTTTAGTAATATTTTATAACCGTACAACAATTTTTGATGAAACCCTGACATGAATTATTTGGACACCCTGTACAGTCTACTATTGATCTGAATGCTTTTAACTGTTTAAACATTGTCCCCCTCAATATCTTACCTTGCTTAGCTGCGCCTATTTACTTAGATCCTGCCTGTTTGTTTGTACAAATACCCTTTACATTCAACATTCTACATTAGACTATGTGTTTAAACGTTCATCCTATTCTGTTGAAACAGCTGTTTTACCTATGCTCGCTTTCTTACAGTGTCTTGACCTCTTATAACTTTTAAAACTACATAGAGTTTTAACAATTAATATAACTTAATGATTAATTTTAATTTTTACATGTTAATTAACTATTGAAAATAATGTTAATTAACTGAATACTGAAATTATTATTTTTACAATTTAATAATAATGTTGATCTGAAAGTATTTCTAGTGGTTTTTATAGTTTTACATTGTATATTTATGTGGACATGGTGCATATTTATGTGGTGGTTCACATGATCTCCACAATTTATGGATTTTAAGACTAATCATAACAGTATGGTTAGTTTTACAATTTTATTTATTGTTATAACTAGTAGTAATACTGTTTTAGATCTTTTATAATGAAAACACCCTTTTACCTTTCCTGACCTGTGATCAATTATTTCGTATGTCTTATGCTCTATTACTCTATTAATTTGGTATGGCCCCACATATAATTAACTACTTCTGTGTGTGAAATTTCCCCATATCGGATATATTATGTACTGAAACTAATACCTTCTCTTCTTCTATCTTCTCCTACTTGAAATCTATGCATCCAAATACTTCTATTTTTTAAATAGCTCTTCTTTCACTGGCTCTCCTCAACCTCTCAGCAGATCTCCTTTCTGTCCTGCCATTACTGATCCTGACTTGTAAGTGGTTTTAAGTGTGGTTTAGATGCCAGTAAGTTCTTAGCTATTTACCAGTCTCCTGATTAACTCTCTCAGCTATGTTTACCTGTGGATGATGAATGGATATTAAGATGTGCCTTACTTCATTCTCATTGAACTAAGGTATTGAATAGGTATTAAGGTATTGAAAGATTCTCTTGTTTTTTAAATTAATTACATTATGTATGTGCGTGTGTGTACACACACACACACACACACACACACACACACACACACACACACACACACACACACACACACACACACACATGGGGTGAGAGAGGGAAGAGGGAAGGGAAGAGGAGAGGAGATAGGGAGGGAGAGGAGAGGATAGAATGAGGGAGGGGAGGGAGAGAGACAAGGGGGAATGAAGTACTATTACATAAATAATAGGTGGGATCTAGGGAATTATTATTGTTATATGGGGTGGTGCACATCAGGTAAATAGAGTACTAGGACACAAAACATGAAATCATCAATAAAATAATTGGTAAAATCAAAGGCGTTTAAAATTAACATTGAAACTAAACGAAATTATAAATTATTTCATATTGTTAAAAACCTAGGTCAAAATCCAGAAATGGTTGGAATCAAGTGGATTATTCAAGTCCATACAGGTATGAAAATAAGTAACATAGTCTAAACGACTAAAGATATTTTTATACTAATACTATAAGTGTATTTTAAAATGTTAAAATGAATATTGCATCAATTAGCATGTACAATTTAAAAACAGAAATTAGTTTAAGAAGTAGGCCTACATTCATAATTGTAAGAACTGGATTGTAAGGTAAGCCAGAAAAGGTCATTGCTCTGATTGAAAGAGATAGTAGTCAGACCAGCAGTTTTGTAAAATGCAAGAAAAGGTTTAGTTCAAAACACACACATATAACAGCTGTACAGTTCTGAATAGAAGGGCTAGAATTTGCAAAGTCAATAAAAGGTACTCCACCATAAAGGGTAGGTTGGCCAAGGCTTACAAACAAGGGATACACTACACTTTGTTTGCTTAACTAATGGATAGTAAATAACTTTAAGCTTATAGTCAAAATAGGAAATTTTACAGACTAAAAATTTTTAAAATATACTGCAGTTATTAACTTTAAAATAAAAAATGTATTTATAAATACAATAAATAAATACAAATAAATAATTATTTGTGTAAAAAATGAAAATTACTATTGGAAATCATGCTAAGACTGATAAAAAAATAAATAAATAAATGTTCTCTCAAAAATACTTTTAGTTAAGTTTCTAAGTTATAAATTAGTTTTACTATAATATCCAAATTTTGTGTATATCCAGTATGTGTACAGACGGTTTAACCATCTCTGCAGCGGACTGTAGTGTTTACTTAGGTTGCAACAATTCTGTATTACTAAACTGGTAAATAAAATAAATTTAACTAAATTATTAAACTAAATAAATAAAAAATTAACCTAAGCTTTAATATACTTGTACACATTAATACCGAAATAAAACAACTGAACTGATAATTAAAAGTAAATCATTGGTACAAACAAATGTAAATTTACTAATTAAAAAGAAGGAATTGTTGGTTGTTGTTTGCACCAGTGTGTGAACATACGTACAATGAGCCAAGTAGAAAAGTGTAAATCAGGACATCCCACAAATAATATAACTTTTTTCAAGTTAAATAGTAATAAATTCAATTTTAATTCATAAAGTGTGTTAATTAAATCAGTTTCAGAGATGCAGTGAAGTGGAAAGCAACACTCCCCCCCAAAAAAAAACACCAAAAAACAATTGAGAAATCAAAGATGAAAATTCACAAGGCGAAAAATTTTCCATGAGGCTGTAAATTTTCAACAGAAAATTTCTGCTGTTTATAAAATATGGTCTATAAATAATGGTTAGAAAATTTGTTTCAAAAATGTGGTAAGTTTTATATGGTTAGTGCAGTTGTTTGTTTACATACAAAGCCTGAGCAGGCAAATGACTAATTCATTCAAGATCTTATTGATAACTAATGGATTAACTGACAGACGAGGGAGGAGACTTGCGAAAAACTGAACTAACCTGTACATGGTGGAATATACTAGGACTTGTAGCCAACTCTAATTAAAATAATTACAATAAAAAAATCCAGTTATTGCTAAAATAATTTAAAATCATATAAATCTGGTTAGAAGCAATTTCCTGATAAACCAAAATAATTGAAGTGTTTTATCAAGAATACAAATTTATCCTAGATTTAATACTTTAGCACTTTGAAGACTAGAAAATAAATATGAAAAATTAATTTCTATAAATTACAAACAGTAATACAAATAATTAATTTAGATTGAAATAAATTTTCAATCCGATATCTCACACTAGTGTGTATATTATGCATTTGATGCATGGGAATCATGCATCAAATTCAGCTGCCGGATCGATCTGTCTAGAACAGGAGACTACAGAGTGTTCCTTCCATAGAAAATCTAATGGACTTCATTTTTTGTTGTTATTTTAAGGCGAAAAGCACATTAAGGCTGTTATCGCTTCCCTAAATGTAAGTGTGTGTTAGACTCGGGTAATGCGAGGGACGTCTAAACCCTCTCAATAGGTGCAGCTAGTCTGCACTAAAATTCACTGCAACAGTACCAGGAACTGGATATACACCAGAACAAGGGGCAGGACCACAAAAAGAGACACAGATCAGCACCAGGACTTTGTAGTTATCAGTAAACAAAGTACAGCTGACAAATAACGCCTTTATAACAGGTTAGTCTAAAATAATTTGTTGATTACAAACCGACAGATTTTCAGTATCACTTTCAATTAAAATAAAAGCTCCCACAAAATATCTCAAAACAGATGAACCAGTTTCAATAAAATATTAAATGGAATTACAGGTCACTGAAATACTAATGAAAATCTTACAAATTATGAACAGCTCATAAAACTAGAAATTCTAATATATTCCAATAATACAATAAAAATTAAATCCAAATAAAAAAACAGTAATACTTTAGAATTAGTCTGAAGACAGATTGCAAATAATCATAGATTAAGTAATCCAAAGTAGGAAATCTTATAGGATAAATTAACAAATCATTAAACCTAATTCATGACTAAAATAATTAAATTTGAATATCAGAAATATTAAACAAAATAAACAATAGATATTAGATTTATTCACTTTTTAAAATAATAATTCATAAAATAGTATAATTAAGAATAATATGAAATGATTGATAAATAGCTGGAGTTGAATAGGTTGAGCTGAAGTTGAATAATAAGTTGAATAATAAATAAATAGCTGGAGTTGAATAAATGGACAGAAATATTGCTAAAATTATAGATCCAACTAATCACTCTTCTAATACGATTTTAGTATATTTAGTTAGTAAAAAAGGTATACGAGGTTTCTCCAATAAATACGCGAAATAAGGTCATAAAAACTTTATTTTACAAAATTTCATCTACATTGATTTTGTCCCCTTCAAAATACTCTCCATTCACTGCTATGCACTTATCCCATCTTCTTTTCCACTCTTCAAAGCACTCTCGGAAGTCAGGCTTTTCAGTCTCCTCGTCGTTTCTTGTTTTATTGTGTCCACATCTTCCCAATGCTGTCCCCTCATCACATTTTTGCATTTAGGGAATAAAAAGTCGTGAGGGGCGAGGTCCTGTGAATAAGGGGATGATCAAGGATAGTGATTGAATTTTTAGCCAGAAACTGGCGAACAATCAAAGCCGAATGTGCGGGTGCATTGTCTTGATGAAGAATCCATCCATCGTTTTGAGTCAAATGTGGTCGCACACGACGCACTCGATCTCTCAAACACTTGAGAACGTTAAGGTAGAACTCAGAATTTACCGTTTTTTCCTCAGGAAGGAATTCATGATGAACAACACCTTTGATATCAAAGAAAACCAGGAGCATGACTTTGATTTTTGATCGGCTTTTCCTTGATTTTTTTGTTCGAGCTTCACCTGTTGCTTTCCACTCCATGCTTTGCGATTTCGATTCGGGTCATACTTAAAAACCACGATTCATCACCAGTGATAACCCTATTTAAGAATCCAACATCATTTTCCATGGAATTTTTCCAGTCAGTAACACATTCGACTCTTCTCAACTTTTGATGCGGAGTCAGCAGTTTTGGCACGATTTTCGCACAAACCTTTCTTAAGCCCAAATGCTCGGTTAAGATTGTGTGCACTGTTGATTTTCCTAAATTTAGTTCTTCAGCTATCATTCGGACAGTTTTTCGGCGATCAGTAAGGACAAGACGCCGCACACGATCAATGTTTTCATGCACACAAGAGGTTGCATCATCCGTGGCGTCTTCTCGACCTTCTTTAAAGCGCTTAATCCACTTGAAAATGGCTGTTTTCTTCATAGCATTATCACCATAAACAACTCTCAACATTTCAGCAATTTCTTGGTAATTTTTACCAAGCTTTACCAAAAACTTGATGTTAATTCGTTGTTCAGTGAATTGGTCAATTTCCATATCGACGAACAAAAAAAATAATGCAAAACTAAAAATAACGCTACTTGCAAGATCCACACAGCGTAACGTTCTGCCAAGCACTGACGGCTCATTGGGTCCCAGACAACACGTGAGGCCAGTGGACGTGGCTTAACTCTCCGTAATGGCCACCATATTCGACCAGTTCGCGTATTTATTGGACAAACCTCTTATGTTATAATTTCCATATAAATATAATTGTGAATTAATTTATACCAGTGTGAATTTTGATAAATTTTAAAAGTAAAATATGTTTATAAGTAATTAATTAAAAAGTTATTATAATTATTATTTCAACTAAATAAAAGATTAATCAATTTAAAATAACAAAAATTCTAATTTGATATTAAGCAGAAGTTAGTTATATTAATTTAAGAAAAAAACATTTTGAGGTTTTATGATTCTAAATGTATACTAGCTTTGTCTAAATAACAGTCATTTTAGTTACTTTTATTAAACAATTTATATAATAGTATGAAAACTGTCTAATAATTATAAACCAAACCAGTCCTGAAAATAGTCTGCTGCAAATGAATACAGCAAACCTGAGATATTGATATATGATATTTGGGTAGTTTGAGTGAAGATATCCAAATGTTATATATACTGACATGTCACGAAGTGTAGTTACTACTATAATTAGGATCACCAGGTTACTGTTTCGTTCTTCTATAACAACCAAACCAGAAAAGTATAAGAAAGTCATCATTAGCAAACAAACACTCACACAGTTAAACTAATTTCAAACATAAGTGGAAAAATTCACTTCAGCTGGTGTTGTGGGTATTGTTGGTGACCAGTAAACTACTTCTTGCTTTGTATCTAACAGTTGGGAATAAGAGCGCCAGACCAAAAAAAGTAACAAAGTACCATTGCATTTTGTCAATTTATTTTCATTTTTTTCCAACTCTGTTGTTTCTGCACTTTCATATTTCGGATTATAAATACTGGGCACAAAGCAAAGCATTCACTAAACTAGTGAATAATAAAATGCTCGTGCAAAATAAAATGCTCACCTTCTTAATTTAGGAAAAATTAAGAATTATATATTATCATTAGTCACATTAAACTAAATTTACCCTTACAGTAATGTAGGCCTACATGTGTATAACTGTCCAGGCATAATACACACGGTTATAATAAACTTCCTGAAAATAATTAGATATATGTAAGGTTATAAAAATGGTATTCCTACAAAGCTAAGCTTAGTACTTCTAATAAAATTTGCTTTCCTATTTTTGTGTATTAAAAATTAAAACTGATTAACTAAGCTAGTGACAAAAATATTACCTGAAAGAATATAACCTGAAAATTATATATATCACGTATCGTTACTTAATCTCGAAAGTTTGCACTTATTTTATTCATGTTTTGTACTAAGAAAACAAAAAAAACAAAACTTTCTTCATTTAATGTAAACCTAATCACACCGAAACAAACTCCATTTGGGTTAGGTTTAGTTTTTGTGGGTACCCATATTATCATCCAAGACTTTCTTGATTAATATCAAAAAATTTCCATTGGTCTTTTATAGTGCCTTCCTTATACTACAGTACCTGAATCTTAATATTTAATCTATGATGTAAATACAAAGTGAATAGCTAAAATTCAGCCGCTTAGAAAACGGCATGCTTCCATCACCATTGGGACAGAGAGAAAAAATGTACAAGAAAGAGGTTGAATTCCCAAGCTTTTACCAATAATTCCTTCATTTTCTTCACTATCGCTAACAAGTAACAGTTTGTAGACTCAGATTGGCAGAATCTGTGTCATTGAAAACTGTTGAAGGGAATTCTCTTACATTCACTTGGACTATCGTATAGTCAAGTTATTTAGAAAATAGCCTACTCAAGATTTAATCTCGAATGTAGGCGAATTCCCCTCTAGCTCCTTCCAACAGTCCAGTGGTACTGGAGCCAGCTAATCTTAGTCTACTAACTACTGCCCAGCGATAGTAAAGGAAAAGGAGTGGCGATAGAGTTGGAACTCAACCTCTCACTCACACATTTGTTTTCACTCTGTTCCTCTGGTGTTATTAGCAGGCCGTTTTCTAAGCGGCTGATCTCTAGTAGAGTAGTACAGAAGAAGGCTGCGCGAGCCGTATGCAGTATTACCTTCGGTGGACACTGTAAGTGGTAATATTACAACGTCACTCCATTCAAACGACAAATAATATGTAGGGCAAATGGCGAAAAAATCTAAATTGTGGCTCATAATTTGTATGTAATTTTTCACAAATTCGTGGTAATCGCAACAATTAAGATGGGTACTACCTAGGAAGTTCTTGATCTAGCTGTAAGAGATTTTTATGAACACTTTTCACCAATTTAGTGAACAACCGTTATAATTAAGAAAAATGTTATTAGTCCAACTTTATTAGAAATGTTTGTACTCTTTCTTTATAAGCGGTGAAATTTATGATAAGCCTTACCATTCAGTCAGTATTATAGAAGGAATATCTAGGAACTACATTCGTCATTGTAAAATTAGCAGTAGCCATTTTGAATTGAAATTAATGAGAATATAATCTTACACATATATTGGTAGTGTTTTATAATATATTTCAAAGCAATCGAATAATGCGTTTTGGCCAAAAGGGCTTAAAAACACAAATCAAATGCCGTACGCTCGAGTTTAAAATGACCTCGCTTCACTCTCGACTCGGTTGTGGGGTCTAACTGTTAATAATGCTGTTAACAGCATTATTGAGATGTGCTGTTAATAATGAAAATAATTTTTAAAAAGAATTTACCTAACTTGATTCGGCTGTTGGGTGTTTAATTCAGTTATTACATATACAACTCGTATTCTTTAAAAAGTACTGACCTTCGTATACAATTTACAAAGCTAGAGTTACAAAACTCAAATTAATTAAAGGGATTTATCCAAAATTTTTAGGATTTCTGAATTAAACCTGAATGTTTCCAGTCCTTAAACATTTCCAGGTCGACAAACTGTGAATTTTGTTTAAAAATCAAACATGGCGGAAATCCGCCATAGTCGTTCAAGTTAACATTCTCGTCAGCAGAGGACAGTCGGCATTTTGTTTCACTCCATTCATCATTCTACATATCTGCACAAAATAGTTTACGTTCGGGTAAATCTTTTTATAATCTGTGGCTTAGGGAGGCGCAGCATAGATTTGTAGTCTGCCTTAGGGGTGAGCGTTTCTGCTATTTTTATAAAATATCAACAAATAGTTTGTTGAGGAAAAAGCTGCTTTTAAAATCAGTTGGAAAAAAACAGGTTTAGAAAAATGAAACTCGAAGTTGTATTAGCAGCTAAAACAAAGCAAAAACGTCATGTTTTCTAAGACTACTTTTTCATTCTTATTACCACCATGTCCTTAACTGTTTTTGGGTGTAAAGCATTTAGAAAAAAATAATCCTTATAAGTGTAGTAATAATTAAATTACATTCTCAAAACTTAATATATATGTATGTCATTTTATATTTACAAAATGCGATGAATTTCTAATAGAAGCATTCTTTTTTTTTACTTAAAAATTAAATAGTTCTTTGCATATTTACTGAAATGCAAACAATTTAGAATATTTTTAGTTGATTAAAAAATATTGATGATTGATATTAATATAAAAAATACTTTAAATAAAATTAGGTTATGTGCTTACAAAATATGAGATGTTACTGTCATATTTTTTTGGGGGAGAAAGTAGGTTTTCAGTTTTCAACACTGAAAAAAGTAACCTTAATAAGTACAATATAGTAATAAGAACATAGGCCAAATGTGTTTAAATAAAATTAGCTCTATATAGTTACAAAATTATAGGTTATTAACATTAGGTTATTATAAATGCCCTTTCAAATTAGTACATGGATTTATGTCCTTTCAAATTAGTATAAACGTTGGATTTATAAGATAAGGCTTGTTTACATATATTGCAAAAAGCCTTTTCATTCTCAGCCTTAGAAAAATAGTTCCAAATTATACTTCTTTGACGGTTAGCCATAATTTAAAAACATATGACACTAAAAGATTTGATTATATTCAGATGTAGCCTATATTTCGCAAAATTTTAGAAAAAGTACTAAAATAACCAAAAATTATTCAAGATGTATACAAGAATAGATATTGTGAATTTTAAAAAGTCCACACATCCAATAAATAATTAAAAACTATGCACTTAATTCTAAAAACGTAAAAAAAAGTAAAAGAAAACTTTCAAAATTGTCCACTAAATATTTTTAAATTTCTAAACACAAAGTAAATTACGGAGAAAAACTAATATAAAACACAATTATGGCCGATTTTACAGTTTAAAAAATGTTTGAACAACAAATTTTACATTTAAAACTTTCAAACAACTCCCAACAAAATAGGTATATACGTTGACAACGCCCAAACAGTTCTTACTTCACTACAAGCAACAAGAAACTTTGAAATAGTGTGAAATAAAGGGAGAAAGCATAAAACAGGTTGAAGAAAAGCAGAAGGAAACAGTTAGCAGGAAAAAAGTTTTAGTGCTTGCTGCAACGTTCGAATAGAACGTGGGTGGTGGGAAGTCCCAACAGCTGTTCCTTGTTTAACCAATCACGAACTAGGGATGGGCACTTCTGCTATTTTTACAAAATATAAACGAAATGTTTGTTGGAAAAAAACTGTTTTAAAAAAACAGTTTGAAAAAAAAACAGGATTAGAAAAATGAAACTCGAAGTTGTATTAGCAGCTAAAACATAAGCACAAACGTTCAGTTTTCTAAGACTACTTTTTCATTCCCATTACCACCATGTCCTTAACTGTTTTTGGGTGTAAAACATTCAGAAAAAAATAATCCTTATAAGTGAAGTAATAATTAAATTAAATTCTCAAAACGTAATATATATGTATGCCATTTTATATTTACAAAATGCAATGAATAGAAGCATTCTTTTTTTTACTTAAAAATTAATTAGTCCTTTGCATATTTACTGAAATGCAAATAATTTAGAATATTTTTAGTTGATTAAAAAATATTGATGATTGATAATAAATATAAATAATACGTTTAAATAAAATTAGGTTATGCATTTACAAAATGTAAGATGTTACTGTCATTTTTATTTGGGACAAAGTAGGTTTTCATTTTTCAACACTGAAAAAAGTAACCTTAATAAGTAAAATATAGTAATAAGAATATGTTTAAATAAAATTGGCTCTATATAGTTACAAAATTATAGGTTATTAACATTAGGCTATTATAGGTTAATGATAGGTTATTAACATTAGCATTAGCAAAAAAATAAGTTTTCCATTTTACAACACAGAAAAAATATAAAGTTTATTGTAATAACATATTTAACAAAACAAATGTTTTTAAAGAAAATTAGGCTCCGGATAAAAATAAAATGTAAGACGTTTGTAATATTTCTCATCACAAAAAAGAGGTTTTTCACTTTTAAACACTGAAAAAAAAACACTAAAAAGTCCACACATCCAATAAATAATTAAAAACTATACACTTAATTCTAAAAACATAAAAAGAGTAAAAGAAAACTTTCAAAATTGTCCACTAAATATTTTTAAATTTCTAAACACAAAGTAAACTACGGATAAAAACCGTTATATAACACAATTATGGCTGTTTTTACAGTTTAAAAAATGTTTGAACAACAAATTTTACATTTAAAACTTTCAAACAACTCGCAACAAGAGATAAACTTTGACAACACCCAAACAGTTCTTACTTCACTACGTTGCAACAAGAAATTTTGAAATAGAGGGAAAAAGTATAACAGGTTTAAAGAAAAGGTGTTTGCACTGTTTGCAGGAAAACAGTTTAACAGGAAAATAGCAGGAAAAAAGTTTTAGCGCTTGCGGCAACGTTCGAATAGAACGTAGGTGGTGGGGAAGTCCAAACTGTTGTTCCTTGTTTAACAAATCACGATCCAGTCCAATTCAAACTGTTTGTTTCCGTTTGGCAAATCAGTTTGTTTTTCGTATATAGAAAAACTATTTGTTTTAACAGTTTGGAGTTTTCTTACCCATCTCTATCACGAACCGTCCAAATCAAACTGCATGTTTCCGTTTGGAAAAACTGTTTGTTTTTCGTAATATAGAAAAGCTGTTTTTTTAACAGTTTTGTGTTTTCTTACCCACTTCTACTGCCTGTTAGGGATGGGAACTTCTGCTATTTTAAAAAAATATCAACGAACTTTTTGTTGGAAAAAAATAACTGTTTGGAAAAACAGTTTGAAAAAACAGGTATTGAAAAATGAAACTCGAAGTTGTATTAGCAGCTAAAACATAAGCACAAACGATTAGTTTTCTAAGAATACTTTTTCATTCCCATTACCACCATGTCTTTAACTGTTTTTGGGTGTAAAACATTTAGAAAAAAATAATTAAATGAAGTAATAATTAAATTACATTCTCAAAACGTAATATAAATGTATGCCATTTTATATTTACAAAATGCAATGAATTTCTAATAGAAGCATTATTTTTTTTACTTAAAAATTAAATAGCCTTTGCATATTTACTGAAATGCAAATAATTTAGAATATTTTTAGTTGATTAAAAAATATTGATGATTGATAATAAATATAAAAAATACGTTTAAATAAAATTAGGTTATGTATTTACAAATTAGTTTATGTATTAAATTTAAGTTATGTGAGATGTTACTGTCATATTTTTATTTGGGAGAAAGTAGGTTTTCATTTTTCAACACTAAAAAAAGTAACGTTAATAAGTAAAATATAGTAATAAGAACATAGGCCAAATATGTTTAAATAAAATTGGCTCTATATAGTTACAAAATTATAGGTTATTAACATTAGGTTATTACAGGTTAATGATATGTTATTAACCTAAAATAACCTAAAATTATTCAAGATATATACAAGAGTAAATATTGTGAATTTTAAAAAGTCCACACATCCAATATATAATTAAAAACTATGCACTTAATTCTAAAAACATAAAAAAAGTAAAAGAAAACTTTCAAAATTGTCCACTAAATATTTTAAAATTTCTAAACACAAAGTAAACTACGGAGAAAAACCATTATATAACATAATTATGGCTGTTTTTACAGTTTAAAAAATGTTTGAACAACAAATTTTACATTTAAAACTTTCAAACAACTCGTTTGAAAAATAGAGATAAACTTTGACAACACCCAAACAGTTCTTACTTCATTACGTTCCAACAAGAAATAGAGGGAAAAAGTATAGCAAATAGCAAGTTAAAGAAAAGGTGTTTGTACTGTTGTCAACTGTTTAACAGGAAAATAGCAAGAAAAATGTTTTAGCGCTTGCGGCAACGTTCGAATATAACGTAGGTGTTGGGGAAGTCCAAACTGTTGTTCCTTGTTTAACAAATAACGATCCAGTCCAATTCAAACTGTTAGTTTCCGTTTGACAAAAGCAGTTTGTTTTTCGTAAATAGAATAACAGTTAGTTTTAACAGTTTGGAGTTTTTTTACCCATCTCTACTGTCTGTACGAGATCATTTGATCACTGTTAATTGTAATTGTAAACAGTAGAAGTTTTGAGTATGAAAATGTAATTGTAATATAAAACCAAAAGGCAGCTTTAGGTGTTACTGTTATTACACAAAAATTAATTTACTTATTACGTATTTACAAAGTGTTACTTGGAGAGCTAGGTAGGAATCTGTAATTAATAACCTGCGTTTAATTATCTTGTAAATAATTAGAGCCTAATATATATATATATATATATATATATATATATATATATATATATATATATATATATATATACATACACACGTCTAGTTTTTTAAGTAGTTTGTGGAAGAGAAAATTTTATTAATAATAAATTTGTAAACTTGTACACACTGTAAATACACTAACAAATAAACAACAGCAAATTTTGTAAAGTATGTTAATTGTGTCATTATAGAAGAGCTTTGCTGATTAAAACTTAAATCATATTGATACTAACTTGTGGTATTTTTGACTCTGGGACTTTAGTAAAAGTAACAATTTTAACATTTTTTGGTAGTTTTATGGAATACTAGTTATCGGACAACTGAGTTAAAACACTCTCAACTGAGTCGAGTTTGGTTGTGAAGTTAATTTTTTTTACAAGAGTATGTATATTCTTTTTATTTTTAATAACCCATGGTAAATATGCAGTGTAGGTTGTATTAATTTATTACATGTCCAAAATCAATAATCTGAAATATAAAAGTGCGGAAACTACAGGAAGTGCGAAAAAAATGAAAATAAAAGAATTGTATAACCTCAAAAGTGCTACCACATGGAAGTAGGTAATATGTTTTTGATCCCTAAAACAACAAAAAAATCTTCATTTTTTAAGAAAAATACTGATGGACCTAACTGACAAGGCTGTTGGGTAAAAACCTAACTGACATGGTTGTGGGATGAAGGAATGTTTTAATAACGTTTTCGTTATAAGAACAAACAAAGTAATATGTAACGCCCATTAGAATGTGATCACACATTATCATTAATTCAGTGTAGTAAATCTATCATTGTTCATGCAATGTAAACAATGATGTCGATATATTCCATAGAAAATATCTAAAATCGTAAATAGTCTCTAAAAAATTATTTTTTGTGAGTGAATATGTGTTAATTTGAATAATAATGTATGTAATAAAAGAAAAAAAATATTAAAAAATCATTATTTGAAAAAAACCAATTCATTGCATAAATTCCTAACCACATTTCATTAATCATTTTTGCAATGAAAGACACGTTTCATACAACCAAGTTTAGCACTCAGCATCCGAGTTAAGTTAGTTCTGAAGTTCTTTTTTTTATAAAAAATTTATATCATTTAATTAATGGTTTTTGAAATGAAAAACACATTTCCTACTCTTGAGTAGTAGCCATTATGAGGTAATGTTTGTCATTTTTTTGTAACTTCCTGTTGTTTCTGCACTTATATATTTTGGATTATTAATAGAGTATTTTGGTGCAGAAATTACCAAAATTGACAAAAGTCCCCAAAACTCAGTTTTACTGATATTTATAGTTCAACCTCAAAAACACTACCTAAGGTAGTTCGACTAAGTGTCGAATTCTGAAATCTGAATTTTTACAAAATGAAGGTAATATTTATGAAAAATAGTTCAAAATAAAAACTATGAAAACTGCACCTTTGGGCCTCATGTCATTTTCAGTTAATTTTGCACTAAAACACTATTATAATAGTAATAATCCAAAATATAAAAATGCAGAAAGAACAGGAAGTTAGAAATTTTTTTTTTACAATTAGTTGACAAACTATAATTAGATTTGTTACAATAATGATAGCGTTATGGAGATAGAAGAGCCAGTGCCCTGCAGACCTATTTATACAGCATGTCTGTCCGCTTCAGTCTCCTGAATTGGATGAGAACGTTTATTAAATGTTAATAATATTTGACTGATGGATGTAGCTAGAAGATCTGGAAAAATAGCTCAAGTACAATAATTCAGGCAAATGGTGTTTAATATCAAACTTGGCCAAACTTACTTTTTGTACAGTACATAAATTAAAGTAAAAGCTACAATTAATTTTCTCTTCTTTGTTAATTGTATGCTGGATGCCTGTTTGATAATTGGATTACAAATTTGGACTGAGTTAGAGCATGACTGTTGTATTACTTTTTTTTTTTTAACTGCAGTTTATGTTTTATATTGGTAACTAGTATATCTAATATAAAATTATTTTGTAATTTTAGCAATGGTTAGTAACTGGTTTCCAGAACCACCGCAAGATTCTGAAGACAGGCTGTCAGCGCCGTCACAGAATATTGTTGTTGATGAGGATGGGAGTGATGATGATTTACCAGGACTTGCACCTGCCGGCTACGAATTGTTATCGCAATCATTTAATGGAGTATCAAGTGATGAAGTAAGTGAAAAGAATTACTAAGGAAAAAGATTTTTATGAAAATTATAGTCATTATAAATTATTTCATCTGTGCATAGTTGAATGGTTAGACAGTCCCATTACATAAGCTGTAAGTAGGTCCTCATGTCATCGAAGTATATCTGTATTAATAATTTCAGTTATATCTCAATATGGTCTTGCCCATTTTTATTTAGATGAAAAAAATAAATTAGACTGTAAAATACAAAAATATATATATATATTAGTGCTTAATATTGTTATAGGAAGAGGCCAGCGAAGATGAAGCTTTTACTACACATGAACAAGTGCAGTTAACTAATACACCCCCACAGTCAACTGATCTACAGGTAAAATAATTGTAATCTTATCTAATAATGGTGAATTTCTAAAACAAAATTTAAGAACATCTTATACATTTTTGTGTTTTATAGTAAAAATAAGGTATTTCAAGCCATTTTGATAACAAAGAGGAGGTGGTTCATTTAAAAGTGGACCCCCTCTACCATTACACTAAACTTCATTCATGCATGTGGTTAGTTTGGCGTGGATAGTGTGTCTGAACTTCATCAACATGCTGAGTGCTAAAGAGAAAAATGTGTTGATATCAAATTCCTCAAATTTTCAAATGACAGCCACGTTTGTGTAGAACGTAATGGTATTCAATTATTGTACAGCAGTTCTTCGGGACTGAAACTCCTTGCTATACGTCTTTGTCAAGTAGTGATTTCAAAAAGTAGTTACTTTTTGCCCTTGCAAATGTTCCATAAGTTACTGTTGCACCAAATTAAAATATCAGCAATTTTGTCACTTTCCTAAATCTTATTCAATAAAGTTGATTTTTGGCTTACTACATTTTTACCACTAGCTAATAATTATTTTACAATTTTGGTGTAAACCTAACAGTTCATTTCTCCACTGTTAAATGTAATGTTCCAGTTATTATACATTACTGTACACTTCTGTGACCTATCAGTGAATTGTGATAGGCGGATTATAGATTTCTGTAATCTGTGTAATAGTCCTATAAACTTTGTTTTGCAGGTTACAGAAATTTATGATAATGTTGAAAATGAAGTTTCAATCTATAAGTGGTGCCTTACGTTTAATAAGGGATGAACAAATTGTTAGGGTGTGAGGTAACAGTATGAATTCAACTTCAGTTTGTAATTGATACATTACGTTTAATGGTAATCGAATGAATGAGGAAAGAGGAGAAACATTAAAACATAAGCATGTTGTCAAACACTTCATCATCAGCTCTACCATACCATCCAGAATAAGCTGTGCTCTGTTTATTCATAACTCAAAATCTGTCAATTAGAAAATGACACAAAAAAATGTTCTTCCTTTTCCGGATGATCCTCGTAAAAATATTATTTTCATTCTGTATTGTGAATCGATTTAATGGTATAAATGAACTAACTATCATGGAAATAACAAATGATTCTTGCAGCAAGATTTTTACTTGTTCTTTTCAAATTATGGAAAAAAATAGTTGAATGAATGAATAAAATTCTAGGGTTAATATCATAGTACTATGACCTTTGTAAATCTATTGTCTCCTTTTGTATATTCTTTAGTCTCTCGTTTACAGTACCTTCTCCAGTCCTAGTTTCTTTATGGAGAGGATTCAAGATTAGTAACTCCCCCACTTTTTACTGGTGACTCCACATTTCATTATTGAGATATTTGTAGGTATCTCTACACATGCTCTTTCAGTTTTCTTGATCCTTATTACGAAGGTTGTGTTCCATTTGGCCAGCTTTGGTTTGTGCAGTGAGAGCCTGCTCATTCTGTTTAAAGTTCCCCGCAGGGATGTGCAGACTAACTACACCTATTGAGAGGATTTAGACATCCCTCCAACCAAGTAACACCGCTTACACTTGCAACAATACACTTGTGACTTTCACACTTTACACTCAAACTTACATTTAGGGAGGCACTAATAGCCCTAATGTGCTTTTTGCCTTAAAATAAAAATTTAAAAAAAATTGTTTTAAAGTTCTTCCCATTAGTAGTAGCTTCACA
The DNA here is from genome assembly GCA_022606455.1 of Callitettix versicolor. NCBI lineage: Eukaryota > Metazoa > Arthropoda > Insecta > Hemiptera > Cercopidae > Callitettix > Callitettix versicolor. The sequence goes on from CM040187.1 coordinate 18,620,087, forward strand.
GAGCTCTTCATTCACGTGCAAGGCAGGTTCCAGACACTGGAATCTTAGGGATTTGTTTGATACACCATTAGGCTGGTGTTACTCACTCAATCAGCATAGGTCACTTTATATTTTAGAGTTAGACAAACTATGTAGATTTGTGTGTGTGTGTTTTTTGTGATGCCAAAAAAGGTGGAAAAAATCTTTTATAGACTACCTGGGGTAGGGTACACACTACCCCAGATTATGGGACTCAAATTGAGTTTAAACTCAAGTGAAGATAAATTGTTACCCACTAAAAAAACCACCAAAAGCATTCCTCTTCTGTAAACCTCCCCAAGGAACCGCTGCCAGGCATTACTTCATGGGAAGGTGGACTGGCTGAACGCCTACTCTTGTACAGTGTTGGCTCTCCTTTCTCGATCCTCAGCCCTCAACTTCTTCATCACCACTGCAGCGAATCCCGCAATGGCCCTCCAGTTGACCTCTGAAGCCATCATAGTTGTAACCAGACTTTCCGGTGCAATGCTGCCTCGCAGATATGTTTGCAGCCTCATTCTTTCATTGTCGAATCTCCGACAGCGGAAAAACACATGCTCCGCATCTTCCTCCACTGCTGGAAGACAGAGGGGATAAGCCGAGTCCGTTTCCAGCCCGAAACGGAACAAGTAAGCTCGGAAGCAACCGTGCCCAGTGAGAATCTGTGTGGAGATCCACCTTTCCATAATTCCTGTTGCACCAATCCTGGATGGTACCTATGAGTTGATATGTCCATCGTCCATTTATTGATTCATCCCACTGTCGCTACCATGTCTCCAGGGTTCGATTTCACTCCTCTGTAATTGCCATTGTATGACTATACTGCAGCTCTGCATTTCGCTTACGCCAGAACAGCCTCGCTCTTTAATCAGCCATCAGCTCCATTGGCGGTTCGCCCGCCATTACGCATGCAGCGTCATAGGAAACTGTTCGGTAACCACTCACGACACGCAACAACGCTTGGCAGTGCACCGCATTAACCTTGCACGCATAGCTCGTGACCATCATAGCCTGGCTCCAAACCCCAGCCAGGAGTCGGCGGCGTGCCTGTCTTGGACCTCCTAGATTCGGCATGAGGCTGGAAAGGGCTCCTGCCATGTTCGCCGCCTTTTCACTAACTGCCTTGAGATGTTCCCTGAAGCAGAGTCTCACGTCAACCCACACGCCAAGGTATTGAATGGCTGGAACGGAACTTATCTGCATATCTCCAACTGTAAGAGTTACTGTTTCCCTCTTTTTCCTGCTGGTCACAAGCACAACCTCCGTCTTCTGATCGACGAGCTGAAGACCCATAGATGTCAACCATCTCCAGATTGACTTCACTGCCTCATTGGCCCGAACCTCAACTTCTTCCAAAAACTTCCCGCATGGTCATCGGCGAATCCAAAGACTTTTACACCTAATGGTAGGCCGACCCGTAAGACCCCATCGTACATGATGTTGCAAAGGAGGGGTCCAAGCACAGAGCCTTATGGTACTCCTGCTGTTACTCTGTACCTCTTTTCTCCTTCTTCAGTGTCATAGATGAGAGTTCTATTTTCAAAGTAACTCCCTACCACCTTCTGGAGATACACTGGAACTCCCATGCTATTTAGGATCTGCAATACATTACTCCCTCCCACTGAGTTGAATATTTTTTAGCACCTCTTCTCCACCTTTTGCCTTCAATAGCTTCCCTCGCTTTACTAATGACACCATTAATACCATCATTGGTAGATCTGCCCCTCCGAAATCCGTATTGATCTTCCGAAAGCCCTTATGCGCCTTCAGCGAATGGTTCAAGTCGTCCATAGACAATCCTCTCCAGAATCTTCCCCGCTGTATCAAGTAGACGTATCGGCCGATACGATGATGGTGCTTCAGGAGGCTTTTTCATCTTTGGTATCAGAACCAACCTCTGCTCCTTCCATCTGGTGGGAAAAGTTCCTTCCCGTAAGTAGCCACCCTGTACTTTAATAAAAGCATCAGGATTGGTTTCAAGAGCAACTTTTAGAGCTGCATTTGGTATGCCATCCGGGCCATGTGCTTTGGCATCCCCGATCCTCCTGCACGCCTGATGCAGCTCATGTATCGTGATGGGTGGAATCACTTCCCCCGCCGGCACTACAATCTCTGGTCTTATGGGCTCGTCCAAGTGTGGAAAGAGTGTCAACACCACTCTGCGTAGGAAGAAAGAGCACATTGGTTGCTGTTGTTGCAATCCTGCCAACCGTCCCATTACTACCTTATATGGCCACAACACTACTACTTTCCCCATGGGTTCCTGTTTACCTCTTCACGCAAATCTGCCCAACATCGGCACTTGCTCCGTTTTATAGCATTACGGAGCGCTAATTTAGCCACACTGTAATTTTTTTCTGCCACCTCAGGATCGTGATTCCTCCGACGTGCTCTCTGGAATTTCCTTCTGGCTTAATGGCACTGAGATCGAAGGCTTGAAATACCCTCGGTCCACCAAAAAACGGGTTTTTGATGTTGGCTTCTGGAGGTTCTTGTCATTGAAGCATCACACGCACCTTCCACTCTTTCCATCAAATAGTTAGCCTTTTGGTCCAGAGTTCCCTCCAAAAGTAGACCACTCTCAAGCATTATGGCAAGCGCTTCCGGGTCGAGAGATCTAGGATTCCATTTACATTGCGGTTTTAGTTGGGAGGTCCAAGCGTTCCCTGTGCCAACAATTTCGTAAAAAATAGCGTTGTGGTTGCTATCAGTGAAATGTCTGCTTACTTTCCACTTGTGTATGCCAGCAATCAGGTCCTCGCTGGCAAAGGTCACATCGATCCATGAAGTGAAGCCTACTGTTTCAAATGTAGGTGCAGAACCCGTGTTAGCAACCACTAGGTTCAATGCTGCGATGGTATCCAGGAGATATGCGAACATCTGTCGGTGTTCCTGCTGCCCCAAACAGTTGACCATGCATTAAAATCTCCACTTATAATGACAGGACAAAGCCCAGCTGCCACAGACGACAGTCTTGTAAGAACCACTTCAAACTCCCCTATATCAAGGCTTGGAGGTGTATACACACTAAATATGTACACTCCCCTTTGGCCCAACAGAAGAAATCGGTGAAGCCACCCAGACTGGATGTGCAAGCCTCCACACACCCAGATGGCCGCCCTGTTAGTACTGTCCGATGTCCATGAAGGCAGATGCATTGGGTTCGAGTACTGTTCACATAATACTGCTATGTCTACCTTCCTCTCGGCAACCGTCTGGCAGAGAAGATCTTGCGCAGACTGACAGTGGTTAAGATTCAGTTGGAGCACTTTCATTTTCCAATTAACTAAAAGGCCTTCTGATACAATGGGCACCTGTAGCTGTTGGCCGCATGATCACTTTTCCCATGCCCATGACACAATTCGCAGTGTGGTGGGTTTGGACAACCTTCAGCTTTATGTCCCTCTCTCCCACAATTGAAGCACTTAGCCGAACGGTCAGGCTCGGAATATTTGCTGGCATTGTGTCCAAGTGACCAGCACTTAAAACATCGACGGAGAATTAGTTTCTCTCGAACACGACAGCTGACATATCCTTTTTGAACATGCCTCATGTTTAGAGCCTCCCTTGAAATCTTGAGGGGCAGTGAAACTACTGCTGTTTGCATCCCTCCATATGCCTTCCGAATAGACCTCACCTGTACTTCGAAGTCCTTTCCCAGCTTGCCCAGCTGAGTTTGCAGGGCTTTTTTCACTTCCTCAACCGTTGCCATTTCGTTGAGGTCTTTAATCTCAATTTGCGCGTTTGAGATAGGACTCTGGTGTCTGCTAAATCCTGAATTTTCCCTTCCATGATTTTGCGGAGACCTTCTGTGTCTGCAGATGATTCCTCTGTATTTAGTTCCAGAATCATATTACCTGCTGCGCCCTTCCTAACCCGGTTGACTTTTGTCCCAAGTTCTGCAAGTCCGGTTTATTCTTTCAAGCATCGCAATACTTAAGAATACGTGGTTCCCTCCTTCACCATGACCGTTATGGCATTAGGTCGCGGTTTTGAACGTTGCACTTCCGGGTAGTTTTTCTTCTTTACCGTTTTCTTGTGAGCTACCGTTTGCCATTCCCCTAGAGCTCTTGGTAATGCCTTCTCGATCGTTGTCTGGACCTCGTGCGGTTGTTTCTCCGATACAGCTACTTTAGGGCATGCAAGACTCCCAACTTTCTGCCTCTTTACACTACCAGCCCTAACAATCTGCTCTTCATTCACAAGAGGAGTTGTCCACATTTACTGTGATCCCTGAAGGGCTTGATTGAGTCGCACTCTCTTTGGTCTTTGGAGGACACTTCCTGCGTTGGGATTCTTTCTCTTGCCAGGTACTCGTTCTTTGCTACTGCTGCTGAATAGCAGCGACCAACTTACGGATTTGATTGGGGATATTATGTTTGCCCTGGAGAAACTGCGCCAGTTCTTCCACTTTCTCTCACAGTCTCAAGAATGCCACGTTTGACTGCAAGTCAGACGTTTCCTTACATGACAGAGTACCTGCTGCTACCAACTTAGTTGCCAGACTGTCACTCGGCGATAGCGATGCAATCACCGTGTCGACTTCTGAATTTCTCGAAGAGGTCGCCTGGTTGACCTGAGCAGATCCTAACGAAGTCGCCAGGTTGACCACTGATGGTGTAGTTACGGTCGCCAAGTTGACCACACCAACACTCGATGGGGTCGCCAAGTTGACCACAGATGATGAAATTACGGCCGCCACGTTGACCGTAGGATCCGGCGGAATGGTCGCCATATTGACCACTGAGGATACTTGGGCTACAGCTTGATCGTGAGATTGGTCCCACCCACATCCGATATTGGGACCGACAGCGACCACCGGGGCTTTCACCCGATAGGAATCGCCGACGAGATTAGGCTCATGAGCCATGCTCGCTTGGGTATATAATCCGTCGGTTTTTGTCTCACTCATCATTATGTTTTTCCCTTTCATTTAGGGCAACTCCCCCCCAATGTGTGTGTGTGTGTGTGTGTGTGTGTGTATGTGTGCGCGCGCGCATATTGAGTAGATGTGTGAGAAAAGTATGAGCTAGACGTACGGTGGGATCACTAAACCCATCAGCTGCCTCCGCTGTGATGTGCGTGTGCGCACATATGTGTATGTTTTGAGTAGATGAGTGAGTGTAATATGAGCTAGAGGTACGGTAGGTTCACTAAGCCCATCGGTTGCTCACCTCAGCTGCCTCTGCCAGAAAAATAAATGGTTGGTTGATTGTGTAATTATGAAGATATATTTTTAATTAAATTAAATAAAATTAAAGTACTATATACACAGTATGTACGGTATTTATGTATTATGCAGATCAGTCATTTTATTCCATAATAACCTAAGAAATTAACACACCCTTGAAGTCTATGGTACTAAAATAATACTGCTGAAGGTGTCAAAAATTATATAAAGACACTGTTTTTATAGTCACATGAAGCAAGCACTGTTGATCACTAATGCTTTGAAACTATGGTGTCCTTCAATTTTCACAACAGCCTTTCAAATAAATTCAAATAGATGAGAACATACATAAATACTGTACATACTGTATATATAGTACTTTAATTTTATTTAATTTAATTAAAAATATGTCTCATCAAATAAATTCAAGATGATGTCGAACAGTCCACGATATTTTTTATTCTTCCATTTAGTATAGCACTGTAATTTAAACCTCTATTGGATCTGCTGAACTAGAATCCAAGAGGTTTAGTTACACATTAAAAAACCTCTTGTATTTTAGTTCAGGAGATTGGTGCCTTTAAGGTCCAGCAACCCGCAGACTAGCTCATCCTGATGGAAGTCCTCAGGGTCCTGGAAACAAAATACCCTTAGCCTCCCGCTGGCAAGAGCCTCACAGTCGTAAAGTATGTAGCCAGCATAACCTACGTGCCGTTCCTCCTTTTTATATTCCTATCCAGTACATGTGCACCCTCAGACCACAATGCCCTGTAATAAGCCCCATGGTTTACCTGAATGGTGCTCGGCCCAAAATATCTACTGTCCTTTTTAAGCCCTTGAGGGATCTTTCATAAAAAACCGTTTGCTATGGGAATGCCCATGAAGGTTGTTCCATCTTGCCTAATATTGCTTATAGCACACTTGTTGACAGCAGACCTGGCCACAGAGTCTATAGCCAGCTCAGATCAAATAAACTCAGGATGCAGATCCCTGTCCAGCCAATCAGACTACCTCATCATTACCCTAAACTGAATTATAAAATCCACAAGTGCTTTGGGATAACTTAAAGTGTAAGCATTACAAATCTAATTCTAAGCTACTAATTTACTATGTAAAATATTAATTTTTAAATCTTAATCATTTTTACCCGAGCAATTCAATAATGTTTTCAGTACAGTCAATTTTATTTTAGTGGGGATCTATAAAATGAGTTTGGAATAAGACATCACATTTTTTAATCTACATCATTGCTAAAAAAATAATGTTTTTCCTAAATTAATAAGAATTATAATAAACTGATTGATTTGCACAGTATAAAATACAAAACCAATGTGGCTGTTGAAGAGTATTTCCTGTATTTATCAATGTTACAAAAAATTACGTAGATTAAGGTGCAATTGATGAATCACATTCTCAATAGCTTTGACATCTTTACTTTTGAAACGTTAAATAAGCAAAACTTATGTATAATGTATTTGGTATTTTCCAGACTCGAACTCATAGCAACCCAGAAGTAGCATCACTTTATTCATCAGGATCTTCACGATCTGATATCATTATAAACTGTGATGAAGTTAGAGCAGCGATGGCTGGTTTTACTCTTCCTTTGTCAGCGATCCCGTCATGGGCTGCTAATATTCCAGAAGCCCAATGGACTGCAACTCTCACTCAACAAATACAGAGGATCCAGAATAACAGTGTACCAAAAGACAGTTAGATTTCTTATTCAGAGTTATGTTTGTCAATATTTTATTTAAGGTTTGTTATTACTGTATAAACAATTAAATGTTTAATTTATATTAAAATAAAAAAATTAATAAAATGGTATGTGCAAAGCATATATAAGTACCTCAGTAATGATTATTGGAAGTCACCAATTAGAAGTATGGGAGTTACCCACTTGTAAATCCTCTCTGAAAACCTAGCATGAAAACTTGGACTGGAGAAGGTGCTGTAACTGAGCATCTTAGGAATATAGAAACGGGACACAATACATCTACAAAGATCGCAGTGCAATAGTAACCCTAGCAAATTATTCATTCAACTATTTTTGTCCATAATTTAAAAAAAAAATTAAATGTTTTGCTGCAAAAATCATTTGTTGTTGTCATGATAGTGCATTTATACTAATTAAATCATTTTGCAAACACAAAATGAAAAGAATATTTTTACAAGTGTCATCCACAAAGTAAACATTTTTCTGTAAGTCATTTTTTAATTGAGACAGATTTTCTGTACTCCACGGCCCTTTAAGATATTGACCTAACAAGAAACAGATTTTTTTTCAAGTTCACCATTATTTGTACAGTGACTGATTAATCACTGGGTGCTAACTTTTGACTATACGGCAGATGTTCAAATCATCACATCAAAACCAAGGCAGAGCTGATGATGAAGTGTTCGCTTTTAGTGTTTCTCCTCCTTTGTTATTTGTTCGGATCACCATTAACTTACAACTATACATTACTTACAAACTATACACCTTTACAATTCGTATGTCCCCTATGAAACATAAGGACCATTTTATAGATTGAAATTTCATTTATAACATTATCATATGTTTCCATAACATAAATACTTAAATTTCTGTGTAAAAATATCAGTTTTGTCTAGAAAGTTCAAAAAAATGCAAGTCTATATAAAAAATTGTATATTCCAAGAGCTTAATTTTGAAATATTTTACTTAATAGTTAATTTTTAGATCAAATGAACTTTACACACAGTCCTACATTGCACTAATTTTCTCATGTTCAAATACTGTAATTTTTTAAAAAAGACACAAAAACGGAGTCCTTAAACACGTAAAAAAATGTAGTTTGAAAACTAGGAACAAAGCTATTCTTAGCAGTAAAGGTTTACTTCCATTTTTTCCAAGTACAGTAAACTAGTCCTAGTTTGGAAATCTCAGGACTGGAACCTAGGTCTACTTGTGCAACTTGTAAAAGAAACAATATTTTTCTTGTCCATTTACATATTTTACTGATATTTAAACCATTATACTGGAATGATCAACATTTATACGCTATAAAGCTCATACATTTTTTTTCCAGTTTCACAAAAGTATCATTCTATTTAGCACTCTGTTTACAAAACAGGACAAGGCATTGCAGACAGAAACCTACAGAAGAAAACACACAAAAAACCAAAATATGGATATTGGTACAGTAATAACTATGTACAGTGCTGAATTGCAAATAACGAATGTTACAGCATTGTTCCTGATGGGGCGATACATCTCAGCAGAAGATAAACAAGTGACGTATTGCAAGTGCAACGACAACTAGTTGAGTTTGTAACTCATACTCAAGTAGCCAGCCAAACTAGAGGGGCCTAATGTAATGCATAAATTTCTTTCAGCCAAAAAATTTATGAAAATCGTTAATAACCAATTAAAAAATGGTGAAGAGACAAGGCCAAACTATACATACATGTCAAAATTAAATTCGAAGTAGTCCCTTTAGTTTCCAGCAATATGCACACACTTCATGGGGGTTTGTTGTTCATGGGTATACAGTTCAAAAACAATAAACTACAATTGCTACAGTTAATAGCAATTTTTAACTAAGGAACCAGCATTTTGCTTATATATATATATATATATATATATATATATATATATATATATATATATATATACACACACACACACACACACACACACTTTTTTCCTTTCATCCAAAGACTGATACTGTTAATAAGTTAATCTGACATTTCTTTCAGTGAATAATTAAAAAAATATTTTTTTATTTAATTTGGTGAGCAATTTCTTCACTTTGTCATGTTGTCTCAGTTTGTAAATTCCTGTATTTAAATATTACCTAAATCTTTTTTTTACATAAAATCACAATTTTTGATGCTTTATTTACATAAAATGCTACACAGACATTCTTCAAAATATATTCCAGCACATCACCGATTATAAAACTGTTTAACTGCAGTGGATTCTTGGACATTAGGCATGGTAGAAAACAAAAAAGCTGACGAAATTGCAAGAGTTTTAAGTTCTACCCAAGTTTACCAAAATGGTCTTAAAAACCAGTTACAGAAAAGCAGGAAACATTTTCTGTCTGTGGAATGACCAGTGGAAAAACAACCCCACTGGGAGAACTTCAAACTTTAAAGGGAACTAAATGGTCTCCAAAGTATAAAGCATTAGATAAAAGAACTCAAACATTTGCATCTCACTCAAGAATTGGCTGCTTATTCACACAAGAATACTTTCACTGTTTCAAAATGTGTCTGTAAGGTGCAAAAAAAGCTTTGAAAATTTCAAATACATTACTCTTGAATTCAGAGAAGGAAACAAAACACTTTAGGAAAATACAAAAGGACCTGCATGGACAATGAAAGAACTAATTGTGAAAGTCCTTACTGCATTATCACTGCTCACCTATATGGGACACATCATGACACTGGCTTCACTTAGCACTGACTTAGACATAAAGATATAAGTAACATGTGGTGTACAACTGATTAATAGCTTTTTTAAAAATGATAGCAGGTAGTCCCAAATAATAAGAAATTGTTTATAGTTCAGTTAAATTAGAGTTTAAGAGAACTTAAGGAAGGCAGTTTCTTTTAATGTGGCCTGATTGCGGAGCTGTAAGTAGCACTCTCCGCATCAAGGGGAGGGTGCAAAAAATCCTGGTCAGAAACATGAACCAGCTGATAAACCAGTTGGCGAAGTGGCAGAAAGATATACTCACCCTAATGTCATGGGAAGACAGAAATTCTCAAGCAAATGACTCTACATAAAAAAAATGTTCCTTTGCTTATGTACGCAATGTGTGTATTAGGCAAAAATGAAGGTAAGCAAGCATTAAGTCGGCCATTTTGGGAAAAGACTACTGGAAGTTCACCCGACATTTCTCTGATTTTACCATTGTTTCAGAGGATGTAATTTTCAAGTTTCAGGAGGCACAACTAGTTACATCACTGCCTATACAGTTAAGTGCAAAACTCAGTTTTTGGCAATACCATGCAAGGGTTTTATATGAAATTAAATCAACTACAATTAATTTTTACAAAGTTTTTTGTATATTATTTGTAGTTTTTATTATACCAAGACTATTACAAAGTCATGAAGGAAGTCACTAGTAAGTCTACATAAAAGCCTAGTCATTGTGTGTCAAGAATGAACTTGTGCCTACGAAGTTAATATTTTGCATGTCTACTTTCCTTACCTGTAATAAGGCTGGGTTTAAAATGGCTTCTAGAACATGAAAAATCTCTTTTGTACTTCTTTGTTTGCTTTTTACGGAAAACCAGCTTCACGCATTTCGATGAAACCTTTTTCCATTGATATATAGAGCTGTCAGGAGGTTTAATGCAATCTCAAAGTGCCATACACTGATTTTAAACAAAATCAGGGCACTCAAAATGCCTGATATATTTGTCTATTACTTTTGCCTGCTATTCATTGGAAAATGACTTCACATATGAAACCTGACAGAATTTTAAACAACCACAGACAAAATTGTGAGCACTCAATTTTTTTTTAGAATAAAAGGCCCAATGTGTCTGCTTTTTAGAAAAACTATGGGTTTTAAGATACTTTTGTCAAACACTAAAAAAATTAATAGTAACTATTCAAAATGCTTGAATCATTTTAAAAACATCTCACTGTATTTTTAAAAGCTCTAAAAGCCTGTACAATTTTTATTTTATGCATTGGAAAAGCCGAAGGTGATGTTTAAACAAAATCTCTGTCTGTCTGTTTGTTACATTAAAATGCCAATCATGTCCACAGTGCTCTGCAAAATGACATTTCAGTAGAAAGCTTTATATTAGTAGATGTTAACAGTTTTTAGGCTCCCTCAAACTTTCATGCTCCTATTAGGAACAAATTTGTAGGCACTCAAATTGCCTAATTTATTTAAATATAAAAGGCTCTTTCCATGACATGAGCTCCAGCAACAAAACAATTCAACCGACTGACAATGCTAATATATAATTTATTTGTAAAAATGTCAGTAATTCGATTAAATCTTAATGCCTGGAATGATGATGGGTATTTAGAGTTTGGTCGAATTATTTCGCTGAAAAAATGACTACATTCTACCAATAACAATAAATTGTTTATTGGGAGCAAAAATTTCTCTCCCACACACACTTATTTTAATTAACATTGGAAAGAAATTTTTAAGTCAACTTTAATCAATACATTTCTTTATACACATAAATATAATGTATATAAAGGATCCAGGAAATATATAAAGGAAAAAGAATAATGAACAGTTATAAATACATGAATGATCTGATTTTATTCAAAGTCTTTTGTTTTCAAATAGTTTACAATTGTTACACCAATCATACCAAAGGAGACTTATTGTAAACCAGGACAGAAAATAACCATCAACCTTGATTGTAATGTAAATATCACAAAATGATTAAACACTAACTAAGAAATGTCACTGGTTGCAATACAACTAGACAAAGGAAATGCAAATTGAAACCTGGCAAAAATTTTACTGTATTTTAGCCAAACTTCAACGATAAAATTTCAGTTGGAATTGAATAAACAGCAACAGCTATGACAACATTTAGACAGTTTGATTGAGCAATGGTTTGGTATTACAAGGAGAAACCAAAAGCTGTTGAATGAATAAGCAATAAACAAAATCGGCAGCGAAGGAAAGTCAAGAAATAATTGCTATATACAGTTTTTGAGATTTTTTTTAATTGTAGGGGTATGTATTTACAAATTTAATTTACGAAGAAGTGGCTGTTATGCCAGGCTCACAGTTAACTCATTATTTCCTCATATTAAAGCCATGCTTCATTCCAAATAATAATAACAATTGGCTTTTTCTTCATAAACTTTATGCATTGACAATTTCATCTAACTATTGCTAAGATTAAATTAACTGCAACTACAATAGTGATTGTAGCAACTGTGATATACACTTCAAAATTGAACAAGACATAAAAATGTTTAACATGAAATAAAAAAAACATGCTGAACCATTTTTTGCTAAAAATTCCAATTTAAATATCACAAAGTTTTTTCCCAATAGGAAACAACAATTTTAAAATTACTGAGATTACCATTACAATATGTTTATATTCAGCAATGTTTATATTTATCAACCGACTGTGTTCACAATACCAAATTATTATTTTTTATGAAAGAGGTTGTTTATTAAATGGTGAACTTTCAGGAAAAGGCTTACAGCTTAATTTACCTATTTAACTTCACCACTTAATTACACAAGCTTGGTAACAGTAAACTGCATAATATATAGCACATTAAATTTTATAATTTAATAATGCAATCAAAACACGAAAAATTAAGATTTTTATTAAAAATGGCTTTAATTTGAGGTAATATTAACTTTGATTAATCTACAAGTCACATATAAGATGCTAGCTATATCAATATATAATTTAACAAAACACATATTTTAACTACATTTTTGTTTAAGGTTTCTTGAATAACACCTTTTTTTCTAGCTGAAAAAGCTCAGTCACTTTGACCACTCAATTTCTTTTTAATATACACATTTCAGGCTTTTTAAAAATCCTTATCTTCAAGTGACATGTTATAAAAACATTTGAAAAGAAAAAAAAACATTCAAACTTTCATTAATTATGAAAAATTATTAAGAGTACACTTCAAAATTAAGTGATGTATTTTTTTAAATTAAAATTTTAAATACTACTACAGTACCTTGATTTTTTTTAAAAATAACCTTGAAATGTTCATAACATTCAATGGTAAAAGAACCTCTATAAGTCGAAGTTTTCAAAATTAAAGCTCAGATAAATCAAGTTTTTGAGAATTCTGAGAAGACTTTTGAAAATCTCAATAACTTGAAAGTTCTGCTAACCTCTATAAGTCAAATTCCTATACTACGAACCTCAATTACTTGACGTTGCAGCACTAGCTTACTGCTTCAGCTGTTTTACGCTCTAATCCAGATTAGAGTGCACTTTGGTATTGGTCAAACAGTCCACCGCTCTTCTGTAAATCCCCCCACATACTATCAATCTCACCCTGATATTTGTTTGCACCAGTGTGTTATTGATATATGCAAGTGTTTTTTTCTGCATAACATTACTCGTAAAAATTTGGTTAAAAAAAAAAATAAAGTGGAAAATGATGGCAGTGATGGAAAGAAGGCAGACTTATATAAAAATATAGCATAATTATATTACTTTTTTAAAATCATCGTATCACTTTTTAAGATAGAGTATCTGTTTACAAATTCGAGTTATAGAGGTTAACTGTGGGAAAGTTCGAACTATAAAGATTTTTGAGCCATATTAAACAAAAATGAACAAACCTAAATAACTCAATTATTTCTTTCGGTGACTATGACAACTCGAATTTTTTAGAACCCCCTTCAGATTCGAGTTATTTAGTTCCTACTGCAAAACTATAGTCCTAATAACTTTTCAATGATATTCAACCCATTTGAACCAATTATAGTGAGAAGTGTTGTTAGAAGTAACTGTGTATGCTCAGAATTGCTCTCTTTACATCAATTGTTACAACTTAATTTACTGTGATGACTATTATAAAAAAAAAGAAAATTCCAAAGGTTTCTGCAGATCAAAATTTGAGGCAAAAATAATAGCTATAATGCATTTAGGTTTTACAAAATAAACACGGTTTTAAAAAATCTTACAAAATGAATTAAAATTAAATCATTAGGTTCAAAAAAAGATTACACTTTAACCCACAAATTTTTTAAAACACTTCTTTTGGAATTCTTAATTTTGATTTTTTTTAGATTTTTTAATTTAGTGGTATTTTAGCTTACACAGTTATCTTAATTTTTTTTATACATGTAAAACATCTAAAATCATTCATTATTGCCCACTTCTGGATTTCAACCTATACCCACTCATTTCATTTCTATTCAAATGCAGTTAATAGCTGTACTGAATACCTTAACATATTATTGCTTGAGAAAGATAATATCACTCTGAAGATGTTTCTAAAGAGTCTGAAATGACTGCAGTTAATGGGATTTACAGTTTCGTCCAGAAGAATCAAATATTTATACAATGGTACCAATAAAGCCACTTCTTGGTAAAGTCATCGTCTTGGCCTTACTTTGCGGATATATTTCAACCGCAGCTGATCTTAATAAACCATAACTACAGCCAATTTATCAGCAGCTTCAGGCCATTGCAATATTTACACAATAAAAAAAAATCTGAAACGATCAAAAGCTATAAAAAAATCTGAATCACACCATGTGCTATGCAACGAAATGAGAAAAGAGAACTAAGTGTTAACATGGATGAAATGCAACATATTTTTTTACCAACTATGTTACAAAGTCTGATAAAGGAACTTTGAATTTCTAACTTTCCCGTTTCCAGGGAGGCCTTTCAACCTTACAAAAGCGATTATTTACAGCGATAACAGATCTTGTACAGTAGCATCAAGAAATTAAATACAGTTCAAAACATTTTTATTTTATTTTAAATAATTAAAAATTTACAAAACTTGGGAATCAGTTCGATTACATTGAGAACAAAATGGAAACATTAAATGGATGGCAATTCTACACACCATTTATGAATAAAAAAAGAAGAAAAACATATTACCTAGATAATAACATAATAAATTACTTTTAAACAACGATACAGAAAATAAGTGAAAAATGTCATGTGAAAAAGCTACACTGAAATTAGAAGCTTTTTACCACCTACACAAAATTACACATGTCCGTCACATATACAGTTTAAAAAATTGTTTCTTTCATTTTTATTATGTTTTTAATATTTAATACACATACATATAATATACCTAAGGGTATTGACATTTGCAAAAATGAGAAAAATTTTACTACATCGGACGATACATTTATTATTAAATCAACAGTTTTAATGGAAAACTACAAATTTCCTGTCATTTTATTTTCTTTGTTCAGAAAACTAACCTACCTACTGATGCTTCAAATATTGTACGTATACATCTCACAAGGGGTCCACTCGCACATCTTCAGTCATACATATAAAAACAATTTTTATTCTTTTTTACCATTTTTTTCATTTTTTTAAGTTTCTCGCACAACAAAACAAAAAGTTTTACATAACTTAAAAACAAGTAAAAACTAACGTTGTATGTCTACAACAGGGTGAAAAAGTAAAGAAGAGAAATAAGAATGCAAAAAACTGCTCGTAGCGAGAGAACAGGTTTTCTTAGAACACAAAAAAAAAACAACACATAGTTTACACAAAGAACAGTCTTTAATAATTGGGGTTTCCTTCCGCAACACCTCCTACCAAGTCCTTATCCCAAAACAAAAAGTGAAATTTAACGGAAAACCTCTCTTTAAATATTTTAAAATTAACCTTACAATTTCCTAAATTGGGTTAACTGAACCCAGCCTCAAATTGATGCACCTAATTAACAATAATTTCTTAAGACCATAATATTAAATATACACAACACAATAAAAAACTATACTTCAATTATACTATGACACTTTTAAACTTATCCTAACCAATGAACAAGAAACAGACTTTGTTGTTAATACTGAATTTTGGAGAAAAATCCTAAAATCTGGGAGAAACGTTCTCCCAAAGTCTACGTTGAAACCAACTGATATTTTTTTAAACTCTTGTTTATACTAATTCAAATTAATATAATTTAATGACCCATGATGTTTCAACGATTTAATATTCAATTCAAATTTAATAAATGTAACAATAATTTGTCTAGAATAGTCGTTCAGTCTAAACGGTGGGAATTTGCTAAATTTGAGTTGAGTTAGAGAGAGGTTTTCCCTGACGCAGAAGTGCACGGAAGCAACAGCGGAGGGGATCACGTGTTTTGCTTAACGACTATCACACCGGGACGTTGCTGGATAGAAGGTGGATGAAACTGAAGGAACGGGTTCATTTCGACCTTAAGTAATCGAGGTGAGGATTTGGTGAGTGCCAGGGGCGCATCCTGTGCAGGTGTGAGATGCTGGCCACGCCGCTGCGACTGCGGTGGATCACCTCCTGTGTTATCGCTGAACAGAGCGTCGCCTTCCAAATGGCGAATGGCTTCAACTATGGTTTCCAGATTCTGTCTCGAAGTGCTTGCCAAGTAAACTCTGCACAAAAGTTAATTAATGATTACTTAGCTTATAAAAATATTACTTACTAACTGGTACATCGGACATTTCTGATAACAGTAAACAAGTGAAATAGAAATAATGTGTTTTATTTAACTAAGCCTTGGGACACAGGAGCCACTTAATGTTATGGTAATTTAAGAAAAGTTAGTCTTTACATCAGATGTTTCAATCCATAGATCACACAGGCTTAGCATGAGTCTGTATAGAATATTAAATGTCGATTAATTTATAATAAAACCTAATTTTAATTTATTTGGCTTTCTCTGAATATTTTGAGCTTCAAAAATGTTATACTTTTCACTGGGCGCAAAAATGCTTAAACTTGCATAGGTTTATTTAATTTTTTTTTATTTATTTGGCCAATAGAACTGGTTTTTCAACCCCAAAAAAACTACATCATAAAAAAATAAGGAAAGCTACTTTTTATTAAATATAATTGTTGTAAAATACTACTTAACTAAAAACAAAAATTATGGATATTCACTCATCTGTCTGATTTTCATTAAGCTCCAGCAATATGCACAAGTTATTTTTTTTTTGTCTTAGGAGACCTGAGAATGTTTTTTTTATGAAATACTTCATACACTGAGGAAGTAAAAATACCACAAGACCTACTTTTTTTAAGAAATTCTTTATAAGTCTTTGTGGAGTGGTATATGCTTTTTTCACATCAATGCCTATAACTCAGTTACTTTCAATTTATTAATATTAATTAATTATGTATGATAAGTAAAAAAGAAACGTAACAAACCTGGACTGCGGCATCAGTTCATCGCCCGACGCACCAGATGGCGAAGGCAGCCTCTCTACTTCCACCTTAGGCTCAGCTTTGATCGCAGCTTCCAGAATAGACGGTAGACGAGGTGAAGTAGGAGGGCTAGGAGTTAATGCAGCAGTAGCGATCACAGTTTCTGTGTGCGAAACAGGTTGTAAACTCGCAGCAGACACTACTTGAAGAGTTGCAACAGCTTGTGCTGTTTCTTGTGTTTCTGAACTTGTACTAGACTGCGATTCTCTTCGTAAAGGTGTTATCATTGCGGGTTGGGATTCCTCCTAAAAAAAAAAAAAATATAACCCCATTATAATGTTAGCTCGTCATTATTCTATGTAAAATTCAAATGAAATATTTTCCCTCTCCTCTAGAGCACATTTTCAGAGATTGTTCAACTTTACATTTATGATCGTGCCATCTCTGGCTGACGCATGGAGGACAGGGTGTTGAAAGTTGCTCTGGGGGCCGAATGGTTTTTAGGAAATGATAACAATATGCCTTTTTTTAAAACAAAAATATATATTATGCATGAAAATTATGAACTCTATACTAGATAAAAATAAATGAAGACAGAAATCAAACTAGCATAGAAAAGCCCAGTTGTCCAGTTCTAAGCTAACATAGTTTTTTTTTATTTATACTCCATGTAATTTAAATTTTACTCACTTTGATACTCACATCTTCTCTCTGATATTGCAGCTGAACTTGTTGCGTTATTTCACGGATGCGTTCGGGATACAACTGCGACTCCAACGACCTGACTTGGTCTTCCAATATCATCCGGAGACCTCGCTCTCTGTCCAACTGTACTCTTAGGTCGATGAGATCAGGATTTGATACTTGAGTACCTTCCATATCCATACTAGTTATGATCGTTGGAGATCCACCCCCACCGGTGCCTGCTGCGACGATAGCGACAGGTTCGGGGCTAGCACTTCCGGTAATTCCCTCGTCAGAAGATTCGGAAATGTTGTTGGACGTCAACGACACTACCACTCCTGCAACATGAAATAACGGAATAATGAAATTCGAAAAATGAATAAATCACAATAAGTTTTTTTAAATCATGGTACAGTAAAAACCTTGAAATCCAAACTAATTGGAGCTGAAGACTGTTCAGATTTTAATTTGTTCGGATTAGCCAAAAGTACTCTTAACATAACCATTCATTATTATAGTAAGGGTGAATGACCAATTGGGGGATGCAGGATGGTGTAGCCCTTGATAAGGAAGTAATGACCTTGACTGTTGATTTTGAGTTTTAACTAACCTACAATTTCAAAATATTTTTTTTGGTTTCTACATTTTAAAAGACTTAAGTAGTTTTATATGCATTTAATATATTACTGTACATACATTTATACATACGATACAGTAGTTACATATGTCAACTGTATTTTTATTACGTTTTTAATAAATATTAAGATAACAAAATGTTAAAACCTAGAAAAATAATGTTTTCAAGAGTTCAAAAATTAGTGTGGTTTCTCATTGTATGGCTGTTTGCTTACAAACTAGTGTTACAACCATACTTACTTTATCTAATTCTTTTTTAAAGCACAATACTTGTAAGTTTTTTACATAAAACTCCAATTGGCACAATTTTTAAATATCTAGCCCCATTTTTGACATATTTTCCTACCTGATTCGGTTTTACGTTTCTTGATGGCGGAAGTGTTTTCGCCTTCGTGCTGGTTGATCAGTCTTTTCAGCTGACAGTTCTGAGACAGAAGTCGTGTTTTTTCTTGTTCTAACTGGTAAATGTATTCCGCAGTTTGTTGCAAAATGGCCGCCTGTAAACACATAAAAAGTAACTTTATAGCCATTATCACTTTTATTATGCTTGGTACAAACATATTAACTTCTAAACGCAAGGTCAAATAATGCAAGCCTTCAAAATAAATAATCTTGCAGACACTTTCTCACAATTTATCTAAGAAAATATTTTTATGTATGCCTACGCCTTCATACTGATTTGACTGTAGCATGATAAATTTGGTTTACATAAATTACTTTGCACAGTTCTGAGTACAAAAAGTAAAGTTTTTTTTTTTAATCTGTAACTATGTGGTGTACATACTGATGCTATTAATGTTAAACATTCTGGTTTGGAAGCTATTGACAAAAAAACCAGCAATGGTAAAATCTCACAGTTATTTTTTTTATAAACAACAAATAGGATGTATTTTAAATCTTGTGCCATGATTCTGGATGTATGTAATTGAAATTTGAGCAAAATCTGTTACAATGAATTTGGATGCTGGGTAGGGGGTACGCATTTCAGTGGCTATGTATGAACTAACTACATTTGAACCAATTTCTATTAAAATTATTAGTACTATTCTCATGATTAAAATTAAAAAAAAAATTAAAACAGAAAATATACAGAGTGACCCAGTAAAAAGGTTACGCATTTCATCACACATTATTTTCTCATTCCTCCATTGATCATTTTGAAACTATACATACTTTTTAAAGAAGTTAACAGAAAATGTATATGAAAATTGCATCTGACTGATTTTTTGTAGAAACAAAATGGCTGCCAAAATAAACAAATTCTACCCCTTTTAAAAATTTCAATGTACTGCTGTATTAAATCAGAATGTTAAACAGCTGTTAATTTTCTGAATAGGTCTGATTAATGAAATGTTGAATGCTATTTAGTTTTTTAAAAAAATTAATAATTAAAAATTAAAATTTTGTTTGGAAAAATAACAAAATCGGTTCTATACTTTATTTTGGCCGCTATTTTGTTTCAGCCAGATGTAATTCTCACATACTGTTTCTGGTACCTTCTTTAATGGAGCTTAAGTGATGCACTCTGCATTGACGAAATGCTCATACCATTTCGAGGCAGGTGCAAATTTAGGCAGTACATGCCAAAAAAACCTGCCAAATATGGCATCAAAGTGCAGTGCCTCACTGATGCTAAAAATGGATATTTGTATGATGCCTACATTTACACAGGCGCAGGATCAGATGGAAGAGGGTTGTCAGAGAATGAAAAAAACTTAGCCATCCCTACACAGTCTGTACTCCGTCTTGTCAAATGTGTGAAAAACACGGGACGAAACATAACAGCGGACAACTGGTTTTGCTCAGTTGAGTTGTGCCAAGAACTCACAAAGCGAGGGCTTAGTCTGGTTGGCACGTTGAAAAAAACAAACGAGAGATACCAAGAGAGTTCCAAGCTTCCCTAAGAGACCTGTGAAAGACACAAAATTTGGATTTTCTGGAAATACGATGTTAGTTTCATTTGTTCCAAAAAAAAATAAAAACGTCCTACTTATTTCTACCTTGTTTCGAGAAAAAGGAATAAACCCTGACACTAAAAAACCTGATGTGATCATGTATTATAATAAAACCAAAGGAGGAGTAGATGGGCTCGACAGAAATTGCTCAGTTTTTTCATCTAAGCGGAAAAGTCCGAGATGGCCAATGACACTTTTTTTATCGCATTTGTGACATTGCAGCTGCCAATACTCACATTCTTTTTCTGTGCTTCCGGAAGAACCCTATACTTTTGAGATTTAAATTCATCGAGCGTCTTGCAAACGAATTAATGACTGCCCATCTGCTAAAAGAAAGCAGGAAAATATAAGAAATGATTTGAAGACACTTATTGACACTGTTCTCAGGACGAGTCGGAACGATTCAGAACCACAACAAGTTGCCCTACCTCCAGAAGAGACTCAAGAAATTGATCCACCTCCCCAAAAAAGAAAAAAAAACATGCAAATTTTGTGATTGGAAATTGAAGAGGAAAACTCGTTTTCCTGCGATAAATGTAGCGTTCCTAAAGTACATATAGTTTCAAAGTGATCAATGGAGGAATGAAAAATATGGAGCATCAAGCGCGCAAACCTCTTCGTCGGACACACTGTACATAAAAAACGACTGCTTTGTCGCAAGGTTCACGCAAGATCTGTTGAAACTTTCAACTGTTTTAGACAAATGCAACAGGCGCAACGAGGAAGAAAAACGTAACAAAATCAACATCCAAACATTATTCAAGTTCATTTTGTCCTGATGACTGCCAGTGGAAGTGCTCACTTACAGAGAAGAACGAAATTGTAACAAAGCTCTGACGCAGAGCGCCAGGACAAAGAGGCCATCTCAAGGTCTCATGGCAGCCAGGTGTCTGGAACCGGTCCTTGCCAACCATATGGAGGTTCCTACTTTCTTTTGTCTCCTTTATTAATAGATATAACTGGTTGTTGTGTAGAAAATAATTTGGTACTGTAATGTCTGCGCGTGATGTGCTACCGTAAATTAAGAAATCCATTTTTCAAAATTTTAAAATCTTTCAACCGCCAATTAGAAGACGCGATTCACGTTTACAAACAGGTGTTTCGTGTGTTGCCCCCAAATAAAACCATTATATTCTGAAAATGTTGGCGAACATTAACGTGAAGAGTAAAACGACTTACTAACTTCTATGTAGAAAATACGTTATCGTGAAAATAATAATGGGTATATAAATTTCCATGTGCCCAAACTATATATATATATATATTTGCTTAATATATTATAGAATGTATATATATATAAACATTCCAAAGTATATATATATACTGAAATGTTTGTTTGTCTCGCACGTGACTAGGAAAGAAGGTGTAGGCACATACAGTTCCCGGGTCTGGCGTGACATTTTTTTTTTTTTTTGGAGCATATCAGAAAAAAAACTACTTTAAAAATTGTTGTTGACAAAAATTTGTTAACCGTAAAAATAAATGTTTAACACACGGAAAAACCAACTGATAAATAAAATAAAATCGAACAAGGCTTAGGGATACTAGCTTTTTATACTGCATAACAAAACACACTTATCCAAAATACAGGATCGGCTTCCGATTTTTGAGCCCCGGGACCGAAATTTCATGTGGAGCGCATTCTACGGAATACAAATTTTTCAAAAAAAAAACAACAAGTTTTCAAGTTCGTTTCTAATCGAAAAAGACTTAAAAACAAATACAAGTGTTCCTGGTCGCACGCCATTACAAAAATAAAATCTAAAAATTAAACAAATTCCACAAAATCTGTCCGGTACAAGATATTTAAAACGCTAAGTCAAGAGACGAGAGTAAATCGAAAAACGAGATTAACTTGTGACAGTGGTTATGTTCCTTTGTTACGTCGACTTCTATGTTCGGCAGATGCATACGCACAGCCGGGACCACCGTATAACTACACAAACTAACGGCCTGAACGTGAAGAACAGCATTTTACTAGCATCAGCTCTAACAAATACATGCAAAGTAACAAACATCAGAATTATCTGTTATACTTTTAGGAAATTAACAATCGGCGTTTAAAAAAATGCATAAATTAGTACTTATTTCCTCAAAAATTACATTGAAAATACTGAAACGAAACCTGAATACAGATTCGACGTAATTTTTTGCAGATCTTAAGAATATCTTATGAATTTTTAAAGATTTGAAACCATTTTGAAACTGATGAACAGATTTTGCTATGTTAGCATTAATCTTTCTTAATTTTCCAATCGATATCGAAAACCACTGAAACCCCTCACAAGTACAAACCAGTGCAAAAGTAAAAAGTTCTACTTAAAGAGATAAGCAATGCCCTTTCGGCTGGCACACGTCTAGTAAACACACGCACGCCCGCGTGCGCGCGCACACACGCACGCACGCACACACTCGTTTCTTGGTATTCATTTTAATGTTATTTAACTGCAAAATAACAAATACACATATTGTAATTATCACAGTACAATTAATTTGTCTTAAAAACAATGATCGTGCACGAACCTGTCTCGTAAACATAATGAAAACGAATTTTCAAAAATAATTTTTAATTTTCAACGGATTTTGAAAATAGAAAACGCTAATGTATGCAGCGTTTTACTGACGCTGATTACTAACGATGAATTCTGATTTTCAAAAATACTGAAAACAAACACGCCACGCGCATTTAAAGATTATAGATGGCAGCCATTTTGAAACTGCTAAACGCAATTTTACTGGCAACGCACTTGTCTACAGTATTACAAAATCGATTTTCGTAACAAATTTGATTCAAATTAAACAGTAACTAGAGGCTTGCAACCCTGGTAGTGTATGGTTTATTTGTGACCAGAAACTAAATTTTATTGCAAATTCGATACATTTTACAATCGGATTTTAACATTTACAATCGGAAGCATACTATTTAATGGAACATCTTCTTAGTGTATAGTATCAGGTTAATAGTTCGTTAGCGAATTTCCACTGGGAACTGGAACGGATATCATGGTAAAACCCATACCCGGAACCACGAAATGAGCGCCGATCCTGAGCTTTAGACCACTTTTGAAGGTTCGTTAAATTTGTTATGTATAGATATACGCACGCGCGTGAGTATGAGTGTGTTTTAACACTCGAGTGTTAGCGATTTTGAGTTAACTTGACACAAAAAATCGATCTTGCACATTCGTTACCCGACATAATTGGGCCATTACAAATCTTAAAATTAACCTGACGGCGGTCATGGTTCATTTTCTTATTGTCAATGCACATTTTAACGCCAATTATGATTTAAAAAAAGTGTGATGAAGAAAATTATCGTTGCGAATTCACTTCATTAGGTCAGCGAGACAGCAGCGTGCCCGTTATAATTTTTTCTGCACTGTTAAAACTGTTTATGGCAGGCTGTTTGTGTATAAAGATACACAAGGCCCACACTGATCTTCCAACGACTGTACCTTCAGATGTGTGGGTGCGGGGGCAAGACATCCGCTTCCGGTTGCCTCTATATATATAACCACGCTCCCAGCTCTCTCCCTTTAGATAGGGTTACCGAATAAATTCCGTTGGTGGTCTTTTAACATCGCACAAGTTATTAAAGAACTATTTTAAAACAAATAAATCACAAAACGTGTATGTGTACTGACGTGATAGTGGCGAATTTGCAGATTTATTATTTCTCTGTTAACCTTTTAGAAGTTCACCATCATAATCGCGTTAAAATCTGCATATATCACCGTTTTAAGCTTTCAAATTACAATACGAAAATGAACCCTGACCGCTACAAAAAACATTTCGTATTTTCAAAATTCACGCAGTTTGTAACGCTGGTAACGATGGTTAAATCAGATTAAAACAAAATTTCTTATCGTGATGACAGCTCCAAAAGATCATTTTCCGATAGCAATTCAATAAAATTCTCGGGATCTAATTGTCGAACATCTCGTACGAAGCTAGGGAAGTAGCCTCGCAGAGTCGGCAGATCAAAATTGAATAAAAACGGACCACAAATACGGCCACCATTACAAAAAACGTGCTCGATATTTGCTGCTAAAGTCCAAGTAATTCGACTATCTGCCGCTACGAACGCTGCAAGGCCAAAGGGTGGAGACGTATGACAAAATAGACAGTACTATTGTCAATTTAACTGTAACTGAATACTTTGCCGCCAGATGCGACCAGCAGAAAGCGCTCACATATCTATCGTACAGGTTCACATTCTAGCGGTCACATACCTTTCGTACGGGTTTAACATTCTACTACGTTTATATTCCATGTCGAGATTCAGTAACTAATGACTGCCAAACCCGAGGAGAGATGTTCGTTGAGATTTTAAATTGTCCAAACACGCATTTATGTGTAAAGTGTTGCGCGCCTGCAGCGCAGTCTGCTGTGTGTGTGTGTGTGTAAGTAATAAAGAGTTAAAGATTGCAGCTGAGCGAATTGTTACTAGCGCCCAGAGCCGACACGCAACACGGGGGCAGAGCGCGGATGTGATTAACGATTTCCTGTCGCCAGCAGAAGGTGTCGCGAATTACGGCCGCCAGGGTCGCGCACTTTAATGAGCCCCCCACCCAACCCTCTTTCTTCGATATTAACTTTATTAATTCGCTTCATTTGTTTTTGTTACGCCAAAGTAACTAGCGTACTGAATTGTTAAAGCCGGGAGAACAGATCGGACAGAACTCCTCCGGCGTGTAACTCGTTTTGTTATCCGGAAGCGTCCAGAACAGGAATATGGTTAGCAGAGTTGAGAAGGAACGCGGTTTAACACGGTTCCACGCGTTCTTAGAGCAATTAGGTTAGAGGCTAATTGTAAGAATTCCGTGTTTTTCGACGGCACCTACAAGTGTTACTCTCCCAACGACCTAACCTAACTGGTACAACAAACGAGTCTTTGTAATGGTCCTTGTCTCCATGAAACTCGAAGCGACGTTGTTAGTTAGTGATGATACGGAAGACTGGGAACGGCCGGAATCGAATCGGGACATTCGTAATCAGATGCGCAGAATCGTTTTGCGCATTCCATCACATCGGGACATTCGGATTCAGATGCGCAGAATCGTTATGCCATTCCAACACATCGGGAAATTTGGATTCAGATGCGCAGAATCGTTTTGCGCATTCCATCACATCGGGACATTCGGATTCAGATGCGCAGAATCGTTATGCCATTCCATCACATCGGGACATTCGGATTCAGATGCGCAGAATCGTTATGCCATTCCAACACATCGGGAAATTTGGATTCAAATAGACAGAATCGTTTTGCGCATTCCCACATCAAAAAAGTCCAAACGTGAAGTCCGACTCCGAATAAATTATTACGATTATGAACGATCTGCTCATGCGCGTAATTTCAGCCATAAAGTTTGACTGATTAGACTGAAATTTGTATTTATTGCAACACAGCCACCGGACCACATATTTCAATAATTAGGACCAGGGCGCGTACAAACTTTCGCACTATAAAAGTTTTAAGTAAGCACAGCCTTTT
This sequence comes from Callitettix versicolor, assembly GCA_022606455.1. Lineage (NCBI taxonomy): Eukaryota > Metazoa > Arthropoda > Insecta > Hemiptera > Cercopidae > Callitettix > Callitettix versicolor. The sequence goes on from CM040187.1 coordinate 18,645,876, forward strand.
AAATAAGAGTAGTCGTTGGGCTGAGGGCGGTAGTTGTAAGGAAAAGAAAACATGTTAAAAAAAAATAAATCGAAAAGTGATCGATTTGAAATAACAATCGCAACTTCATGAGTCATTGTAGTACATTTCAATGCGGATAATTTTTTTAATAGCAATTTGTATAGGGTATTACAACACTGCGTTGTAAAGGATATTTGATGTAAGAATGTAAACTTGTTGTACTTTTTGTATTTCATTTTCTTTAATGGATACAAACTTGTTAGTTGCTTTAGTTACACTTGAAAAGACTACATACAATTGTGTTGACGTCCGTTATAACAATAGATAAATGCACGATAGAAGGGGAAATAAAAAATATTTATGTAGAAATAGTGTCTAAAACATGTGTTTAGTATTCGAAATGCTTGTCCCGGCTTGTACGACGGGCAGGGATAGGGGACTATCAGTATGGCCACATAACCTGTAAGTTTAATGACATTTAAATAAATATTGAAATTGTTCAAAGCACGTTATGCAAAAAAGTGGCATTTGTAATGGGATTGTCTATTCGTGATTAATAAGTTAGCTTCGTAAAATATACAAAATATTGTTTTTTTGTGATGCCACGCATGCGCATCCATGATGCCGTTTTGCCTGTGACAGTTAAAAGTGTCTTTTATGTTAAAATTTTCCACAAACAGTAAGTTTTAGCGCAAAATAGTTTTGCAATGTCAGAAGCCGGTTAAAAAATCTTTCTAAAGATCCCTCATTTATGCCTGTACGAATAGTATGTGCTGAGAAAGAGGGATGCTGATTTGAGAAATAATATATATGATTCTGACCTATTTTTTCTTCCGTCCACCTCGTAAAGGCTTTTTGATACCTTACTGTTTAATCTTCAGACTAATATAAAGTGGCAAATCCCTTTGTTGAGTTCGTTACAGTCAGCGAAACATTAAAAACACAAAACACAATTACACGATTTTTATGAAAATACACACGATAGAAATTGGTTTGGCCAAGCAATACTGTAACGACATACAAAAATCGTGTAGTTGTGTTTAGTGTTTAAGTCGTGTTTTCAATGTTTTTCAAACTTTGTGACGACTACTACTGGGGATTTGACATTTTGCATTACGGCCTGAAGACGAAACAATGAAGTTTAGACACCATGGTAGCCTTTAAAAACTGACTAAAGAAAGACCGCTAGCCGGAAGAAAATAGGCCATAATCCTAATTATTGAAATTTGTAGGGGCTGAGGAAAAACATTCTGACTGCAGTAGGGTGCAATTTTACACTTACTGGGTACTGTAGAAACGAACGCACAAAAACATTTTATTAATAACCTTTCCTCTAAGTTTACACATTGCAACATTGGTATTCCGCTGATACATAGCGTCGAATTCCTGATTTTAAGAGGGTGTTCCAAAACATTCCAAAAATGGTCCCTTAATAAAGAAGGGACATATGTGTTCATATACACATATGTCCGAAAAATTTGCCGTGTCCCAATGAACGCCATTTTTTAACAAAATATTTTAAAATCAGCATGTCTCTTTATCTGAAAGTGACCTATTTTGAAAAGAACGTCCTATACGGTAGACATTTAAAGATGTCTAACTAAACAATTCAATAAATGTAAATTTTATTGACAAACGTCAAAATAATGGAAGAACTTTTAATAATTAAAAGTTGATATAAATGTGTTAATTCCATTCCAGCACTACACAGATCGTATGATATCGCATCATCGTGTCGTAATGATTTTGAGCGCTATGTTTATTCTACAGACATTTTATAAAAATATCAAAATGGCGACTAACGGAAAAATGAAACGTTTTCGGACATCAAGTTCATATAAACTTTTTTTATTACTTTTGATCCGTTTCCTTCATTTTTTGAACTTTTTTTGAAAATACCTGCTATAAAAGTTTACAAATTAAAGTCAGTGTAGGAAACTTAAAAAAAAAATTACGTTTTCGGAAATAAATAATCCGATTTGCGTAATATTTCTGCAAAATTTACAATGGTTTTCATTACGAAACGCATCGACTGATTTTGCCGAGTAACTAACTTGATGTATTACTGTATAGCACTTATTAATATGCCCTAATAAACCCTGACGAATACAATCGAACCACGACGTACAACAATCGATAACATTTAATATACCGCACTCTGAACAAATTAACTGTAACAAATAATTTGCTAAAATGGAATAGTATTTACAGTTGATAGTATTTACGTTTTAGAAGCGTTTATTTGCAATACCAAGGAACGAGTGAGTCATAACCTAAATGTAGTCGACAAATCAGCTGATCAAACAGAACAGCTGACTGTAATCCGGTCTATCAGGCGCCAGCAGTCAGCTGATGTATGATGCAATAAGTGATTAGGCCTACTGTTCAAATAATGACGAGTGATTATTTACATGCAGGTAGATAGATAAAAGTTGACGGTTTTTGTTGCTATATCACTTTTAAATTACACCTTTCGATTTTCTTTCTTTTTTTCAACTGCAGTTAAACGTTAAACGTGGTTTAAAAATCCAAATTCGAGAAAAAATCAGCCGTTTAAACTATATAATTGTCAACTAAGATTACAAAATGACAAAATAAGACAAAAAAGGGCATAAACCAATAAACCAAACACGGCTGATTTCTTTATAAAAAAATTAAATAGTAGACCAAACAAACAAAAACATTAACTTTTCTTTCGAAGTAAACGTGTTTTTTTACATAAACTTATGAAAAAGAATATGACGGAGGTTAGGGGTTTATTTTCGAAATTAAAAGTAAGACCTACTGTAATTTTAATATTTAAAATGTTAATTTATGACAATTTGGTGGACCAGAAGTCGGTTTTTGTAATAGCTTTTACAAGTTCAGCGAAATCCGTTAGTTTGAA